>CM053029.1:42926439-43526439 GCA_028564925.1 Lithobates sylvaticus
AATTACAAATCTTGATCTAATAGTTCACAGCAGGGCCCATTCCTGCGCCCACCAAGAGTAACTATGAGGGCCTGCAGTCTTGTGGCAACACCGTCCACCACCACCGCCAAAGGCCCAATTTTTCTGCCCTGTTCATCAGTGCTTGCAATTACAAATCTTGATCTAATAACTCACAGCAGGGCCCATTCCTGCGCCCACCAAGAGTAACTATGAGGGCCTACAGTCTTGTGGCAACACCGTCCACCACCACCGCCAAAGGCCCAATTTTTCTGCCCTGTTCATCAGGTGCTTGCAATTACAAAATCTTGATCTAATAACTCACAGCAGGGCCCATTCCTGCGCCCACCAAGAGTCACTGTGAGGGCTTACAGTCTTGTGGCAACACCGTCCACCACCACCACCACCAAAGGCCCAATTTTTCTGCCCTGTTCAACAGGTGCATGCAATTACAAATCTTGATCTAATAACTCACAGCAGGGCCCATTCCTGTGCCCACCAGTCTTGTGGCTACACCAACATCTAATAGGGCAAATTTCTGCAGAGTATATACGGCAGGCCCTACTTTCAAACATCCAACTTACAAACGAATCCTACTTGCAAACGGAAATAGAAAACAGGAAGTGAGAGGAAATCTACCCCTAGGAAGGGAAATTCTATCATGTTAGATTTAATTTGGGAAAAAGGTATCTCCTCTCTACTGATGCTTTATCACCAATCCTTGTTTCAATTAAAACCCCACTTTTCCAAAAACATTTGGCATTGGGACGGAAAGTGAGGTGACATGTTCTGAACAGATGTGCAAAGACAGCAAATGTTACAGGGGTGATAACCCCTCCCTATGTTCTCCAAAAAGCATAAAAATAGATTTTTTTGGGATGGAGCTACACTTCATAATGTACCTGTTCAGATTCTACTTAAGAACAAACCTAAAGCCGCAAGTGGTTTTAAATGGCTTCTTTTTTTCCTTTACAAATGTCATTTTGTGCAAGGACAGTTCTAAACACGGGAAACACATGCCACTTCACAGGCAACCTTTGGACACCCCCCAGGTACCATATTTAAAGGAAAATTTCACTTTTTTTTTTTTCACTTTATGCATCATTAAAATGACTGCTCCCGAAAAAACGTTAGTTTTTAAAAGTTCTTTTTGCATTGATATATGTCCCCTGGGGCAGGACCCGGGTCCCCAAACCTGTTTTATGACATTAACATGCATATTGGCCGTTGTAATTAGCACTTTTGATTTCGAACGTTCGCGTCCATTATAACGTATAGGGTTCGAAAATTCGCGCAAACTTTCGGTCGGTTCGAAGGTTCTGGTGCGAACCGAACCCGGGGTGTTCGGCTCATCCTTACTCAGCAGTGTATACCAATGCCCATGAAAAAGAGAAGGTGCTCCAATAGTGTAAAATCCAAGGTTTATTGTACAGTAAAGAAATAAATGCACTTACATTTAAAAAAGCGGAATTGAGCCTTAAGTATATGCGCCGGCCGGACGCAAACAACACAGACCCGTCCTTCCTGGAATCTCTTCTTCTTCCACATGTCTGGTGTGTCTCCCAAGTTGCTTGTGGCAGACTTTAGACAAGATATTTTATGGATTTATGAGAAATGGCTTTCTTCTTGCCATTCTTTTGAAAAATTGAATTTATCCCCGTATCATCACGTAATGGTGTTGTGGATACGGTACAAAGTATAGAAAATAGTTGCCACGTCCCGAAAATTTGAATCTAAATACTAAAGTTTTTTCAACAGGTTAATGTTGGAGAATGATGGACTTTTTAGGTGTATGATCTATATAAAAGTTTTTTTATTAAAAACATAAAATATAAATGCAAAAATAATAAATCAAAAATCTAAAACAGATTGTTTGGAAAAACAGTCTAGCATAATATAGAAGTATTTAACAAGCTGATGTACAAATATGCTCAGGTAATATCGATGTGGTTCCAACAGAGTCACTATATTTAAATGCAATCATTCAAATTTCCTTGGAAAATTGTGACATCAAAGTAAACGAACAGAAGGAAACCATGAGTGAGCAGTTCAGTCATACAGAAAGACAGCTTGTTTGCAGTTGCTCTACATGTTACGCGTCCTAAGACGCTTCTTCAGGAGCTTTCTATATTAAGAGTAGAAAAGAAAAGAAAAAGCAAATATGCAATAAATAAAAATGGTATGGTATAATATCATCATATGCAACATTAACTCAGAGGAAGCCATAGGCGCAGGAGCGTCAGCCGTCACCAATCTGTACAGGGAAAGGGAGGGAGGATTCCTCTCCTCTATATAAATTGACAAATATGGGAATGCATACACACCCACACTTATGTATGGTTTATATACCTACATATGGGAGGACATATAACTTACCCAATGTACACATATGTATTTATATTGCACATATGTATATGTATTACCCAATGCTTGCATATGTGTACACGCGTACATTGACTGTGAAGCAGTAAATAATGACATGCCTACATAGACGGTATGAACCTATACAAGAAGTAAAAATAAACTATCATTAAAATATTAAATACAGAATACTCCCAATCAGAGATAGACGTATACTTCAAGAGCACTGATGCCGCTGTAAGGAAACGAGTTTTGGCTCCCCGCTCCACTAAACCCTTCCCCTCCATAGGGAATGTAAGTAAGAATGGCAAACTACATTTAGCATGCAAGAACTATATTGCACCCGTTCCCATGATGCACACCCTCTCACTCCATCTCACATGTTTTCTTTTTCTCTCACCTTATTCACATGGTTTTTCCCTTTCCCACCCACCCACCCAAATCCCCCCCCCCCCCCTTTGTTATTTTCTCCCTTCTTCCTCCCTCCCTTTCCCTGTACAGATTGGTGACGGCTGACGCTCCTGCGCCTATGGCTTCCTCTGAGTTAATGTCGCATATGATGATATTATACCATACCATTTTTATTTATTGCATATTTGCTTTTTCTTTTCTTTTCTACTCTTAATATAGAAAGCTCCTGAAGAAGCGTCTTAGGACGCGTAACATGTAGAGCAACTGCAAACAAGCTGTCTTTCTGTATGACTGAACTGCTCACTCATGGTTTCCTTCGGTTCGTTTACTTTGATGTCACAATTTTCCAAGGAAATTTGAATGATTGCATTTAAATATAGTGACTCTGTTTGACGAACCCACGAACGTCCCTCAAGGGGCTTCTCCCCCCTTGAGGCACCAAACCCATACCACGGACACTACAAACACCCAGAGACCTGATTGGTGAACGTCTGAGGGGCTTACTACCCCCCCGAGGTGAACGAAGGGGACGGATGTCCCCTTAAACAGTGACGGTAGTAGGTGAAATCTCGAGGGGATTACAATATCTTTGTCAGATTAGGAATACAGAGGAAGGCCGGCTGCGGCTCCTGTCTCCCCTGCAATATATTATCACTGTCTCTGTGAGCCCCCTCTAATGTACGAGGCCATCCAGCTACTCCAGTGCACCCAGCTTAGCCTAAGCCAAGCCCCATCCTGCCATAACCTTCTGGAGGGTAATTCTTGAAGCACAGTGCAGGAGGGCCTCCCCCAGAGTAGTACAGACATACCCAACTAGAAAGGGTAGAGAGGAGGAGGGGGAAGAGAAGGAATAACCATAGGGGACTGGAACGATACATTGCTAAGCTGGGGAAAAGAATAAGAGGAATAAAAAGAAACACCATGAGTAAAGACCCCAACAAACTGCCTAAGAAAGGGGCCTCAAAAGCACAAAAAAGTGACTCAAGTTCCATAAAGCACTATCTTAGACAGGGGGCCAGCCCGACAGCTTCTGGATCGGACCACTCCCCAAAGGCCCCTAAGGACAAGGGAAAGGGAAAAGATAAACCCCGTAAATCAGACATAACCCAAGACCACTCGAGGACGGAATCCCCAATAGAAAGTGAGGGGGACGTGAGCAGGATGGAGGAGCCACCATTGGGCTCGCAACCCCCGTCCAAAAGGGAAATGGAGGAGATGATGCTGAGGCTGGAAAACGTGTTCAAAAGTGAAGTCAGCAAACTAAGAGATGATATGGGCCAGCTGTTAATCAGAGTGGAGGGGACGGAGAGGAGGGCTGACAACACTGACCAAGAAATTCTAGAACTAAAATTACAACTTAAGAAAATCCAGACTCACCAGAGAGATATTGCCTATAAAATGGAAGATCGGGAGAACCGCGATAGAAGGCAGAACCTGAGGGTCAGAGCTATTCCCGAACGAAGGGGGGAGGACCTGGAGCTAATCATGAGGAAGATTTTCGCCCCTATAATTGGAACAGGGGAAGACCAGTTCCCCAAAATAGAAAGAGTACACCGGATCGGCAGAACAGATCGAGCGGAGGCCGGCAGAACCCGGGACGTCATAATTAGATTCAGCTTCTTTAAAGACAGGGAGGAAATATGGCAAAAGATTAGAGGAAAGACACCCCTCAAGTTTGAAGAGACTGAAATCCAGATTTATGCCGACCTGTCAGCCAGAACCCTTGAGAGGAGGAGGATGCAGAGACCCCTTTTAGAGTCCCTCCGCAACAACAACATTAAATATAACTGGGGGTTCCCGGCATGCTTGGTAGGCTCAAAAGAGGGCCGATCGGCTGTACTGAGACACCCCGAGGAATTGACAGAGTTCTGCAGGAAATTAGAGATCTCGGTCCCTGACCTCTCGGGCTGGGTGGAAATGAGTTGAATTTAGGCTGGGGGTTGGTGCGTGGGGGGGTGGGGGGGGGCCCTGGGGGGGGGGGGGGTTAGGAGGTGGCCGGGTCAACAACGGGGGTTCAATCCCGTGTGGGTACGCTCGGTCCAGCCCGGCTCCCCGCACCCTAAGCCCCTTCACATCAGGGCGGGGGGCGGAATTGTAGGGACGGGCACATAATCTTCCCTCTCCGGAGATCATGAGCTCAGGGGAGGCCAAGAGGAGATGGCACCCTTGGGGTCAGAGGCCCAGAGTAGGGCAAGTGGGGATAGAGGGGGGGGGGGATTAGAGGGGGGAGGGGGGATGGGGGAGCGGGGAAAGGGAGGGGGAGGGGGTTGGGTGGGGAAGAGGGGGAAGAGGGAGGGTGCAGGAGTGGGTATGGGGTCAGTGGGGAGGGAGGGATGGTCGGGAGGGAGAAGGGAGCACGGGAGGGGGACCCTGCCGCCGGGGGTCGCTTCAGAGTGGCTGAGGTTATGACAATAAAAATAGGATGCCTGAAATCAAATGTTTGACCTATAATGTGAGAGGGTTGAATGCCCCAAGCAAGAGACATAGGGTCTTGGAGGAACTGAAGAGATATGGCTCGGACCTGGTCTTTTTGCAGGAGACTCACCTCTCTCTCTCGTCCAATATTAGATTGTTCTCCCAAAACCACCCCACATGGTACTATAGCGATACAGTGTCCAGTAGGACGAGAGGGGTGGCCATAGGGTTGGCAGGAGACCTGCAATTTAATTTAGAAGACAGGAAGACGGACCCGGAGGGAAGGTTCCTCTTCTTAAGGGGCACCCTCTACGGGACGTCCTATACCCTCGCAAATATATATGCCCCAAACACGAGATCCCCGGAATATATGGTCGCGATCCTAGCTAAGTTAAGATCTTTTAGAAAGGGCTATTTGATATTGATGGGAGATTTGAACCTTGTCTTAGACCCGGAGGTGGATAGTTCGTCCGGTGCACGGGGGACGGGAAGCGCTCAACTGAAATTATTAAAGAAAAAGATGAGCTCTGAACAACTGGTGGATGTGTGGAGAGTACAGCATCCTCAGATTAGAGACTATACCTTTTTTTCCCCTGTGCACGGGATGTACTCGAGACTAGACTACATCTGGGTGGATCATGGATTATTAGAGAGGGTGACAGACACTAAGGTCGAGATTGCAACACTCTCTGACCACGCACCAGTCAGTATGAAATTAAACTTCCCTGAACACAAACCGCCAAGCTGTGGGTGGAAATTGAATGAAGAGTTATTAATGGACAAAGAGATTAGGGAAAGTGTGGGAAAAGAGCTCGAATGGTTCTTCAAAACGAATGACAATGGGGAGGTAATGGGGTCAAGCTTATGGGATTCCCACAAGGCATTTATTAGGGGGGTCCTGATATCAAAGGCGTCGTGGAAAAAAAGAGATAGAATGAAAAAAATACTCAACCTGACGAACGACATAAAAACTCTAGAACAAAAACACAAGGGGGACCCCAATCAGCATCACGCAACTCTCCGAGAGATAATCCATAAGAGGGAAGAGCTAAAAGAATGGACAGAACAGGAAGCCAAACAAGTGTACAACAAAGCCACCAAAGATCGCTATCAATGGGGCAACAAGGCAGGCAAAACACTTGCAAGGTTGCTCCAAAAAAATAAGTCCAAAAACTTTATAGAAAAAATAAAAAATAAAAAAGGAGAGGTAAAGTTTCTCTCAAAGGATATCGCGTCGACGTTTAGGGACTTCTATGAGGAACTTTATTCCGTGGGGCAAAAGGGGGATGGACAAAAGGAAGGGAATAGAGATAAAATCGATAAGTTTTTGAGAGGGGCTAAACTGCAGACTCTAGGGGTAGAGGATAGGGAAGCGCTGGAAAGCCCAATTACCGTGGAGGAAATCTCAAGAGCCTTGAACAACTCGCCAATGGGCAAGAGCCCAGGCCCCGACGGGTTCACGGCTCTCTATTATAAAACCTATAGAGAGATTCTAATACCCAGACTTCTTAGTTACATGAATGGCCTTGGCTCCGAGTTTCGCATGAGTGAAGCTTCACTGTCTGCTACAATTACGGTCCTGCGCAAGGAAGGGAAAGACGACTCGACGTGCGCGGGGTTCAGGCCGATATCCTTGCTAAATTTCGAGACAAAGCTGTACGCGAAGATTCTGGCGGAACGTATAAAGGGCTGCGTAGATGGGTTGATTCACCCGGATCAAGTGGGCTTTACGCAGGGTAGAGAGGGTAGGGACAATAGCGTCCGAACTCTACTAGTGATGCAAGCAATGAGGGTTGCACGAACCCCCAGTCTACTAATGTCCATCGACGCAGAAAAAGCGTTCGACCGGGTAGACTGGGGGTTCTTGTTTAGGACCTTGGAGGTCATGGGTTTCGGACCCAAAATAATCCAGAAAATAAGAGTCCTGTATAGCCAGCCAAAGGCCAATATTAAAGTTAACGGAACCATCTCCTCCCTCTTTGAAATGCACAATGGGACAAGACAGGGTTGCCCCCTGTCCCCCCTCTTGTTTATACTCTCCCTGGAACCCCTGCTGGCATCTATTAGATTAAACCCGGGTATTGAAGGCTGCGTGGCGGGTGGAGAAGAACATAAACTCGCGGCATTTGCGGACGATGTCCTTTTTTATGTAAGTGCGCCGCAGAAATCCTTGCCAAATATTTTGAAAACGATCAGCACGTTCGGCGCAATCTCAAACTTTAAGATTAACCAAGCTAAAACTTTCATACTTAGTATCAATATAAATAAGGCGGAGAAACAGGACCTCATGAAACTCTATAATTTTCCATGGAAAAAACAGATTAATTATCTAGGAATTACTCTGACCAACACCATAGGGAAATTATACAAGGCTAATTATATCCCTCTCCTAGATGAAGTAAAAAAAAAATGCCAAGAGTTTAAGAATAGACCCACCTCCTGGATCGGCCGCATTAATGCGATCAAAATGATGATACTTCCGCTAATAACCTACAAGTTTCAAATGGTTCCAATCTCCTTACCAGAACAATATCTGAGGAAATTGAAAGCAATTATCATGGACTTTGTGTGGCAACAGAAAAAACACAGAATCTCACTCCAAATTTTGAAAATGGACAAAGGTCAGGGGGGCCTAGCGGTACCCGATATTACTAATTATTACTATGCAGCCGCGCTATTAAGAATCCCAGAATGGGGGAAGATTCAGGGTGTAAAAAGATGGGTAAGTTTAGAAGAGGCACTGAGTGAAGCACAACTAGGAAAAGCTATTTGGAACCCCCCGAAATTTAGAAGACTAGGGGAAAAAACACATTCAATCACTAAAAACACTTTTAAAGTTTGGGATAAAATTTACAAAAAAATGAAATTGAAATTTAATTCTCCTTTAATTGCACTAAAAGAAAATGACCTCTTCCCTCCAGGAAGAAGAGAACTGGGAGGGGATTGGTTAAAAAATGAAAATTCACGGTTAGGAGATTTAATAAGTAGGGGGAAAATCTTGGCGATCCAAGATTTACAAAAAAAAAAATGATTTATTCACAATTGATGAATGGCGGTACCGGCAGTTATGTCACTTCATAGGTTCGATCCCCCCTCCGTTGAGAGGACGGGAAGACCTGACGGCAATGGAACGTATTTTTACAGCGGAAAATACGAAAAAAATAATCACAAAAATCTATAAATTTTTGCTGTCGAAGGACAGACCGGAGGGGCCGCCGTTCCTCAAGAAATGGGAGGGAGAATTAGGCTCACCAATACACACGGGGTTAATTAAAAAAATATTTAAACATACCCATAGCTCAGCAGTCGATGTCAGAACCGCAGAAACCAACTATAAGTGCTTATCTGGCTGGTATCTAACCCCTGACAAAATAAATAGATTCCAACCAGAAGCCTCAGCAGACTGTTGGAGAGGCTGTAAAGAGAGGGGAACCATGGGTCACCTTTGGTGGGTTTGCCCAAAGATTAAAATATTTTGGAGCGCTATCCTCAAGAATATTGAGGAAATAACCCAAGTCGTAGTAAAAAACGACCCCTGGGTTGTATTGATGCACGCCACAGAGGAAGGAACCAGGCAATACAAAGGAACCTTAGTGCCTCATTTGCTCAATGCAGCGAAACGAGTGATTCCAAAAAGGTGGAGGGACCAAGAGACCCCCCCTATCTGGGAATGGGTCGACGCAGTGGAAAATACATAAACTCTGGAGTGCCTAGCAAACAATGGGGTAGAGGAAAGGGAGGCCACAAGAACCATGTGGGAAGGCTGGAGAAAGTTTAAAAAGGCCTGGAGCTACGCCGAAGCCTTAAGAAAATAGGACGAGAGACAGTAGGCAGACGTTTGATTTAACTAAAAGCTAGTAAATCAAAATGAGACTTAAAACTATGCAAGCCACTAGGGGGGAAGATTCTGGCGGCAGGGGGGGGGGGGGGGGGGGATGGGGAAGGGGGGAGTGGGGGGGGAGTCTTGGGTTTATTAATGATTTTGAAGTGGTAAATGGCGAGCTTAAGCAAGATTTAATGGAAAAGCCCCCACAGGCGGAGTTAAGGTTGTGAATATGTTTAAAAAAAAAAAAAAAAAAAAAAAACACGAAGCAATCTCCACAATGATGTTAAGACAAATAGGGACGCTGTTGAGGGCGCTACTGATTCAGTCCCCTAAGGAATCTTGCTGAGGTGGAAAAAAAAAATAAAAATAAATAAATATAGTGACTCTGTTGGAACCACATCGATATTACCTGAGCATATTTGTACATCAGCTTGTTAAATACTTCTATATTATGCTAGACTGTTTTTCCAAACAATCTGTTTTAGATTTTTGATTTATTATTTTTGCATTTATATTTTATGTTTTTAATAAAAAAACTTTTATATAGATCATACGCCTAAAAAGTCCATCATTCTCCAACATTAACCTGTTGAAAAAACTTTAGTATTTAGATTCTTGCCATTCTTCAATAAAGGCCAGATTTGTGCAGTGTACGACTGATTGTTGTCCTATGGACAGACTCTCCCACCTCAGCTGTAGTTCTCTGAAGTTCATCCAGAGTGATCATGGGCCTCTTGGCTGCATCTCTGATCAGTCTTCTCCTTGTCTGAACTGAAAGTTTAGAGGGACAGCGAGGGCTTGGTAGATTTGCAGTGGTCTGATACTCCTTTCATTTCAAAATGATCACTTGCACAGTGCTCCTTGGGAAATCTTTTTGTATCCAAATCCATCAGTCATTTAGGACAACATTGGATCATTCAGAGATCCTCGCTGAACTTCTGGAGTGAGTTTGCTGCACTGAAAGTAAAGGGGCCAAATAATTTTGCACGCACCACTTTTCAGTTTTTTATTTGCTAAAAAAGTTTAAAATATCCAATAGATTTCGTTCCACTTCACAATTGTGTCCCACTTGTTGGTGATTCTTCACACAAATTTTTATATCTTTATGTTTGAAGCCTGAAATGTGGCAAAAGGTTGAAAAGTTCAAGGGGGGCGAATACTTTCGCAAGCCACTGTAAAACCTTGGGCAGTAAAATAGCAGGGCAGGAGGTATGAGGTGGGACTAATGCCGCATACACACGACCAGTTTTCCCGTCGGAAAAAACTGAAGGTTTTTCCGATGGAGTTCCGACTGAGTTCCGACGGAGTTCCACAGAAACTGTCTTGCCTACACACAATCACACCAAAGTCCGACCGTCTAGAACGCGCTGACGTACAACATGTACAACGGGACTAGAAAAAGGAAGTTCAATAGCCAGTAGCCAATAGCTGCCGTCTCGTACTTGCTTCAGAGCATGCCTTGTTTTTGGTCCGTCGGAACACCATACAGACGAGCGGTTTTTCCAATAGGAATTGGTTCCGTCAGAAATATTTAGAACATGTTCTATTTCTAGGTCCGTCAGAATTTTTGAAAAAAAAAAGTCCAATGAGGCACACACACGATCGGAATATCAGATGAAAAGATTCCGTCTGACTTTTTCTGTCGGACATTCCGCTCGTGTGTACACGGCATTAGTAGGGGATCATTCCATGCCAAATCATCACAAACCAAATTGAACTTTGTTTTCAACCTGACCATCTCAGATGTTCATTAAATGTGATAGGATGGTACAGGTCAGACATGCAGTAACTACCATATCTGACATTTAAGCCCTCATGGAAATGGTCAGGTTGAGACATGTGATGATTTCTGCCATGGAATGAGGACCTTAGGGGAGACGGTGGGACTGGGTCAGGTGGAGAATTGAAGATTATGTTACCATGGATGACTATTATTTTTTTATGCAGCATCAAAGTCAAGAGCAGGGTAACCAAGCTTTGGCAGGTTGACTTTTAAAAAAGCCATTTGCTCTAAGAGCTGGGTGAACAATTGTGAGCGCTGAGGGCACAAAATATTTTCTGTTACAGAAAACACCCGCTCACTCTGGACCATGGTTGAGGGACAGGAAAGAAGCTCCTGGGCTACCGAGGACAAAGCAGGCCACACACCCTTCTTCTCATCCCAGAAACTCAAGGGATCTGTACTGGGGGGCAAAGGAGGTTCTGCTTGGTAAGCCCTAATTATGTCACCAGCATTTTTTTCTTTTCTAGGGGGCTGTTTAGTGGGTCCTGCATCAACCCAAAAAGCTGATGCTCTGGTGGAGTGAGAACTGGCAGCAGTGCTGCTAGTATCAGGTAACAGAGTATCATCAGACATCTCCAGCTCATCTTCTTCTCCCTCCTCTAACTGCATTCCCATTTTCCTTTCCCTCTCACGTACCCTCTCTATCAATCTATCCCTCCAGGTGGTGAGGAGGATTTTGGCAGAGTGCTATCTTGCCTTTTATTCTTGGGTCACAAATTGTGGCTAACATGAACTCGGGCGAGAGTCAATGAGATCTTTTATGCACCAACTGAGTTGTTCCTTCAGCCTCCTCAGAAGGGCATCAACTTCAGCAAGTATATTGGCACCAGGCAATTGTCCCCTATTGGAAAGGAATCAATTTTATTTGAAAGGTGTGCAAAGAGGGGAACCACTTGTGCCAGGCTAGCACTCTCTTGACTTAAATTGTCAGTGACATCCTCAAAAGGCCTGATCACTGTGACAACTTGGTCAATCATGACCCAGTCCTCCCCGCCTAGTGGTCTGGCAATACCAATCAAATGTTCACATGCCATTGCGTGAATTGTCCTCTGTTGCTCAAGTATACGCTCTAGCATATGTAAGGTGGAGTTCCACCTCGTTCCAACATCCTGTTTGAGGCAGTGCTCCACAAGGCCTGCCTTTCTCTGTTCCTGCCTGAGAAGGTGGCTATCTTTCACATTACGGTGGAAGTGATCAGCAATTTTGCAGCACAACTCTAAAAGTGCGGATAACCTTCCACTGTTATGCCCCGTACACACGGTCGGAAAATCCGACCACAAAATCCATCGGATTTTGTCCGACACTGGTGTTGCATACACACGGTCGGACAAAGTTGTCGGAAAATCCGATCATTCTGAACGTGGTGACGTTTGTTGCCTACGACGGGACTACATAGAGGCTAGTAGCCAATAGCTTTGGTCTTGTAATGTGATCTGAGCATGCGTGGCACTTTGTCCGTCGGAATTCGATACACACGATCGGAAAAAGTCCGATAGGACTTTGTTGTCGGAAAATTTGAGAGCAGGAGATAAAACTTTGTCCCAGATGGAAAAAGTCTGTTGGAGCCTACACACGGTCGGAATTTCCGACAACATTGTCCGATAGGACATTTTCCGTTGGAAAATCCGACCGTGTGTATGGGGCATTAGTGTTATTATCGAGAGCAGACCTAACGACTAGGTGCAGGATGTGTGCACAGCAGCGCACACCAACAAATCTTCCATCACCGATAGCCTTTGTATGTTAGCTCCACCATCACTGACAACAAATCCCAGTTTGACATTTGTGCCTGCCTGTTCCCCTAGCCACTTCCCTATCATTTTCTGAAATGCATTTAGAATATTCTGTGATGTGTGCTACTGATCCATCACCTCAGCATGGAGGTGGAAGGAGTGCAATCCTGTCTTGGCACTGTGGCAGGTTTTTCTTGACCTTGCAATTATTTGTGGTGGTGGTTGTATATATTTGAAATTAAGATGTGTGTCCCACGCTATGGATGTCAAGATATGGATGGGTACAGTCCTGTCTCTTGGAACTGCTGCCCCTACTCAAAAAAACACACTGAAGTGTAGTGATGTAATAAAATAAAGAAAAAAAGGTATGGTAGGATTGGCGCTGTTCCTATATTTTAGTGGTACTGTGTTGTACCCTCTGTAATTGGTAAATGGTGGCCACTTGATCTAACTAGTAGGCCACGTGTTCCTCTTTAATTCCTTTCTGGGATGAGGCATTCACTATTTACGATATAATTTAGTTTGGATTCGGTTTTATTCATAATTGCTTTGTTCGGAAATTCGAATGATTCCAAATGTCCGAAAGTTGCTAAATTCGGACGAATTTCGATTTGTTACAAAGCAAATTGCACAAGCCTAATAAAGATGTTAAAACAGCATTACTGGATTATATGCTGACATTATGTTACTAGAACAGTCACATAATGTCAGCCTATTGTGGTGGTTTCAAAATGTGCACACCCCATATCCTGTTCTTGGAGAATCAACATCTGCTTTGATTCAGTCTGTAGTGATTGGATTAAAAGCATTCAGGGGCAACCACAATTGGGAGCGCTGATCAGGGCAGTCTTGAAAGGACAAACAATCAAAAAGCTCAATGAGATAAAATCATGTGCCGATTTAATAATGACATATACTTAGATGAACAATTATCTAAAAATCTCCTTGCATAGATGGAGCGACTGGCAAAACGTGCTCCTCACTGTGACAGTACCTTGAGCAACAGTCGGTGGTGGACTGGCTTGGTGAAGCAATGCTGCAATGGCAAAACCTTCATGTATTGCTGGGTGTCATTCGGAGAAGGGAAGCCAGCGTGTGCAGAGCCAGATGGACAATATAAGGCCTTGATCAAATCCCCAATGATATGTAGCAGGATGGTGGAACATATAGGTAGGTAAATATCCGCACTCAGTAAAAACTTAGCATCAGACAGCAGCTGAACACCATAACCCAGATACTGGGCACAAGAAATATAAAAGAAAGAAAAAAGTGCAGTGCTTATGTCATAAATGATGAGTGAATAATTACACTAATTAAAAGTGCAAAAAAAAATTGCAAAACTAGTATCAATAGATAAGCAAAATAAAGTGACATATAAATATAAGATTGAAAATATATTGAAAAATTAACAAAAAAAGTCCATATATTATAAATAAATGTCCATAAATGTGACAAAGACCATCAGATAAATAATGTGACTTGATTATTTTGTTATGCTTGACCACGTGGAACGTGGAGGATGGTGGAACAGCCAGGGAACAAGGAAGGGACAGAGAGGCTGCCGAAACAACCAGAAAGTGGAGTCCAAAACGAGGCTTGAAGCACAAAGGGTGGAGAGCAAGCCGAGGAGAATGGAGAGAGAGGATAGCTATCGTCTTGACAATGCGTATCGGGTGTGGCCCTTCTTCAGGTCATGTGCTATAGACAGCCAATGGGGTTTTAAAAGGGGTGGACTGCGGGAAGGATCACAAATTTAAAGGCATGATTGGTTTCTCCCCCGCTTCAAGCCTCGTAAGACGTCACGCTCGGGTGTTTCCATCCAGCTCTGGTCGGTGGTTGTTCCAGCGGCCTCCGGGTCCCTTCCTTGTTCCCTGACTGTTCCACCATCCTGCCACATATCATTGGGGATTTGATCAAGGCCTCATATTATCCATCTGGCTCTGCACATGCTGGCTTCCCTCCTCCTAGTGACATCCAGGAGTACATGAAGGTTTGGCCATCGCAGCATTGCCTCACAAAGCCAGTCCACCACCAACTGTTGCTCAAGGTACTGTCACAGTGAGGAGCATGTTTAGCAGTCGCTTCATCTATGCAAGGAGGTTTTTAGATAACTGTTCATCTAAGTATATGTCATTATTAAATTGGCACATGATTTTATCTCATTGAGCTTTTTGATTGTTTTTGTCGTTTCAAGACTGTCCTGATCAGCGCTTCTAATTGTGGTTGCCCCTGAATGTTTTTACTTGTATTCACACCCCTCCTGGTGTGCTCACACACACAGCTGCTTTTTGGGCTCTTGCTGGACATTCACAAGGTTCCCAGTGCAACCTATGTCCAATTTTTCTGGTGCCAGACTGTTTTTGTCATTTTAGTGATTGGATTAAGGCATCTTTGCTACCTAGGTGGATATACATTCTGGGGTATGTTCATACTTTTCATCAGAACTTAGAAAGTGGCTTTGTTAACACTACAAAACACTTCCAACATTACATAACAAGTCCAGTTGAACTTCACTAATATTAGCTTTACCATGGCCTGATTTAATGACAACCTTTACAGACAATGGTGATGGTACTAACAAATGAATAGCTCATAGTAAAAAAATCCTATATTTAATTTCTATATAAAAGAACAACGAGCATAGGGCTACCCCAAAAATTGCCCCTGGCCAAATGGACTATTTCAGGTACCTAAGGATTTGACAATGATTCTTATAAAAATTAACATTTTATTGGTAAACATTTTTGATTAATAAAAAAGGAAAGAACATACAAGTTCAAACATTATAAAAAACAATAGTTACAGCCGTGCAACATTATTGATTTTATAGAGGCGCATGCGCGGAGCAGACCGAGATGGCCGCCTGATCTCGGAGCTCCGTCCCGCTCCGCTCGCTCATCGCTCCCTGCACGGAGCAACGTCACTCAGCCAGCCGCCCGGCAGGACCGGAATACGGGGGAAGTCAGCGGGCACACTTTTCGGCCGTTTAGAGAGGAGAGGGGAAGCTGGGAAGCCCTGTTCGGGCTGATCTTACCTGACGGCGATAAGGCCGCTGTCGCCTCAGGCGCTGTCTCCTCAGGCGCTTTTTTCCCTCACTCCACAGCGGGACACCCCCAGAGAAATAGATCCCATCGACCCTGGGACGCAGAGACTGCTTGCAGGCACAATTTCTAGCTGTCAGGGACTGTGTCAAAGGAGCCTAGCAGCCCGATTTTCATTCTCCTCAGAGCCCTAATATTCCAAAATGGCGGCGGAACGGCAGCTGCATGAGGCAGTCTCCTCAGGCAATTCTCCCTCATCTCCATGGCGGAACACCCTTCATGAGGAGGTATGTGGCAGAGTTCCTCACACCATACCCACTGTGGGACCTTTATCTCCAGCCACCACTGTGTCCCTCATTCACCACACACTGGATGAGATGCTGTTGTCCCCCTCCTCAGCAGCATCCCCTGGTCAGCCTGTAACACATCAAGCTGTGGAATCTCACACCCTCCAGCACCCAGATATGGCCCTGATGTTTTCTAAATTTGCGGAAATGTTGGATAAGGGATTAGCACAGAATGCCGCCAGAATAACTTCTGACATTAAAATGGATCTCCAGATGCTAGGTACCCGCATTGAAACCGTTGAGCACAGAGTGGATTCCACGATCGCTAGAGTCAATCAAAATACCGATCGTATCCAAGATTTACATGACCAGCTAGATACTGCCATAGCCAAAATTGATGACCTTGAAAATAGGTCCAGAAGGCTTAACTTTAGGATCAGAGGCCTGCCTGAGACCATCACTGACATTCCTGAAGCGGTGCACTCCCTCATTAAATCCCTCATTCCTGATATCAGAACACACAAAATGGAACTTGATCGGGCGCATAGAGCTCTGGGACCCCCTCGTCCTGATGGTCTACCCCGAGATGTTGTGGTCAAACCACACTACTATAACGTCAAAGAAGAAGTCATGCGGAAAGCTCGTTCATCCCCTCAAATCCAAATTATGGGTCACCCAGTTCAACTCTTCGCGGATATTTCGCCATACACGATTCAGAAACGGCGGGCGCTTAAACCTCTTTTGACAATACTTGCACAAAGAAACATCAAATACTGGTGGCTCTTTCCCTTCAGCTTGAAGTTTGAGCATAACGGCAAGCTCTTCAGATTCTCCTCCTTCCAGGACGGTGAACAATTACTACAGAAACTGGGCCTCATCTCTACGGATCCACCCTCTCCGATGCAAACCTCAGCCTCCGTCTTAACTAAGCGACCTCCTCCATCTAGCCCACTCACGTCACTATGGTCAAAACCTAAAACTAAGAAGGCCAAAGAAGGACTTCCTCCCTGAACTACTGATCTGGACCTCTTTATTACCACATCCCCTTAACAGGGGCTGGGTCCACTCGGCATGTTTTGCATTAATGCCCACATGGACTCACATTTCCTCTGACTTCCTGAGGTTCCTTCCCATTATCCGCTGTTGAACTCTACAGATCCTTCAGGTTCTCCACATATTACCTACTTATTTGTGATCTACCCTCCTACCAGATCCCTTCTTTCCGGCTTATGGACAAGCTCAAAACTTCTCTGGACTTCCTGGACGTTCTGGTTCTTCCCTCCACCCATTGGCCACGGTTATACCCCCCTATACCCTCCCCCAAGTAACAAGACATTGTATGACTATACTTGCTGATCTTTTAAGGACGGCCGCTTCCCCTCTCCTCCCCATATGGTATCCACTTGCAGCCTGTCAAGTAGTCGGCCTCTTTCCTCGCCCTCTGCAATACACCCCTGTTCCTTATGCCACTTCCACTTAGGAGCCTAGTCACCCCCTCTCCTACCTAGTTCTCTGAATGGCTCCCTACCATCTAGTTGGCTTTGCTCCCCCTAGACCACCAGTTGTATTTTTGCTTCATTTAGCTTACCCTCATTGATTTGTTTATTCTAGTTACCTATAGTGACGTTACCTGTTCAATTTGCATTCATGTGTTTACAATTAGGAGTGCCGCGAGCGGAGCGGTACCACTGCACCTCCTCCTGTACTCAGAGTCGCAGATTTTCCTCTGCCCTCGGAGTCGGATTCTTCCCCACTGGTTGGGGGACGTGAAAAAGTTTTTTCTGAATTATTTTGACTTATTTATTTTTATTTTTTTGTTTGTTTCGGGGTTTTTTTTTTTTTTTTTTTTTTATTTTTTTTTATTTTTTTCCCTTCTACTCTTCTCCTTCGGAAATGGATGATTTTATTTTGCTTCCACACTGGGGATATCCCTAAGCTTTTATTTTCTTGCTCTTTTCTATTCACTCTTACTTGTACTAATCACTCTCTTCTTCCAGTGATGCGTGTGAGCTCGTACTCCTGCCGGAACATGGAGGCTGCTGTCCCTGAGAATACTGCTCGTCTGAACCCCAGGCTTCCTGTTGAGTTAAAGGTAAGTGAATGGGAATCACTAGCTGTGCCCTCTGTTATGCTCCATGGCTGACCACGCCACATCTCACCCCTCCCTGTGCATTGCTTCGCATAATGTTCAGGGGCTCAATTCTCCCATTAAACGCAGGAAAATTTTCCAGTCCTACCATGACCGTAAAATAGATGTGTTATTCCTCCAGGAGACACATTTCCCCAAATCATACTCTCCATCCTTTATACACGCTAAATTCCCCAAATTCTACCTGGCTAATTCTGACAACAAATCCAAAGGAGTAGGCATATTTTTCTCCCGCAATACTCAGTTCTCTCTTCTCTCTGAGTTTAAGGATCCGGACGGCAGGTTCTTGCTGGTGAAAGGCTTCATTGATGAACAACTCTATTCATTTATCTCCTATTATTCTCCAAACCGGGGACAATCAAAATTTTTCAAACACCTCTTTCACACTTTGAACCCGCTTACCGAGGGCCTGACGGTTTATGGAGGCGACTCTAACACTGCCTTTGACGCAGGACTGGACAAGTCCCGCCCGCCTGGCAGGGACCGTATCCGTCCCACCAGGCAGAGCCTCAATGTTGCTAGACAGATCTTTCACCAGGGGTTGGTGGACGTGTGGAGGGAAATAAATCCTCGTGCACGAGACTACACACACTTTTCTCACCCCCATAACACCTATGCAAGAATTGATCATTTCTTTATGCTGTCTACCCACGTACCGCTGGTGAATAGGTCTATCATTAAAGACTCTGCCTGGTCGGACCACTCCATGCTCCTGCTCACCATGAACAGATCGTCAAGACCCAGTAAAGGGTTTTATTGGAGACTTAATGCCTCGATTCTTAGTAATCCTGCTCATGCTCTTGAAATTGAAAAGGGACTGCAGGAATACTTTTTATTGAATGATGTCAATAATATTTCTCCTACTACACTATGGGCTGCGCACAAGGCCTTCATTAGAGGTAAAATTATCCAAATAGCCTCTAGGATTCATAGGGCTCGTAAAACAGATGTGGCACGATTAGATAAAGAATTTCAACTGTTAAGCAAACTACACAAACGTAACCCCTGTCCCACCACGGCGAACAAACTTGACACGGCACGTACTGCCCTGAATCTTGCACTCACAGCATTAGCGGAAAAGAGTCTACGCTGGGCAGGGGGTAGGTTTTATCATCAGAAAGACAAGCCGGGTTCCCTCCTAGCTAACAGGCTGACCCCTAAAATTAAATGTCACACCTTACCCAAAATTAGACTTCATGATGGTACCCTCTCTCAAAACCCTCAAAAGATCCTAGAGGTCTTCCACAACTTTTATAGCTCCCTATATAGTGATGACGGAAAGGTTTCTTCCCCTACCTTTCGCAACTCATTTCTTAACTCACTAAACATACCCAAGATCATAGATCAACACAGGGCTGAATTGGACTCATCGATCTCAGCTGAAGAAGTAACTTTAGTTATTAAAAATCTCCGCAATGACTCAGCCCCTGGCCCTGATGGTTTTTCCACTCCATATTACAAACATTTTTCGGCCACCCTAACTCCTTATCTAACTAGATTCTATAACCAACTACGAGCGGGCTCTCAGCTTGACAATGTCTTAAACTCCGCCTTCATCACAATTATTCCCAAGCCTGGCAAGGATTCTAGTTGTCCTACTAACTACCGCCCTATCTCATTGATCAACAATGACCTAAAAATTTTGACAAAAATCTTGGCAGACAGGATCTCTTCTTTTATCAGTCTTTACATACATAGGGACCAGGTTGGCTTTATACCTGGGAGACAGGGCCCGGATCAGATCAGGAGGGCGATTGACATTATTTCCCTCCTTCAATCAGGTTGGGATGGGGGTCCTTCTCAGGCGGGGCTCCTACTCTCATTAGATCTGAAGAAAGCTTTCGATACTGTCTCCTGGTCTTTCCTGACTCCTATCCTACAGAGGTGGGGCTTCGGGCAATCCTTCCTTAACATTATTACGGCCCTATATGCCACCCCGGAGGCAAAGATTAGAATGCAAGGCTTTTACTCCGACTCCTTCCCTATTCGCAAGGGTACGAGGCAGGGTTGTCCCCTTTCTCCACTGATTTTTGCCATTGTCATTGAGACCCTAGCCATCGCCATAAGAGACAACCCCGATATCTGCGGAGTTAGTTGTGGGCCCCAAACTCATAAATGTGCCCTATTTGCTGACGACGTGCTGCTTTTTGTCACTTCGCCTTTGACTTCACTTCCTAATATCTGCAAGGTGCTCGATGACTTTGGTAAAGTTACTGGTCTCTGGGTTAATTATGCAAAATCTCTAGCCTTAAACATAAACTTACCCACCAGCTTGGTCTCACAACTTAAAGAAAACTTTCAATTTCAATGGCATGATAAGGCGATCCCTTATTTAGGGATTAACCTAACGTCCTCTATAGACAGTCTCTATGCAGCTAATTTCCCTCCAATGTTTCGCAAACTGGGAAATGATCTTGGACAATGGGATAACCTTGGACTCTCCTGGATGGGTAGGGTTAACGCTGTTAAGATGACCCTTTTGCCACGCATTTTATACTTATTCAGGTCCCTACCCATCCCTATTCCTAGGGATCAGATTAGAAAATTCCAATCTAAGATAGTACATTTTGTTTGGGGATCAAGGGGACACAGGGTGGCGAAGGGGACCCTCTATCGCTCCAGAGCTCAGGGGGGGGTTGGATTACCTAACCTTCTCTGGTACTACCACGCAACTCAATTGTCTCAACTTTCTGTCATTTACTCTAAAATAGCACACCCTGACTGGGTGCATATGGAGCGGCAGGCGGTTCCCCAATACACCCTGGACTTCCTTTTATGGTGCCCTGCCAAAACTAGACCTGCTGTAATGGCCCCAACATTATCCCACTCCCTAAGGCTTTGGGATTCGCTTAAAGGAAACCCACTTTTGATATCACATTGGCACCCGCTTTCACATATCTTCCGAAACCCGCTCTTCCCCCCGGGCATGGACATTAAGGCGTTTCAATGGTGGCTGGATAGAGGGCTTTATAGAATTGGACATTTTGTCAGCTCTATGGGGCCCCTGACACCCATTCATTGCTCTAAAAAGCTGGACATGCCCCACACGGAAAGGTTCAGACTCCATCAGATCTCTCATTTTGTCCGTTCTCTGGGGTCCTCTAAGCCCAATTCCCTGACAGTTACGGCATATGAGATGTGGTGTGGTCAGGCCACGGAGCAGCGGGGAGGGATATCGGTGATATACCAATCACTTGCCTCAGCATCCTCCAAAACTCTCTACATGAGGGAATGGGAAAGGGACCTGGACCAGAGCTGGAGTCTGGGGGAATGGCATAAAGCATCAACCTCTGCTTACAAAGGCTTATTAAATATAACTCTGATTGAGGCTAATTTGAAAGTACTGATGAGGTGGTATCTCGTTCCACTCCGAATAGCGAAAATTTACCCTAATGCATCTCCATTATGTTTCCGAAATTGTGGACATGTGGGGTCGATGCTGCACACATGGTGGAGTTGTCCCAAGCTCAGGGGTCTTTGGAATAAGGTCTTCCAAATCATTAGGAAACTTACAGATAGGCCCATCCCCCAGACTCCTCAAATAGCTCTTCTAAACTTTCATCACCCAGGTACACCGAAACTGACTCAACGCCTCATTATGTTCATTCTACTTGGTACTAAACTAACCATTGCTCGCTCCTGGAAGCAGCCTTCTGTTTCTTTCACCCTAGTTAAAAGAAAAATATCATGGATTATGGCCCAGGAAAAGATGACTAGCATCCTTTTAGACACTGTTCCCAACCATGAAGCCATCTGGGAACCCTGGCTTAAATACATCTCCCTGATTCCAGCCACCTCCACTTCCCCAGGCGCTGAGTAAGGCAGCGGGTTATGCTCCGTCACTGAAGATCTTCTTCTTGCCTCTTCTTCTCCTCTCTCTCTCTCTCTCTCTGTCTCTTTCCTTTCCTTTCATCCTCACTCTTTTGTCTCTTCTGATCTCCTTCTTGACCTATGCTCATCTCTTGTTTAGTCCCCCCTTTTTTTTTATTTATTTTTTCTTTTTTTTTTTTTTTTTTTTTTGGGTTTATTTTTATTTTATCTCATATGCATTCCATGCTTACGACACAGGACAAACGTCCATTCCTTTTTTTAAGATTTGTCTCGCTTTTGAAGGACTAGGCCATATCTCCTATCTGCTGGGAGCACTGGAGGCACCAAGGCAGGATTGATTGATTTGACCATTGACTACCAAACACACGGATTTTTTTTTTTTTTTTTTTGTCTGACGTTTTTCTTTTTATTTGCATTTTTTTGACTTTTCATTTTTATCCGCTGTCATCTATGCATACGATCTCCCATGGTTCGCAGCGGATAATTGGGATCCCTGGTCACTGCCGCCAAACATGGTGCATATTTGTCCTTTACACGAAGACACGGTCATCGACACACTCATTGTTTACGCTACAGGCGCGGTCTCTGAAGCCTATTGGTTCTCCCAGTATGATCCTGAGACGACCATCTTCACAATTTTTTCAACACGCTGTGCAAATGTTTGTTGATCTACTACGACTTGGGTCTGGCCCCGATCCCCTTCTTTTTTCCTCCTCACTATGCTTTCTTGGGGGTGGTGGCTCTCTTCCCCGGCACAGTTAGATCCCCTTAGGGGTGCCGCGGGGGAGTGCACCTCCTCTCTCACACAAGATTGGGGCACGGACGGGCTCTGGGCCAGAGCCAGGCGGTTGACCACTGTATATTGTTGCCTTTCTAGTGAATTGTGCTTGTACCTCCTACACTTTAGGCCTTTCAAAGTATATTTTACCTGTTCCTGTGTTTCTTTGTTGATTTTGATGAACTCAATAAAAATCTATTGAAAATAAAAAAGGTATAAAAGTGGTAACATTTTTCATGGCTGATCTGACATTGTTTGTCGGGGATTTTCAAAGTAAACGAATACATCCAGACGTCATCTCTAATAATGCTCACGGAATTGAGGTGAAGTATGTAACAATTGTTTAGAGATAAATGAAAATATAGACACATCATAGAATTACTGTTTTGTGTTTCCATACAGATGAAGAACTGTAGAAGAATAAGAAGTATAACATTATATACTGTATGCTTCAGAGCCTCTCTTAGTATCATTCAATTTATTATGTCATCATTTTCAACTCAACTAAAGCCAAAAAAAATTGCATCATATGTCTAGGATTTTGAGCTTTCCGGGTTCAGTGTATTCTTATAATATTTGGTTACATTTTGAACTTACAATGCAAATACTTGGCAATGTCTAATTATCAAACTTCCTGACTATCTGCTGTTTTTTTTTCCCCCCATACTTCTTTTAGGAAATATCATGTTTTTTTGTATTTATTGTCTTTATTTATGCTCAAGAATAAAAAAAATAACAATTCAAAAATATATTCAATGTTTAGTCAAGCACAGATGACATATTGCATATTCATTGAGGCCAAACAGAACTTTCTCTTTAACCGCTTCAGCACCGGGCCATTTTTCACCCTTCCTTACCAGAGCACTTTTTGCGATTCGGCACTGCGTCGCTTTAACTAACAATTGCGTGGTCGTGCGATGTTACACCCAAACAAAATTGACGTCCTTTTTTTCCCACAAATAGAGCTTTGTTTTGGTGGTATTTGATCACCTCTGCGGTTTTTATTTTTTGCACTATAAACAAAAGAGACAATTTTGAAAAAAAAACACAATATTTTTTACTTTTTGCTATAATAAATATCCCATTTTTTTTTTAAAAAAATATTTTTTTCCTCAGTTTAGTCCGATACGTATTCTTCTACATATTTTTGGTAAAAAAATTCGCAATAAGCGTATATTGATCGGTTTGCGCAAAAGTTATAGCGTCTACAAAATAGGGGATAGATTTATAGAATTTTTTTTTACTAGTAATGGCGGCGATCTGCGATTTTTTTTTTCGTGACTGCGACATTGCGGTGGACACTTTTGACAAATTTTTGGAACCATTCACATTTACACAGCGATCGTTGCTATCAAATTGCAATGATTACTGTGTAAATGTGACTGGCAGGGAAGGGGTTAACACTAGGGGGACTCAAGGGGAGGAGACCGATCATGTGTTCCTCCGTACTGGGATCACATGATCGGTCTCCTCTCCGCTGACAGGACGTGGAGCTGTGTGTTTACACACACAGCTCCATGGTCCCGCACGGTCCCGTTGTTTTAACGGGCAATCGCGGGTGCCCGGCGGACATTGCGGCCGCCGGGCACTCGCACCGGGTCCCGAGCGATGCCACGGGAGCGCGTGCGCGCCCCCAGGCGCCCGGGAATCCAAGGATGTCATATGACGCCTACCCAGGATGGGAGATCCACCTTGTGGGCGTCATATGACTATGGGCGGTATTGAAGTGGTTAAAGCAGCTACATTTTTTTCAAGGGCATAAAAGGAGAAATTAGATAGAAAGTGTTCCAAATCTTGGTTGGTTTCCTTTAGAAAGAAGTCACACACCAAGCATAAAAACATGTCCAATTCCTGATTCTTAAAGCAAAAATACAGTTTAAAAAAAAAGTATGTGAACCCATTTGGAATGATATGAATTTTTGCATAAATTTGTCATAAAATGTGATCTGATCTTCATCTAAGTCACAACAATAGACAATCACTGTCTGCTTAAACTAATAACACACAACGAATTAAATGTTACCATATTTTTATTGAACACATCATGTAAACATTCACAGTGCAGGTGGAAAAAGTATGTGAACCCCTAGACTAATGAGATCTCCAAGAGCTAATTGGAGTGAGGTGTCAGCCAACTGGAGTCCAATCAATGAGATGAGATTGGAGGTGTTGGTTACAGCTGCCATGCCCTATAAAAAACACACACCAGTTCTGGGTTTGCTTTTCACAAGAAGCACTGCCTGAATAATTCTTAGACCTACGATTAAGAATTGTTGACTTGCATAAAGCTGGAAAGGGTTATAAAAGTATCTCCAAAAGCCTTGCTGTTCATCAGTCCACGGTAAGACAAATTGTCTATAAATGGAGAAAGTTCAGCACTGCTGCTACTCTCCCTAGGAGTGGGCGTCCTGTAAAGATGACTGCAAGAGCACGGTGCAGACTGCTCAAGTAGGTGAAGAAGAATCCTAGAGTGTCAGCTAGAGACTTACAAAAGTCTCAGGCATATGCTAACATCCCTGTTAGCGAATCTACGATACGTAAAAAACACTAAACAAGAATGGATTTCATGGGAGGATACCACCAAGGAAGCCACAGCTGTCCAAAAAAAAACATTGCTTCAAGTTTACAGTTTGCACAAGAGCACCTGGATGTTCCACAGCAGTACTGGCAAAATAGTCTGTGGACAGATGAAACCAAAGTTGAGTTTGGAAGAAACACACAACACTATGTGTGGAGAAAAAGAGGCACAGCACAGCACACCAACATCAAAACCTCATACCAACTGTGAAGTATGGTGGTGGGGGCATCATGGTTTGGGGCTGCTTTGCTGCATCATGGCCTGGACAGATTGCTATCATTGAAGGAAAAATGAATTCCCAAGTTTTTCAAGACATTTTGCAGGAGAACTTAAAGAGGAGTGCCCACTAAATTATTTTTTTCAAAAATCAGAAAATTCGTAATTCTGAAAATCTGAAATTTCGTAATTCTGAAAATCCGAAATTTCGTAATTCCAAAAATCCGAAAATTCATAATTCCGAAAATCTGAAAATTCTGAATTCCAAAATTCAGAAATACAAAAATACGAAATTCAGAAATCCGAAAATGCGAAATTCAGAAATCCGAAAATTTGGAAATCCCAAAATTCGAAATTTCGAAAATTCAGAATTTCAGAATTTCGGAAATTCGGAAATTTGGAAATCTGAAAATTCGGAAATTTGGAAATCCGAAAATTTAAAATTCAAAAATCCGAAAATTCGAAATTCAAAAATCCGAAAATTCGAAATTCTGAAATTCGGAAATCTGAATTGAAATTTGGACATTCCCAAAATTTCCGAATTCTGAATTTTCGAGTTTTTGAACTTACGAATTTTGAATTTTCGGCTTTCCAAATTTCCAAAAAAAGTAAAATAACTAAACATTTTCTTGGGCCCCATCAATGCAATTTCGTTCTCCCCCTGCCTGCACACCATGGACTGGAGAAATGAGGGGGTCCATCAATAGACAAAACCAATTACTGACTACCAATATAAAGAGGAGATTCAACACTGGCCACCAATGTAATAAGGGTTTACACTGACCACTAATGTAATAGGGGTTTATACTGACCACTGATGTAATAGAAGCTTTCATAGTAACCACCAATGTAAGGAGGGTGACCTTCACACTGGCCACTAGTGTGAATAAAGGGAATAATTGGGATTGTACACCAAGCCCCAATGTAATGAGAAGATTTACACTGACCACCAATGTAACTGAGACATTTAGCTTGCGTTCACATTTGTGTGTGTTGGACGCATGCTAAAACGCTTTCCTGATACCACAGAAACGTGCTGCTTTTTAGCACATTCTTTTAATATGTACATTTGTATTATTACAATCGTTTTATATACAACCTTCTTTACAATTATATACCCTTGTTTATTCTATTATTGGATTCAGCTTTCATTCTGTTCCTTCTCCCTTCCTATCTCATCAATATCACTTCCTTATTCATTCACATCATACCATATTAAAAAGGAAAAAAAAAAAAAAAAAAAAAACATTTCCTCTCTCTGCCCCCTCCCCCCCTGCACATCCCAAGAACTCTCCCTACAGTCTAAACGATAGGGACAATGAGATCTTATAGTCCTCCCATTGTTGCCATGTCTTTTTTATCGTATTTTCTACGTTTTTTTCTATGGTAATCCTCTCTTCCAGGGAACGCATCTCGCCCATTTCCACTATCCATTCTTCTACTGAGGGTATTACGTCTTTCCTCCAGCTTCTCACTATAATTGTTCTAGCAGCTGTTAAGCAATATTTTAGTATCCCTTTTTTTTATTTTTTTTATCGATCCAGGTATCATTGATAATATAGATATCAATATATCTGGTTGTATTCTTATTTCTGTCATCTCCTGGTATATTTCGTATATTTTTTCCCAAAATATATGGACCTTTGGGCAAAAGTACCATATATGACACATTGTGCCAACTGCCCCTTGACATCTCCAGCAGATGTCATCATTCTCTGGGTTTATCGTATGCATGTCGCTCGGGCATTTATACCATCTAACTAACAGTTTGTAATTCCTTTCTTGGTGTCTACTGGAGATCGACATCTTATGTACTAGTGTAATTGCTTTCTCCCATTTGTCTTTAGATATAACCATATCCAGTTATTTTTCCCATTTTTTCACAAAACTTAATTCCTGAATCCTATTGTTTGAGATTAGGTATTTATAAACATTAGATAAATTATGTCTGGGTTTTTGATCTTGTAAGAATAGAAGTTCCATTGGGCTTGGTACCCTATCCAGTGTCCCTTCTCTTTTAAGGGCGTTTATGTATTCTTGAAGTTGTCTATATTCCATCCATTTATTTATATATTCACTACCCATTTCTTCTAATCGAGGAAGTCTACTATTCTATGGTCTGTATAATTCTTATATCATCGCTTCTCTGCCATTTCAGGAATGTCTTACTTTCCCTTGCTGGTGGGAAATCTGGGTTGCAGAAAAGGGGTGTCATTGGGCCTATATAAGATGACCCTATTCCCCTCTTCATCAACCCGTCCCAAACTTTCAGTGTTGCTCTTACTAGAAGTGGCATCTCATTCTGGGGTGGTCTCTTATTTTTTGGTATCCAGGGTAGTGCTTTTAGTTTCATATTTGTGACCTCTTCTTCCAGCTTTACCCATTGCTTGGTTTCTCTATTGTGAAACCAATCCACGATCCTGGTCACGAATACCGCTTTAAGATAGGTTGCGAGATCCGGGAGAGCTAGTCCTCCATCTTTTTTCTGTCTGGATAATATTTCTCTATTAACTCTGGGGGGTTTACCTGCCCATATAAAACTCCCAATAGCTTTTTGTATAGAGTTAAGTATGTTTTTGAGAGGGAATATTGGAATTGTCTGAAAGACATAGAGTATTTTGGGAAGTATGTCCATTTTTATAATATTTATTCGACCCATCCACGAAAACACCCCTTTATTATATTTTTTGAGTAGTTTAATTATGTTTTGTACTAATGGTAGATAATTAATTTCCTGTAGCTTTTCCAGTTTTCTAGGTATATATACTCCCAAATATTTAATGGCGTTATTTTGCCATTTAAAGGAAAAATTATTTTTAAGTATATCGGTGGTATGCATGGGTAATGTAATATTTAAGGCTTCCGATTTACTGTAATTAACCTTAAAATTGCTCACCTCTGCAAAACGTTTAAACTCATTAATTATATTAGGTATTGTTATTATAGGATTGGTAATGTATAGCAATAGATCATCTGCATATACTGATGTTTTATAATCCTGGTTCTTTATATTAATACCCTGAATATTTGCGTTGTTCCTAATCGCCACCATCATATGTTCCATAGTTAGTACATATAATAGAGGGGACAGGGGGCATCCCTGTCGGGTTCCATTTGCAATTTTCACCATTTCCAATATCTCTCCATTTGCCCGTATTCTGACAGTTGGGTTCTGGTATAAAACCATAATTTTTTCTAGTAATCTGGGACCTATTCCCCATTGTCCCAATGTCTCTTGAAAGAATCGCCATCCCACCCTGTCAAAGGCCTTTTCAGCATCTACTGCCAAGAGACAGGATGGGATGGCGTGTCTCTGCACATATTCGATCAGTGTCACTGTTTTCAAAGTATTATCCCTTGCCTCTCTTCCTTCTACAAACCCTACCTGGTCTAGATGTATAGATCTGGGGATTTTGGGTGTGAGTCTGTTAGCTATAATTTTGGAGTATATTCAGAGGTCAATATTAGTGAGGGAAATAGGTCTATAATTTCCACAAAGTGTATGATCTTTTTTGGGATTGGGTATAAGTGATATGTATGCTTGCATACTTTGTGATACAAATGGTTGTGAGAGGGAGACTGAATTAAAAGTCCGTTTCATGATAGGAATAAGTAAATCTTTATGGGTTTTATAGAACCGTGGAGTAAATCCATCCGGACTGGGACTTTTGCCGATTATCAGTGAGTCAATTACATTTTGGATCTCAATTTCTGAAAATTCATTTTCTAATTGTTCACTTTCTGTCTTCGTCAGTGTAGGAATTGCTGTTTCGTTTATATATTGTTTTATCTTTTGATAAAAAATGTCAGGATCTTGCTCTTCTTGTTTATTGGGTATATTATAGAGTTTAGAGTAGTATGTATGAAAAGTTTTCAATATACACTTTGGGTCATATACTATCTCTCCTTTTTCTGTTTTAATTTTAACGATTGATGTAGTTCTATTTTGTTTTTGTAAGGCCTTCGCTAATAGTTTACCAGGTTTCTCTCCCTGATGGTAGTATAAAGTACGGTTCTTGTCCCTCATCTGAAGTGTATGTTCGTTTAATAGGGTGCGCAACTCTGTTTTTTTATCAGAAAGGACCATTAGTATTTCCCGTGTTGCATTTTGTTTATGTTGTTTTTCTAATTTAGCGATTACCTGTGTAAGTTCTATTGATCTGTTGCCTTTTGCCTTTTTTAATCTAGCCCCATGTTTTATGAATACACCTCTCAATATACATTTCAATGTTTCCCATTGATTGCAGATTGAGGTGCTATCGTTACTATGGTCTAATGTGAAATTCTGTATTGCCGAATTAATTTCAACTCTACAGATTTCATCAAACAATAAATTATCATTTAATCTCCATGTACAGTGGTGTGAAAAAGTGTTTGCCCCCTTCCTCATTTCCTGTTCCTTTGCATGTTTGTCACACTTAAGTGTTTCGGAACATCAAACCAATTTAAACAATAGTCAAGGACAACACAAGTAAACACAAAATGCAATTTGTAAATGAAGGTGTTTATTATTAAAGGTGAAAAAAAATCCAAACCATCATGGCCCTGTGTGAAAAAGTGATTGCCCCCTAAACCTAATAACTGGTTGGGCCACCCTTAGCAGCAACAACTGCAACCAAGCGTTTGCGATAACGTGCAATGAGGCTTTTACAGCGTCCTGGAGGAATTTTGGCCCACTCATCTTTGCAGAATTGTCCTAATTCAGTTACATTAGAGGGTTTTCGAGCATGAACGGCCTTTATAAGGTCATACCACAACATCTCAATAGGATTCAGGTCAGGACTTTGGCTAGGCCACTCCAAAGTCTTCATTTTGTTTTTCTTCAGCCATTCGGTGGTGGACTTGCTGGTGTGTTTAGGATCATTGTCCTGCTGCAGAACCCAAGTTCGTTTCAGCTTGAGTACACGAACTGATGGTCGGACATTCTCCTTCAGGATCTCTCGGTAGACAGCAGAATTCATAGTTCCTTTTATCACGGCAAGTCTTCCAGGTCCTGAAGCAGCAAAACAGCCCCAGACCATCACACTACCACCACCATATTTTACTGTTGGTATAATGTTCTTTTTCTGAAATGCAGTGTTCCTTCTATGCCAGATATACTTGGACACACACCTTCCAAAGAGTTCCACTTTTGTCTCATCGGTCCACAGAATGTTGTCCCAAAAGTCTTGGGGATCATCCAGATGTGTTGTGGAGAAATTGAGACGAGCTTTGATATTCTTTTTGCTCAGCAGTGGTTTTCTCCTTGGAACTCTGCCATGCAGGCCATTTTTGCCCAGTCTTTTCCTGATGGTGGAGGCATGAACGCTGACCTTAACTGAGGCAAGTGAGGCCTGCAGTTCCTTGGACGTTGTTGTGGGGTCTTTTGTGACCTCTTGGATGAGTCGTCACTGCGCTCTTGGGGTAATTTTGGGCGGCCGGCCACTCCTGGGAAGGTTCACCACTGTTCCATGTCTTTGCCATTTGTGGATAATGGCTCTCACTGTGGTTCGCTGGATTCCCAAAGCTTTGGAAATGGCTTTATAACCCTTTCCAGACTGATAGATCTCAATTACTTTCTTTCTCAATTGTTCCTGAATTTCTTTGGGTCTCGGCATGATGTGTAGCTTTTAAGGATCTTCTGGTGGACCTTACTGTGTCAAGCAGCTCTATTTAAGTGATGCCTTGATTGTGAACAGGTGTGGCAATAATCAGGCCTGGGTGTGGCTAGAGAAATTGAACTCAGGTGTGGACAACCACAGTTATAGTATGTTTTAACAAGGGGGGCAATCACTTTTTCACACAGGGCCATGATGGTTTGGATTTTTTTTCACCTTTAATAATAAACACCTTCATTTACAAATTGCATTTTGTGTTTACCTGTGTTGTCCTTGACTATTGTTTAAATTGGTTTTATGTTCCGAAACACTTAAGTGTGACAAACATGCAAAGGAACAGGAAATGAGGAAGGGGGCAAACACTTTTTCACACCACTGTACCTCTCTGTGTATTGTTATTTGTTATATCTATATTCAAAAAAATAGGAGCATGATCAGACCATAACAAGTTCCCTATATCTGTAGTAGAGATTGTTGTTATTGCGTGGGTGTATATCAAGAAGTAATCCAGTCTGTGATATGTGTCGTGTATTTTAGAGTAGAATGTATAGTCCCTCTCTAGTGGGTGTGTTATCCTCCAGATGTCCACTAGTTGTTGTCTCTCTAACATTTTCTTAAATTCTTTTCTATCACTATTCTTTGAGGGCCCTACTGTTGATGTCGTGTCCAGATTTCAATCAAACACAAAATTGAAGTCGCCCCCTATTATAGTTATTCCCTCAGCTCTACCCATTAATTCTGTCAGTAGTTGAGTGCATATCTTAACCTGATCTATATTGGGAAGATATATATTGATAAATGTATACCTCTTACCATATAAATCTAATTTCAATAATATTGCCGACCATCTTTTTTTGTCCATTTTTCTATAACCTGATGTGGTATTACCTTGTGGATGGCTATAATTAATTGTTAATGACACCCTCACACATCTGCCGACCTGTGCTGTGCAACCATGTGATTTTGAAAAAGCGGTAGGGACTTTCTTCTGCATTTTTAGCGCATAGAGCAGCCCATTGAAATGAATGGGCTGCCCTACACATGACCTACATCTTTATCCACCCTGTCAGTACACCTTTGCCTCCTAAAACCCCTGCTAACCTCTGCAATCCAAACCTCCCCCATCCTCAACAATCCAACCCTCCACCCCTTTAACTCTACCTGCCTCCTCTGCTCATCTTTGCACCCACCTTCCTTACCTACATCCACTCCTTGCTCACCTGTGCACCCCAAACTATAATTCCTTCTCTGCCTACCTCTGCAAACCCCACACAACCCCCCCCCCCCCAATTTGCTTACCTTTATAGAAAAGGCTGATGTTAGGCTGAATGACCACAGTTGCGGGCAGGACTTTCAAGACTATCCCTTTATCTCCCCAGTGGGCAGCATTCAGTATAGTTGATGGTGGATATGACCTCTGGGGGCATAATATACATATGAATACTGCCTCTATATACATATGAATGCAGCCACTATTTACATATCAATGACGGTTATTTACATTCAAACACAGGGTGTGCAGGTCAGTCACCTGTACACAGCAATATGGCAGAGCTGGGCAGTAATAGTAGCAGCACTTCACACTGAGATATCGGGACACAGCACTGGACTAAAATCGCAAGGGACAAGGGAATTTAAACCAGGATAGCTGGCAAGTAGGTGGTAGCTGCTTTGGGCCCCACAACAATGACAGGGCCCAGGGCAGCTGCCCATTTGCCCTGCCTTAAAGACGGTCCTGTAAACATGTATTGCAATATATGTGAACTAAATATCCCTGTTTTTCATTGCATAGCTTGCTGGAAAGGGTGTAGCAGTGAACAGCGGGTCCATCTAGATGTTGTAGTGTTAATATGTGGTCACACCCCTTTAGCATTTGATAGTTTAAATACATGTACAAGCTATTGGGATTTGGGCACAGGTATATCTTTTCTCTCCTAAAAAGTATCTCTTCAGATGATCACACAATCTGACCTGAAGAAAATTTATCAGGTCAGTTGTACAGAACTGCTTCCTTCACCTCTCCATGCTCTAATCTCTTGTTTTAAAAAGCATAGTAAAGTCTTTCTAGAATAGATGATATTCACATGATATTCACATGTCTCCCAAAATTAAGGCTGTTGTAATGGAAATTTGTAAGTTCTGTATATAATTGTATTCTATTTTGTATGTATTGCACACTGCCCTCACTGTGCACACGGCACTAATAATGTTTTCAGTACATGTTTACATTCTTTCGAGTCCTGATTAGAATAAGCCTGCCTATGATACGCCCCTTGTTACCATAAATGAACAATTGTAATATTAATGTGATACCTACGTAATCATGTGTATAAAACCCCTGAATTGCGTCATAATAAAGGAGAACGGTTATTTGGAAAGATGCTGAGCGTATCTTTTGTGTCTGTTCCCTACTGCAGTAGTTATTATTAATTTGGAACCACTAATCAATATGAGGATAGGAGTTGCCTATCTATAAATTCCCATGACAGGTGGCAAGCTTTTCCCAGGAGGGGTTAAAAGGTGACCCTGAGTATCCGAAACGAGGAGCTTGAGACGATCCGGGAATTTCTGATAGTCAGCCGGCTGAGGTAAGCCTTTTGCTTACATTTGAGTTATCAGACTTCCTTGATCGGTAAGGCATTTTCGGGACAAAGGGTACCTATCTTACTCCCCTTAATCGAACTGTATTGATTAGTGGTTATATGTTATGTTGTCACTGTCTACTGTCCATCAGAGTGTTATAGATAAGAAAGAATAGTGCTGTTCACAGGTATATGTAGTACATCTGCTAGAAAAAGTAGTTTAGAGGCAAGAGGGTATAGGCACACGTAGAGAAGACTGGCCAGTCATTATGGGCATTAAATTAAGTAAGGGAATGAAGGGTAAGAGACCCTCAAAAATGCCCAGCGCAAGAGGAGCGCTATATATGAACCGAAGGCGCGGTTCCGCCTATACTGAGCCCCTAGATTAATGGTTAAAGTGGACATGGATCCACAATGGGTAACTGGGTTACCACCGAAGTCCACAGGGACTAAGAATCATGCAGAGTACACAGCTAGAGAAACAGCTATCTATGTGAGCAGGATGGATCAAGGGTGACAATTAACACTAGACAGAAAGAGACATTTTCATGTTAAGTTGTGGGATAAATTTGGGGTTAGGCACTACAACTAGTAAAGTCAAGAAACAGAGAAAAGAGAGTTAAAACAGAATATTTTATATGTTGTCAGAAAGGGAAGATGGGATGAGCACTATGGCTGCCCGTCTGATCATAGAAGGTACAGTATGTGAAGTATGGTATTACAATACTTTGGATGCAAAGAATATCAGAACAAAATAAGGAAAGCAGAAATTTAGCAAGGAAGTATTTAAAAGAGTTAAAAGAATGTGAGAGAATGATATGCATGTGTTGTGTACAAATGGGAAAAATGTAAGCGATTTTAGAGAGATATTTGTGTATGTGTGTGAATGCTGGAACCTTTAGTTCTATCGCTTGTGTGTGTCATGTACGCAGATGTGACCCCCCTCTTTTGTGCTCTCCTGAAAGAATGTGGCTGGGATGAGAGGTTGGTGATAAGCTGGAAGGACACCATGCCAATTTCAGTTTTTTAGACAAAACATTTATAACTTTATGTGCCAGGTTAACGAATCTAATGATAAACAATGTGATCACAATTATTTTTGAATCTGTTTTCCAAACATGGTAAAATGAAGGTTACATTTAACCGTGTATTACACAAATTGAAAATCTTTTGATAGTGGAAACAGTGCATTTAATAGGGAATTAAGTAAAATTAAGTAATATGTCCCCCTTTAAGGAATGTTATCTGTGGATATATATATTAGGGTGTGATATTGAAATTATCATTTGAGTATTAATTTCTAATTAGAGTTTAACAATTTTATTAATAATATAGATATATTGAAACTGGTTTAGACAACCTTTGATTGGAAATGAAATCCAGGTTAATGGGGAATTTATAAAAATGGGATTAGTTTAGTTTAAGATAACAATTTTGTAATTTTACATTTATTGAGTGGAAAGAAAAAAGATTAAGATGAGGTTGTTAATTGGAATGCAGCTGCCATAATGTTTAACAAAGCCAAGATGGATGGGATACATAAGAAGTTTTTCTACAAAAATCAAATCTAAAGGTCTTATAATAAAATTATGTGCGGTCCATGATGTGAGAGTAATAATAAATAAAATGTAAATATGACAGACCCATCACATCAAGTCCACACACCCTGTTAGGATAGATCCCACCTGCAGCCAGTTGTTTTATAGTTTTTGATGTGGCTGAGCGCTTTCTGTTTGTTTTTATTTATTTTTATTTTTTAATCCAAAGCAGAATGTGTGGATTGTGAAATGATGTGCCCCTTTTCCTTGTAAGTGCAATGGGTATAAGCAGAAGAATATTTTGGATTTATGGACATCTCTGCATGACCGCAGGGTATTGTTATCATTTATTATAATATTGCCAGGAAAAAGTTGTCTTTTTGAAACATGAAACTGGAGTTCTTACACAAACAGCATGATAGAAAACAAGCCATTGTAATATAGTTATGCAAGCTGGACCCAGTAATGAAGGGTTCACCCCGATATATCAGAGCTGTACCTTTTATGCAAAGGTGCCTGTTAGACAAAAGTTAGACATTATTTTGGTCAAATATTTAATTTTTAATGGTCCGACATTTTGCGCAGCAAATATACAGCTAACTAAATGTTTGTCTAATGAAAGGTTTAAAATATGAGTTTGTTTATGTACAAATCTAACAATGAAAAATGTGTACATTTTAATCCAGCCACCTTATTGCCCCTATTGGAGGAGGCTGTAGACGGGGGAGACCACATGTGTTAAATTGATGACGTAGGAATCAGCTGCTGTGAGCCCAGTGCAGGACACACTCCCTGAAGACCCAGATATTTATTTTTTGTAGAGTTATTCCCGGTTTTATACCGAGTATGCAGTTTATCACCCAGAAGGATACTCTGTATATAGAGTCATTGAATCCTTTTCCCCCAGCACAAGCCTGTGAGCTATAAAAAGAGTGTATATTTATATAGATAGTAGAGATTAGAGAGCTTTTGGTTCCATTTGAAGGGCCAGAAGTTTGTTTTTACTTCGGCAGGTAAACCAATCAAGCATGCCAAGTTAATTTGATCGGCTGTTTTCAGCCTTCCCAGTTCTTGCTGAGGTAGCCATACTAACATTAAAACTCACATATGGAAGCAGACCGACTAAGGATGCTGCATTTACAGCCCCGGACACTTGCTGGGTCTGTGCAACTCACAGATTCCACCCTAGTTCTGGCCCAGTATAGCTGGGATTAATAATTCAACTTTAAGGACCCCAGAACGAGAAGAACAAGTGGTCCACAGTGGGCAACTTCTTATGAAACAGGACATTGGAAAAGGTGATCATTTATGTCTGCCAGTCACTCTTTTCCCTCCAGCTTGACACATGGACCGTGTCATCAGTCACAAGCAGTTATGGCTGCCTTAGTAAATGAGCGTGGGATAGAGCCAGGGTTCACCACAGTTGTTTTTATAACATACCACTTCTTGTTTTACCTGTTACCAAAAGGTGTTACCAAAAGCTGAACATCCCTTCCAGAGATTACAAAAGATATATCCAGTTTCCCAAGTCAGGATCTTATGAGTATGCATTTTGTCTGTATGGACATGTTTTTTGGATGTCCAGTGGCCAATGCTACTGCAAAGGCCACAGTAAAAAGTGTTATCAGAAGTAGTTTGTAAGTACAGAGAGTAACAGAGGAAATCATTTTTATAGGAGAGTCCTTACTAGAAGTTTTGAGGTTTTATTTTTACACTCCCTACTGTCTACAATGTAGCGGACAAAGTAGAGTAAGAAACTTTTGCCTGAGTGTTTTTTTATAATTTATCAAGCCCCTAAGGGGATGTTGGACTCTCTCCCTATGGGATTTGGTTTGGGAGTGTGTTATTCACTTGCTTATATTTTGTCTCAGCAGCTGAAGTCGTCCATTCGGATCTCACAGAGAATGTTGCTGATCTTTTAAGGTTTTTGACAAACTCATTTATGTGTTTTCTCCCCAATTCCAGATCCTAAAAGTTTGGAAGGATCTAAAACTAAAGCCAGGTGACTTGTGGATTGTTAAGAGACATTTATATATAAGGAAATGTTTGGAGACTCAATACAGCATCTATTTCATGTACAGTTTTGCAAAACTTGAAGGAAAAGTCACCTGGATCCACACCAGACACTGCAAAAATGACTAAATTAAATAAATCTCTGAGTTTGATTTGTTTCCCTCTTACGATCACAGTCTAGGGTACTTTTTGATTCAATTACTTTAATTGTAAGGGATATATATTTGAAAAGTAGTTTAGCCATGTTGAAGTCATATTTGTCTTTTGTACCTCTTCCATTTTATGTAGAATTGTCTGTGTTTACATGTGCTGATAAGTCAGCATACCAACAATTAAGCTAGAAGGCCACTCTGGCCACAGGAGTGTACAGCCAGTACTCTGTAAATATGTCTTATCAATCATTTGTTTTTCACAATGAAAAGTCATTTTGTAATGAAAAAAGCTGCTCAGCTATTATTTTCTCCACAATGGAGTTTTTGCCTCTTTGGCCAGGACTACCTTCACCTAAGCGTGTGGAGGTTCCAGGCTAAAGGTGATAGCAGGTATGGTTAGTGATCAAAATATTGATCAAAAGAGAGGAGATGTAATGGAAATTTGTAAGTTCTGTATATAATTGTATTCTATTTTGTATGTATTGCACACTGCCCTCACTGTGCACACGGCACTAATAATGTTTTCAGTACATGTTTACATTCTTTCGAGTCCTGATTAGAATAAGCCTGCCTATGATACGCCCCTTGTTACCATAAATGAACAATTGTAATATTAATGAGATACCTACGTAATCATGTGTATAAAACCCCTGAATTGCGTCATAATAAAGGAGAACGGTTATTTGGAAAGATGCTGAGCGTATCTTTTGTGTCTGTTCCCTACTGCAGTAGTTATTATTAATTTGGAACCACTAATCAATATGAGGATAGGAGTTGCCTATCTATAAATTCCCATGACACTGTTAAGCCTTATTTCCGATTCGTAGGCAGATCTATGTAAATAATTTTCTTATGCCCCACTGGAAAACTACACATCCCAAACCACTGGTGTACACCACTGATACAGTCGGATACAATAAAGACATGTATTTTTTATGAGGAATGGTTAAAACTTGGCCAAATAGTAATAAATGGTAAACGGGTCTTAACAAAATTGAATGGATAATTGGAAAAAAAAAATGTTTTTGTTTTGCCTTCCGCTGGAAAAATTGAACATGGTGGATGTTCTCTTTATTCCAACCTAAATTATGTATTTTATGTTGTTTTACCAGGTGGTCTATCATAATAATGTAACCAATGTTGTACTAACAGGTTTTACGACTCTAAAATACTATAACATTTTATTTTTCTTGGTGCTGTTTTTCATATATTGTGTTACTATTTCTGGAAACCTCTTTATTGTGGTTTTATATCATCTGAGTAAAACACTTCAGTCTCCTATGTACCTCTTCATCACCCAACTATCATTACTTGATATAATTCTGTCTACAGATATTCTTCCCAACCTTCTTTACATCATCTTACATGATGGATGTACCATGTCTCTTGCTGGTTGTATCATCCAGTTCACCTTCTTTTCACATGCTGAGACCTCAGAGTGTTTTCTGCTGACTGTGATGTCCTATGACCGGTATTTGGCCATCTGTAAGCCCCTGCATTACAACTCTATAATGAACCAATCAAATTGCATTAAATCAGCGATTACCATTTGGTTACTGGGCTTCAAAATTACATTGGTTAATTCTATGTCTTTGTGTAGTTTATACTACTGTGGACCAAACATCATTCATCACTTCTTCTGTGACTATCTAAAAATACTTGAGCTTTCCTGCTCTGATACTTCATGGATTTACATTCAGACATGCGTAGTAGGTCTCATATGTATTGTAGCACCTTTTATGATAATTTTTATATCGTATATCTATATTGGTATAACCATCCTCAAAATGAAATCAATTACAGGAAGAAAGAAAGCCTTCACCACCTGCAGCTCTCACTTGACCGTAGTGTGCATTTTCTTTGGTACTCTAATTGCTGTGTATTTGTTCCCAGTGAAAGGTCAGCTAGATATTCTAAGCAAGGTCCTCTCTCTCTTTTACACTGTAATGACTCCATTGCTTAATCCAATCATATACACCTTCAGGAACAAGGACTTTAAAAAAGCTATTGAGAAAATAAAAGCATAATTTTTTTTATTAAAAATATAAACATGATCAATAAGTAAATATTAAATAATTTCTTCTCAGCAATTAGTCTTCTTTATGCTGTATTTCCACACGGTTTAGGAGTGTGTCTATGGGAATGTTTGACCATTCTTCCAGAAGCGCCTTTGGGAGGTCCGGCACTGATCATCAAATCATTTGGTGGAAGGGGTATTATGGTGTGGGTTTTTTTCAGGGGTTGGGCTTGGCCCCTTAGTTCCAGTGAAGGGAACTCTTAAGGCGTCAGCATACCAAGACATTTTGGACAATTTAATGTGCCCAACTTTGTGGAAACAGTTTGGGGAGGGCCCATTCCTGTTCCAACATGACTGCACACAAGTGCACAAAGCAAGGTCCATAAAGACATGGTGAGCAACTACAAGCCAGGCTTTCTCGTCCAACATCAGTGCCTGACCTCACAAATGCGCTTCTGGAAAAATGGTAAAACCTTATGGACAGGCTTCCCAGAAGAGTTGAAGCTGTTATAGCTGCAGAGGATGGGCCAACTCAATATTGAACCCTAGGGGACTAAGACTGGGATGCCACTGAAGTTCATGTCCATGTAAAGGCCATCATTCTTATACTTTTGGCTATATATATATATATATATATATATATATATATATATATATATATCCCTTTCATGCCTAAGCCTATTTCTGACATTTGGTGTTTACAAGTTAAAATCTATATTAAAATCTAAAAAATATATATTTTACTAGAAAATTACTTAGAACCACCAAACATTATATATATATATATATATATATATATATATTTTTTTTATCTAGAGAATAAAATGGCGATTGTTGCAATATTTTACGCCACACAGTATTTGTGCAGCAGTGTTTTAAACGCAACTTTTTGGGAAAAGGGACACTTTCATGAATTAAAAAAAAAACAAAAAAAACAGTATAGTTAACATCATTCTTTGTATAATTTGAAAGATGATGTTATGCCGAGTAAATAGATACCAAACATGTCACACTTTATACTTGCACGCTCTCGTGGAATGGCAACAAACTACGGTACCTAAAAATCTCCATTGGCGACGCCTTAAATTTTTTTTTACGGTTACCAGGTTAGAGTTAGTGCTATAATTATTGCTCTCGCTCTGACAATTGCGGCGATACCTTACAAGTGTGATTTGAACCCTGTTTACATATGCAGGCGCGACTTCCTTATGCGTTTTCTTTGCTGCGTGAGCTCAGAGGGACGGGGGGCGCTTTACATTTTTTTTCTTTTTTTCTTATTTATTTTTATATTATTAAGTTGTGTTTAAAAAAAAAAATTATCACTTTTATTGCTGTCACAAGGAATGCAAACATCCCTTGTGACGGTAATAGGTGGTGACAGGTACGCTAAAAGACCTCCAATCCCTCCATTGCACTTCAAAGTATTCAGATCAATGAAAACTGTGATTCTGAATACTGTATATTTTTTTAAACCAGCTCCATTGGCAGCCGAGTAAACAGGAAGTTACGTTGTGACGTCGCTTCTGTGTTTACATTCAGGAGACTGGTCCTGGTGGGACGGGAGGCCCGATGAGAGGGTAAGTATGCCCTGCAAGATCAATGGGTGACATTTGGGTCTACACTTCTTCTTCTTTTATTCTTTTTCCATGCCTGCCCCACATGGCAAAACTGTCTGATAAGTAAGTTAGGGATCACGAGTTCTAGCTTCATGCTTCTGTTCTATCATAGCCTATACTCCAATACATTTATTTGTTGTTACAGACATCAGATATACACATCAGCCCCTGATGATGTGAGGAAAGCTTGCGAAACGCATCGGGTTAGAGATGAATGAATGAATGAATGATTTGTATAGCGCTGCAACTGCGAACCAAATCGTCTCAAGGCGCTTGACTGCTCTTGTTGGGATGCCATGTTTAGAAGAGGTGGGTCTTGAGTTTTTTCCTGAAGGCCTGATGGTTTTCTTCCATGCGGATGTTGTTCGGTAGAGCATTCCATAGCCGGGGACCCTGTACTGTGAATCTTCGTTCTCCCTTCGATTTGTAGCGGGCTTCGGGGATTGTATTATGTATATCTGTACTCCCAATATTCTGTGATAATTTTGTCATTATGGCTATGCCTAGAGAACTATTATGTCATGTTGCTGTACCTATGAATTTGCCACCTATGTTGTACTGGATGTGAGCTTTAATACTCTAATAAAATGTGTTACTTTTTTATACTCTTATATCTTATTTACCTGTGATCACCATGGGCACTTCATTTAAAGTCCTCCTGGGCGAATCTTGGTTTACTCGTCCTGAGTATGGCAATATCACATCTGTGAGACTTTTACACAGCCTGTCCACATACAGAGGCCCAACATGCAAGTAGCCCCTTCAGGCATTCTAGGAGCAAAAATTACACAACTTAATTCCTGCTTCCCTATCACACTTTTGAAGGCCCTGGACCACCAGGACAATTGAAATGCTCACAAAATGACTTCATTTTGGAAAGAAAACACCCCAACATATATTCTATGAGGTATAATGAGTCTTTTGAACATGTCATTCTTTTTCCACAAGTTTTTGGAAAATATGGAAATAAAATAAAAACACATTTGTTTTACACAAATTTGTCCATTTATAAGATATTTCTAACAAACAGCATGTACATACCAAAAATGACACCCCAAAATACATTCTGCTACTCCTCCTGAGTATACCACATGTGTGAGACTTTGACACAGCCTGGCCACATGCAGAGGCCCAACATCCAAGTAGCAACTTCAGGTGTTCTAGGAGCATAAATTGCACATCTAATTTCCTGACTATCTATTACATTTTTGAAGGACCTTCATATTTCTAACACATAGCATGTACATACCAATTACACCCCAAAATACATTCTGCTGAGCAAAAGGTAAGCACAAGATTACCTGTGATTTTAGTAGTGCAGTTGTCCACAGAGGAAAGCATAAGTCCTGGCAGAAGGCAGGGACAGGGTCAGCCACAGCGAATGGAATTGCTCAGGCGGCAGGCATGAATAGCTCAGAGAAGCTGGCCCCGATACAATCAGCACAAATAAAAACTGTGTTTCTTTAGCGCTATGTGTGTGCTGTTTTGTGCTGTATAAATTTACACTTGTGCTGCCTTTATTTTTAAGATATTAGCAATTGTTTTTTCCAGACTATGACAGCCGCGTTTGTGCTGTTTAACCGCTTCCCGACCGCCCACTGCATATATAGGTCAGCAGAATGGCACGGGCAGGCAAAATCACGTACCTGTACGTGATCCTTTAAATGCCTGCCCGTGGGTCGCGTGCGCGCCGCCAGCGGCGCGCTCGCGACCCGGTCGGGAGCTCCGTGATCACGGCCGCAGGACCAGCGGACCCGATTGCCGCTGGTGTCCCGCGATCAGGTCACGGAGCTGAAAAACGGGGAGAGGTATGTGTAAACAAACCTCTCCCTGCGCTTCCTACTCTGCCTGTCATTGATTGGCTGTTCCCGGTCATCGGGAAAGCCAATCAATGACGTCAGATGTCAGCCCCGCCCCTAATGTAAAAAACACAACACACGTCACAGCCCATAACCCCTCCCCTCCCCCTCGTGGTTAACTCTTTTACTACAACTGTCATTTATACAGGAATCAATGCATTTAAATAGCATTGATTGCTATATAAATGACAATGGTCCCAAAAATGTGTAAAAAATGTCCGATGTGTCCGCCATAATGTCGCAGTCACAATAAAAATCGCTGATCGCCACCATTACTAGTAAAAAAAAATATTAATACAAATGCTATAAAACTATCCCCTATTTTGTAAACGCTATAACTTTTGCGCAAACCAATCAATAATCGCTAATTGTGATTTTTTTTTACCAAAAATATGTAGAAGAATACGTAACGGCCTAAACTGAGGAAAAATAATTTGTTTTATATATTTTTTGGGGATATTTATAATAGCAAAAAGCAAAAAATATTGCATTGTTTTCAAAATTGTCGCTCTATTTTTGTTTATAGCGCAAAAAATAAAAACCGCAGGGGCGATCAAATACCACCAAAAGAAAGCTTTGTTTGTGGGAAAAAAAGGACGCCAATTTTGTTTGGGAGCCACGTTGCACGACCGCGCAATTGTCAGTTAAAGCGACGCAGTGCCGAATCGCAAAAAGGGGCCTAGTCCTTTGGCTGCAAATTGGTCCGGGGCTGAAGTGGTTAAACTTCCGTTCTATCTTTTATTATTTTTGCATTATTAATGATTTATTAAAGGTCACCAAGGGTCACTCAGTCCTCCTACAACACCCAAATGACACAAAACTGGTCTCATTGGCTAGTGCTACATTTGTGCTGTTTTGCGTTGCTAATGTTTTTATTTGTGCTGTTATGTCACTCAGCCCCCCTACAACACCCAAATTACACAAAACTGGTCTCGTTGGTTAGTGCCACATTTGTGATTTTTTGTGCTGCTAATGTTTTTATTTGTGCTGTTATGGTTTTTAACCACTACCCGACCGCGTCGCGTACATTTACTGTGGCACAATGGCACCGCTGTGTGAAATCCCGTACCTGTACGGGGCGCGCTCTCCCCGCCAGGGGTCACGCCCGCGTGTAAGTGTAAACTCAGGCAGGGGAAGTGATATCATCTCCCCTTGTGGAATCCTTTTCGTTCCAGAGAGAGGAGAGAGAACATCACACAGTAAGTTGCACCAACACTACACTAACACCAGTACACGTAGGTACACGTGTCACCCCCCAATCAGCCCCAGATCACCCCTCAGTTAACCTCTTCACTCCCTGTCACTGTGTCACCCAGTACCGTTGTCAGATTTTTCACTGATTACTGTGCTGGTGTCATTTGCAGTGTTGGTCATCTTACTTTAAAAAAGTAATTAGTTACATTACAAATTACTTCTCCCAAAAAAGTAATTGAGTTAGTAACTCAGTTACTACATTGGAAAAGTAATTAGTTACTCAGAAAAGTAACTGTGATTTCTTTTTTTATATTCTTAGGGGCGGGTCTAGTATTACTGTAAGCAAGGGGCGCGTTCCCCCCTGCACGTCTATTTCCCCTCTGCACCCCCCTGCACGTCTGTTCCCCCCAACACATATATCTGTTTACCCTCTGTACCCCACTACACATCTGTCCCCCCCACACACTTATATCTGTTCCCCCTCTGTACCCCACTACACGTCTGTTCCCCCCCCACACACATATATCTGTTCCCCCTCTGTACATCTGTCCCCCCCAAACTCACGGATCGGATCGTTGCTTGGATCAGAGTCACGGATCGGATCATTTTTCAGATCAGCAAATAATAATTGAATTTGCAAAAACCTGTGAAAATTCCACCACCATAAAGCCCCCACTGTAATATCCATAATCTCACCCACTGTAATATCCACGTCATCTCCTCAACTGTAATATTGGCTGAGTATGGCTGGGTACGGCTGAGCATGGCTGGGTACGGCTGGGTATCGCCGAGTATGGCTGGGTATTACCGTGTATTGCAGAGTATGGCTGGGTATTACCGAGTATGGCAGAGTATGGCAGAGTATTGGCAGGGTGTTGCAGAGTATTGACAGGGTGTTGCAGAGTATTGGCAGGGTGTTGCAGAGTATTGGCAGGTTGTTGCAGGGTGTTGCAGAGTATTGGCAGGGTGTTGCAGAGTATTGGCAGGGTGTTGCAGAGTATTGCAGAGTATGGCTGGGTATTACTGAGTATTGCAGAGTATGGCTGGGTATTACCGAGTATTGCAGAGTATGGCTGGGTATTACCGAGTATTGCAGAGTATGGCTGGGTATTACCGAGTATTGCAGAGTATGGCTGGGTATTACCGAGTATTGCAGAGTATGGCTAGGTATTACCGAGTATTGCAGAGTATGGCTGGGTATTACGGGGTATTGAAGAGTATGGCTGGGTATGGCAGAGTATTGCAGAGTATGGCTGGGTATTACCGAGTATTGCAGAGTATGGCTGGGTATTACCGAGTATTGCACAGTATGGCTGGGTATTACCGAGTATTGCAGAGTATGGCTGGGTATTACAGAGTATTGCAGAGTATGGCTGGGTATTACGGGGTATTGAAGAGTATGGCTGGGTATGGCAGAGTATTGCAGAGTATGGCTAGGTATTACGGGGTATTGCAGAGTATGGCTGGGTATGGCAGAGTATGGATGGGTATTACGGGGTATTGCAGAGTATGGCAGAGTATGGCAGGGTGTTGCAGAGTATTGGCAGGGTGTTGCAGAGTATTGGCAGAGTATTGGCAGAGTATTGGCAGAGTATTGGCAGGGTATTGGCAGGGTATTGGCAGGATATTGGCAGAGTATTGGCAGAGTATTGGCAGGGTATTGGCAGAGTATTACCTGGTATTGCAGGGTATTGGCAGAGTATTACCTGGTAATGCAGAGTATTGGCAGGGTATGTGCTGGCATCCATCTCCCCTCCACTGTACAGATCTGTACACAGAGGGGAGAGGAACCGGCGTCATCTTGACGCCGGTTTGTTTACAAGTGATCGCTCCGTCATTTGACGGAGCAATCACATTGTAAACTTCCGACGGGTGCACCAAGATGGCCGCCGCTCCGGAGCTAGGCCGGAGCCGCGGCCATCTTGGTGCACCAAGATGGCCGCCGCTCCGGAGCTAGGCCGAAGCCACGGCCTTTCCTAAGGCAGAGGCCGCGGACGGCTCCGCGGATCGCGGTAAGTAATTGCGGTAACGCCGCCCCAGTAATGGGAACGGCGTTACCGCGAGGGGCAGAGTAATCAGTTAGATTACTCGTTACCCTTTAAAGTAACGGCGTTACGTAACGCCGTTTACTTTAATCGCGTTCCTTACATCACTGGTCATTTGTGACACTAATCAGAGTTGGGGCAGTTAGTGGTAAGCCCAGGTAGCTTTAGGGTACCCCCCTAACTCCCCCTACCCCAATAAAGGTTTAACCCCTTGATCACCCCCTTTCACCAGTGATCACCGTATTAGTGTTACTGATGATGCTGGTTAGTTAGTTATGTCCTCCCTGGTACCCCTATCAATTGATCACCCCAAAGAAGATGTCATGTCTGTAGCAAGCGTGGATTTAGGCGTTTCCCTCATGTCCTGACCAACCTGGTCTCTGCATCGGTGAATGTTTTGAACACTACCACACACTAGTGGAGTATTAGCATCTGGTACAGCACTGCACAGACTAGGACACACTTACACAGGGTCTCCAAAGATACCATTGCATTTTTAGAGACCCAAACCTGGAACCGTTAAAACCATTACAGTTACAAATAAAAGTGTAAAAAAAAAAGTTGAAACAAATATATATATATATATATGTAAAAAATAAAAAAGCCAAAAATAGTTGTCGTTTTATTCTTTATTCTCTCTCTATTGTTCTCTCTCTATTGTTCTGCTCTGTTTTACTGTATTTTTTGACTGCAAAGTTTTATTGTTACTATGTTTTATCATGTTTACTTTTCAGGTATGTAATTCTTTTATACTTTACTGTTTACTGTGTTTTATTGTTAACCATTATTTGATTTTCAGGTTTGCCATTCAGCTGCAGCACTGATTTATTTATCTTGACAGCAACAGCGTTTGCTCTCACGATACATACATCAGCAACTCCAGCGCTGTAGGAGATGATTTCACCACTACAGTTAAAAAACAAAAAGAACATATATGCCGAAGCATGGGGGCAGGGGTGGAGGGGCGATTTGCCCCTAACATTTGGGGTTGATTGCCCCCATGCTTAGGCATATATATTTTTTACTCTTTTTTTGGCACAGATTGTTGTTGTTTTATTGAGTTAATGTTTTATTGTTACCAATGTTTGCTTTTCAGGTGCGCAATTCACCTGCAGCACTGATTTATTTAGCTTGACAGCAACAGCGTTTGCTCTCACAATACGTAAATCAGCAACTCCAGTGCAAAGCTGTATGCCCATCATTAGAAGTGGGTGGATGCAGGACAGTATTCTAATGGTGGACATACCCACTGATCAATCTCTTTTTTCATTCAGCCCACAGGCTGCCTGAAAAAGAACATTACAATATAGGCCCAAAAAGGAGCAGCAACGAACTGGTTTGTTGCTGGACTTTGAGTGGTTAAACCAGAACAATGCCTGCAGGTTTAGGCTATCATCTTGGTATCGTTCTTTTCAGCCAGCAGTCAGCTTTCATGTAAAAGAAATCCTAGTGGCTAATTAGCCGCTAGACTGCTTTTACAAGCAGTGGGAGGGAACGCCATCTTCCATGGTTTTCTCAGGCTCTCCTGGTTTCGCCAGCTGACCATAGAGTTGATCGAAGACCAGAATTGCTCCAATCATCTCTGTGGCCCATGAAACCGGATCTGCAAGCATTTCATGACTTCAGTTTTGCCAGATATAAACAGGTCCATTGGAAAATTGGGAAAGCACCTTGTCACACCGATCTTGGTGTGGTCAGATGCTTTGAGGGCAGAGAAGAGATCTAGAGTCTAATAGACTCAAATTTAAAAAAAGAGTACCTGTCACTACCTATTGCTATCATAGGGGATATTTACATTCCCTGTGATAACAATAAAACTTATAAAAAAAAAATGAAAGGAACAGCATAAAAATAAAATAAATAATAATAAAAAAAAATCACCCTTGCCCCCCCATGCTTGCGCTCAATGGTGAACGCAAACGTCGGTCTTGTGTCATATGTAAACAGCAATTGCACCATGCATGTGAAGTATCGCCAAGAAGGTCAGATTGAGGGCAGTAATTTTAGCAGTAGACCTCCTCTGTAAATCTAAAGTGGTAACCTGTAAAGGCTTTTAAAGGCTTTTAAAATAGTATGTAGTTTGTCACCGCTGCACGGATGTGAGCTATTTTATTAAAGGGGGCTCCCTGATTCTGATAAGCCCCCCACCTGCAGACCCCGACAACCAACGGCCAGGGCTGTCGGGAAGAGGACCTTGTCCTCATCAACATGGGGACAAGGTGCTTTGGGGTGGGGGTCCGCAGGGCCCCCTTCCCCAAAGAACCCCCCATGTTGAGGACACGCACTCGCTCGTCCCTACCCCCTTTCCTGACCGGCCAGGCTGCGTGCTCGGATAAGGGTCTGGTATGGATTTTGGGGGACCCCCATGCCGTTTTTTTGGTGTAGGGGTTCCCCTTTAAATCCATACCAGGTGACAGGGCTAGCAAGGTGTCAATCTCGCTGATGGAGGCAGCGACATTGACTTATTTCGCTAGTCCCGTCTACCTGGAGTCACGTTCAAAATGAATGGACTTTACTCTGTGTGTGGGCAAGTCCGTTCATTTGAAAAGTCTGACGGACGGGGGCGCATGCGCGAAGCTGGACATGGTAGACATCTCCCACTAGAGCTCCGCACTCCCCGCTGCACTCTCGGGTCTATAAAGGCAGACTGAACCGACCTTTCTCCACCAGCACATCAGGACAGCTCGGTGAACCATCCCAGCACACCCCGACATGGTTCTCACGGGACACAGAGGGAAAACCAAGCTAAAACCGATTAAGGAAGCTCTGGCCTGCGCTTCCTCCAAAATGGCGGCGAGGGCCCTGGCCAAACAGCACGCTGCATCTCCCCTCCTCCCAGACCCTCCGGACACAGATGAGGAAGACGACACAGACTCCAACCTCGGAGGCTCCCCAACTATACCATCATCAGGTATGTCACAGAATGCCTTCCTAAAACACATGGAAAACATGTTGCAGAAAGCCCTTAAAAGTACCTCGGAACAGATCACCAACAGGCTCTCACGTGAGATACGCGAGATAGGCCAACACACTGCGGACCTTAAAAACCAGGGTGGACAATATAGAACTCACCCTCCAGGAACATGCCCAGGAGCATGCTGCACTTAGGGATGAAAATGCCACCCTACTATCCCGTTTAGAGGATGCCGAGAACCGCTCCCGCAGGTCCAACTTACGCCTACGTGGCATACCTGAAATAATCGATGATGTTCAATCCTTTACATCTGCTCTTTTCCAGAAGCTAGCACCCTCTATACCCATTGAGAGGTTAGAATTTGATCGGGTCCACAGGGCCCTCACCCACCGACAAACGGATGGCCCCCCCGGGACATTATAGTGAAATTACACTTCTTTCGCACCAAAGAGCAGCTACTTACTGCTGCCCGCAAAAAAGATGAGCTTGTATTTCAGAGCCATACATACCAACTGTTCTCAGACTTGGCCCCCCTTACAATAGCCAAAAGGCGTGCAATGAAGCCACAACTGCAGATACTAATCCAACACCAAATTGAATATACTTGGAAATTCCCGTTTGCTCTGCAATTCACATACCAAGGCCAACAGCACTCCAGCAATACCCCGGAATCCCTGCAACACCTGCTGGAAAACCTCCATCTAGCACCTACAGCCCAAACCTCAGAGACTACGTTACCACGCACACCAGCCAGGCTTCCGGCACAATCATACTCTGCCACCCCGAATCGTCATCCTCCAGGACACTCATCAGTTCGGAAAGGGACCCCGGCAAGATATCAAGAAGAAGCACAGTTTCTCAGCCCGAAGTCCCGCACACCAAGCTGACATCTCAGCTATAACTTTCTATTTTCCCTGTTCGTTCCGTTTGTGTCCTGTCTAGGTCGTCGGTGACCATCTACGAACATATTACCGAATCGCAGCATCGATCCAAGTGAACGTTTGTTCGTCTACTTTCCAGCTCCAGGCTTGGACGCCGCGCTGCGCTGACTTCCCTATGACACCGACCCCTAGAAGACTGCACCTGGGTATGTAAACTACACCCCCAGCAGAACAGTCCTTGACACCCACTTACCTCTTCGGAGGCCTCCTGATGGTTCAGTCACTATGCCTATCGTTGCAACTTTATGTTCTCACATACACCCACTATACTTACCTAATAACCAAGTCTAATATTTTCTTTATAATGTTTTGTCGTTCTCTCGTCTCATGCTTCTAGCATGGTTAAACTCCATGTTGGAAACATGACACTCATAGCAAATGTGGATCCCTTAATGGTTTTACACTGATGTATATAGTGTAATGCATGATACTGTATTGTGTACATTTACGCCTTTTTCAACTAACCCTGCCTCACCCTACCCTTCCCTCCAACTTTCCCCTCCCCCTCCCCCTTTCATTCCCCTTCCCCTTTCCTTCCCCCCCCCCCCCACCCACCCCCCCTCCCACAATTTCCTCTCCCCCCTCTCCTATCCTACATTTCCCCCGCATCCCCCTTCCCCCTCGCCCCGCTGGGTTCGTTCCTATTGCTACACTTTATCTAGGGGCCCGGCCACCATAAATCATGTATTAGAATCCACAAGTTTCTTCTCAATTTTTATTTTTATTTTTTTCTTCTCTCTTATGACTTACCATAGCTGTATTGATTAGGCTTAATCCTTTCATCATGTAAGCTTTAACCCTAACTATATCGAAGCTGCGTCTCACCCGTATGCAGCAGGGACCAGTCACTGCCCCCCCCCCCCCCCATTACTTGGTACTCCCACCCTTTGGCTAGATTCCTGGCCACAGAGTCTGAGTGCTCTCCTGTCGGGCATACTACTGTCCCACAGCTACAACTTAACATTTAATGATTTGCCCTACAACCAGTAAACCCCCCTCTCTTGCCCCCCTCCCTTTTCTCTCTTTTATCCCATTTTGTTTTACTTCCTCTCTTTTACTCTGCCTTGGTCAGGTGGCTCGCCGGATCTGCACAATTGGTTATATTGACCCCCCTTGCCTACCTAAATGGCTCCTCTAAACATACTCTCCCTTAATGTTCAGGGTCTGAACTCCCCTAATAAAAGAGTTAAAGCTTTCCAAACCTTTGCCTCATTAAAAGCTGACATAGTGGCTCTGCAGGAAACCCATTTCTCTGCCCGCAATACCCCGAAATTTTTTAGCTCCCGCTGCCCCAGAGTGTTCACGGCTTCGGCTGAAACCAAACATAGGGGAGTCCTCCTGGCCTTCCACCACACTATCCCATTCACCCCAACAACAGAAATAAAAGACCTGAATGGTCGCTACATAATTCTAGTTGGACTCCTACAAGAGGTAGAAACAACCTATGTCTCATATTACGCCCCGAATGTCAACCCGACCCCCTTTTTCTCTCACCTCCTAAAGGTCACCAAGGAACACTGTAAAGGGACACCCTTTATGTGTGGAGACTCAAATCTAGTTTTGCATTCCCATCTAGATAAGTCCCCTTACACTCCCGAAAAATTCTCCCCCTCCACACGGTTTAGTAAACTAATACAACCAGCTTCCCTCCTTGACTCATGGAGGGAATGCAACCCTCTCAGAAAGAATTACACCTTTTACTCCCATCCGCATAAATCCTTTTCCAGAATTGATCACATATTCATCACAATAGCCTCCTCCCCCATTCTACTCCACTCCTCCATTCATCCAATCACTTGGTCGGATCACTGTGCAGTAATCACTACGATCGCATCCCTAATCCCTCGAAGCGGGGATAGGTCCTGGTGCTTGAATTAATCCCACCTCACGAACCAATATTACTGTCTGGACATACAGGTAGCTCTTAAAGACTATCTCCAGCACAATGCAACCCCGATATCTCACTGATTCTACTGTGGGAAGCTCACAAGCCAATGATCTGGGGTAAGTGCATATCAGTAGCCACACACCTTAAAAGGAATAGGAAGCTTAAACTCCAACAACTCGAATCCGACTTCCAAAACTTATTCCTACAATTTCAACTGTCCCCCACAGATACCAATAAATCCCTCCTGGAAAAAACTAAACTAGAACTTGACCTTCTTTTAGCTGAATCTGCAGACAAATATATCTGTAGATCTGGCCACAAAATCTACACCAAGGCAAACAAACCAGACACATTCCTAGCTTTATGCCTTCGCCAAACAAACCGTGATCATAACCCTATTAGGCTCAAGCTGGCTTATGATATCCACACCAGCAACCCGCTTAAAGTGCTCTCGGAGTTCCGCAAGCGTCTTGCCAAATTGTATGAGGCGAAGGGTCCCTTACCCTCCAGTCAGACGGAAACGCTGTTTCACGACCTTCCTATCCCAAAATTGTCAGAAGCCAGCCGTGAGTCCATAGATGGTTCGGTCTCAGTTGAAGAGGTCCTCATGGCCATCAAAAATCTCAAACCTAACAAACGCCCAGGCCCAGATGGCCTCCCGAGCACATATTACAAAAAATTTGCCCCCACTTCTTGCCCCTTTACTCGCCAAATCCTTCAATGCCTTACTGAAACTACAATCATTTGGTCGAGACACATTGACAGCCACGATTATCATACCAGAAGCACCTATAGGACTTGAAGTATAGGACTGTTAGTCCCATCACACACACATGAAGCACCTATAGGACTTGAAGTGTGTTAGTCCCATTACCCACAGAGCTATATTTTCTTTCTTGAAGTGTGTTAGTCCCAGCACCTATAGGACTTGAAGTGTGTTAGTCCCAGAAGCGACCTAGCACCTATAGGACTTGAAGTGTGTTAGTCCCACGACACAGAGCTATATTTTGTTCCCAGAAGCACCTATAGGGACTGAAGTGTGTTAGTCCCTATTACACAACACCAGAGCTATATTTGCAATGAAGCATCCTTGAAGTGGTGTTAGTCTAAGCCCAACACAGACCATACTCTATGGTCCAATTACAGGCCCATATCCCTCTTGAATGTGGACATAAACATTTTAGCCAAAATCCTAGTCCTGAGACTCAATCCGATTATAGGAAGCCTAATCTCCAAAGACCAGGTCGGCTTTATACCCCGCAGACAAGCTAGTGACAACATCCGCCGTATAATCCTCCTACAACACTTAGCCAAATCTCGCAAAATCCCAATGCACCTCCTGTCCCTCGACATTAGGAAAGCTTTCGACACAGTTTCATGGCCATATTTTTGTTTTCGGCAGCTGGACATGTGGAACCGCATCATGCTGAAGGCTTGGTAGAATGGGATGACCAAGCCCTCCTCATCCTCCTCATCCTCTCTCACCCAGGCTCAGGTACTGACTCTGAGCATCATCAGCCACCCCTTCCCTAGACCCACCATGTCCTCCTGAGGAGTCCCCGAACTCTTTGAGCACAGTGTTGGGTACATGCTCCAGGAGGATGCCCAACGATTCGAAGGCTCGGATGAGACGATACCCAGCTTGAGGAATCTGGCAGTACAGTTCCACCAGCTGCACTTACTGCCAGTTTGCTCTAGTGGTGAAGAGGGAGGTGATAATGAGTCACTGACTCCACGTGGGTGCCTCAAGGGGAGAAGGATGAGGAGGAGGACGAGGAGAGGAGGATGGCGGCGTCACATGTCCCAACGAGGCAGGATGCCCCCTGGAGGCCAGGTAGAGGCCAGCACAGCAACTGTACAACACCGCAGAGCTCCGCCTGTGCAGGGCGCTGCCTCTGCACGTTATCAGAAAAGTTCTTTGGTGTGGGCCTTTTTTGAGACGAGTGCAGCAGATCGCACCACTGCTATTGGCAATATTTGTCTCAAGCGTATCTCGCGTGGCCAAAACATCAGCCGCTTGGGCACGACAAGCATGACCAGACATATGGCGACCTGCCATGCAGCTCGATGGCAGGCACACATAAAAGACCCACACCAAAGAACTAAGCGGACCTCTCCTTGCTCCTCCTCAGCTGGGATCTCCATCCCCACTACACCTTCAGTCCTCTCTGAAAGCTGCTCTGAGAGGACTGAAGGTGTAGAATTCGGTGTGTCACAACCAAGTACTTGCAGTACACCGACGTCCGAATGCAGCAGGCATATTTCCCTGCCCCAGCTGCTGACCGTAGAAAGAAGTACACTCCCAGCCATCCACATGCCCAGCGGTTGAATGCTAGCCTTGCTAAATTGCTAGCACTTCAACTGCTGCCTTTTCAGTTGGTAGACTCGCCCCCCTTCCGTGAGTTTGTTCAATGTGCGGTTCCTCAGTGGCAGGTTCCCAACGCCACTTTTTCTCGCGGAAGGCGATTCCGTCTCTCTACCGGCATGTGGAGGGCAATGTCCATGCCTCGCTGGACAGGGCGGTCAGCGGTAAGGTGCATATTACCGCTGACTCATGGTCCAGCAGGCATGGACAGGGACGGTACCTTTCTTTCACGGCCCATTGGGTCACTCTATTGGCAGCTGGGAGGGAATGCAGGACAAGGTGCAGTAGTGTTGGAGGTTGTTCCGCCACCACGCCTCCAAACGCGACTACTGCTACTGGTTGTGACACACCTCTCTCCTCACCCCCTCCTCTTCTTCTTCCTCCAGTGCTCTGTCCTTGGAACCAGCGGTGCACCGTAGGCGTACAAGGGGCTACGCAAGTACGCAGGCAAAAAGATGCCATGCCGTGCTTGCGCTGGTGAGTGTTTGGGGGACAGGAGCCACACTGGGCCAGAGGTTCTGGCAGCATCTGCAGGGGGCAGGCCGGAGGTGGTGTTGACGCCCACGTCAGCTTAAGCCAGGAATGGTCGTTTCTGACAATGGCACCACCTCCTCTCCGCCCTGCGGACAGGGGCAGCTCACCATGTGCCCTGCATGGCTCACGTCCTCAACCTGGTGGTGCAGCGGTTCTTGGGCAGGTTCCCAGGCTTACCAGGATGTCCTGAGGCAGGCCAGGAAAGTCTGTGTGCATTTCCGCGATCTTATAATGCCAGTGCTCGGCTGACTGAGCTGCAAAAATGGAGCCTGAACCTGCCCAAGAACCGCCTAATATCTGACATGCCACAGGTGGAACACAACGTTGGCCATGCTGCAGCGACTGCACACGCAGCAGAGGGCCAATCAATGAGTACCTTTGCGACTACGGCACCAGGCAGGACAGGTCAGGGGAGCTTGTTTTTTTTCCCCACGTCAGTGGAGCAATGATCCCTAAGCCCAACACAGACCATACTCTATGGTCCAATTACAGGTCCATATCCCTCTTGAATGTGGACATAAACATTTTAGCCAAAATCCTAGTCCTGAGACTCTATCCGATTATAGGAAGCCTAATCTCCAAAGACCAGGTCGGCTTTATACCCCGCAGACAAGCTAGTGACAACATCCGCCGTATAATCCTCCTACAACACTTAGCCAAATCTCGCAAAATCCCAATGCACCTCCTGTCCCTCGACATTAGGAAAGCTTTCGACACAGTTTCATGGCCATATTTACATCATATCCTCCAGAGATGGGGTTTTGGCCCCAATTTTCTTTAATGGGTGGACGCCCTTTACACTCGCCCCCAGGCATATGTACAATACTCTGGATTTAAGTCAGACTGCTTCCCGATTCAAAGAGGTACCAGACAGGGATGCCCCCTATCCCCTCTTATATTTGCCTTAGTGATAGAACCCTTGTCTGCCCTGATCTGCTCCAACCAGAATATCCAAGGCTTAGAAGTAGCAGGCACTTCCCACAAACTATGTCTCTTCACAGATGATGCATTGCTATTCATCACCTCCCCACACACTACCTTACATCTTTTGGATAAATTCGCTACAATCTCAGGGTTAGAAGTCAATCAAGAAAAATCAAAAGCCCTCAATGTGTCTCTTCCTCAATCCGAACTCCACCTTCTACAATCAAATTTCCCCTTTCTGTGGTCCTCCACTTCTATCCCGTACTTAGGGATCGAACTTACAAGTGACCCTTCCCACTTATTTCAGGCCAACTACCTCCCAATGCTGAAACACCTCTCCTCCTTACTTAATACCTGGCGTCTCTACTATACAGAGTCCTGCCAACCACAATCCCCTCTTACTTCCACAGGGTGATACAACATCGTGTATTTAAATACATCTGGGTACCAAAAAACCCAGAATCCCGAGATCCACTCTGCTTCGCAGCAAACTTTGTGGAGGTCTAGGGGTACCTAATTTTGCGCACTATTTCCACGCAGCCCAACTGGCCCAAATGACCCTATACAACGCAAAAACGGAAATTCCCCTTTGGGTAGCAATAGAGGCAGTAGATTCCCATCCCATCTCGGTCTCCAATTTGCTCTGGATACCCAAATCAAGTTGAGGCCCTATTTCGAATCCGGTCACGCTACATTCACTGAAAATCTGGGATAGTCTCTCCAAAACATTCCACCTAATATCCCCTCATCAACCACTCCTCTCCTTTTTGGGCCACCCACTTTTTTACCCTGCCTACACCGATCCTTCCTCCTTCCAGGCCTGGGGACAGGCATGCCTGACTCGCATCGTGATATACTCTCTCGTGGCATTATAACATTATTTCCAGATCTGCAGACCCGCTCACATCTTCCTTCTAAGGAATGCTTTCGCTATCTCCAAATCTCTCACTTTATCCGAACCAGTTTGGGTTCGAACATTGTTGGCACAGGTCTGACCACATTTGAGAATGTATGCGACTCGGACCCACATGCTCCAGGCATAATTTCCCAACTCTATGCCCATCTTACATCCCCCCAGCCTCCCCACCCCTATATGCAATTGCATGGTCCAGGGACCTTCAATTAGACCTAGACTCCGAAGCTTGGTCATCAATATGGACCAATACGAAAATAGCATCACAAAATATCATTGCTTCGGAAGCCAATTATAAAGTGCTCATGAGGTGGTACTTGGTCCCTACTAGGATCGCCAAGTTCACCCCGTCCTGTTCCCCTGACTGTTTCAGGGGTTGCAAAGAAAAAGGCACCCACCTTCACATATGGTGGACCTGCCCGATTGCGCAGGGCTTCTGGGCAACGATATTTCACATGGCCTCGTCTCTCCTCGGCTGTGACATCCCTCCTGATCCCTCTCTTGCCCTCCTGAACTACTCCCCACAGGACTTCCCAAAGGCGTAGTTGCGTCTCCTCCTCCAACTCACTACAGCTGCCAAGCAGACACTAGCAAGAAGCTGAAAAAAAACCCAAACCTAAACATCACCGAAGTCAGGAACAGAGTCACACAAGCGATGATACACAGCAAGATTGAAGCTACGATTCTAGATAAAATCCCCCAACATCTTAAGATTTGGCGCCCTTGGATAGAGAAATTCCTTCCACCCGACTTTGATACTACCCTATTAGAACCCTGAGCTCCCTCCAACCCTGTTTTCAACAAAGATAAGTATTTACAATTTTCGTGCGAGCCACCTGACCAATCCCTCTCTCTTCCCCCTCAATTCCCCCCCTCTAACTTGCCTATACTCCTAACTCTATCTCTTATCGTTGATTTTTGCCCTTGACCCCCCTTTTCTTCCCTTCTACCTTTTCTTTCGCTCTTCCCCCCACCTGAACACCCCTTATAAGGTAACCTGTATTTACGTAGCTATAACCCTTGCTGTTACCACACGCACAGTAGCAGAGTCCCTCTGTATCCCACAGATATACCTTGTTTGGGCCTTTTGCCCTGGTTTGCATACGTCTTTACACAGTTTGTTATGTTCTTGTTATAGAGCTGTGCCACCCGGCCTAACATATTTGGCTAGCCTCTATTGCCGTTTTGCACTATTTTTGTTCCTATGCTCTGTACAACAATGTGTTTTGTACCTAAACAACTTGTAACAGTATTTGTTTCTGTATTCTGTACCTTGTCTGTTACCAATAAAATATTTGAAAAGGAAAAGTCTGACGGACCTCCGCTGGAAAGTCCGGTGGATTGTCTGATCGTGTGTACGCAGCATAAGGGCGTTGTCTTTAAGTGGTTAGAAGAGTGGGTGGTGTGTGACACAAGTTTCTAATGTTGTGCATAAAATACCAGGACAGGTAACCCCCCCCCCCCAAATGAGCCCTTTTTGTAAAGTAGACACCCCAGGATATTTACTGATAGGCATGTTGAGTTCATGGAATATTTTATATTTTGCTACAAGTTTCGGGAAAATAACAATCATATAGTTCACAAGCTGAAAGAAAACTTTGAAATCAAAGAGCTAGAGATTATTAGCTACTATCTGAAAACCCAAATAGAGAGAGAAGATGGAAGTTATTTTCTCAAACAATCTCAGAAAATCTCAGAAATCTTGGAACTCCATATGCAAGAAGCAAAGTAAGTGAAAATTCCTATGGAACCAGGCTATCACAGAGCATTGAAGCAAAAAAAAATGCTACCCAACAGTGATATGTATCGCAGAGCAATCGGTAAGCTGCTATATTTTGCCACTGTGACAAGACCAGACATGACCGCAGCAGTAGGCATACTATGGAGGAAAGTCTCAGCTCTCTGTCAGCGTGACTAGAACGCAGTAAAAAGAGTGATGCAGTACCTCCAAAGGAACATTTCAGATGAAGTTACGGTTACCAGCAACATCACATCCAAAACTGGTCGGGTATGTGGATGCTGATTGGGACGGGGACTGTACAGACCGCAAATCCACAAGTGGATTCATCTTCTAGTATGGGGAAGGAATCATAAGTTGGTCTAGTCAAAAGTAAGCAACCGTCGCTCTATCTTCAACTGAAACAGAGTACATTTCATCAGCACACAGATGTCAAGAGGTGATATGGATTTGTCAACTTTTTGTGGACATCAGGATATGCATGTCAAAGCAAATTCCCATTTTCAAAGACAACCGGGGATGTATACCGCTTATGCAATTAGAAAGGGTCAGTCGTAGGACCAAACACATCAACGTCGAGTATCACCTACTGAGGGACAATCAAGAGCAGGGTGTTATTGACATTCAATGCTGCCCGGCAGAGGAGATGACTGCTGATGCACTCACCAAGCCTTTGTTGAAGGAACATCATAGTTATTTCCAGAAGAAGCTAAATATAATTTGACAAAACACATGCTGTTGAGAAGGGGTGTTGGAAAAGCAACAGCAATCTGCTTTCATACTGTGACTGTGTATATGCATTATAGATGTCTATGCCAGCAGATGGCACTGTAGTATTATTATTATTATACAGGATTTATATAGCGCCAACAGTTTGCGCAGTGCTTAACAAAATAAAGGCAGACATTACAATTACATAACAATTTGGTACAAGAGGAATCAGAGGGCCCTGCTCGTTAGAGCTTACAATCTAAAAAGAAAGGGTCAATTGATACAAGAGGTAATAGCTGTGGGGGATGAGTTGATGGAGGAAGTAAAACAGTGTTAGTTAGAAGCAGGATAGGCTTCTTTAAAGAGAAAGGTTTTCAGGAATCGTCTAAAGATGGATAGATTAGGGGACAGTCGGACAGATTGGGGTACAGAGTTCCAAAGGATGGGAGAAGCTCTGGAGAAATCCTGGAGGCGAGCATGGGAGGAGGTGACAAGGGAGCTAGAGAGCAGGAGGTCTTGGGAGGACCGAAGAGAGCGGCTTGGTTGGTATTTTGGTACTAGGTTAGTGATGTAGCTGGGGGCAGAGTTATGGATGGCTTTGTAAACTATTGTTAGTACTTTGAATTTTATTCGTTGGGTGAGTGGAAGCCAGTGGAGGGATTGGCAGACAGGGGCGGAGGACACTGAATGGTTGGTAAGGTTGATGAGTCTTGCAGCGGCATTCATTATGGACTGAAGGGGGGATAGTCTATGTAAAGGTAGTCCAATGAGAAGGGAGTTGCAGTAGTCGAGGCGAGAGATAACCAGGGAGTGAGTTAGAAGCTTGGTGGTGTTGTTCGTTAAAAATGGGCGTATTCTGGAAATGTTGCGGAGGCTAAGGCGGCATGATTTGGACAGGGATTGTATGTGGGTCTGAAAGGACAGTTCAGAGTCTAGGATTACCCCTAGCACCCTGGCATGTGGGGATGGACTGATAGATGTGCCATTGATCTTGACTGAGAAGTCAGGGGAAGGGGCACGTGGGGGAGGAAATATTAAGAGCTCAGTTTTAGACAGATTAAGTTTGAGGAAGTGGTTTGACATCCATTATAGTATTATAGTTTATAGTGCATATATTTTCTGATATAACAGGATGCATTGTCTATCTATGCTCTGTATACTTGTTTGTGTTTATGCTCCTTGTTACTATTCCATACTGTAAGATAGGTTCTGCCATTCTCCATAAAAGTAAAGCCATTTGCTATATCCAAGAAGCTTCTAGAACATGATTTCTATACTCTGATAATACTAACAAACTAATAAATCATAGCAAAAAATCCTACATTCTATATAAGAAATATAAGTATTAGAATATGATACAGTAAATTACCAAAATTTCTCTTTATGTTCAATTTGTTTAAAATGTTCAGAGACAATGGTAGAAAATAGGTGAGTGCATAATATCTGTAACAATAAACATAACGTTCCCTACTGCTTTCAAATTAGGATAAATAAAGGTGTGTGTCAGGAGAAACAGGAGTCTAAAAAAAAAATTCCTAAAAGATTATTAGCAATCAGGTAAATTAGCCGTGCAAAAAAAACAGCCAACCAAGGAGGAGTAAATGTATAAAAGGTGTTCAGATCCAACAGAAACTAATATTTCACTGGAAGTGGTATATTATTTCCACTAAAATATATGATGGCTGATCTGACATTGTTTGCCGGGGATTTTCAAAGTAAACAAATACATCAAGACGTCATCTCTAAAAATGCTCACAGAATTGAGGTGAAGTATTTAAGTTTATGTTTAGAGATAAATTAAAATTTAGACACATCATAGAATTGCTGTTTTGTGTTTCCATACAGATGAAGAACTGTAGAAGTATAAGATGTATAGCATTATATACTGTATGCTTCAGAGCCATTCAATTTACCTGGGTCTTTTCTAATTATTATGCCACAATTTTCAACTCAATTCAACTAATGTCACAAAAGATTGCATTGTATGTCTAGGATTTTGAGCTTTCCTGGTTCAGTGTGTTTTTATAATATTGGTTACATTTGGAACTTACAAAGCAAATACTTGACAATGTCTAATTATCAAACTTCCTGACTGACTATCTGCTGTCTTTTTTATCTCCCCATCCTTCTTTTAGGAAATATCATGTATTTTTGAAATTTATTGTCTTTATTTATGCTCAAAAATATAAAACGAACAATTTAAAAAATATATTCAATGTTTATTTAGAGTGCCAAACACACACACACACATATATATATATATACACGTACATACATACATATTTTGTGTAGTGGTATTCCAAACTGGTCATCTTACCCAAGACACCGCCTCGTAAACGACCCATGGAGCAGGTCTATCCTGGTGGGCATGGGAGCCCTACATGCAGAGGACACAGATCAAATGTCTTGTCAAGAAGTAGATTGAAAAAAAAATATTGCATTGATTGATAATGATACTAAGCCAGGAACCTAGACTGATGGAGCCAACAAAATGCTGAACATACCATTATAATCATTGCATACCTCTGAGCGAGAGGCCTCTATAATATTCCAAAAACACACAGCTGCAGCACACTGCAATGGTAAAAAATATAGAAGATACTCCAGCCCAAACCATACAGGAAACTTACAAAAAGCGGAACACTGCACAAAATGATTTTTTGTATTTATTGTCTTTATTTATACTCAAGAATAACAACTAAAAATATATTCAATGTTTAGTCAAGCAAAGATAAAATATTGTGTGCAGTATTCCAAGTGTACAGTGTGGAATGGGCGGCGCTGAGTGCATACTATGTATAATCAAACTTTACAATAAAGTGAAATTTTATGTATCAAAATAAATGTATAAAGTGATACAAATAGCACACTTTTGTGCACTGTAACAGCTTAAATTGAAAGCAAAACCCTGTGACATAAGTGATTAAAAACAATAAATAGCTTGGTACACAAAAATTAATAGTAGGTGAAATGTAAAAAAATATAAAGAAAAAAAAAAATATATATATATATATATAAAGAATATAAAAAAAATGTATATATATATATACAAAAATAAAAAAAAGTTAAATATGAAAAATATATAATAAAGTGTCCAGTTCAGATGAGCCCAAAAAAAGTCCACTTCAAATAATGTTCATACTAATATGCCTATATATGGTGACCAGTGAATCACTCAAAGTTATATTCCACAAAGAATATTTTCCAGGTACACTCCTCCACCACAATGCCGTGTCTGTGACTTCAATCCCCTTATGTTCACAAACTCACCAGCTCTTTAAGCCTTACACTCTTGTGCTTGGCTGAAAGCGCTTTTTACCCTCTTTGTATAGGGGTGATAAGTAGAAACCTCCAAATTTCAATATAGGGATGATTAAGCACTCCTCAGGTGGTCCTCTTTAAAGAAACAGGGATGTAGTCTCACACAGGGCAAACAGCTTTTCAGGCACAGGTCTGTCTTCATACAGCAGGTGCTGCTGTATTAAGACAGACCAGCTCTATTGTTTGATCTCTATTGTTCTATATCTATTGTTCTATATCTATTGTTCTATATCTATTGTTCTATATCTATTGTTATATATCTATTGTTCTATATCTATTGTTCTCTCTCTTTTGTTACTGTATTTTGTTACTGTATTTTAGAACTGTAATGTTTTATTTTTACTATGTTTTATTGTATTTGCTTTGCAGGTATGGTATGTCTTATTGTTATACTGTAATGTTACTTTGTTTTATTGTTAACCATCATTTGCTTATCAGGTACGCCATTCAGCTGCAGCACTGATTTATTTATCTTGACAGCAACAGCGTTTGCTCTCACGATAGGTAAATCAGCGACTCCAGCGCTGTAGGAGGTGATTTTACCACCACAGTTAAAAAAAAATGGTGCATGTATGCCCATCATTAGAAGTGGGTGGATGAAGGGTGGTATTCTAATGGTGGCCATACCCACCGATCAATCTCTTTTTTTGTTCAGCCCACAGGCTGCATGAAAAAAAGAACATTACAATATATGCCCAACAAGGACCAGCAACATCTTGGTATCATTCTTTTCAGCCAGTGGTTGGCTTTCATGTAAAAGCAATCCTATTGGCTAATTAGCCTCTAGACTGCTTTTACAAGCAGTGGGAGGGAACGTCCCCCCTCCCACCATCTTCCATGGTTTTCTCAGGCTCTCCTGTCCCAACAGGGAACCTGAGAATGCAGCCGGTGGTTCTGCCAGCTGACTATAGAGCTGATCGGAGATCAGAATGGCTCCAATCATCTCTATGGCCTAAGGAACTGGAAGCTATGAGCATTTCATGACTTAGATTTTGGCCGGTAAAAACAGTGCATTGGGAAATTCAGGAAAGCATTTTATCACACCGATCTTGGTGTGGTCAGATGCTTTGAGGGCAGAGAAGAGATCTAGGGTCTAATAGACCCCATTTTTTTTTCAAAAAAGAGTACCTGTCACTACCTATTGCTATCATAGGGGATAACAATAAAAATTATAAAATAAATATGAAAGGAACAGTTTAAAAATAAAATAAAAAATGCAAAATTAAATAATAAAAAAAGCACCCTGTCCCCCGCGCTCACGCACAAAAACAAACGCATGGTGGGACCAATCAAATTCACAAAAGTCCAAACATATGTATGTTTATTGAGACCAATGATCAACTTGGCATAGAAAACAGCATTGCATACATTCATTATAAAATTAATAGATTATAATGGTGAACAGCATATATGACAACATGGCATGAACACATGAAAATATACATCCTAATTCTCCATGTACTCAGGTAAACCATTACATAATAGGAAAACAGGTAAAACCATCTAAAATCGATCAATGTGTGCTGAATGCATAGAGGAAAAAATAAAAAAATAAACTAAATACATAAAGATTATTATAAATGGATAGCTATAAAATCGTCCATGCATGTAAACAGGTAAAAAAGGAGTAAGGCAGAAAAAGTCCTCAGCTGTGAATACTTGTGCTTGTACAAATGGTTTTCAATCTTATGCAGATTCATGAAAACATTGCCACCGACAGTGGACACAATGGACCTACTGAACTAACAGGTCAACAAAAACCTTCCCTTCACAAGGGGTTAAATAGAGGTGTAGGTGCTTTTCCAGAGATCCAGTTCGTAATAAACATCCACTGCTTTACTTCTCCAGATCGCCCATCAGATCTCCCAATGAATGTTGTTACAGACAAACAAATGAAGCACTGTGGTCCCAGTGCTAAGAATAAAAACATCCGCTGCATGCATGTCTCACAGAGACTGAGTGGAAGGTGGCTTCTGCTGACATGTTCAGGTTGCGTGTGGGAGGACCCAAACGCACGACTACAGGAGTTGTATATATGTTGGAATTCGAGTGTGGCTTGCGTATTGCAAGCAGTATTGCAGTAGGTAGAACTTCTAGACCATTACAGAGTAAGTGAACATGTTAATAACATTAAGAAAGGACTCATAACCCATAATGTTTCTAAGTATTTTAAATTGTTTCATAATAGTAACCCCAGACACCTCAAATTTTGGGGTGTTGAGAGAGTCAAAAAACATTGGAGGGGGGGGGGTAAATTTATCCGACAACTCAGCCGTCGAGAATCATACTGGGTATATGAAAATATGGTGGCAGTGCCCATGGTTTTAAATGTAGAGTTTAACTTAAATTGTTTTATTTCTGATCTCTAGTAGAATTGAGCGGACACCTGGATGTTCGGGTTCGGCGGGTTCGGCCGAACTTCGGAAAAAAATGCGGGTTCGGGACCGAACTTGACCCGAACTGGACCCCGAACTCCGAACCCCATTGAAGTCAATGGGGACCCGGACTTTTGAACACTAAAATGGCTGTAAAAAGGTCATGGAAAGGGCTAGAGGGCTGCAAATGGCAACAAAATGTTGTTAAGAGCATGACAAGTGATCTGCAAACAAATGTGGATAGGGAAATAACTTAAAATAACATAAAAAAAAAAAAAAAATGCTGGAGGCCCCCTTCTCAGCAGAAGAGGTACAGGAAGTCATTAAGAACCTCAGAAACTCAACGGCACGCTGCCGCACATATGGTGGGAATACCCCAGAATACGCACTTTCTGGAAAAAAATATTCAATTTAATGGATAAGATAGTGGGAAAATAAAATACTTGAAAATTAAAAAAAAATGAAAAAATTATAATCTTGACCTAGGAGGACGAAATTCAAATGGAGTAGGAGGTTGAGGTGGCGGTGGATGTGTCGGTGTAGGTGGAAGCGGCGGTGGAGGAGGAAGAGGTAGCTAACACTGGTTCAAAAATACAACAATGGCTGGGTAAGGCTAGTGGTGAATGATGTGTCGAATTCTGTCCCCCTTCGCATAGTGTCTGCCCTGTACTGCGCTTGCTCAGTACGTAGGACAAGGGGATTTTGAAACTCTCCGAAGACGATGCGCGGTGACTCCAGGTTCAAGCAACATCATCCGAAGTTGAAGCCTAGCCAAGCGAGCCCGTGAGGGGCCTTGTTACTATGTGCTACTGTATGTCCACTTGGATGGTCGGGCTTGAACCTGCACTCACTGCGCAGGCGACGTTCATCTTTGGAGATTTTGTGAATCTCCTTGTCCTCCGTACTGCGCAAGCACTGCACCTGTGCAGTAAGTGGCCGGACACTATCCGATAGCAAGACAGTTTTCGTCAGAACACTGGTATATGTGTCTATTCTGCACAAGGTACGGCCAAGTCCTGTGGGATCCATGCCTGGTTAATTTTAATGAACGTGAGCTTGTCCACATTGGCTCTGGACAGGCGGCTGCGCTTGTCTGTGATAACGCCCCCTGCCGTGCTAAATACACATTCAGATAATACACTGGCGGCAGGGCAGGCCAGCACCTCCAAGGCGTAAAGGGCAAGCTCAGGCCATGTGCCCAATTTGGAGACCCAGAAGTTGAAGGGGGCAGACCCGTCATGCAGTACGTGTACGCGTGTGCACACATACTGCTCCACCATGTTGGTGAAATGCTGCCTCCTGCTAAAACGTTCCATCTCAGCTGGTGGTGCTGGTTGTTGTGGCGTGCCGACAAAGCTTTTCCACATTCCGGCTATGCTAACCCTGCCTTGCGAGGTGATGGCGGTGCCCCGGCTGCGTTGGCGACCTCTTCCTCCTCCTCTGCCTTCCCCTTGTGCTTCCACCGTACCCCCGCTTCCAAGTGGGAATGCCACCAGCAGCGCGTCTACCAGCGTGCGCTTGTACTCGCGCATCTTACGAGCACGCTCCAGTGAAGTAATTAAGGACGGCACGTTGTCCTTGTAACGGGGATCCAGCAGGGTGGCCACCCAATAATCAGCACCAGTTAAAATGTGGGCAACTCAGCGTTCGTTGCGGAGACACTGTAGCATGTAATCGCTCATGTGTGCCAGGCTGCCCAGAGGCAAGGAAAAGCTGTCCTCTGTGGGAGGTGTATCATCTGTGTCCTCTGTATCCCCCCAGCCACGCACCAGTGATGGACATGAGCTGGTCTGGGTGCCACGCTGCTGTGAACATGGTTCCTCCTCCTCCTCCATCTCCTCCTCATCCTCCACCTCGTCATCCTCCAGAACTGTGGCCTTGCTGCCAGACAATTGTGTACCTGGCGCTTGTTGGTGCAGAAACCCAGCCTCGTAGCCACTTGTAAATGACTGCCCTGAAAGCCTTGGAAATGAACCCTCTTCCTCCTCCTCCTCCTCCTCATCCTGTGCCACATCCTCTTCCATCATCGCTTTAAGAGTTTTTTCAAGGAGGCATAGAACTGGGACAGTAACGCTGAGAACGGCGTCATCGGCACTGGCCATGTTGGTGGAGTACTCGAAACAGCGCAACAAGGCACACAGGTCTCACATGGAGGCCCAGTTATTGGCGGTGAAGTGGTGCTGTTCCGCAGAGCGACTCACGCGTGCGTGCTGCAGCTGAAACTCCACTATCGCCTGCTGCTGCTCGCACAGTCTGGCAAGCATGTGCAAGGTGGAGTTCCACCTTGTGGGCACGTCACATATGAGACGGTGAGCGGGAAGGCCGAAGTTACGCTGCAGCGCTGACAGGCGAGCAGCAGCAGGGTGAGAACGCCGAAAGTGCGCACAGACGGCCCGCACTTTCTGCAGCAGCTCTGGCATATCGGGGTAATTCTTCAGGAACCTCTGGACCACCAAGTTTAGCACATGCGCCAGGCAAGGGATGTGCGTCAAACCGGCTAGGCCCAGAGCTGCTACGAGATTTCGCCCATTATCGCACACAACCAGGCCGGGCTTGAGGCTCACTGCCACCAACCACTCATCGGTCTGTTGTTCCATGTCCCTCCACAACTCCTGCGCGGTGTGGGGTTTTTCCCCCAAACAGGAAAGTTTTAAAACTGCCTGCTGTCGTTTAGCCCTGGCTGTGCTGAAGTTGGTGGTAAAGGTGTTACGCTGACCGGATGAGGAGGCGGTAGAGGATGAGGAGGCGGAGTAGGAGGAGTTAGCAACAGGAGGCAAACTGAAGTGCCCTGCAATCCTTGGTGGTGGAAGGACATGCGCCAAACTGCTATCCGCCTCAGGCCCAGCCGCAACTACATTTACCCAGTGTGCTGTTAGGGAGATATAACGTCCCTGACCGTGCTTACTGGTCCAGGCATCCGTAGTTAGGTGGACCTTGCCACAGATGGCGTTGCGCATTGCACACCTGATTTTGTCCCCCACTTGGTTGTGCAGGGAAGGGATAGCTCGTCTGGAAAAGTAGTGGCGGCTGGGCACGACAAACTGTGGGACAGCCAATGACATCAGCCTTTGAAAACTCTGCGTCTCCACCAGACGGAATGACAGCATTTCAAAGGCGAGCAATTTTGAAATGCTGGCATTCAGGGCCAGGGATCGCGGGTGGCTAGAGGGGTACTTCCTCTTCCGCTCCAGTGTTTGGGAAATAGAGAGCTGAAAGCTTCCATGGGACATTGTGGAGATGGTTGGTGACCCAGGTGGTAGTGTTGCTGGCAGATCCTCTGTTTGCGGGTTGGCAGGTGTCACTGGCACTACAGAGGTGGATGAAGAGGCCGAGACTGCAGCAGAAGAGGAAGCAGGAGGAGCCAGAGATCTTTCTTGGTTTTTGTGGTGTCTACTCCACTGCATCTTGTGCTTTGCACGTAGATGCCTGGTCATGCAGGTTGTGCTCAGGTTGAGAACGTTTATGCCTCGCTTCAAGCTCTGATTGCACAGCGTGCAAACCACTCGTGTCTTGTCATCAGGACATTGTCTGAAGAACTGCCACGCTAGGGAACTCCTTGCACCTGGCTTTGGTGTGCTCGGTCCCTTGCTGCGTTGGGCAGTAGCAGACGTACTGTCTAGGGGACGGACGCTCCGCTTTTGCACCCTGCTCCCTCTTCTGCTGTGCTGGTGGCTCTGTGCGACCACCGCCTCTTCCTCTGAACTACACTGGTCACCTGCACGACGTTGATTCCATGTGGGGTCAAGGACCTCATCGTCCTCCACATCATCTTCCACCCAAAAATCACCCCTGCCCTCCTTTTCGGTCTGCACAATGGCGAAAGCAGCAGCAGTTGGCACCTGTGTTTCGTCATCATCCGAGACGTGCTGCGTTGGTCCTCCCATGTACTCATCATGAAACATAAGTGGTTGGGCATCGGTGCATACAATCTCTTCCACTTCTGAGGCAGGGCTAGGTGGATGGCCCTGGGAAACCCTGCTAACAGAGTCAACAAAAACCAGAAGAGACTGCTGCATGATTTGGGGCTCAGACTGATTGGCTGATTTGCAAGGGGGTGAGGTGAAAGACTGATGGACATCGGCTGCAGGTGCCAACTCTGAACTTTCATCAGTAGACTGGGTGGCAGACAATGTGAAGGAACCGGAGGCACTGTCAGCAGCAACCCAATCTACTATCGCCTGTACGTGTCCTGGCCTCAACATTCGTACAGCCTCATTAGGCGCGCCAAAATACTGCTGCAGGCTATGTCGCCTACTCGCACCTGCGGAAGGTGTTTCACTAGTGCGTGTAGCTGGCACAGATCGACCACGTCCTCTCCCTGCAACAGGAGCGCCACCAGCAGCACCACGACCCGGGCCACGTCCCCTTTTTGATGATCTCCTCATATTTTCCAAATTTATGATCTCGCCCTAAATGGGTGTTTTTGTATATAGCAGAATACACGTAAAGCGTTTATGAAAACGCAGAAAATGCTATTGGGAAGAAAAAAAACACTGCAAAATTTAATTTTTTTGCAATGTTTTTGCAATATCAGACTACACGAATAGTATGTAAAGCGTTTATGAAAACGCAGAAAATGCTATTGGGAAGAAAAAAAAACGCCGCAAAATAATTTTTTTGCAATATCAGACTACAAGGACAGTATCTACAGCGTTTATGAAAACGCAGAAAATGCTATTGGGAAGAAAAAAAACGCCGCAAAATTTTATTTTTTTGCAATATCAGACTACAAGGACAGTATCTACAGCGTTTATGAAAACGCAGAAAATGCTATCGGGAAGAAAAAAAAACACTGCAAATTTTTATTTTTTTGCAATGTTTTTGCAATATCAGACACACGGACAGTATCTACAGCGTTTATGAAAACGCAGAAAATGCTATTGGGAAGAAAAAAAAACACTGCAAAATTTTATTTTTTTGCAATGTTTTTGCAATATCAGACTACACAGGCAGTATGTACAGCGTGCATGTAGGAACACGCAGAAAATGCTATTGGGAAAAAAAAATAAAAAGCAAAATTCAATTTTTATGCAATGTTTTCCCAATAGCAGAATACACACAGACTGTGGTGTATGTCTTAGTATATGCAGTGCAGTAATGTTGCACTGAGCTTGAAGGTAAAACGTTTAGATTTTATCTGGCACTGGCCTCATGGCACTGTTACTGTGACTGTGCACTGCACCCCAGCCAGGGTACAATTGATTTAGGAATCTCTTCAAGAATTATGTCTGCCTCTTTCTTTTGAAAAATAAACTCCCTCCCTACTCTAGCTATCTAGATTGCTCACTGAGCTAACTAATTAGAATAAAATTCCAGGAATATGGACTGACTTTAGCACACTAACTACTAAAATCTTCTATCTCTCTGTTCTGCAACCCAGGACCCTGCCTAACAGTGTGTGTCTAACAGAATTACGCTGTGTGCTGTGTGTGGGCTATATATAGAGGCTGGGTCACATGCTGCACTGGCCAATCACAGCAATGCCATTAGTAGGCATGGCTGTGATGGCTTCTAGGGCACACAAGTAAAACGATCATCCATTGGCTGGCCTAAAGCTGTGAAAAAGGCGCCAATACGGCGCCGAACACCGGACCCGAACCCGAACTTAGTTCGGGTTCGGGTCCGGGTCCCGGACACCCAAAAGTCCGGTACGGACCCGAACTTTACAGTTCGGGTTCGCTCAACCCTAATCTCTAGGTTTTATTAAAATGTTTGCATTTAACATTAGAATTACATTTCTTTGTGTGTTTCGCTAACGTTTTAGTTTAAATTTTTCTACTTTTATACATTGCGCAATGGTGAGTTTTGTATTACTTGCAGCTCATCGCAACATTTTGTGCACTATTGATGGATATTCTCTATCATAATTGTGCAATTGTGATCCTTTCCCTTTCCAGTGTGTTTGCCAGAGACAGAGCTTGCTCGGTTTGCAGGTCACTTTTTGCCCTGTATGTCCATTTCTGACGGGGCTCTGGTAGACTTGCTGTACTGAGTTCAGCCACTATGTCCGTACGGCAATTACACAGTTAGGATCACCACTGCGCATGTGTGGCAATCAGGTGGCTGATAATAGGGCTGATGTACGTGCCTCCGAACACCGCTGATGAAGTCCCACCCACTGGGACAATGCGTGTGCGGGAGGACCCCAACACGTCAGCAGCAGCCACCTTCCACTCAGTCTCTGTGAGACATGCATGCAGCGAACGTTTTTATTCTTAGAACTGGGACCACAGTGCTTCATTTGTTTGTCTGTAACAACATTGATTGGGAGATCTGATGGGCAATCTGGAGCAGTAAAGCAGTGGATGTTTATTACGAACTGGATCTCTGGAAAAGCACCTACACCTCTATTTAACCCCTTGTGAGGGGAAGGTTTTTGTTGACCTTCAGTAGGTCCACTGTGTAAGGTGAGCGGATTGTATTACTGTCGGTGGCAATGTTTTCACGAATCTGCACAAGATTGAAAAGCATTTTTTACACGCACAAGTATTTACAGCTGTGGACTTTTTCTGCCTTACTACTTGTTTACCTGTTTGCATGCATGGACTTTTTCTTTGAAGATTTTATAGCTATCCATTTATAATAATCTTTATGTATTTCGTTTAGTTTTTAATTAGCGCTGCACTATTTATGATTTAAAAGTTTTATTGAGGATCTGTATTTTGTTATTTGTTTGCGCCGATTGATCACAATTTATTAATGTTGTGCATAAAATGCCAGGACAGTTCAAACCCCACCCCCCAAATGACCCCTTTTTGTAAAGTAGACACCCCAAGCTATTTGCCGATAGGCATGTTGAGTCCATGGAATATTTTATATTTTGCCCAAAGTTTTGTGAAAATTACAAACTTTTTTTTTTGCACAAAGTTGTCACTAAATTATATGTTTCTCAAACATGCCATGGCCATTTGTGGAATTACATCCAAAATACATTCTGCTGCTTCTCCTGGGTACAGGAATACCACATGTGTGGGACTTTTTGGGAGCCTAGCCGTGTACAGGACCCTGAAAACCAAGCACCGCCTTCAGGATTTCTAAGGGTGTAAAATGGTGATTTCACTTCCTCACTACCTATACAGTTACAGAGGCCCTGAAATGTCAAGATAGCACAAAACCCCCACAAATGACCCCATTTTGGAAAAAAAAAAACACCCCAAGGTATTTGCTAAGAGGCATGGTGATTATTTTGCAGCTCTCATTTGATTTTGAAAATGAAGAAAGAAAATTTTTTTTTTTTTTTTTTCAAATTTTAAAACTTGACAAAAAGTGAGATCTGCAAAATACTCAACATGCCTCTCAGCAAATAGCTTGGGACATCTACTTTCCAAAATGGGGTCATTTGGGGGGGGGGGGGTTGTGCTATCTGGGCATTTCATGGCCTCCAAAACTGTGATAGGCAGTGAGGAGTGAAATCAAAAAAAAGTCTCACACGTGTGGTATCCCCATACTCAGAAGCAGCAGAATGTATTTTGGGGTGTAATTCCACATATAACCATGCCATGTTTGAACAATATATCATTTAGTTACAACTTTATGTAAAAAAATAAAAATATATATTTTCCCGAAACTTGTGGCAAGATATATGTGGCAAATATTTCATGAACTCGACATGCCTCTAAGCAAATAGCTTGAAGTGTCTTCTTTGCAAAATGGGGTCATTTGGGGGGGGGGGGGTTGTTGTGCTACCTTGATATTTCATGTCCTCCAAAACTGTGATAGGTAGTGAGGAAGTGAGGAAGTGAAAATTAAACGGGCGACCCCCACGTGGCGTCTGATGGGGGGTGGGGTCACCCATTTGCATCACTGGGTGGCCCCGCCCTCAGCTATAAAACAACTGTCACCGTGAAGAAGCATCACTCGGTGGGCGCCTCCCATGGAGGCAGAGCTATTGCTGCTTTTTCTTTCTTTTTTCTGTCGGGCAGCGTGAGATGGATCTACATCGCAGGACAGGGCCTGGTATGGATTTTGGGGGGGACCCCCACGCAATTTATTTTTACATTTTTGGTTCGGGGTTCCCCTTAATATTCTATTTTTTTCAATGAGTTTTATCTATATTGCAGAGACTAAACAATTCATTACAGCCGTGAGCAGTTTTAAATTACCTTTTTCCTTTAGAAATGTAATTTTGCTGTGATACTGTTCTAAACACGGGAAAACTGCACCATTTTACAGGCATACTATAGACACCCCCCAGGCACAATATTTAAAGGAATATTTCATTTTTATTGTTTCACTTTAAGCATTATTAAAATCACTGCTCCCCAAAAAACTTCAGTATTTTAAAAAAAATTGTATTGATACATATCCCCTGGGGCAGGACCCGGGTCCCCAAACACTTTTTACGACAATAACTTGCATATAAGCCCTTAAAATGAGCACTTTTGATTCTTCATGTTTTTGTTCTTATAGACTTTAACAGTGTTTGTGTGTTCATTTGAATTTTTTGCCTGTTCACAAGTTCTCGTGCAAACCGAACCGGGGGGTGTTTGGCTCATCCTTATCTGTCCTGGATTTTAAAAATGCCACTTCATCAGGAGCTAGAGGGTCATTTTATTCCAAGATAGAGATTTACACATTAGTCACATATAATAATATTTTTTTATAATTCATATATTATTTAGTCCTCGCCATGCAATACCCAAACACCCCCTCACCTAAAACTTTACATGCTAGAGTATTGGTCCTCCCCAGAGATGTAGGAAGAGATAAATGCATAGGAGGGAGGGAGGGATAAAACACTGTCCCAATGTCCATAGAGGACTTTTAAAATGTATAGATATAGGTTTTTCTTGGTCACCAGAGATATTTTTAGATTACTAGAAAATAATAGGAAACCAGCAAGATGTTATCAAAGATACTGGCAGATGAAAAAATACTTATCATAAGTCTCCGTCCTTCTCTGGAACTTGCTTCCACATGCCGTCTAGCTCTCCAAATCATCAAACTATCATGTGCTCTCCTAAAATTGATCTCTTCAAATCATCACACAATCTAACTGGTCAGTTGTACAGAACTGCTTCCTTCAACTCTCCATGCTCTAAGATCCTTTAAATGTTATGTTTGTTTTAAATAGCACATTAGAGTCTTAGAATAGAAGGTATTCACATGTCTCATTCAATCGCCTATCCCAAAATTAAGGAAATTAAGGCTTACTTAACAGTGGGTGGATCCATGTATGCAGTGGCAGCCCGTAATGTAGGGCGCAGGGGCACCACCCCCCTATCATGTGTCATGCCCCCTAATCTATATGCAGGGTGCTGGACGCATGGATTGCAATGGGGTTTTCTTTTTTGCTTTTTGAAGCATGTGATTAGAGCCTGAGACTCTAATAAGCTTCAAAAAAGGGTGGGCTTGGGGTGCAGCCCGAGCCCACCCAGTTGTGTGACAATAGCAAATGAATATTTTCTATTGTCTTCCTAAATCTCCTCCTCTTCCTGATTCATATCCCGCATGCCAATCAGGAAGCGGGTCATGAGTCCCATCACCTAATTGGCCAAAAGGAGAACCGATCCTATTGGCCTCCTAGGAAGAGAAGGGAGGAGGAGGGTAGAGACGCATGGTGGAAGCCGATGTGATGCGGAAGAGGAGGAGATGCAGGGGAAGCTGCCACCCATGGCCCGGGGAAGTGCTGCCCGATAGATGGGGTAAATGCAGGGCTTTCCTTATGCCCAATTGGAAAACTACACATCCAAACCACCAATGTACACTGCAGGTACAGCCTAATACTATAAAGACATTTATTCATAAAAGACATGTATTATTTATGAGGAATCGTTGGCTGAATAGTAATATATGATAAATGGTTCATAACAAAATTGAATAAGTAATTGGAAAAAAATAAAACCTTTGTTTTGCCTTCCACTGGAAAAATTGAACATTGTGGATTTTCTTCTGATTACAACCTAAATTGTTACATATTTTTTATTCTCTTACCAGGTGGTCTATCACAATAACATAACCTATATTGTACTAACAGGTTTTCCAAATTTAAAATTCATGAAAATTCAATTTTTCTTGTTGCTATTTTTTATATATTGTGTTACTACGTCTGGAAATCTTTTCATTGTGATTTTATTTCATCTGAGTAAAACACTGCAGTCTCCCATGTACCTCTTCATCACCCAACTATCATTGTTTGATATAATTCTGTCTACAGATATTCTTCCCAACCTTCTTTATATTATCTTACATGATGGATGTACCATGTCTCTTGCTGGATGTATCATCCAGTTAACCTTCTTTTCACACGCTGAGATCTCAGAGTGTTTTCTACTGACTGTGATGTCCTATGATCGGTATTTGGCCATCTGCAAGCCCCTACATTACAACTCTATAATGAACCAATCAATTTGCATTAAATTAGTGATTATCATATGGGTACTGAGCTTCATAATGGCATTTTTTAATTCTCTATCTTTGTGCAGTCTTTACTACTGTGGACCAAACATCATTCATCACTTCTTCTGTGACTATCTACAAATACTTGAGCTTTCCTGCTCTGACACTCCATGGATTCACATTCAGATATATCTTGTAGGTCTCATTTGTGCCATAGCACCTTTTATGATAATTGTTATATCGTATATCTATATTGTTATAACCATCCTCAAAATGAAATCAAATACAGGAAGAAAGAAAGCCTTCACCACCTGCAGCGCTCACTTGACCGTAGTGTGCATTTTTTACGGGACACTAATCACTGTGTATTTGTTCCCAACAAAAGGACAACTAGATATTCTGAACAAGGTCCTCTCTCTCTTTTACACTGTAATTACTCCATTACTTAATCCGATCATATACACGTTTAGGAACAAGGACTTTAAAAAAGCTGCTGAGAAAATAAAATCAGAATTTTTTTAATTCAAAATGCAAATGTGATCAATGCGAAAAATATGAAATAAATTCTTCTCATCAATCAGTCTTCTTTATGCTGGATATATATATATATATATATATATATAGGGATGGGCCCGGTGTTCGATTCGAACCCACGTTCGAAACGAGCACCGGGCGTTCGCCCGCTCAGCGAGCCCAGAACTATTTGGGCCATTCGCATCACATTCGTGTGATGCGAGCGGCCCGCAATGCTTTGCGCCAGGCGCAGTGCATTGCTGGCTGATGATTGGCCAAGCATGCACTGTGACCCCGCATGCTAGGCCAATCACAGTGCCGGCAGCGAGGAGAGCAATAATTGGCTACAGGCAGGACGTCTGAAGCCAATTATAGCTCAGGGGCTTTAGTACACGCCCCACTGTATAAAAGGCTGCCGCGCCGTCAGCCTAGTGCACATGTGTTCCGGCTTTGATTCTTAATAGGCAGACCACTGATGCTGATTCATTGCTGATTCATTGCTGATTCATTGCTGATTCATTGCTAATTCATTGCTGATTCATTATCATTATTACTGAAGTGAATACTGATCATTTCTGCTGATTGCACTGCTGCTGAGTGGTGACATTGTCTAACTGCTTTGATTCTGGGGATTAATCTGGTGTGTGCGTGCTGTTAGTACAGCATTTCAGTAGCACCCTGTCCTATGCTGTTAGTACAGCATTGCAGTATAACCTTCTGTCCTATTGTGATCTAAGGCAGGCAGGGATTTATAGGAGCTAGTGTGTGTGTCAGCACACATAAAACCACCTCAGTCACTCTATCTGCTATAAGGCCCAGTTCTTGTCATCGAAGGCAGCCAGGCATCTCCAGGAGCTAGCTAGCTTGTGCGTGTGTGTGCTCTGTTAGTACATCACACATAAAACCACATCAGCCTCTGTATCTGCTATAAGGCCCAGTTGTTGTCAGTCATATAAGGCAGTCGCTATCTGCCGTAAGGCCCAGTTCTTGTCATTGAAGGCAGCCAGGCATCTCCAGGAGCTAGTGTGTGTGTGCTCTGTTAGTACATCACACATAAAACCACATCAGCCTCTGTATCTGATATAAGGCCCAGTTGTTGTCAGTCATATAAGGCAGTCTATATCTGCCGTAAGCCCCAGTTCTTGTCATCGAAGGCAGCCAGGCATCTCCAGGAGCTAGTGTGTGTGTGTGCTCTGTTAGTACATCACACATAAAACCACATCAGCCTCTGTATCTGCTATAAGGCCCAGTTGTTATCAGTCATATAAGGCAGTCTCTATCTGCCGTAAGGCCCATTTCTTATCATTGAAGGCAGCCAGGCATCTCCAGGAGCTAGTGTGTGTGTGTGCTCTGTTAGTACATCACACATAAAACCACATCAGCCTCTGTATCTGCTATAAGGCCCAGTTGTTGTCAGTCATATAAGGCAGTCTCTATCTGCTGTAAGGCCCATTTCTTGTCATCGAAGGCAGCCAGGCATCTCCAGGAGCTAGTGTGTGTGTGTGTGCTCTGTTAGTACATCACACATAAAACCACATCAGCCTCTGTATCTGCTATAAGGCCCAGTTGTTGTCAGTCATATAAGGCAGTCTCTATCTGCCGTAAGGCCCATTTCTTGTCATCAAATTCAGCCAGGCATCTCCAGGAGCTAGTGTGTGTGTGCTCTGTTAGTACATCACACATAAAACCACATCAGCCTCTGTATCTGCTATAAGGCCCAGTTGTTGTCAGTCATATAAGGCAGTCTTTATCTGCCGTAAGGCCCAGTTCTTGTCATTGAAGGCAGACAGGCATCTCCAGAAGCTAGTGTGTGTGTGTGCTCTGTTAGTACATCACACATAAAACCACATCAGCCTCTGTATCTGCTATAAGGCCCAGTTGGTGTCAGTCATATAAGGCAGTCTCTATCTGCCGTAAGGCCCAGTTCTTGTCATCAAAGGCAGCCAGGCATCTCCAGGAGCTAGTGTGTGTGTGTGTGCTCTGTTAGCACATCACACATAAAACCACATTAGCCTCTGTATCTGCTATAAGGCCCAGTTGTTGTCAGTCATATAAGGCAGTCTCTATCTGCCGTAAGGCCCAGTTGTTGTCATCTAAGGCAGCCTCTATCTGCCGTAAGGCCCTGTTGCTGTCATCTAAGGCAGCCATCTGCAGCAGTTAGTGTGTGTGCTGTGTGACTCCAGCACAATATACACTACCCACTACAATGCCTGGAAGACCGCCAAGGAGAGGCAGACAGTCCTGAGGCAAGAACACAGGGCGAGCAGGCTCTGTTTCTAGAGACAACAGTGCTGGTCGTGGACGTGGCCATGCATCGTCATCAGCACGTGGCCATGGGACACGCTTGTCCTTGTTTTCGGCAGCTGGACATGTTGAGCCGCATCATGCCGAAGACTTGGTAGAATGGATGACCAAGCCCTCCTCATCCTCCTCATCCTCTCTCACCCAGGCTCAGGGTACTGGCAGAGCAGCTGCCAACACGTACTCAATGGCATCATCAGGCACCCCTTCCCTAGACCCACCATGTCCTCCTGAGGAGTCCCCTGAACTGTTTGAGCACAGTGTTGGGTACATGCTCCAGGAGGATGCCCAACATTTTGAAGGCTCGGATGATGATACCCAGCTAGAGGAAGGCAGTAGCGTGCGCGCAGAGATAGGGGATGCTCAAGGACAGCAATCTGGCAGTCATATTCCACCAGCTGCAGCTTACTGCCAGGTTTGCTCCAGTGGTGAAGAGGGAGGGAATGATGAGGTCACTGACTCCACGTGGGTGCCTGAAGGGAGAGAGGAGTAGGAGGAGGAGGCGGCGGCGGCACATGTCCAACGAGGCAGGATGCCCTCCGGAGGCCGGCTAGAGGCCAGCACACCAACTGAATCACACCGCAGAGCTCCGCATGTGCAGGGCGCTGCATCTGCACGTTATCACAAAAGTTCTTTGGTGTGGGCCTTTTTTGAGACGAGTGCATCAGATCGCACCACTGCTATTTGCAACATATGTCTCAAGCGTATCTCGCGTGGCCAAAACATCAGCCGCTTGGGCACCACAAGCATGACCAGACATATGTCGACCTGCCATGCAGCTCGTTGGCAAGCGCACATTAAAGACCCACACCGGAGAACAAAGCGGACCTCTCCTTGCTCCTCATCAGCTGGGATCGCCAACCCCACTATATCTTCAGTCCTCTCTGAAAGCTGCTCTGAGAGGAATGAAGGTGTAGAATTAGGTGTGTCACAGCCAAGTACTTGCAGTACACCGACGTCCAATTGTACCAGGCAAATTTCCCTGCCCCAGCTGTTGGACCGTCAAAAGAAGTTTATTCCCAGCCATCCACATGCCCAGCGGTTGAATGCTAGCTTGGCTAAATTGCTAGCACTTCAACTGCTGCCTTTTCAGTTGGTAGACTCGGCCCCCTTCCCTGAGTTTGTTCAATGTGCGGTTCCTCAGTGGCAGGTTCCCAAACACCACTTTTTCTCACGGAAGGCGATTCTGGCTCTCTACCGGCATGTGGAAGGCAATGTCCATGCCTCGCTGGACAGGGCGGTCAGCGGTAAGGTGCATATTACCGCTGACTCATGGTCCAGCAGGTATGGACAGGGACGTTATCTGTCTTTCACGGCCCATTGGGTCACTCTATTGGCAGCTGGGAGGGATGCAGGACAAGGTGCAGTAGTGTTGGAGGTTGTTCCACCACCACGCCTCCAAAATGCTACTACTGGTTGTGACACACCTCTCTCCACCACCCCTCCTCTTCTTCTTCCTCCATGGCCTCTTCGAATGCTCTGTCCTCTGAACCAGCGGTGCTCCATAGGCGTACAAGGGGCTACGCGAGTACGCAGGCAAAAAGATGCCATGCCGTGCTTGCGCTGGTGTGTTTGGGGGACAGGAGCCACACTGGGGCAGAGGTTCTGGCAGCTCTGCAGGGGCAGGCCGAGAGGTGGTTGACGCCACGCCAGCTTAAGCCAGGAATGGTCGTTTCTGACAATGGCACCAACCTCCTATCCGCCCTGCAACAGGGACAGCTGACCCATGTGCCCTGTATGGCTCACGTCCTCAACCTGGTGGTGCAGCGGTTCTTGGGCAGGTACCCAGGCTTACAGGATGTCCTGAGGCAGGCCAGGAAAGTCTATGTGTATTTCCGCTGATCGTATAATGCCAGTGCTTGGCTGGCTGAGCTGCAAAAGGAGTTGAACCTGCCCAAGAACCGCCTTATATGTGACATGCCCACCAGGTGGAACTCAATGTTGGCCATGCTGCAGCGACTGCACACGCAGCAGAGGGCCATCTGATCATGATTGGGACAGGGACTGTACAGACTGCAAATCCACAAGTGGATTCATCTTCCAGTATGGGGAAGGAACCATAAGTTGGTCTAGTCAAAAGTAAGCAACCGTCGCTCTATCTTCAACTGAAACAGAGTACATTTCATCAGCACACAGATGTCAAGAGGTGATATGGATTTGTCAACTTTTTGTGGGCATCAGGATATGCATGTCAAAGCAAATTCCCATTTTCAAAGACAACCGGGGATGTATACCGCTTATGCAATTAGAAAGGGTCAGTCGTAGGACCAAACACATCAACGTTGAGTATCACCTACTGAGGGACAATCAAGAGCAGGGTGTTATTGACATTCAATGCTGCCCGGCAGAGGAGATGACTGCTGATGCACTCACCAAGCCTTTGTTGAAGGAACATCATAGTTATTTCCAGAAGAAGCTAAATATAATTTGACAAAACACATGCTGTTGAGAAGGGGTGTTGGAAAAGCAACAGCAATCTGCTTTCATACTGTGACTGTGTATATGCATTATAGATGTCTATGCCAGCAGGTGGCACTGTAGTATTATAGTTTATAGTGCATATATTTTCTGATATAACAGGATGCATTGTCTATCTATGCTCTGTATACTTGTTTGTGTTTATGCTCCTTGTTACTATTCCATACTGTAAGATAGGTTCTGCCATTCTCCATAAAAGTAAAGCCATTTGCTATATCCAAGAAGCTTCTAGCACATGATTTCTATACTCTGATAATACTAACAAACTAATAAATCATAGCAAAAAATCCTATATTCTATATAAGAAATATAAGTATTAGAATATGATACAGTAAATTACCAAAATTTCTCTTTATGTTCAATTTGTTTAAAATGTTCAGAGACAATGGTAGAAAATAGGTGAGTGCATAATATCTGTAACAATAAACATAACGTTCCCTACTGCTTTCAAATTAGGATAAATAAAGGGTGTGTGTCAGGAGAAACAGGAGTCTAAAAAAAAAAAAAATCCTAAAAGATTATTAGCAATCAGGTAAATTAGCCATGCAAAAAAAAAAACAGCCAACCAAGGAGGAGTAAATGTATAAAAGGTTTTCAGATCCAACAGAAACTAATATTTCACTGGAAGTGGTATATTATTTCCACTAAAATATATGATGGCTGATCTGACATTGTTTGCCGGGGATTTTCAAAGTAAACAAATACATCCAGACGTCATCTCTAAAAATGCTCACAGAATTGAGGTGAAGTATTTAAGTTTATGTTTAGAGATAAATGAAAACATAGACACATCATAGAATTGCTGTTTTGTGTTTCCATACAGATGAAGAACTGTAGAAGTATAAGATGTATAGCATTATATACGGTATGCTTCAGAGCCATTTAATTTACCTGGGTCTTTTCTAATTATTATGCCACAATTTTCAACTCAGTTCAACTAATGCCACAAAAGATTGCATTGTATGTCTAGGATTTTGAGCTTTCCTGGTTCAGTGTGTTTTTATAATATTGGTTACATTTTGAACTTATAAAGCAAATACTTGACAATGTCTAATTATCAAACTTCCTGACTGACTATCTGCTGTCTTTTTTATCTCCCCATCCTTCTTTTAGGAAATATCATGTATTTTTGTATTTATTGTCTTTATTTATGCTCAAAAATATAAAAAGAACAATTTAAAAAAATATATTCAATGTTTATTTAGAGTGCCAAACTTACAATGAAGTGTAGAAAAAAAGTGTGGGGGGGTAGAACAATTATCAATGTCAACTATAAATCAAAAGAGAATAACACACATTGATCATCATATCATATATATATATATATATATATATATATATATATATATCAATATATATTAATAAAAAAAAAAAAAATATATATATATACACACACACACACACATATATATATATATATATACATACACGTACATACATACATATTTTGTGTAGTGGTATTCTAAACTGGTCATCTTACCCAAGACACCGCCTCATACACGACCCATGGAGCAGGTCTATCCTGGTGGGCATGGGAGCCCTACATGCAGAGGACACAGATCAAATGTCTTGTCAAGAAGTAGATTGAAAAAAAATATTGCATTGATTGATAATGATACTAAACCAGGAAACTAGACTGATGGAGCCAACAAAATGCTGAACATACCATTATAATCATTGCATACCTCTGAGCGAGGGGCCTCTATAATATTCCAAAAACACACAGCTGCAGCACACTGCAATGGTAAAAAAATATAGAAGATACTCCAGCCCAAACCATACAGGAAACTTACAAAAAAGGGAACACTGCACAAAATGATTTATTGTCTTTATTTATACTCAAGAATAACAACTAAAAATATATTCAATGTTTAGTCAAGCAAAGATAAAATATTGTGTGCAGTATTCCAAGTGTATAGTGTGGAATGAGCGGCGCTGAGTGCATACTATGTATAATCAAACTTTACAATAAAGTGAAATTTGATGTATCAAAATAAATGTATAAAGTGATACAAATAGCACACTTTTGTGCATTGTAACAGCTTAAATTGAAAGCAAAACCCTGTGACATAAGTGATTAAAAACAATAAATAGCTTGGTACACAAAAATTAATAGTAGGTGAAATGTGAAAAAATATAAAGAAAAAAAAAATATATATAAAAATAATGTAAAAAAATGTATATATATATATATATATATATATACAAAATTTAAAAAAAGTTAAATATGAAAAATATATAATAAAGTGTCCAATTCAGATGATCCCAAAAAATGTCCACTTCAAATAATGTTCATACTAATATGCCTATATATGGTGACCAGTGAATCACTCAAAGTTATATTCCACAAAGAATATTTTCCAGGTACACTCCTCCACCACACCGCCGTGTCTGTGACTTCAATCCCCTTATGTTCACAAACTCACCAGCTCTTTAAGCCTTACACTCTTGTGCTTGGCTGAAAGCGCTTTTTACCCTCTTTGTATAGGGGTGATAAGTAGAAACCTCCAAATTTCAATATAGGGATGATTAAGCACTCCTCAGGTGGTCCTCTTTAAAGAAACAGGGATGTAGTCTCACACAGGGCAGACAGCTTTTCAGGCACAGGTCTGTCTTCATACAGCAGGTGCTGCTGTATTAAGACAGACCAACTCTATTGTTCGATCTCTATTATTCTATATCTATTGTTCTACAGTGCCTTGCGAAAGTATTCGGCCCCCTTGAACTTTTCAACCTTTTGCCACATTTCAGGCTTCAAACATAAAGATATAACATTTTAATTTGTTGTGAAGAATCACCAACAAGTGGGACACAATTGTGAAGGGGAATGAAATCTATTGGATATTTTAAACTTTTTTAGCAAATAAAAAAATGAAAAATGGTGCGTGCAAAATTATTCGGCCCCTTTACTTTCAGTGCAGCAACTCACTCCAGAAGTTCAGCGAGGATCTCTGAATGATCCAATGTTGTCCTAAATGACTGATGGTGATAAATAGAATCCACCTGTGTGTAATCAAGTCTCTGTATAAATGCACCTGCTCTGTGATAGACTCAGGGTTCTGTTGAAAGCGCAGAGAGCATCATGAAGACCAAGGAACACACCAGGCAGGTCCGTAATACTGTTGTGGAGACGTTTAAAGCTGGATTTGAATACAAAAAGATTTCCCAAGCTTTAAACATCCCAAGGAGCACTGTGCAAGCGATCATTTTGAAATGGAAGGAGTATCAGACCACTGCAAATCTACCAAGACCTGGCTGTCCCTCTAAACTTTCAGCTCAGACAAGGAGAAGACTGATCAGAGATGCATCCAAGAGGCCCATGATCACTCTGGATGAACTGCAGAGAACTACAGCTGAGGTGGGAGAGTCTGTCCATAGGACAACAATCAGTCGTACACTGCACAAATCTGGCCTTTATGGAAGAGTGGCAAGAAGAAAGCCATTTCTCAAAGATATCCATAAAAAGTCTCGTCTAAAGTTTGCCACAAGCCACCTGGGAGACACACCAAACATGTGGAAGAAGGTGCTCTGGTCCGATGAAACCAAAATCGAACTTTTTGGGCACAATGCAAAACGATATGTTTGGCGTAAAAGCAACACAGCTCATCGCCCTTAACACACCATCCCCACTGTCAAACATGGTGGTGGCAGCATCATGGTTTGGGCCTGCTTTTCTTCAGCAGGGACAGGGAAGATGGTTAAAATTGAGGGGAAGATGGATGCAGCCAAATACAGGACCATTCTGGATGAAAACCTGTTGGAGTCTGCAAAAGACCTGAAACTGGGACGGAGATTTATCTTCCCACAAGACAATGATCCCAAACATACAGCAAAATCTACAAAGGAATGGTTCACAAATAAACGTATCCAGGTGTTAGAATGGCCAAGTCAAAGTCCAGACCTGAATCCATCCAACCTCACTGAGCTTGAGCTGTTTTGCAAGGAAGAATGGGCAAGAATTTCAGTCTCTCGATGTGCAAAACTGATAGAGACATACCCCAAGCGACTTGCAGCTGTAATCGCAGCAAAAGGTGGCTCTACAAAGTATTAAGGCAAGGGGGCCGAATAATTTTGCACGCCCCACTTTTCATTTTTTTATTAGTTAAAAAAGTTTCAAAAATCCGATAGATTTCGTTCCACTTCACAATTGTGTCCCACTTGTTGGTGATTCTTCATAAAAAATAAAAATGTTATATCTTTATGTTTGAAGCCTGAAATGTGGCAAAAGGTTGAAAAGTTCAAGGGGGCCGAATACTTTCGCAAGGCACTGTATATCTATTGTTCTATATCTATTGTTCTCTCTCTTTTGTTACTGTATTTTAGAACTGTAATGTTTTATTTTTACTATGTTTTATTGTATTTGCTTTGCAGGTATGGTATGTCTTATTGTTATACTGTAATGTTACTTTGTTTTATTGTTAACCATCATTTGCTTAGCAGGTACGCCATTCAGCTGCAGCACTGATTTATTTATCTTGACAGCAACAGCGTTTGCTCTCACGATAGGTAAATCAGCGACTCCAGCGCTGTAGGAGGTGATATTACCACCACAGTTAAAAAAAAAATGTATGCCCATCATTAGAAGTGGGTGGATGAAGGGTGGTATTCTAATGGTGGCCATACCCACCGATCAATCTCTTTTTTTGTTTAGCCCACAGGCTGCATGAAAAAAAGAACATTACAATATATGCCCAACAAGGACCAGCAACTTACTGATATGTTGAGAGGTTGTACCAGAATTATGCCTGCAGGTTTAGGTATCATCTTGGTATCATTCTTTTCAGCCAGTGGTCGGCTTTCATGTAATAGCAATCCTAGCGGCTAATTAGCCTCTAGACTGCTTTTACAAGCAGTGGGAGGGAACGTCCCCCCTCCCACCATCTTCCATGGTTTTCTCAGGCTCTCCTGTCCCAACAGGGAACCTGAGAATGCAGCTGGTGGTTCTGCCAGCTGACTATAGAGCTGATCGGAGATCAGAATGGCTCCAATCATCTCTATGGCCTAAGGAACTGGAAGCTATGAGCATTTCATGACTTAGGTTTCGCCAGGTATAAACAGTGCCATTGGGAAATTCAGGAAAGCATTTTATCACACCGATCTTGGTGTGGTCAGATGCTTTGAGGGCTTTCTTGGGTCTAATAGACCCCATTTTTTTCAAAAAAGAGTACCTGTCACTACGTATTGCTATCATAGGGGATAACAATAAAAATGATAAAAAAATATGAAAGGAACAGTTTAAAAAAATAAAAAACACAAAATTAAATAATAAAAAAAGCACCATGTCCCCCGCGCTCATGCACAAAAACGAACGCATGGTGGGACCAATCAAATTCACAAAAGTCCAAACATATGTATGTTTATTGAGACCAATGATCAACTTGGCATAGAAAACAGCATTGCATACATTCATTATAAAATTAATAGATTATAATGGTGAACAGCATATATGACAACATGGCATGAACACATGAAAATATACATCCTAATTCTCCATGTACTCAGGTAAACCATTACATAATAGGAAAACAGGTAAAACCATCTAAAATCGATCAATGTGTGCTGAATGCATAGAGGAAAAAATAAAAAATAAACTAAATACATAAAGATTATTATAAATGGATAGCTATAAAATCGTCCATGCATGTAAACAGGTAAAAAAGGAGTAAGGCAGAAAAAGTCCTCAGCTGTGAATACTTGTGCTTGTACAAATGGTTTTCAATCTTATGCAGATTCATGAAAACATTGCCACCGACAGTGGACACAATGGACCTACTGAACTAACAGGTCAACAAAAACCTTCCCTTCACAAGGGGTTAAATAGAGGTGTAGGTGCTTTTCCAGAGATCCAGTTCATAATAAACATCCACTGCTTTACTTCTCCAGATCGCCCATCAGATCTCCCAATCAATGTTGTTACAGACAAACAAATGAAGCATTGTGGTCCCAGTGCTAAGAATAAAAACATCCGCTGCATGCATGTCTCACAGAGACTGAGTGGAAGGTGGCTTCTGCTGACATGTTCAGGTTGCGTGTGGGAGGACCCGAACGCACGACTACAGGAGTTGTATATATGTTGAAATTCGAGTGTGGCTTGCAATACGTGGGTAGAACTTCTAGACCATTACAGAATAAGTGAACATGTTAATAACATTAAGAAAGGACTCATAACCCATAATGTTTCTAAGTATTTTAAATTGTTTCATAATAGTAACCCCAGACACCTCAAATTTTGGGGAGTCAACAAAACATTGAGGGGGGGGGTAAATTTATCCGACAACTCAGCCGTCGAGAATCATACTGGGTATATGAAAATATGGTGGCAGTGCCCATGGTTTTAAATGTAGAGTTTGACTTAAATTGTTTTATTTCTGATCACTAATTGATTTTTAGTTTTTTTTAAATTTTTGCATTTAACATTAGAATTACATTTCCTTTTGTGTTTCTCTAAATTTTTTAAATAAAAAATGTTTTAGTTTTAAATATCAATATGTATTGTAGAGTGGAGGTTGGTTGCTCTAACGTTTTAGTTTTATTTTTTCTACTTTTATACATTGCGCAATGGTGAGTTTTGTATTACTTGCAGCTCATCGCAACATTTTGTGCACTATTGATGGATATTCTCTATCATAATTGTGCCATTGTGATCCTTTCCCTTTCAAGTGTGTTTGCCAGGGACAGAGCTTGCTCGGTTTGCAGGTCACTTTTTGCCCTGTATGTCCATTTCTGACGGGGCTCTGGTAGACTTGCTGTACTGAGTTCAGCCACTATGTCCGTACGGCAATTAACACAGTTAGGATCACCACTGCGCATGTCTGGCAATCAGGTGGCTGATAATAGGGCTGATGTACGTGCCTCTGAACACCGCTGATGAAGTCCCACCCACTGGGACGATGCGTGTGCGGGAGGACCCCAACACGTCAGCAGCAGCCACCTTCCACTCAGTCTCTGTGAGACATGCATGCAGCGAATGTTTTTATTCTTAGCACTGGGACCACAGTGCTTCATTTGTTTGTCTGTAACAACATTGATTGGGAGATCTGATGGGCGATCTGGAGCAGTAAAGCAGTGGATGTTTATTACGAACTGGATCTCTGGAAAAGCACCTACACCTCTATTTAACCCCTTGTGAAGGGAAGGTTTTTGTTGACCTTCAGTAGGTCCACTGTGTAAGGTGAGCGGATTGTATTACTGTCGGTGGCAATGTTTTCACGAATCTGCACAAGATTGAAAAGCATTTTTTACACGCACAAGTATTTACAGCTGTGGACTTTTTCTGCCTTACTCCTTGTTTACCTGTTTACATGCATGGACTTTTTCTTTGAAGATTTTATAGCTATCCATTTATAATATTCATTATGTATTTCGTTTAGTTTTTAATTAGCGCTGCACTATTTATGATTTAAACGTTTTATTGAGGATCTGTATTTTGTTATTTGTTTGCGCCGATTGATTACAATTTATTAATGTTGTGCATAAAATGCCAGGACAGTTCAACCCCCCCCCCCCCCAATTGACCCCTTTTTGTAAAGTAGACACCCCAAGCTATTTGCCGATAGGCATGTTGAGTCCATGGAATATTTTATATTTTGCCACAAGTTTTGTGAAAATTACAAACTTTTTTTTTTGCACAAAGTTGTCACTAAATTATATGTTTCTCAAACATGCCATGGCCATTTGTGGAATTGCACCCAAAATACATTCTGCTGCTTCTCCTGGGTACAGGAATACCACATGTGTGGGACTTTTTGGGAGCCTAGCCGTGTACAGGACCCTGAAAACCAAGCACCGCCTTCAGGATTTCGAAGGGTGTAAAATGGTGAATTCACTTCCTCACTACCTATACAGTTACAGAGGCCCTGAAATGTCAAGATAGCACAAAACCCCCCACAAATGACCCCATTTTGGAAAAGAAGACACCCCAAGGTATTTGCTAAGAGGCATGGTGATTATTTTGCAGCTCTCATTTGATTTTGAAAATGAAGAAAGAAAAATTTTTTTTTTCTTTTTTCAAATTTTAAAACTTGACAAAAAGTGAGATCTGCAAAATACTCAACATGCCTCTCAGCAAATAGCTTGGGACATCTACTTTCCAAAATGGGGTCATTTGGGGGGGGGGGTTTGTGCTATCTGGGCATTTCATGGCCTCCAAAACTGTGATAGGCAGTGAGGAGTGAAATCAAAAAAAAGTCTCACACGTGTGGTATCCCCATACTCAGAAGCATCAGAATGTATTTTGGGGTGTAATTCCACATATAACCATGCCATGTTTGAACAATAATAATTAATAATAATAATAATTTAGTTACAACTTTATGTAAAAAAATAAAATATATATTTTCCCGAAACTTGTGGCAAAATATAAAATATTCCATGAACTCGACATGCCTCTAAGCAAATAGCTTGAAGTGTCTTCTTTGCAAAATGGGGTCATTTGGGGGGGGGGGGGTGTGCTACCTTGATATTTCATGTCCTCCAAAACTGTGATAGGTAGTGAGGAAGTGAGAAAGTGAAAATTAAACGGGTGACCCCCACGTGGCGTCTGATGGGGGGTGGGGTCACCCATTTGCATCACTGGGTGGCCCCGCCCTCAGCTATAAAACAACTGTCACTGTGAAGAAGCATCACTCGGTGGGTGCCTCCCATGAGGCAGAGCTATTGCTGCTTTTTCTTTCTTTTTTCTGTCGGGCAGCGTGAGATGGATCTACATCGCAGGACAGGGCCTGGTATGGATTTTGGGGGGGACCCCCACGCAATTTATTTTTACATTTTTGGTTCGGGGTTCCCCTTAATATTCTATTTTTTTTCAATGAGTTTTATCTATATTGCAGAGACTAAACAATTCATTACAGCCGTGAGCAGTTCTAAATTACCTTTTTCCTTTAGAAATGTAATTTTGCTGTGATACTGTTCTAAACACGGGAAAACTGCACCATTTTACAGGCATACTATAGACACCCCCCAGGCACGATATTTAAAGGAATATTTCATTTTTATTGTTTCACTTTAAGCATTATTAAAATCACTGCTCCCCAAAAAACTTCAGTATTTTAAAAAAAATTGTATTGATACATATCCCCTGGGGCAGGACCCGGGTCCCCAAACACTTTTTACGACAATAACTTGCATATAAGCCCTTAAAATGAGCACTTTTGATTCTTCATGTTTTTGTTCTTATAGACTTTAACAGTGTTTGTGTGTTCATTTGAATTTTTTGCCTGTTCACAAGTTCTCGTGCAAACCGAACCGGGGGGTGTTTGGCTCATCCTTATCTGTCCTGGATTTTAAAAATGCTACTTCATCAGGAGATAGAGGGTCATTTTATTCCAAGATAGAGATTTACACATTAGTCACATATAATAATATTTTTTTATAATTCATATATTATATAGTCCTCGCCATGCAATACCCAAACACCCCCTCACCTAAAACTTTACATGCTAGAGTATTGGTCCTCCCCAGAGATGTAGGAAGAGATAAATGCATAGGAGGGAGGGAGGGATAAAACACTGTCTTAATGTCCATAGAGGACTTTTAAAATGTATAGATATAGGTTTTTCTTGGTCACCAGAGATATTTTTAGATTGCTAGAAAATAATAGGAAACCAGCAAGATGTCATCAAAGATACTGGAAGATGAAAAAATACTTATCATAAGTCTCCGTCCTTCTCTGGAACTTGCTTCCACATGCCGTCTATCTCTCCAAATCATCAAACTCTCATGTGCTCTCCTAAAATTGATCTCTTCAAATCATCACACAATCTAACTGGTCAGTTGTACAGAACTGCTTCCTTCAACTCTCCATGCTCTAAGATCCTTTAAATGTTATGTTTGTTTTAAATAGCACATTAGAGTCTTAGAATAGAAGGTATTCACATGTCTCATTCAATCGCCTATCCCAAAATTAAGGAAATTAAGGCTTACTTAACAGTGGGTGGATCCATGTATGCAGTGGCGGCCCGTAATGTAGGGCGCAGGGGCACCACCCCCCCTATCATGTGTCATGCCCCCTAATCTACATGCAGGGTGCCGGACGCATGGATTGCAATGGGGTTTTCTTTTTTGCTTTTTGAAGCATGTGATTAGAACCTGAGACTCTAATAAGCTTCAAAAAAGGGTGGGCTTGGGGTGCAGCCCGAGCCCACCCAGTTGTGTGACAATAGCAAATGAATATTTTCTATTGTCTTCCTAAATCTCCTCCTCTTCCTGATTCATATCCCGCATGCCAATCAGGAAGCGGGTCATGAGTCCCATCACCTAATTGGCCAAAAGGAGAACCGATCCTATTGGCCTCCTAGGAAGAGAAGGGAGGAGGAGGGTAGAGACGCATGGTGGAAGCCGATGTGATGCGGAAGAGGAGGAGATGCAGGGGAAGCTGCCACCCATGGCCCGGGGGAAGTGCTGCCCGATAGATGGGGTAAATGCAGGGCTTTCCTTATGCCCAATTGGAAAACTACACATCCAAACCACCAATGTACACTGCAGGTACAGCCTAATACTATAAAGACATTTATTCATAAAAGACATGTATTATTTATGAGGAATCGTTGGCTGAATAGTAATATATGATAAATGGTTCATAACAAAATTGAATAAGTAATTGGAAAAAAATAAAACCTTTGTTTTGCCTTCCACTGGAAAAATTGAACATTGTGGATTTTCTTCTGATTACAACCTAAATTGTTACATATTTTTTATTCTCTTACCAGGTGGTCTATCACAATAACATAACCTATATTGTACTAACAGGTTTTCCAAATTTAAAATTCATGAAAATTCAATTTTTCTTGTTGCTATTTTTTATATATTGTGTTACTACGTCTGGAAATCTTTTCATTGTGATTTTATTTCATCTGAGTAAAACACTTCAGTCTCCCATGTACCTCTTCATCACCCAACTATCATTGTTTGATATAATTCTGTCTACAGATATTCTTCCCAACCTTCTTTATATTATCTTACATGATGGATGTACCATGTCTCTTGCTGGATGTATCATCCAGTTAACCTTCTTTTCACACGCTGAGATCTCAGAGTGTTTTCTACTGACTGTGATGTCCTATGATCGGTATTTGGCCATCTGCAAGCCCCTACATTACAACTCTATAATGAACCAATCAATTTGCATTAAATTAGTGATTATCATATGGGTACTGAGCTTCATAATGGCATTTTTTAATTCTCTATCTTTGTGCAGTCTTTACTACTGTGGACCAAACATCATTCATCACTTCTTCTGTGACTATCTACAAATACTTGAGCTTTCCTGCTCTGACACTCCATGGATTCACATTCAGATATATCTTGTAGGTCTCATTTGTGCCATAGCACCTTTTATGATAATTGTTATATCGTATATCTATATTGTTATAACCATCCTCAAAATGAAATCAAATACAGGAAGAAAGAAAGCCTTCACCACCTGCAGCGCTCACTTGACCGTAGTGTGCATTTTTTACGGGACACTAATCACTGTGTATTTGTTCCCAACAAAAGGACAACTAGATATTCTGAACAAGGTCCTCTCTCTCTTTTACACTGTAATTACTCCATTACTTAATCCGATCATATACACGTTTAGGAACAAGGACTTTAAAAAAGCTGCTGAGAAAATAAAATCAGAATTTTTTTAATTCAAAATGCAAATGTGATCAATACGAAAAATATGAAATAAATTCTTCTCATCAATCAGTCTTCTTTATGCTGGATATATATATATATATATATAGGGATGGGCCCGGTGTTCGATTCGAACCCACGTTCAAAACGAGCACCGGGCGTTCGCCCGCTCAGCGAGCCCAGAACTATTTGGGCCATTCGCATCACATTTGTGTGATGCGAGCGGCCCGCAATGCTTTGCGCCAGGCGCAGTGCATTGCTGGCTGATGATTGGCCAAGCATGCACTGTGACCCCGCATGCTAGGCCAATCACAGTGCCGGCAGCGAGGAGAGCAATAATTGGCTACAGGCAGGACGTCTGTAGCCAATTATAGCTCAGGGGCTTTAGTACACGCCCCACTGTATAAAAGGCTGCCGCGCCGTCAGCCTAGTGCACATGTGTTCCGGCTTTGATTCTTAATAGGCAGACCGCTGATGCTGATTCATTGCTGATTCATTGCTGATTCATTGCTAATTCATTGCTGATTCATTATCATTATTACTGAAGTGAATACTGATCATTTCTGCTGATTGCACTGCTGCTGAGTGGTGACATTGTCTAACTGCTTTGATTCGGGGGATTAATCTGGTGTGTGCATGCTGTTAGTACAGCATTGCAGTAGCACCCTGTCCTATGCTGTTAGTACAGCATTGCAGTATAACCTTCTGTCCTATTGTGATCTAAGGCAGGCAGGGATTTATAGGAGCTAGTGTGTGTGTCAGCACACATAAAACCACCTCAGTCACTCTATCTGCTATAAGGCCCAGTTCTTGTCATCGAAGGCAGCCAGGCATCTCCAGGAGCTAGCTAGCTTGTGTGTGTGTGTGCTCTGTTAGTACATCACACATAAAACCACATCAGCCTCTGTATCTGCTATAAGGCCCAGTTGTTGTCAGTCATATAAGGCAGTCGCTATCTGCCGTAAGGCCCAGTTCTTGTCATTGAAGGCAGCCAGGCATCTCCAGGAGCTAGTGTGTGTGTGCTCTGTTAGTACATCACACATAAAACCACATCAGCCTCTGTATCTGATATAAGGCCCAGTTGTTGTCAGTCATATAAGGCAGTCTCTATCTGCCGTAAGCCCCAGTTCTTGTCATCGAAGGCAGCCAGGCGTCTCCAGGAGCTAGCTAGCTTGTGTGTGTGTGTGTGTGTGTGCTCTGCTAGTACATCACACATAAAACCACATCAGCCTCTGTATCTGCTATAAGGCCCAGTTGTTGTCAGTCATATAAGGCAGTCTCTATCTGCCGTAAGGCCCATTTCTTGTCATCGAAGGCAGCCAGGCATCTCCAGGAGCTAGTGTGTGTGTGTGCTCTGTTAGTACATCACACATAAAACCACATCAGCCTCTGTATCTGCTATAAGGCCCAGTTGTTGTCAGTCATATAAGGCAGTCTCTATCTGCCGTAAGGCCCATTTCTTGTCATCGAAGGCAGCCAGGCATCTCCAGGAGCTAGTGTGTGTGTGTGTGCTCTGTTAGTACATCACACATAAAACCACATCAGCCTCTGTATCTGCTATAAGGCCCAGTTGTTGTCAGTCATATAAGGCAGTCTCTATCTGCCGTAAGGCCCATTTCTTGTCATCGAAGGCAGCCAGGCATCTCCAGGAGCTAGTGTGTGTGTGTGTGCTCTGTTAGTACATCACACATAAAACCACATCAGCCTCTGTATCTGCTATAAGGCCCAGTTGTTGTCAGTCATATAAGGCAGTCTTTATCTGCCGTAAGGCCCAGTTCTTGTCATTGAAGGCAGACAGGCATCTCCAGAAGCTAGTGTGTGTGTGTGCTCTGTTAGTACATCACACATAAAACCACATCAGCCTCTGTATCTGCTATAAGGCCCAGTTGGTGTCAGTCATATAAGGCAGTCTCTATCTGCCGTAAGGCCCAGTTCTTGTCATCAAAGGCAGCCAGGCATCTCCAAGAGCTAGTGTGTGTGTGTGTGTGTGCTCTGTTAGTACACACACATAAAACCACATTAGCCTCTGTATCTGCTATAAGGCCCAGTTGTTGTCAGTCATATAAGGCAGTCTCTATCTGCCGTAAGGCCCAGTTGTTGTCATCTAAGGCAGCCTCTATCTGCCGTAAGGCCCTGTTGCTGTCATCTAAGGCAGCCATCTGCAGCAGTTAGTGTGTGTGCTGTGTGACTCCAGCACAATATACACTACCCACTACAATGCCTGGAAGACCGCCAAGGAGAGGCAGACAGTCCTGAGGCAAGAACACAGGGCGGGCAGGCTCTGTTTCTAGAGACAACAGTGCTGGTCGTGGACGTGGTCATGCATCGTCATCAGCACGTGGCCATGGGACACGCTTGTCCTTGTTTTCGGCAGCTGGACATGTTGAGCCGCATCATGCCGAAGACTTGGTAGAATGGATGACCAAGCCCTCCTCATCCTCCTCATCCTCTCTCACCCAGGCTCAGGGTACTGGCAGAGCAGCTGCCAACACGTACTCAATGGCATCATCAGGCACCCCTTCCCTAGACCCACCATGTCCTCCTGAGGAGTCCCCCGAACTGTTTGAGCACAGTGTTGGGTACATGCTCCAGGAGGATGCCCAACATTTTGAAGGCTCGGATGATGATACCCAGCTAGAGGAAGGCAGTAGCGTGCGCGCAGAGAGAGGGGATGCTCAAGGACAGCAATCTGGCAGTCATATTCCACCAGCTGCAGCTTACTGCCAGGTTTGCTCCAGTGGTGAAGAGGGAGGGAATGATGAGGTCACTGACTCCACGTGGGTGCCTGAAGGGAGAGAGGAGTAGGAGGAGGAGGCGGCGGCGGCGGCACATGTCCAACGAGGCAGGATGCCCTCCGGAGGCCAGCTAGAGGCCAGCACACCAACTGAATCACACCGCAGAGCTCCGCCTGTGCAGGGCGCTGCATCTGCACGTTATCACAAAAGTTCTTTGGTGTGGGCCTTTTTTGAGACGAGTGCATTAGATCGCACCACTGCTATTTGCAACATATGTCTCAAGCGTATCTCGCGTGGCCAAAACATCAGCCGGTTGGGCACCACAAGCATGACCAGACATATGTCGACCTGCCATGCAGCTCGTTGGCAAGCGCACATTAAAGACCCACACCGGAGAACAAAGCGGACCTCTCCTTGCTCCTCTTAAGCTGGGATCGCCAACCCCACTATATCTTCAGTCCTCTCTGAAAGCTGCTCTGAGAGGAATGAAGGTGTAGAATTAGGTGTGTCACAGCCAAGTACTTGCAGTACACCGACGTCCGATTGTACCAGGCAAATTTCCCTGCCCCAGCTGTTGGACCGTCAAAAGAAGTTTATTCCCAGCCATCCACATGCCCAGCGGTTTAATGCTAGCTTGGCTAAATTGCTAGCACTTCAACTGCTGCCTTTTTAGTTGGTAGACTCGGCCCCCTTCCCTGAGTTTGTTCAATGTGCGGTTCCTCAGTGGCAGGTTCCCAAACACCACTTTTTCTCACGGAAGGCGATTCTGGCTCTCTACCGGCATGTGGAAGGCAATGTCCATGCCTCGCTGGACAGGGCGGTCAGCGGTAAGGTGCATATTACCGCTGACTCATGTTCCAGCAGGTATGGACAGGGACGTTATCTGTCTTTCCCGGCCCATTGGGTCACTCTATTGGCAGCTGGGAGGGATGCAGGACAAGGTGCAGTAGTGTTGGAGGTTGTTCCACCTCCACGCCTCCAAAATGCTACTACTGGTTGTGACACACCTCTCTCCTCCACCCCTCCTCTTCTTCTTCCTCCATGGCCTCTTCGAATGCTCTGTCCTCGGAACCAGCGGTGCTCCATAGGCGTACAAGGGGCTACGCGAGTACGCAGGCAAAAAGATGCCATGCCGTGCTTGCGCTGGTGTGTTTGGGGACAGGAGCCACACTGGGGCAGAGGTTCTGGCAGCTCTGCAGGGGCAGGCCGAGAGGTGGTTGACGCCACGCCAGCTTAAGCCAGGGATGGTCGTTTCTGACAATGGCACCAACCTCCTCTCCGCCCTGCGACAGGGACAGCTGACCCATGTGCCCTGTATGGCTCACGTCCTCAACCTGGTGGTGCAGCGGTTCTTGGGCAGGTACCCAGGCTTACAGAATGTCCTGAGGCAGGCCAGGAAAGTCTGTGTGCATTTCCGCCGATCGTATAATGCCAGTGCTGGGCTGGCTGAGCTGCAAAAGGAGTTGAACCTGCCCAAGAACCGCCTTATATGTGACATGCCCACCAGGTGGAACTCAATGTTGGCCATGCTGCAGCGACTGCACATGCAGCAGAGAGCCATCTGATCATGATTGGGACGGGGACTGTACAGACTGCAAATCCACAAGTGGATTCATCTTCCAGTATGGGGAAGGAACCATAAATTTGTCTAGTCAAAAGTAAGCAACCGTCGCTCTATCTTCAACTGAAACAGAGTACATTTCATCAGCACACAGATGTCAAGAGGTGATATGGATTTGTCAACTTTTTGTGGACATCAGGATATGCATGTCAAAGCAAATTCCCATTTTCAAAGACAACCGGGGATGTATACCGCTTATGCAATTAGAAAGGGTCAGTCGTAGGACCAAACACATCAACGTTGAGTATCACCTACTGAGGGACAATCAAGAGCAGGGTTTTATTGACATTCAATGCTGCCCGGCAGAGGAGATGACTTCTGATGCACTCACCAAGCCTTTGTTGAAGGAACATCATAGTTATTTCCAGAAGAAGCTAAATATAATTTGACAAAACACATGCTGTTGAGAAGGGGTGTTGGAAAAGCAACAGCAATCTGCTTTCATACTGTGACTGTGTATATGCATTATAGATGTCTATGCCAGCAGGTGGCACTGTAGTATTATAGTTTATAGTGCATATATTTTCTGATATAACAGGATGCATTGTCTATCTATGCTCTGTATACTTGTTTGTGTTTATGCTCCTTGTTACTATTCCATACTGTAAGATAGGTTCTGCCATTCTCCATAAAAGTAAAGCCATTTGCTATATCCAAGAAGCTTCTAGCACATGATTTCTATACTCTGATAATACTAACAAACTAATAAATCATAGCAAAAAATCCTACATTCTATATAAGAAATATAAGTGTTAGAATATGATACAGTAAATTACCAAAAATTTCTCTTTATGTTCAATTTGTTTAAAATGTTCAAAAACAATGGTAGAAAATAGGTGAGTGCATAATATCTGTAACAATAAACATAACATTCCCTACTGCTTTCAAATTAGGATAAATAAAGGGTGTGTGTCAGGAGAAACAGGAGTCTAAAAAAAAAAAAAAATTCCTAAAAGATTATTAGCAATCAGGTAAATTAGCCATGCAAAAAAAAACAGCCAACCAAGGAGGAGTAAATGTATAAAAGGTTTTCAGATCCAACAGAAACTAATATTTCACTGGAAGTGGTATATTATTTCCACTAAAATATATGATGGCTGATCTGACATTGTTTGCCGGGGATTTTCAAAGTAAACAAATACATCCAGACGTCATCTCTAAAAATGCTCACAGAATTTAGGTGAAGTATTTAAGTTTATGTTTAGAGATAAATGAAAACATAGACACATCATAGAATTGCTGTTTTGTGTTTCCATACAGATGAAGAACTCTAGAAGTATAAGATGTATAGCATTATATACTGTATGCTTCAGAGCCATTCAATTTACCTGGGTCTTTTCTAATTATTATGCCACAATTTTCAACTCAGTTCAACTAATGCCACAAAAGATTGCATTGTATGTCTAGGATTTTGAGCTTTCCTGGTTCAGTGTGTTTTTATAATATTGGTTACATTTTGAACTTATAAAGCAAATACTTGACAATGTCTAATTATCAAACTTCCTGACTGACTATCTGCTGTCTTTTTTATCTCCCCATCCTTCTATTAGGAAATATCATGTATTTTTGTATTTATTGTCTTTATTTATGCTCAAAAATATAAAACGAACAATTTAAAAAATATATTCAATGTTTATTTAGAGTGCCAAACTTACAATGAAGTGTAGAAAAAAAAGTGTGGGGGGGGGGGGGGTAGAACAATTATCAATGTCAACTATAAATCAAAAGAGAATAACACACATTGATCATCATATATATATATATATATATATATATATATATATCAATAGATTTAATTAAAAAAAAAAATATATATATATATATACACACACACACACATATATATATACACGTACATACATACATATTTTGTGTAGTGGTATTCCAAACTGGTCATCTTACCCAAGACACCGCCTCATACACGACCCATGGAGCAGGTCTATCCTGGTGGGCATGGGAGCCCTACATGCAGAGGACACAGATCAAATGTCTTGTCAAGAAGTAGATTGAAAAAAAATATTGCATTGATTGATAATGATACTAAACCAGGAAACTAGACTGATGGAGCCAACAAAATGCTGAACATACCATTATAATCATTGCATACCTCTGAGCGAGGGGCCTCTATAATATTCCAAAAACACACAGCTGCAGCACACTGCAATGGTAAAAAAAATATAGAAGATACTCCAGCCCAAACCATACAGGAAACTTACAAAAAAGGGAACACTGCACAAAATGATTTTTTGTATTTATTGTCTTTATTTATACTCAAGAATAACAACTAAAAATATATTCAATGTTTAGTCAAGCAAAGATAAAATATTGTGTGCAGTATTTCAAGTGTATAGTGTGGAATGAGCGGCGCTGAATGCATACTATGTATAATCAAACTTTACAATAAAGTGAAATTTGATGTATCAAAATAAATTTATAAAGTGATACAAATAGCACACTTGTGTGCATTGTAACAGCTTAAATTGAAAGCAAAACCCTGTGACATAAGTGATTAAAAACAATATATAGCTTGGTACACAAAAATTAATAGTAGGTGAAATGTGAAAAAATATAAAGAAAAAAAAAAATAAAAAAATAAAATAATATAAAAAAATGTATATATATATATATACAAAATTTAAAAAAAGTTAAATATGAAAAAAATATAATAAAGTGTCCAATTCAGATGATCCCAAAAAATGTCCACTTCAAATAATGTTCATACTAATATGCCTATATATGGTGACCAGTGAATCACTCAAAGTTATATTCCACAAGAATATTTTCCAGGTACACTCCTCCACCACACCGCCGTGTCTGTGACTTCAATCCCCTTATGTTCACAAACTCACCAGCTCTTTAAGCCTTACACTCTTGTGCTTGGCTGAAAGCGCTTTTTACCCTCTTTGTATAGGGGTGATAAGTAGAAACCTCCAAATTTCAATATAGGGATGATTAAGCACTCCTCAGGCGGTCCTCTTTAAAGAAATCAGGGATGTAGTCTCACACAGGGCAGACAGCTTTTCAGGCACAGGTCTGTCTTCATACAGCAGGTGCTGCTATATTAAGACAGACCAGCTCTATTGTTCGATCTCTATTATTCTATATCTATTGTTCTACAGTGCCTTGCGAAAGTATTTGGCCCCCTTGAACTTTTCAACCTTTTGCCACATTTCAGGCTTCAAACATAAAGATATAACATTTTAATTTTTTGTGAAGAATCACCAACAAGTGGGACACAATTGTGAAGGGGAATGAAATCTATTGGATATTTTAAACTTTTTTAGCAAATAAAAAAATGAAAAATGGTGCGTGCAAAGTTATTCGGCCCCTTTACTTTCAGTGCAGCAACTCACTCCAGAGGTTCAGCGAGGATCTCTGAATGATCAAATGTTGTCCTAAATGACTGATGGTGATAAATAGAATCCACCTGTGTGTAATCAAGTCTCTGTATAAATGCACCTGCTCTGTGATAGACTCGGGGTTCTGTTGAAAGCGCAGAGAGCATCATGAAGACCAAGGAACACACCAGGCAGGTCCGTAATACTGTTGTGGAGAAGTTTAAAGCTGTATTTGGATACAAAAAGATTTCCCAAGCTTTAAACATCCCAAGGAGCACTGTGCAAGCGATCATTTTGAAATGGAAGGAGTATCAGACCACTGCAAATCTACCAAGACCTGGCTGTCCCTCTAAACTTTCAGCTCAGACAAGGAGAAGACTGATCAGAGATGCATCCAAGAGGCCCATGATCACTCTGGATGAACTGCAGAGAACTACAGCTGAGGTGGGAGAGTCTGTCCATAGGACAACAATCAGTCGTACACTGCACAAATCTGGCCTTTATGGAAGAGTGGCAAGAAGAAAACCATTTCTCAAAGATATCCATAAAAAGTCTCGTCTAAAGTTTGCCACAAGCCACCTGGGAGACACACCAAACATGTGGAAGAAGGTGCTCTGGTCCGATGAAACCAAAATCGAACTTTTTGGCCACAATGCAAAACGATATGTTTGGCGTAAAAGCAACACAGCTCATCACCCTTAACACACCATCCCCACTGTCAAACATGGTGGTGGCAGCATCATGGTTTGGGCCTGCTTTTCTTCAGCAGGGACAGGGAAGATGGTTAAAATTGAGGGGAAGATGGATGCAGCCAAATACAGGACCATTCTGGATGAAAACCTGTTGGAGTCTGCAAAAGACCTGAAACTGGGACGGAGATTTATCTTCCAACAAGACAATAAACCCAAACATACAGCAAAATCTACAAAGGAATGGTTCACAAATAAACGTATCCAGGTGTTAGAATGGCCAAGTCAAAGTCCAGACCTGAATCCATCCAACCTCACTGAGCTTGAGCTGTTTTGCAAGGAAGAATGGGCAAGAATTTCAGTCTCTCAATGTGCAAAACTGATAGAGACATACCCCAAGCGACTTGCAGCTGTAATCGCAGCAAAAGGTGGCTCTACAAAGTATTAAGGCAAGGGGGCCGAATAATTTTGCACGCCCCACTTTTCATTTTTTATTAGTTAAAAAAGTTTCAAAAATCCGATAGATTTCGTTCCACTTCACAATTGTGTCCCACTTGTTGGTGATTCTTCATAAAAAATAAAAATTTTATATCTTTATGTTTGAAGCCTGAAATGTGGCAAAAGGTTGAAAAGTTCAAGGGGGCCGAATACTTTCGCAAGGCACTGTATATCTATTGTTCTATATCTATTGTTCTCTCTATATTGTTACTGTATTTTAGAACTGTAATGTTTTATTTTTACTATGTTTTATTGTATTTGCTTTGCAGGTATGGTATGTCTTATTGTTATACTGTAATGTTACTTTGTTTTATTGTTAACCATTATTTGCTTTGCAGGTGCGCCATTCAGCTGCAGCACTGATTTATTTATCTTGACAGCAACAGCGTTTGCTCTCACGATAGGTAAATCAGCGACTCCAGCGCTGTAGGAGGTGATATTACCACCACAGTTAAAAAAAAAATGGTGCATGTATGCCCATCATTAGAAGTGGGTGGATGAAGGGTGGTATTCTAATGGTGGCCATACCCACCGATCAATCTCTTTTTTTTGTTTAGCCCACAGGCTGCATGAAAAAAGAACATTACAATATATGCCCAACAAGGACCAGCAACTTACTGATATGTTGAGAGGTTGTACCAGAATTATGCCTGCAGGTTTAGGTATCATCTTGGTATCATTCTTTTCAGCCAGTGGTCGGCTTTCATGTAATAGCAATCCTAGCGGCTAATTAGCCTCTAGACTGCTTTTACAAGCAGTGGGAGGGAACGTCCCCCCTCCCACCATCTTCCATGGTTTTCTCAGGCTCTCCTGTCCCAACAGGGAACCTGAGAATGCAGCCGGTGGTTCTGCCAGCTGACTATAGAGCTGATCGGAGATCAGAATGGCTCCAATCATCTCTATGGCCTAAGGAACTGGAAGCTATGAGCATTTCATGACTTAGGTTTTGCCAGGTATAAACAGTGCCATTGGGAAATTCAGGAAAGCATTTTATCACACCGATCTTGGTGTGGTCAGATGCTTTGAGGGCTTTCTTGGGTCTAATAGACCCCATTTTTTTCAAAAAAGAGTACCTGTCACTACCTATTGCTATCATAGGGGATAACAATAAAAATGATAAAAAAATATGAAAGGAACAGTTTAAAAAAAAATAAAAAATGCAAAATTAAATAATAAAAAAAAGCACCATGTCCCCCGCACTCATGCACAAAAACGAACGCATGGTGGGACCAATCAAATTCACAAAAGTCCAAACATATGTATGTTTATTGAGACCAATGATCAACTTGGCATAGAAAACAGCATTGCATACATTCATTATAAAATTAATAGATTATAATGGTGAACAGCATATATGACAACATGGCATGAACACATGAAAATATACATCCTAATTCTCCATGTACTCAGGTAAACCATTACATAATAGGAAAACAGGTAAAACCATCTAAAATCGATCAATGTGTGCTGAATGCATAGAGGAAAAAATAAAAAATAAACTAAATACATAAAGATTATTATAAATGGATAGCTATAAAATCGTCCATGCATGTAAACAGGTAAAAAAGGAGTAAGGCAGAAAAAGTCCTCAGCTGTGAATACTTGTGCTTGTACAAATGGTTTCAATCTTATGCAGATTCATGAAAACATTGCCACCGACAGTGGACACAATGGACCTACTGAACTAACAGGTCAACAAAATCCTTCCCATCACAAGGGGTTAAATAGAGGTGTAGGTGCTTTTCCAGAGATCCAGTTCGTAATAAACATCCACTGCTTTACTTCTCCAGATCGCCAATCAGATCTCCCAATGAATGTTGTTACAGACAAACAAATGAAGCACTGTGGTCCCAGTGCTAATAATAAAAACATCCGCTGCATGCATGTCTCACAGAGACTGAGTGGAAGGGGACTTCTGCTGACATGTTCAGGTTGCGTGTGGGAGGACCCGAACGCACGACTACAGGAGTTGTGTATATGTTGGAATTCGAGTGTGGCTTGCAATACATAGGTAGAACTTCTAGACCATTACAGAATAAGTGAACATGTTAATAACATTAAGAAAGGACTCATAACCCATAATGTTTCTAAGTATTTTAAATTGTTTCATAATAGTAACCCCAGACACCTCAAATTTTGGGGTGTTGAGAGAGTTAAAAAACATTGGAGGGGGGGTAAATTTATCCGACAACTCAGCCGTTGAGAATCATACTGGGTATATGAAACTATGGTGGCAGTGCCCATGGTTTTAAATGTAGAGTTTGACTTAAATTGTTTTATTTCTGATCACTAATTGATTTTTAGGTTTTATTAAAATTTTTGCATTTAACATTAGAATTACATTTCCTTTTGTGTTTCTCTAAATTTTTTAAATAAAAAATGTTTTAGTTTTAAATATCAATATGTATTGTAGAGTGGAGGTTGGTTGCTCTAACGTTTTAGTTTTAATTTTTCTACTTTTATACATTGCGCAATGGTGAGTTTTGTATTACTTGCAGCTCATCGCAACATTTTGTGCACTATTGATGGATATTCTCTATCATAATTGTGCCATTGTGATCCTTTCCCTTTCAAGTGTGTTTGCCAGGGACAGAGCTTGCTCGGTTTGCAGGTCACTTTTTGCCCTGTATGTCCATTTCTGACGGGGCTCTGGTAGACTTGCTGTACTGAGTTCAGCCACTATGTCCGTACGGCAATTAACACAGTTAGGATCACCACTGCGCATGTCTGGCAATCAGGTGGCTGATAATAGGGCTGATGTACGTGCCTCCGAACACCGCTGATGAAGTCCCACCCACTGGGACGATGCGTGTGCGGGAGGACCCCAACACGTCAGCAGCAGCCACCTTCCACTCAGTCTCTGTGAGACATGCATGCAGCGAATGTTTTTATTCTTAGCACTGGGACCACAGTGCTTCATTTGTTTGTCTGTAACAACATTGATTGGGAGATCTGAAGGGCGATCTGGAGCAGTAAAGCAGTGGATGTTTATTACGAACTGGATCTCTGGAAAAGCACCTACACCTCTATTTAACCCCTTGTGAAGGGAAGGTTTTTGTTGACCTTCAGTAGGTCCACTGTGTAAGGTGAGCGGATTGTATTACTGTCGGTGGCGATGTTTTCACGAATCTGCACAAGATTGAAAAGCATTTTTTACACGCACAAGTATTTACAGCTGTGGACTTTTTCTGCCTTACTCCTTGTTTACCTGTTTACATGCATGGACTTTTTATTTGAAGATTTTATAGCTATCCATTTATAATATTCATTATGTATTTCGTTTAGTTTTTAATTAGCGCTGCACTATTTATGATTTAAAAGTTTTATTGAGGATCTGTATTTTGTTATTTGTTTGCGCCGATTGATCACAATTTATTAATGTTGTGCATAAAATGCCAGGACAGTTCAAACCCCACCCCCCAAATTACCCCTTTTTGTAAAGTAGACACACCAAGCTATTTGCCGATAGGCATGTTGAGTCCATGGAATATTTTATATTTTGCCACAAGTTTTGTGAAAATTACAAACTTTATTTTTTTTGCTCAAAGTTGTCACTAAATTATATGTTTCTCAAACATGCCATGGCCATTTGTGGAATTACACCCAAAATACATTCTGCTGCTTCTCCTGGGTACAGGAATACCACATGTGTGGGACTTTTTGGGATCCTAGCCGTGTACAGGACCCTGAAAACCAAGCACCGCCTCAGGATTTCTAAGGGTGTAAAATGGTGATTTCACTTCCTCACTACCTATACAGTTACAGAGGCGCTGAAATGTCAAGATAGCACAAAACCCCCACAAATGACCCCATTTTGGAAAAAAAGACACCCCAAGGTATTTGCTAAGAGGCATCTTGAGTATTTTGCAGCTCTCATTTGATTTTGAAAATGAAGAAAGAACATTTTTTTTTTTCTTTTTTCAAATTTTAAAACTTGACAAAAAGTGAGATCTGCAAAATACTCAACATGCCTCTCAGCAAATAGCTTGGGACGTCTACTTTCCAAAATGGGGTCATTTGGGGGGGGGGGGGTTGTGCTATCTGGGCATTTCATGGCCTCCAAAACTGTGATAGGCAGTGAGGAGTGAAATCAAAAATGTACGCCTTTAGAAAGCCTAAAGGCAGTGATTGGTTTTCAGGCTCCTGTACGTGGTTAGACTGCCAAAAAGTCTCACACGTGTGGTATCCCCATACTCAGAAGCAGCAGAATGTATTTTGGGGTGTAATTCCACATATAACCATGCCATGTTTGAACAATATATCATTTAGTTACAACTTTATGTAAACAAATAAAAATATATATTTTCCCGAAACTTGTGGCAAAATATAAAATAATCCATGAACTCGACATGCCTCTAAGCAAATAGCTTGAAGTGTCTTCTTTCCAAAATGGGGTCAATTTGGGGGGGGGGGTTGTGCTATCTTGATATTTCATGTCCTCCAAAACTGTGATAGGTAGTGAGGAAGTGAAAATTAAACGGGCGACCCCCACGTGGCGTCTCATGGGGGTGGGGTCACCCATTTGCATCACTGGGTGGCCCCGCCCTCAGCTATAAAACAACTGTCACCGAGAAGAAGCATCACTCGTTGGTCGCCTCCCATGGGGGCGGAGCTATTGCTGCTTTTTCTTCCTTTTTTCGGTCTGTCGGGCAGCGTGAGATGGATCTACATCGCAGGACAGGGCCTGGTATGGATTTTGGGGGGGCCCCCACGCAATTTATTTTTACATTTTTGGTTCGGGATTCCCCTTAATATTTCATTTTTTTTCAATGAGTTTTATCTACATTGCAGAGACTAAACAATTCATTACAGCCGTGAGCAGTTTTAAATTACCTTTTTCCTTTAGAAATGTAATTTTGCTGTGATACTGTTCTAAACACGGGAAAACTGCACCATTTTACAGGCATACTATAGACACCCCCCAGGCACGATATTTAAAGGAATATTTCATTTTTATTGTTTCACTTTAAGCATTATTAAAATCACTGCTCCCCAAAAAACGTCAGTATTTAAAAAAAAATGGTATTGATACATGTCCCCTGGGGCAGGACCCGGGTCCCCAAACACTTTTTATGACAATAACTTGCATATAAGCCCTTAAAATTAGCACTTTTGATTCTTCATGTTTTTGTTCTCATAGACTTTAACAGTGTTTGTGTGTTCATTTGAATTTTTTGCCTGTTCACAAGTTCTCGTGCAAACCGAACCGGGGGGTGTTTGGCTCATCCTTATCTGTCCTGGATTTTAAAAATGCCGCTTCATCAGGAGCTAGAGGGTCATTTTACTCCAAGATAGAGATTTACACATTAGTCACATGTAATAATATTTTTTTATATTTCATATATTATATAGTCCTCGCCATGCAATACCCAAACACCCCCTCACCTAAAACTTTACATGCATGAGTATTGGTCCTCCCCAGAGATGTAGGAAGAGATAAATGCATAGGAGGGAGGGAGGGATAAAACACTGTCCCAATGTCCATAGAGGACTTTTAAAATGTATAGATATAGGTTTTCCTTGGTCACCAGAGATATTTTTAGATTGCTAGAAAATAATAGGAAACCAGCAAGATGTCATCAAAGATACTGGCAGATGAAAAAATACTTATCATAAGTCTCCGTCCTTCTCTGGAACTTGCTTCCACATGCCGTCTAGCTCTCCAAATCATCAAACTATCATGTGCTCTCCTAAAATTGATCTCTTCAAATCATCACACAATCTAACTGGTCAGTTGTACAGAACTGTTTTCTTCAACTCTCCATGCTCTAAGATCCTTTAAATGTTATGTTTGTTTTTAATAGCACATTAGAGTCTTAGAATAGAAGGTATTCACATGTCTCATTCAATCGCCTATCCCAAAATTAAGAAAATTAAGGCTTACTTAACAGTGGGTGGATCCATGTATGCAGTGGCGGCCCGTAATGTAGGGCACAGGGGCACCACCCCCCTATCATGTGTCATGCCCCCTAATCTACATGCAGGGTGCCGGACGCATGGATTGCAATGGGGTTTTCTTTTTTGCTTTTTGAAGCATGTGATTAGAGCCTGAGACTCTAATAAGCTTCAAAAAAGGGTGGGCTTGGGGTGCAGCCCGAGCCCACCCAGTTGTGTGACAATAGCAAATGAATATTTTCTATTGTCTTCCTAAATCTCCTCCTCTTCCTAAATCATATCCCGCATGCCAATCAGGCAGCGGGTCATGAGTCCCATCACCTAATTGGCCAAAAGGAGAACCAATCCTATTGGCCTCCTAGGAAGAGAAGGGAGGAGGAGGGTAGAGACGCATCCAAACCACCAATGTACACTGCAGGTACAGCCTAATACTATAAAGACATTTATTCATAAAAGACATGTATTATTTATGAGGAATCGTTGGCTGAATAGTAATATATGATAAATGGTTCATAACAAAATTGAATAAGTAATTGGAAAAAAATAAAACCTTTGTTTTGCCTTCCACTGGAAAAATTGAACATTGTGGATTTTCTTCTGATTACAACCTAAATTGTTACATATTTTTTATTCTCTTACCAGGTGGTCTATCACAATAACGTAACCTATATTGTACTAACAGGTTTTCCAAATTTAAAATTCATAAAAATTCTATTGTTCTTGTTGCTATTTTTTATATATTGTGTTACTACGTCTGGAAATCTTTTCATTGTGATTTTATTTCATCTGAGTAAAACACTTCAGTCTCCCATGTACCTCTTCATCACTCAACTATCATTGTTTGATATAATTCTGTCTACAGATATTCTTCCCAACCTTCTTTATATCATCTTACATGATGGATGTACCATGTCTTTTGCTGGATGTATCATCCAGTTCATATTCTTTTCACACGCTGAGACCTCAGAATGTTTTCTACTGACTGTGATGTCCTATGATCGGTATTTGGCCATCTGCAAGCCCCTGCATTACAACTCTATAATGAACCAATCAATTTGCATAAAATCAGTGATTATCATATGGGTACTGAGCTTCAAAATGGCATTGGTTAATTCTCTATCTTTGTGCAGTCTTTACTACTGTGGACCAAACATCATTCATGACTTCTTCTGTGACTATCTACAAATACTTGAGCTTTCCTGCTCTGATACTTCATGGATTCACATTCAGACATATCTAGTAGGTTTCATATGTATTGTAGCACCTTTTATGATAATTGTTATATCGTATATCTATATTGTTATAACCATCCTCAAAATGAAATCAAATACAGGAAGAAAGAAAGCCTTCACCACCTGCAGCGCTCATAATTTTTTTTAATTAAAAATGCAAATGTGATCGATACGAAAAATATGAAATAAATTCTTCTCTTCAATCAATCTTCTTTATGCTGGATATATATATATATATATATATATATATATATATATATATATATATATATATATATATATATACACATATATATATATATATATATACATATATATATATATATATATATATATATATATATATATATATATATATATATATATATATATATTTATGGTTGAAGCCCTATGGCCGACACGTATCTGAAGGGAAATAACTTAACCAATAAGATCTATAACATGAAAAGGGAGACCTGAAGTGTGCCTTGGTCTATGGCCGGTACGCCAGAAATAAGGGGGCATACCCTGATTAGAAATGAGTATTTGATGGGGGTGATGTTGTGAGAAATGCCCTTAAAAGGGGGAATGGGAGGGTGGGTATCGCGCACCGGAACCGACGAAGACCACAGGTGAGTGGGCCGGTTAAATACCCTCCCGGGCTCCTCCCATAAATTCAGGCCACCATGTTGGCCTTCCACTTATGGTTGAAGCCCTATGGCCGACACGTATCTGAAGGGAAATAACTTAACCAATAAGATCTATAACATGAAAAGGGAGACCTGAAGTGTGCCTTGGTCTATGGCCGGTACGCCAGAAATAAGGGGGCAAAAACTGAGGTAGGGTTTGAAGATATTTATTGCCTTTTAGTATTGACTACTGCGTGAGCTGGGCGAAGGCCCGTGACATTTCCGCCTGTGGGTCGTGTATATACCGGGTGAAGCAGGCTGACTTCCATCTGCCGAGTCTCTGGATGATGTGGCCTGGGACCCCCTGCTGTGAGGCGGCTGAGGCGGCCCCGATCCGAAAAGAGTGACCGGAGTACTCGCTGGGGTTGAGGCGTAGGTTGAGAGGAGAATTCTTACGTGTGTCATGAACTGACAGGTGCTCAAGGGTTTGACTGGAAAAGGCAGAAGGGGATCGGTGTCCCTTTGTTCTGGCAGGAGTGAGAGCAGGCGGTTGAGAACCGTTACTGGGCACCAGGCATTGCCGGTTCTGTATAGATGGATGTCCACCCCGTGGCCAGCTTGCTGAGTCTTGGAGACGTTGAGGTGGAGCACGAAGTGGTCTTGATGGCGAACTAGGTGGCGTCTGCACAGGGTTTGGCTGGTCGAGCTGTTACGGGTGAATTCGCTGGGACGTAAGAACCCATAGTAGGCCAGGTAGATGGCGGCTTGTATGACCTGGCTGAGGAGGACACCAAAGGGGGAACCAGCGAGTATGGCGGACATCTCGCGGAAGATGGCGCCAGTGATGGGGCGACGTCTGGTTCTGTTTGCTGGTTGCTGCTTCTGGACGCCGCGTAAGACGGCTCGGACGGCGTGGGACGAGAAGACAGACGGTCTAGTAGGATCTTGAAGGGCCAAAAAGTGCTGTATGCCGGCCAGGTATAATTGAAAGTATCTGCGGGGGCCAAGGGCCAGCGAACCAATGGAGGCCGAATATGGCTGCAAAGTCCGTGGAGGCCGCGGCATCTGTCACCACCTGTGGTGAGAAGGGTGAGACGGCCGGGATAAACATGGATATCCCGTTCCACGAGGAAAGGAACTCTTCCCACATCGCTAGGTCTGCTATGGCCGCGGCGTCCAGTTTGAGGATCTGATCGGGGTCTTGTGCCTGTGACAGGTGGACTAAGAGTCGTGAAATGAAGGAACGACCTTGAGGGACGATCCGCATGGCAAAATTGAGCATGCCAAGTAGTGACTGGAGCTGTCGTCTTGTGCACCCTCTCGTGCGGGTGAAGTCCTGAAGAACTGCCCTGATGCGGGTCAGCTTGTCGAGGGGTAGGCTGGCCTGCATGGAGCATGTGTCCAAGACAACTCCGAGGAAGGTGATGGAGTGTGCGGGTCCGTCGACCTTGTGCTCGGCTATGGGGACATTGATATTCTGGAAGACGACTCTTAATTTGTCGAGGTCTACTGGTGAAACGTTAGGCTGCTCTATCAGTAGGAAGTCATCTAGGTAGTGGATGACTTCTGTGCATTGGGCCTTGTGTAGGAGAATCCAGGTGAGGGATTGAGCGAACGTGTCGAAGAGCCAGGGGCTACTTTTGGAGCCGAACGTGAGCTTGGTGGCGAAGTAGTACCTGTCTCTCCACCTGATACCGTGCCAACACCAAAGAGACGGGTGAATCGGCAGAAGTTTGAAGGCGTCCGATATGTCGGCTTTGGATAGCCAGGCCCCTGTGCCTGCTTTGAGGATGGCCTGGATCGCCAAGTCGACGGAGGCGTATTTTAAGGAGAACTCCTCGGAGGGAATTAGGGAGTTGAGGCTGGGGACGTGGCAAGAATGAGGCGCAGACAGGTCGTACACCAAGCGAACTTTATTTGAGAATTTGCCCTTGACAAGCCCAATAGGGCTGACTCTCCAGGTGTTGAAGGGGGGTTGTGTGAAGGGACCAATGACGAAACCTCGCTCCAGCTCGGCTAGGAGTAGTTGGTCTATGGCCTGCTCGTCGGTGGCCGCTGATCTGAGATTCCTACACTCGTAAGTAGTGTGGGGCAGGGAGACAAGGCCGGTATGGAAGCCCGCCGTGAATCCTTGTATGAGGAACGTGGCTAGTGAGGGGATGGGGTGTGAGTCCAGATAGACTCCTAACCATAGGATGTTTATGCGGCTCAGTCACAGATTTTTCGGTTTGAGCTCGCATAGATTTTTCGGGTGCGCCCTGTGGCATACGACGCACACGTGGAGCAACCTGCATTGGCTGAAGTTACACGAGCCGTAGTTGTAATTATTGCAGATGGCCGCTCCTCCCATGGTCCGGACGGGGCGTCCGAGTTTGTCGAGCTGGGGTTTCTGTGTCGGTGCTGGCGGGTTTTGTGCTGGAGCCGAGGTCGAGGGAAACTCGACCGAGTGGCGGAGTGTTGCGCTGGAGCACCAGGCGGCGGTGTGCGTGGAGGATTGGCAGACTGCGCACAATGGTGAGCGCAGACCGGCGAAATGGCGACAGAATAATTCTGTGTCCATTAGGCTCCAATCTGTGGGTGACTGGAATTGCGCCATCCTGGCGGCTGCTTTTGCGGAAAAGGAGCGGTGGTAGTCATAAAATGAGAACCCGCCGTATTTGTAGCCCAAATCTACCACGGTGTGGAGATATGAATCCAGCTCTTCCCTTCTGCCGGGGGAAGCTGAGCATATGATGTCTCTAAGCATCCCAAATGACAACGCAAATTCTGGGACGGACAATTTGCGGTTGAGTCTGGGGTCTTTAGCTTTGAGGACCACCGAGACATCTCCCCAGGTATAGGCCTTGTTTTCGGCTAGGTCGTGGACTGAAATGAGAAGGGAGGCGAGGTTGACGTTCTTGCCATCCAGTATGTCCTTCTTAATGCTGGCTGGAACCAGGTGTGCTGGGCAGACCAGGGGACATGTCCCTGCGGTACCTGTGGCGACTGTTGTAGGTGGCTGTATCGCGGCGGGGACGGCCGGGGCCGGGTGAGATTCGAGGAGAGTCACTCTGGCTTGGACGTCCGTGACTGTGTTTCGCCAAGGACGACACCATGGTGTGGAGTTGTGTTATGGCCGCAGATATAGACTGGAGGGAGGCTTGCTGAGTGCTGGGCCCTGCCATGGCAGGAGGAGGAAACAAGAGCCTGAAGAGCTCCGCCTTCCTGGCCGTGGCGGGGAACGGCACGCCCCTGCGTCTAAGTTCTGCCGTCAGTCTGGGGATGGTCCATCCCCTGAGGGACTGGATGCTGTCACTCATGGACACTGGGGAACGTGACAAGGGGGCGGTGAGATCCTCGCTGCCCGCTTGCGACATGGTCCTCGGATGGGCTGTGCCCTGAGGCGATGTCTTGAGGCGTCTGAGGTCGTAAGAAGGTCGACCGGAGCTGTTTAAGGGGATGAGATAAGCCAAGACTGTTTCTTTCCTTGTGTAAACATACGTACCCAACTGCTGTGCTCTGGAAAGGACAAGTGTGTGTACGTACGTGGACGTGCGTACACGGTAAGTTTTTATATTTTACCTGGAGAAACACCGTCCAACCTGTGCAGGGTGGACCTACTGAACTTGGACTGACCTAGGGAAGGAAAAATAAAGAGAACTGTGCATATACACTACTTATTTTTTTTTTTTTTTTTTTTTTTTTTTTTGAGTGAAATGAGAAACGTTTGTGCCATGTCGTGGGCGCAAGGTGTCGTTTTATGAGTGTGACTGCTGATTGCCGAGAATTTTGGAATGAAATGAGGCCAACTCGACTGGGGTACGTTGAGGCGAACTGATGCATGGTAGATGCCATCGGATTCGGATCAGGACGTTTTTGTGTGACAGCGAACTGATCGGCATGACAGAAGTATGAAACGGTCGAGCCGCGATGGCGACTGTAGACGAACCAGACTTCTGGAGCATGTACTGAAATGAGGCCAACGGATGTTCAGGGCGCATCGGTCCGAACCGGTGCGCAGCGCGACTGGGTTCGAAGCGAGGTGCGGCCTGGCGGTGAGAGAAATGAGGGGAACCATTCCCTGAGGTGCTGAACGGTCGGTCGGGTCTCACGACCGACGACGAGCAGACTCAGGGGTGGTTACTGAAATGGGGCCGACAAACCTGGGGTACGTTGGAGGCGAAGACCGATCCGCAAAGGTGCGACCGGTTTCGAATCAAAACGTGACTCGTGAGGTGAAATGTTTTCCTCGTGACAGAGGCGCCGAGCGGTGAGCCTAAAAACTTTTCGACTGACAGCGACCGTACTTCTGGAGCACGGAATGAAATGGGGCCTGGGAGCACCTTGGGGCGTGCCGGTACGAATCGAGGCACCGGGGTGCGCCTAGACTTGAATCGGAACGTAATACGTGACAGTGAAATGATGCCATGACAGAGGTGTTTTTTTCGACCGGTGAGTCGAGAAATTGCGGCTAACGGCCGCTCCCTGGGTCATGTATTGAAATGGGGTTCCACTGCTGGGACATGCCGGGACGAATCGGATGTGGCTAGATTCGAACGGCGTGTCGGTGCAGGACCGTGAAATGGTGAAATGACTGAAATGTTTTTGAAATGGCTGAAATGTGACCGTATGGCATGATACTGCGACTGATTCCGAATCAGGTGATGCGTAAGCGACCGGCTACTGTATGCAGATAGCGGTACGGATGCAACGTACGGGTACTAATGGAATGACTTGTGCGTATGTGAACAGCGAGATTCGTGACAAGGTAAGTAACGTTCATAAGTGAAATGGTGGTCAAACGAGACCCCTACCTGCGGCAGCCGAGCCAGATACAGTGTACAAAACCTTCGAACGAGAGCAATCCACGAGACGTCTGGCACTCACGAACGCTAGCGAAATCGAGTAGTCGGCTTAGTGACGTAGTATATCGCGCACCGGAACCGACGAAGACCACAGGTGAGTGGGCCGGTTAAATACCCTCCCGGGCTCCTCCCATAAATTCAGGCCACCATGTTGGCCTTCCACATATATATATATATATATATATATATATATATATATATATATATATATATATATATGTATATATATATATATATATATATATACACACACATATTACCAAAAGTGCTGGGACACCTGCCTTTACATAGCTGTTTTATGTTCCCGTTAATGAATGACTGTGTTTCAACCCACATATGAAATGTAATGATCTTTAGAACATGCTTGGTATAGTTGATTAATAATACACCTGACTATTATCCTACAAAATCCATCACTTTGTGCAAGTGTAAGAATTGATGCTGGTTTGATGCCAAAGGGTAGTCATAGCAAATATTATTTGAATTTAATTTTTTTCTCTATAGGCTTACTTCACATACTGTAAATTGAGCATTCTTACTTTACAGCATTTCTGCACACCTACCTAAAACTTTTGCATGGTACTATAAATATATACACACACTGTATGTATGTATGTATATATATATATATATATATATAACATATATATATATTAACATATTTATTTAAGCAGGATGGCTCATTACTAGCTTATGTCCCTGCGCATATCCTTGGTGTCAGAAGTATACAAGGTACCCGGGAGCTGCAAGTCGCATTGGGTGCCCTCTCTCTTCCCTCCCATCCACCTTTGGTTGGTGCAGGGGATTGGGCAGGCCAGCCCACTGCACTTCAGTGCCATGCCTCCTGGGGCCATGCAGAGGGTGCCCTCTCTGGGCATCCTGCTGCTGGCGTAAGTGGGATTTAATGTGTGGCCAACATATGGGGGGATGTGTCTAACTGTCATGGGTGGCTTTAGTCGCTCCGGCAGGAGGGCCTTCCCCCTTTTTTTGCTATGCCAGCATGACGCTGGGAGGAGCCTGTTTGGACATGCTGAGCACATAAGGATACCCATTTCACTCTGCTAGCTTTCTTGGTAGCACCTTCACCAGCATACTGCACAGATCTGTGGATCATGGTTTTCTGTCACAGTTTTCGGTAATCACCTGGCTGGGCTTTCTGCCTATGCTTTCAGTGTTTGATTGAAGACAGCATTGGCTATCCGTCATCATTTTTCCTATATCCTCTGCACTTTTCCTTTCCCCTGAGCAGGTATGCCTCCTTTTTTTCACTATTTACACACTTCATTTGTATCCACTTTTTATCTTGGTGTTGGGCTCCATTTGCTGTTCAATACTTTTCAATGATATAATACACCTTCATATATTCATAGTCTACCTGATTTATTCACTTTTACAACATTGGAGCCCAAATGGTTTTCTTTTTGACCACCTGTTTTTTTCCTTTTCTCTGGGAATCATTGTGTGCATCCAGCTTTCCTGCGGGCCCCTTCTTCAGCTCCCAGGATGAACATTTCAAGCAGCCACCAGTTTTCATGTTCACATGGTCTAGTCTTAATTGACATGTAAGTACTTAGTGGGATGAGTTCATTTCTCCCCTCCTTTACATATATATAGTCTCTCTTGTGTTTGGGTCTAACTTTGGACCATATTGTTTATTTATGCTTTTTTACAGACATTGGTGCACTCGCCCCTGATGATGTAGTAAGAAACCACAAAACGTGCGTCGGGCCAGTTTTGATGTACCATTTTCTTTTTAGATGGTTTTATTTCATCCACTCCCAAGCTACCCCCCTATGCTGCTTTTCAAGCGATTCTTTACTATGGACAAATGTCCGATACCTCAATATGTCATCTCCAAGTTGCTATGATTGTTTTTATGAATATCTGGTCAATAATATGTGATTGTTATGCTTATTAACTATGTATGTACTCATATTGCCATGTCATGTTTTTTAATAAATAAAACATGTCTTGTTACATTGACTCATCTTTTAGCCATGCTAGGTCTACCTCATATAAAGTCCCAAACCCTCTTTTTCTTGCATATATATATATATATATATATATATATATATATATATATATATATATATATATTATTTTATTTATTTTTTTCAATACATATTTAGTTAAGCAGGAAGGCTCATTGCCAGCATATGTCTCTGCGCATTTCCTTGGTGTCAGAAGTATACAAGGTTGTTATACATTGGATTATATGGCCAAAGGTGTGGGGGTAGAGATGTTGAAATCACATTATTGGATTATAGGGTGACATTATATAACTATAACAGAGTGGTTCCACATTTTTTACAAATCTCACCCTAATTTAGGATAATCAACATCTGCCTTGACACATTCTATGTTGATTGGATTAAGGTGTATTTCGCACTTATGTGGATATAAATTCTGGGGTATGTTCATATCACTCGTCAGACCTTAAGAAGTGGCTTGGAAACACTACAAAACATCTTAAACATAACAGAGCCAAGTCCAGTTGAATGTCACCAACTACTACTTATTGTACCATTACCTGGATAAATGAGAACCTTCACAGACAACATTGATGGTACTAACAAACTGATAACCAATAGCAAAAAATCCTATATTCCATATCTATATAAGAAATATAAATATGAATATATGATACAGTAAACAACCAATATGTCCTTGTAGTTTATGCATAAAATATATTTAAAATCAGCAGAGACAATGGTAGAAAATAGGTGAGTGGACAAAAGCTATAACAAGATACATGGAGTTTCCTACTGTTTTCAAATTAAGATTAATAAAGGGTGTCAGGAGAAATACAGTCTATAAAGATAATTCCTAAAAGATTAATAGCAATCAGATAAATTTGCAGTGCAAAAAACAGCCTAACCAAGAGAAATAAATGTATAATAGGGTTTTATATCAACTCAGTAAATAACAAAGAATAATCACTGTATTGCCTTGTACACACGGTTGGACATTCCGACCACAAAATCCATCAGATTTTTTCCGACGGATTTTGGCCAAAACTTGTCTTGCATAAACACGGTCGCAGAAAGTTGTCAGAAAATCCGATCGTTCTGAACACGGTGACGTAGAACACGTACGACGGAACTATAAACGAGCCAGTATCCAATACAGGGGGTCCCCGAGTTACGAACTCGTTAGGGACTGGCCCCGTGTACGGAACTCGGAAATGTTCGTAAGTCGGCGCGCATGCGCAGGCAGGCGCGGCAAATTACGGACATTTCGGCATTTTTCGACGCTCCGTATGGCCGCGCATGCGCAGAACGGCCGACAGACGCCGAAAACCACCGGAAAATGGCGGAGGGTCCCCGCAGCACCCCGTTCGTAAGTAGGGGTTGTTCGTAGGTCGGGTGTTCGTAAGTCGGGGACCCCCTGTAACTTGTGTCAAACAGGTGCTGAACAATTGGTCTTTGGGTGCTAATTGTGCCCATAAAACCTATACCAAAGATATTCTTACAGATGAAATGATTGATCACCCACAAATCAATCTGCTTACATACTGTGACTGTGTATATGCATTATAACTGTCTATGCCAGCAGGTGGCGCTGTAGTTTTATAGTTTATAGTGTATGCGATCTCTGATATAACAGGATGTATTGTCTATCTATGCTATGTATACTTGTTTGTGTTTATGCTCATTGTTCCCATTCCATGCTGTAAGATATGGTCTGCCTTGCTCCATAAAAGTAAAGCTGTTTGCTATATCCAAGAAGCTTCTAGTGCACGATTTCAATACTCTAACAATAGGTTATGGGTCCAGGCACCCCAGGCACCCCAGGCACCCCAGTACACCCAGCATACCCTGCAGGCATCCAGGCACTGGAAAAAATTCTACAGTGTGTCAGTGAGTACTGTATGCAGGTTACTGAAAGATGGCAAGCGGTTCAGATGAGAAGTTTGCAGTTGCAAAGCTGAACAATGCCAATTACCAGCTATGGAAGTTTAAACTGGAAGTGTTTCTCACCAAGGATGACCTGTGGCAAGTGCTGAATACAGACGGAGAGACAGAGGACTGGGATAGGAACGACAGACAGGCAAAATTGAATGAAGAGGGTATGTGGCGCTAACCCTTAAGTTAATCAATAAATAATCTAAAATGACCAGTTTGCAAAGCTCAGAATATCCGAAAGATGAGTGACCTTTCACACAAATAGATATATAAAAACATAAAATAATGAACTAAATAGATAAAATTCCTTAATAGCAATACACATAAAATATTGAATAAATATAAGACGTGTAAACAATGAAAAAATATTCAATAAAAGTGATGGTGCTAAAATAACCGTGCTGAAATAAATATATGTGCTGGGGTAAAAATGATGATGGAGTTGGGTTAAAAATAGTGTACACAAATCTTCTAGCAATAAAAGGTGCAGAGTGCAACGTGCAAAATATGTGAATAGAGAACCAATAAAGAACCGATAAATTGGTTCTGAAAGTGCAAGGGAATTGCAAGGAAATTGCAAGGGGAATAAATGATTGAATGTGCAGAAATATCCAAAATAATGACAAAGTGACCATACAGATGAAAAGAGTGTGTCACTGTAGGTATGGTATAATCAGATGATACCAAAACAATAATATCGCTGAAAAAAAAATATAAAAAATAAAAGTAAAATTTGATGCACTATAAGTCCCAGCTTGTAAAGAAAAAATGGCGGAAAATAAACGATAAAGTCCACAATCTGGAACAATGAAGAGCATAAGGCTCTGGAATAAGTGAAGGTGAGTAGAAATATTCAGGAATCTTTGTGTTGATCACAGTGATGATCCGTGCAGGCAGTACTCCGTGCTGACTTCAGGGGTGCACCCTACTAGTTCTCCCAGCCTCTCACCTCTATTTGCGGCCCCTACAGGCCTAGTGGAGCAGATAGCCTCTAAGGTGGCAAGCCTGGTTACTTTCCGGGTCCTCTTTCTTATGGGCTCCTATGGGCTCCTATAGGCTCCTATAGGCTTCTATGGGATCCTATGGACTCCTACTCCGATCCAAAATGGCACTCCAGGGGTAAGGGGTCACTCACGGGTTAGATCAGCATGTAGGGGTTAAAGGTACAAAGAAGCGCTCCAATGTGTAGTAAAAAACAAGTTTATTGAAACAAAAATAATAGCCACTCACATTTAAAGTTTTCTTGCATCAGCATGGATGAACTTCCGGTCGCGGCCGCAAACCGGAAGTAGAGCGATAGGCACCTGACTTCCTTCCTCCCTCACTAGTATCGTCACTAGCACACGTGACTTTGTCAAAGGGTAAGGCAGTCAGGTGTCTCTGGGCCTATTTATACAGTGTTCAATTGACGCTGTGCTGACAGCGGTGTAAATAACCACTAAAAGTTGACATTTGGACATACATAGTAGGACTTGATGACATATGCAATCCTAATCTGAGAAAATTAATCTATTTTTATTACTTATAAAGGTCCGAAAATAAGGAAATAATTTAGCCTCATGGTTTAATAATAAATAACAATCACAGTGCCATCCAGTGGCCGGAGGTGTAAATTGATTTCTAAAAGTAGGAGAGACTACTCAATAGTGACATCCAGTGGTAGTAGATAAAAATGACCATCAGGAAATATCCTTCATGTATGCCATCTAGTGGTCACTTGTAAGATTGGCCATATTCTTTAAAAATTCCAATTCTATTAAAAGAACTTTGTTAAAATTATGTATAAAAATGTAGTTTCAAGATGTAAAAAGGTGAAGGGGGCGTGACCGGGCATGAGGTGTGGTTTGGTGTGAGAGGAATGTGAGAGGAATGCGAGAGCGTACGTGCTCACCTCTACCCTCCGCTCCACTGAAATGCTGAGATGCTGAGACCCGTGACTATCTCCTCTTAGAGACACACAGCGTACAGCCCGGAGATTCCCGATGTCAGCCCGAGCCATCTAGCACAGAACTGCAGCGTGCCTACACGGAAATAGCCGAAGCCGGCCGAGGGTGACGTCACACGCTATCTCCTGCCTCGCCGCCCGTGCTGAGAGGAAGAGCGGCGGGAAATTCAAACCGACTCGCCGGCTTATTGAGCTGAACACACGGTGGGAAAAAACAGGACACCGGAGGAGGGGGGGAACTCCAAGGAGACTCCCAGACTGCCAGACTGCCCTGGAAACTGCCCTGGAAACTACCCTTAAAACGCCCAGGAGAGGTGAGGAGAGGTGACTCCCCCAAGACTGCATAAGCCGGGCGGTGTGGTGAGTGTGGAGTGTGGGGGTATGCCTGATGCTGGCTAAAAATAAACTGTTGGTGGGGGAAAAACTCAGTGACTGTCTATCCTGATATTAACTGTACATTAATTATATTCGAACGGAGGGAGAGAGAGCTTTCTCTGGAATAAGCATACAGCCCACAGCACACAGCACACAGCAAGTACGTGCTCAATTGAGAGATTGCTGAGAGCCTGCTATACCCCAACGGAAGACCCCCTAGATCTCCCAGATCCCCCAGCAACGGCCAAAAAATCAGCTACACCCCAGCGTTGATTAAAACAGGAGGTCTTATATTATATCAGGTCGTGTGAGTACCAAAAACTGAGAGACTGTACTTGTTATTTTGAGAAGTTGAATCCTCTCTTAGAAATATCCTATTCCGACACCGTATTCTGATATCTGTTACACATGCACGGTCCAGAGTGAAATACGGGTACCCCTTTAGAGACAGTTAAAGTTCTTGCTGTGATTGACTGTGATTACCTGTGATTACCTGTGACTACCTGTAGAAAGGACGTACTCTAAGAACTGTTCTCTGAGAGGAGAGGAGCACTAACTTTAGACGGCTGCTAAAAATAGCTTGCTGCCCAGTAGTATCTAAGTACAGCAGAGGCAGTTGTTTAAGGAGCTTAATGAGCTGTAGGTATAACTAACAGGACCTGTGACATCTGCGATAATAGATCACTCAGCGATCCCTGACCTGCTCCTGCCTGCCCAGTATCCCGCCCTATCTCTTTTGTCCGTTTTCTTTTTTTTTTTTTTTTTTTTTTTTTTGTGGGCTGTGAATTTATCTTTTCTTAGAAAATGCAGCAACAGTTACGGTCAGGCAAAGATAAAAATCAACAGCAAGCGGGAGCTGCAGCAGCTGCTAAATTAGAACAATATGCACATCCCTCCGCACAATCCCCCACAAAGAAAGGGGGGGCGCAACTTAAGGCACAGCAAGGAGGGGCGCTGGACAGGAGAAGCCATGGTCAGAATCAAGCTACTCTTTTAACCCCCCGGGCGTCGACCCACCCCAATAAAATAGGGGGCAATAAGAACTCAGCCCCCCCCGACCACAGCACTCAGGGTACACAGAGCTCCGCTGAGCCAGTGGACGGCGCAGCGGGGATCGTTATACCACCACCGAAAGAACCGACTCTGACTGATGTATTAATGGCAGTAAGGGCATGTAATGAATCACTCAAGGACTTATGTGAGCAAATGAGAGGGGTCAAACAAGATTTAAACATGGTCAGGCTCGATGTGCAAAAGACAGCAGAAAGAACCACCGAGCTGGAAGGGAGGGTCTCCCAGATTGAAGATGAGTTATTGCCTCTAATAAGAGAACTCAAAGACATGAAAAAACAGATGCATCGGCAGGAGTTTAAAATGGAGGAATTAGAAAACAGGAGTCGGCGGGACAATGTGCGGGTGGTGGGGATTCCTGAAAAAAGCGAGGGTAGAAACCCTATTGAATTTCTGGAGAATTGGCTGATCGAGACCTTTGGGAGAGAGACTTTTTCACCAATGTTCTGCATAGTGAGAGCACACAGAGTACCTTCCAGACCTACCGCTACAGGGGGTCATCCTAGAACTTTACTGATTAAATTCCTGAACTTCAGGGACAAGATTACCCTGTTACGAAAAGCCAGAGAGGCTGGAACCATCCAGTATAACGGTATAAAAATTTCATTCTATTCAGATTTCTCAATGGATTTACAGAAGAGACGGGCGGAGTTTATTCATTCTAAAAGAAATCTACAAAAATTCAAGATTCCCTATGCCCTCTTTTACCCCGCAAAACTCCGCGTGACTGCCCTAGGAACTAACCTGTTTTTTGAAACCCCGGCTGGGGTGGATAAATGGCTGGAAGAAAACAAGGACTCATTTCAAATAACCTGATTGGGAGAGGGAGGGGGTGGATGAAACAGGGGGGAGCAAGGGGAAAGGTACTTGAATACTTATATGTATAAAGATTGCACTAATATGATTTATGAAAAGGGAGAAGGGAGTGGAAGGAGGGGGGTGAGCACACAGCGTATGGGTGGGGGGGGAAATGTTGGATGAGAAAGATTGGAAGATTGAACAAAAGGAGTGGGTAAAGGTCACTAATAGCCCCTTTGGGGGACACCAAGGATGGTGGAGGGAGGAGGGAGGGGGGGAGGATGTAGAAAGGAAGAGGGAGGGGAAGGGGACACTAGCACACTTAAATGATTTTTTATTAACAAAAAAAAAAGAGAGATGCACTAAAAACACAGATTTAAAGTTAGCAATAACACAGTGTAGGATTAAGAATGACAGTATTTTTCAAGGTTTTGTTTTTGCATGCAAAAGGAGGAGTGAAACACGTGTGAACCTAAAAACAAATAACTGGGTGGGTAAAAAAAAGTTAAAATGCCGTAAAGTAAAAGGTAAAAGAGAAAAAAAAGAAAAGAAAAAACAAAGGAAAGGGGCCACTTGAAGTAAGACAGGATGGAGAGGGTCCTTGATGCAGGTTAAGACACTACGAGTGGGATCTTGGAATGTAAGAGGCTTAGGTACAGCGGGTAAGAGGGCGGTGGTATTCTCTATGATGGAGAAATATGGAGCAGAATTGATCTGCCTGCAGGAGACGCACCTCACTAAGGATACAACGTCTCAAATTCGGGCGAAAAAGAAATACCAGGCACAGTACCACTCAGTCTACAGCTCTTATGGCAGGGGGGTGAGTGTGCTGGTAAAAACAGGGGTGAATTTCTCCTGCAGGCAGGTCTGTATAGATGAACAGGGCCGTTATATTTTTCTTCTTTGTACCATCAATAACAAAATGCTAGTGGTGGCCAATATATACATCCCCCCGCCCTTTAAACTGGACGTCATGTTAAAATTAAATGACTTTTTGATGGACAAACAGGATACTCCAGCATTGATAATAGGAGATTTTAACGAGGTATTAGACGACAGGATTGACAGACTTCCAGTAAAGGGGGGACTAGGAACCATGGACCGTAATAGGCTAAGTCGGTTATTGAATTTGGGGGACCAAAGAAAACGGGAGGAATGGAAAATAAATGCATATTGGTTCGAACTATTCAAAGACCCAAGAGATATCCTCGCCAACTTGAGGGAATTTGTAGAGAGAAATACTGGTACTGCAAGCACCCGGGTAATATGGGACACATTAAAGGCCTTTTTAAGGGGGGTTCTTATACAGCAAATCGCCAAACATAATAAAGCAGAAAGGGCACAAGAGGAAAACATAAGGGCGGAAGTGACGCTAGCAGAAAATAACTATATAACGGACCCATCCCCAGACAAGAAAATAGTATGGTTGGCCAAACAGCAGCAATATAGGTTGATAAATATACAGAGAGAAGAGAAAAAACTGCTACTGCAGCGCCAAGTCTCCTTTATGGAAGGAGAATCAATGGGTAGGATGCTGGCACAGTTGGTGAAGACCAACGCGCCATCATCCACAATTACGGTAATTAGGACCGCAGGACAGGAGGAGACTTCAGACCCTTTCCAGATTTTACAGACTTTTAAGGAATATTATCAAAAACTATACACAGCCCAAAAGAAAGGCAGGGAGGAAACAATGGAAGATTTCCTGGGTAGCTTGGAAATCCCAACTGTTTCACAAGAAGATAGAGATTCATTGGAAGCCCCATTAACTCTTGCGGAGTTACAGCAAGCAGTGGCAGAGATGGCCAACCATAAGTCTCCGGGTCCTGATGGACTACCCATAGAGACATATAAGCACTTTGGCGAGATACTCTTACCGGAATTGCTAAAAGCGTTGGAGGGGGCGAGGGAAATGGGACACTTGCCCGCCTCAATGCTAGAAGCTACCATAACCGTACTACACAAGGAGGGGAAGGACCCAAAAGATGTGGGGGCATACAGACCGATATCATTGTTGTGCGCAGATGCAAAAATTTTAGCAAAAATATTGGCAACTAGGTTGAAAGGGCTTATCCAGGGATTGGTCCACCCAGACCAGGCAGGGTTTATACCAAATAGATCCACTAGCACGAACATTAGAAGGACCTTTCTAAATCTACAATCGCCAGTAAAAAATAGGGGGGATAGAGCGATACTGTCTCTGGACGTGACAAAAGCTTTTGACACCATAGAATGGCAGTATATTTGGAAAATATTGGGGAAATTTGGATTTGGCCCTTCATTTATTGGCTGGATCAAATTACTCTATGATAAACCCACTGCAAGATTAAAAATTAACAACAAATTATCAGACAGGATAACATTGGAAAGGGGCACAAGGCAAGGATGCCCACTGTCCCCACTGCTCTTCGCCTTGGCCATGGAGCCCCTGGCTATCACCATAAGAAAGTGCACTGACTTAAAGGGTTTTCAGAGGAGCTCAGGAGAGGAAAAAATCGCGTTATACGCGGATGGAGATTAACTGGTCTAAATCAGAACTAATGCCGATAGATTCACAGGGGGAAATAAGTTTGCCAGGGAACCCCCAGTTGGCAGTGGTAGAAGCATTGAAGTACTTAGGAATAGTCATTACTACAGATCCTAATCAATACATCAAAAAAAAATCTTCTCCCTCTTTTAAAAAAACTCAGGGAAAAAAACGACATCTGGAGACGACTACCACTATCAGCAGCAGGTAGATGCAGCCTGATCAAAATGATCTGGCTGCCTCAACTGCTGTACGTACTACACAATGCACCTGTGTGGATTGCCAAAAAATGGTTCAACAAGATGGAAAGCCTCTTCAGAGAACTGATATGGAAGGGGGGACAATCCAGGATAGGCCTACGCACATTACAATTACCCACAGGGGAGGGGGGAGTGGCACTTCCCAACCCAGAGTATTATTTCTGGGCGGCACAATTACAGCAACTGGCGGGGTGTGGGGAGGAGAACGGCGGTACCCCGAACGGGAAAATTCTGATGACAGACAACCCACACGACTCACTAGTAGAGGCATTAGAGGCAGATTCCTTTCCTTGTAGGTACCCGACAATTCGGATGCTAGCGAAGATATGGAATGCATCTAAAAAAGCCCTGAACTATAATGGGTGGAACGAGTTCTCGCCCATATGGAATAATAACAAGTTACAAGAAATATTACAGATTGGCAGAAATAAAGAATGGGTTGTGCACGGAATAAAAAGATTGAACCAACTCTACGTACCTCCAAATAGCGCATGCCCTGAGATCTCAGTTTGGCGGCCAATCGCCAAACTGGGCGGATACCCCCCTGTTACAACGACTATCCCGGCCGGGCCCCATGAAGGGCTTAATCTCGGTAATATATGGGCAGATCAATACAACAACTAAAAGCAACGTGAAACTTGAACTAGTAAGAAGGAAATGGGAACGGGATATAGGGGAAGTATCACGGGAGCAGTGGAGAAGGGTCCTTGAGATGAGCCCAATGGTGTCAGTCTCAGCCTCGCAAAGGATATCCCATTTAATGTTATTAAACAGAGCCTACTATACCCCAAAACGCCTGCACAAATTTGGTAAAAGAACAGATGACAAATGCCCTAGATGTCAGGGAACAGGGGACCTCCTACATATGGTATGGAGATGCCCGAAACTCTTTCGTTATTGGGAGGGAGTGACCCAGACCCTGAGGGAAAGGTTCTCTACTGGGCTGGCAAACGAGGCGATGGTGTGCATTCTGGGGTATAGACAGGAGCAAGGGGAAAGGAAGAGCACCACGGTTGCTATTCTGAGGAGTCTGTTCCAAGCAAGGAAGATGATTACACTGAGATGGCAATCAAAACACCCACCGACAGTTGAGAATTGGGTAGAAGGCGTAAATGAAACACTTATGAAAGAAAGAGTAGCCTACATGAAAAGAGGCAATTGTGCAGAATTTGAGAATATGTGGAGATTATGGATGTCAAAGAGTTAATATAAAATAACAAAGTACCAGAAAAGGGGGTGGGGTAAGGTGGGGGGGAGGGGGGTGGATAGGGAGAGAATAGATGAGGGGTAGAAAAGGAATACAACAATGTTAAATTATCGGGGCAATAACAGGCAGGATAAATTAATGTATAAGTTTGGTATACGCTTTGTTAATATAAATGTCTGTAAGATTAAAAGAAATATGTTTAATAAAGATTAAAGTTAAAAAAAAAAAGATGTAAAAAGGTCTAATCAATTTTTTTTTTTTTAGATAAAAAAGACCTTACATAATAAAAAGAGACCTGACTAAAAATAATTAAATTATAGGGAGAAAATTAATCATATTGGTAAAATCATTAAAATTAATAATATACCAGCATGTAATCAATAATTAGATATAAAACAATTCAAGTCGAATTCAACATTATGTCCCCATGGTCTGAGTGTACACAATTCATATATCCATCTCGATTCAGCTTGGCTGATTCTAATAATCTTATTGTCACCTCTCCAGAGTGGCTTATATTTTTCGATGGCACATATTTTTAGGGACGAGGGATCTTTTTTGTGATATTTGGCATAATGCCTTGATAAGCTGTGCTTGTCAAAAGCCTTTTTAATGTTTTGGACATGTTCCCGCAATCTCTTCCACAGTTCTCTTTTTGTCCTTCCTATGTATTGGATCTTGCAAGGGCACTCCATTAGGTATACTACGCCCTCAGTCTTACATGTTATGAAGTCTTCAATATCATAATCCTTATTTGTGACAGTAGATGTGAAGGAAGACTTCTTTTTCTTGGGCTCTTTAGTATGTCGACATGCATAACACTTTTTGCATGGGTAGTAGCCCTTCCCCTCAAAGAACGAAAAAGTCTTCTTAGGTGGTGGGTCTAGCACATTTTTAGCCAAATTGTCTCTTAGGGTAGGAGCCCGCCTGTAAGTGAATTTGGGTCTTTCTGGGAGAATGGTACTAAGGTGTCTATCTGTTTTTAAAATATCCCAATGTTTTTTAAAAATTTTCTCTACATGTTTGTGTTGTACATTAAAATCCATTATAATTGGTACTCTTTCTTTATCATCTATTTTTTTGGTGGTATCTTTTATTAGTGCATCTCTGTCTACATGTGCAATATCTTGTATTTTTTCTTCAATGAATGCTGTCTTGTATCCCTTTTGTATGAATCTCTCTCCAATCATTTCAGCTTGTTTCATGTAAGTCTGTTTATCCGAACAATTTCACCTTAATCTGATCAGCTGTCCCTTTGGAATATTTTCGAGCCAAGTGTTGTGATGACAGCTATACAGCGGAAGATAGCTATTTCTATCTACTGTTTTAAAATTAGTCTGTGTAGTAAGGAAGTTTTCCTCTTTCTTAATTAGTAGATCCAGAAAATGTATTTTGTCTGTGCTAATCTCCCAAGTGAGCTTAATATTTTTAGTGTTCGTGTTTAGTCGAAAGCAGAAATCTGTGAGACTGTCTCTGCCTCCAGACCAAATTATGATAATGTCGTCAATATATCTTTTATATAGAATTAGTTGGTGAGGAAACTGTTTGTACATGGCCTCTTCTTCCCATTCGGCCATGTATAAATTAGCTACACTGGGAGCTATACATGGCCGAATGAGAAGAAGAGGCCCTGTACAAACAGTTTCCGCACCAACTAATTCTATATAAAAGATATATTGACGACATTATCATAGAGAGGCTCTGTTCCTCTCTCCCACTGGCCCGGCAGCAGGGGGAGGAGGAGGGAGCTGAGCAGTTACTTCATGGGCCGCGGCCCGGACTCCCGGAAGTGGGAACATGATACCTGTCAAAGACCTGTCAAAGACAGATATCCCCTCCCCCTGAAAGGTGCCAAATGGGGCACTTGAGGGGGGGAGGAGACAAATCAGCAGACGTTCCACTTTTGGGTGGAACTCCACTTTAAGGAGTGGCTTGGAAATACTACAAAACATCTTCAACATTACAGAGCAAGTCCAGTTGAATGTCACCAAGTACTACTAGATCTGGATCATTACCTGAATCAATTAGAACCTTCACAGACAACATTGATGATACTAACAAACTGATAACCAATAGCAAAAAATCCTACATTTCATATCTCTATAAGAAATATAAATATTAAAAGTAAATGACCAATATATATATACAGTAAATATATATTAACAGTAAATGAACAATATTTCCCTTTGCAGTTTACGTTCAATTTGTTTAAAATGTTTAGAGACAATGGTAAAAAATAGGTGAGTGCATAAAATCTGTAACAATAAACATGACGTTCCCTACTGCTTTCAATTTAAGATAAATAAAGGGTGTGTGTCAGGAGATACAGGAGTCTAAAAAAAAAAAAAATTCCTAAAAGATTATTAGCAATCACATAAATTAGCCATGCAAAAAACAGCCAACCAAGGAGGAGTAAATGTATAAAAGGTTTTCAGATCCAGTACATAACAGAGACTAATATTTCATTATAAGTGGTATATTATTTCCACTAAAATATATGATGGCTGATCTGACAATGTTTGCCGGGGATTTTCAAAGTAAACGAATACATCCAGACGTCATCTCTAAAAATGCTCACGCAGTATGTAACAATTGTATAGAGATAAATGAAAACATAGAATTGCTGTTTTGTGTTTCCATATAGATGAAGTAGTGTAAAAGTACATGTCATATAGCATTATATACTGTATGTTTGAGAGCCTCTCTCCACCATTCAATTTACCTGGGTCTTTTCTAATTATTATGCCATAATCTTCAACTCAACTAATGCCAAAAAAAAATAATTGCATCATATGTCTAGGATTTTGAGCTTTCCTGGTTCAGTGTATTCTTATAATATTGGTTACATTTTGAACTTACAATGTCTAATTATCAAACTTCCTGACTGACTATCTGCTGTTTTTCTTTTTATCTCCCCATCCTTCTTTTGGGAAATATCATGCATTTTTGCATTTATTGTCTTTGTTTATGCTCAAGAATAAAAACGAACAAATTAAAAATATATTCAGTGTTTATTCAGAGGAGTGCCAAACTTATAATGAAGGGTATAAAAAAAGGGGGGGGGTGGTACCTTCGTCCCAACAGAATAGACAAGCAAAGATAAAATATTGCCTATTCATTAAGTTCCAACTGAACTTTCTTTTTAAAGCAGCTACGTTTTTGTTCAGGTACATAAAAAGCAAAAAAGAGAACGTGCTCCAAATCTTGGTGGGTTTCCTTTAGAAGGAAGTCACACACTAAGTAGAAAACCATGTCCAATGCCTGATTCCTAAAGCAAAAATATATGGAAGGCAGGACTTTTGAGGCACCACAAACACCATAATATACCTTTTCATAAAATTACATTATAGGTACGAAAAATGGAAAGCTATCACTAAAAAAGGAAAAAATAAAATAACACAAAAATGACATATACTTTATCACCCACTTAACTGGAGCATTATTCTCTACAACACAGAGAAAGGAAGGATAGACAACAAAAACAACACCCCCTTAATAACAACACTTTTACACTCCTATAGTGGTCGTGACAGGTATTTGTCAGGTCAACGCGTTTCACGGATTTTAACGACTTCAGCCCTGGAAGGATTCGCCCCCTTCCTGATACGGCACTGCGATGTGGCACTGCATCACTTTAACTGACAATTGTGCGGTTGTGCGAAGTTGTACCCAAACAAAATTGATGTCCTTTTTTTCCCCTCAAATAGAGCTTTCTTTTGGTGGTATTTGATCACCTCTGCATTTTTTACTTTTTTTTAAACAAAAAAATAGCAACAATTTTGAAAAAAAAAACACAATATTTTGTACTTTTTGTGATAATAAATATCCCCAAAAAATGTAAAAAAAAATAATTTCTTCATCAGTTTAGGCCGATATGTATTCTACATATTTTTGGTAAAAAAATTGCAATAAGCGTATATTGATGGTTTGCGCAAAAGTTATAGCGTCTACAAAATAGGGGATATATTATATATGGCATTTTTATTATTTTTTTTTTTTTTTTACTAGTGGCAGCGATCTGTGATTTTTATAAGGACTGCAACATTGCGACGGACATGTTGGACACTTTTGACACTTTTTTGGGACCATTGACATTTATACAGCGATCAGAGCTAATAATAGCCACTGATTACTGTATAAATGTCACTGGCAGGGAAGGGGTTAACACTAGGGGGCGATCAAGGGGTTAAGTGTGTCCTAGGGAGTGATTCTAACTGTGGGGGGAATGTGGCTGACTAGGAGGAGGAGAAAGATTGTTGTTCCTACTTAGTATGAACACACAATCTGTCTCTTCTCCCCTGACAGAACACAGATCCCGATTCTCTCTCTGTCAAGAGCAATTGTGGGTGCCCGGCGGGCATTGCGCATGGCGGGCACGCAAATCGGCTCTGGGGACACGCTGTTGGCTCGCGCCTGCTACAGTGTCTTAAAGAGCTGACGTACAGCTACCATGGCTGGCGCAACAGTGCTAACCTGACACAGTATAACTGCGGCGGCTGGTCGGGAAGAGGTTAAAATGCCGCTTCATCAGGAGCTAGGGGGTAATTTTACTCCAAGATAGAGATTTACTCATTAGTCACATATAATAATATTTTAAATAATTCGTATATTATATAGTCCTCGCCATGCAATGCAATGCCCAAACACCCCCTCACCTAAAACTTTACAGGCAAGGGTATCGGTCCTCCCCAGAGATAAATGATAGATGACTTTCAAAATGTATAGATATAGGTTTTTCTTGCTCACCAGATATATTCTTATATTGCTAGAAAATAATACAAAACCACCAAGCTGTCATCAAAGATACTGGCAAATGATAAATACTTATCATAAGTCTCCGATCTTCTCTGGAACTTGCTTTCACATGCCATCTAGCTCTCCAAATCATCAAACTCTCATGTGCTCTCCTAAAATTGATCTCTTCAAATGATCACACAATCTGACTGGTCAGTTGTGCAGAACTGCTTCCTTCAACTCTCCATGCTCTGAGCGTCTTCTGTTAAATGTGATGTTTGTTTTAAATAGCACATTAGAGTTTTTCTAGAATAGAAGGTATTCACATGTCTCATTCCATCACCTATCCCAAAAGTAAGGCAATTAAGGCTTATTTCTGAACAGTGGGTGGATCCATGTAAGCACTGGTGGCCCGTAATGCAGGGTGCAGGGGTGCCGCCCCCTATCCATGTTTTTTTTTTTAAGCACGTGATTAGAGCCTGAGACTCTAATAGGCTTCAAAAAACGGTGGGCTCGGGGTGCAGAGCTCTGCATCCTGAGTCTACCCAGTTGTGTGACAATAGCGAATGAATATTCACTATCATCTTCCTGATTCTTCTCCCGGCCAAACAGGAAGCGGGTCATGAGATTCATCACTCAATTGGCCGAAAGGAGAACCAATCCTTTTGGCCGCCTAAGGCGAGAAGGAGGGAGGAGACGCACAGCAGAAGCCGCTGCCTCTCCCATCGCTGCCCAATAGACGGGGTAAGGGCAGGGCTGGTGACCGATCGGGGGTGGTGCAGGTGACCCTACCGATCAACCGGGGGGGCATGCATTGTTGTTTGCCGCCCCCCCCCCCCAAAAAAAATATACCACCAGCCGCCACTGCATGTATATGATTTTCTTATGCCCAATTGGAAAACTACACATCCAAACCACCGCAGATACAGCTTAATACTATAAAGACATTTCTTCATAAAGACATGTATTATTTATGTGGGATGGTTAAAACTTGGCTGAATAGTAATATATGATAAATTGATCTAAACAAAATTGAAGTAATTGGAAAAAAAAATAAACTAGTTTTGCCTTCCACTGGAAATATGGAAAAATAGTGGATTTTCTTCTGATTACAACCTAAATTGTTACATATTTTTTTATTCTATTATCAGGTGGTCTATCACAATAACGTAACCTATATTGTACTAACAGGTTTTCCAAATTTAAAATACATAAAAATTCTATTTTTCTTGTTGCTATTTTTTATATATTGTGTTACTACCTCTGGAAATCTTTTCATTGTGATTTTATATCATCTGAGTAAAACACTTCAGTCTCCCATGTACCTCTTCATCACCCAACTATCATTGTTTGATATAATTCTGTCTACAGATATTCTTCCTAACTTTCTTTATATCATCTTACATGATGGATGTACCATGTCTCTTGCTGGATGTATCATCCAGTTCACCTTCTTTTCACACGCTGAGACCTCAGAGTGTTTTCTACTGACTGTGATGTCCTATGATCGGTATTTGGCCATCTGTAAGCCCCTACATTACAACTCTATAATGAATCAATCAATTAGCATTAAATCAGTGATTATCATATGGGTACTGAGCTTCAAAATGGCATTGGTTAATTCTCTATCTTTGTGCAGTCTTTACTATTGTGGACCAAACATCATTCATCACTTCTTCTGTGACTATCTACAAATACTTGAGCTTTCCTGCTCTGATACTTCATGGATTCACATTCAGATATATCTTGTAGGTCTCATTTGTGCCATAGCACCTTTTATGATAATTGTTATATCGTATATCTATATTGTTATAACCATCCTCAAAATGAAATCAAATACAGGAAGAAAGAAAGCCTTCACCACCTGCAGCGCTCACTTGACCGTAGTGTGCATTTTTTACGGGACACTAATCACTGTGTATTTGTTCCCAACAAAAGGACAACTAGATATTCTGAACAAGGTCCTCTCTCTCTTTTACACTGTAATTACTCCATTACTTAATCCGATCATATACACGTTTAGGAACAAGGACTTTAAAAAAGCTGCTGAGAAAATAAAATCATCATTTTTTTAATTCAAAATGCAAATGTGATCGATACAAAAAATATAAAATAAATTCTTTTCATCAATCAGTCTTCTTTATGCTGGATATATATATATATTTATATACACACACATCATATTACCAAAAGTGCTGGGACACCTGCCTTTACACAGCTGTTTTATGTTCCCGTTAATGAATGACTGTGTTTCAACCCACATATGAAATGTGATGATCTTTAGAACATGCTTGGTATAGTTGATTAATAATACACCTGACTATTATCCTGCAAAATCCATCACTTTGTGCAAGTGTAAGAATTGATGCTGGTTTCATGCCAAAGGGTAGTCATAGCAAATATTATTTGAATTTATTTTTTTTCTCTATAGGCTTACTTCACATACTGTAAATTTAGCATTCTTACTTTACAGCATTTCTGCACACCTACCTAAAACTTTTGCACGGTACTATAAATATATACACACACTGTATATATTTAGTATATATATAAATATATATATATATTCACATATTTCTTTAAGCAGGATGACTCATTACCAGCATATGTCCCTGCGCATATCCTTGGTGTCAGAAGTATACAAGGTACCCGGGAGCTGCAAGTCGCATTGGGTGCCCTCTCTCTTCCCTCCCAACCACCTTTGGTTGGTGCAGGGGATTGGGCAGGCCAGCCCACTGCACTTCGGTGCCACGCCTCCCCGGGCCATGCACCTCTCTGGGCATCCTGCTGCTGGCGTAAGTAGGATTTAATTTGTGGCCAACATATGGGGAGATGTGTCTAACTGTCATGGGTGGCTTCGGTCGCTCTGGCAGGAGGGCCTTCCTCCTTTTTTTGCTGTGCCAGCGTGACGCTGGGAGGAGCCTGTTTGGACATTCTGAGCACATAAGGATACCCATTTCACTCTGCTAGCTCTCTTGGTAGCACCTTCACCAGCATACTGCACAGATCTGTGGATCATGGTTTTCTGTCACAGTTTTCGGTAATCACCTGGCTTGGCTTTCTGCCTATACTTTCAGTGTTTGATTGAAGACAGCATTGGCTATCCGCCATAATTTTTCCTATATCCTCTGCATTTTTCCTTTCCCCTGAGCAGGTATGCCTCCTTTTGATATAATACACTTTCATATATTCATAGTCTACCTGATTTATTCACTTTTACAACATTGGAGCCCAAATGGTTTTCTTTTTGACCACTTGTTTCCTTTTCTCTGGGGATCATTGTGTGCATCCGGCTTTCCTGCGGGCCCCTTCCTCAGCTCCCAGGATGAACATTTCAAGCAGCCACCAGTTTTCATGTTCACATGGTCTAGACTTAATTGACATGTAAGTACTTAGTGGGATGAGTTAATTTCTCCCCTCCTTTACATGTATATAGTCTCCCTTGTGTTTGGGTGTAACTTTGGACCATATTGTTTATTTATGCTTTTTTACAGACATTGGTGCACTCGCCCCTGATGATGTGGTAAGAAACCATGAAATGTGCGTCGGGACAGTTTTGATGTACTATTTTCTTTTTAGATGGTTTTATTTCATCCACTCCTAAGCTACCCCCCCCCCATGCTGCTTTTCAAGCGATTCTTTACTATGGACAAATGTCCGATACCTCAATATGTCATCTCCAAGTTGCTATGATTGTTTTTATGAATATCTGGTCAATAATATGTGATCGTTATGCTTATTAACTATCTATGTACTCATATTGCCATGTCATGTTTTTTAATGAATAAAACATGTCTTGTTACATTGACTCATCTTTTAGCCATGCTAGGTCTACCTCATATAAAGTCCCAAACCCTCCTTTTCTTGTATATATATGGATTATAGGGTGACATTATATAACTAGAACAGAGTGGTTCCACATTTTTTACAAATCCCACCCTAATTTAGGATAATCAACATCTGCCTTGACACATTCTATGTTGATTGGATTAAGGTGTATTTCGCACTTGTGTGGATATAAATTCTGGGGTATGTTCATATCACTCGTCAGAACTTAAGAAGTGGCTTGGAAACACTACAAAACATCTTAAACATAACAGAGCCAAGTCCAGTTGTCACCAACTACTACTTATCGTACCATTACCTGGATCAATGAGAGCCTTCACAGACAACGTTGATGGTACTAACAAACTGATAACCAATAGCAAAAAATCCTATATTCCATATCTATATAAGAAATATAAATATTAATATATGATACAGTAAACAACCAATATGTCCTTGTAGTTTATGCATGAAATATGTTTAAAAAAAGCAGAGGCAATGGTAGGAAATAGGTGAGTGGACAAAAGCTATAACAAGATACATGGAGTTTCCTACTGTTTTCAAATTAAGATTAATAAAGGGTGTCAGGAGAAATACAGTCTATAAAGATAATTCCTAAAAGATTAATAGCAATCAGATAAATTTGCAGTGCAAAAAACAGCCAAACCAAGAGAAATAAATGTATAAAAGGGTTTCATATCAACTCAGTAAATAACAAAGACTAATCTTTCACTGTATTGCCTTGTACACACGGTCGGACATTCCGACCACAAAATCTGTCTGATTTTTTCAGACGGATTTTGGCGAAAACTTGTCTTGCATAAACACGGTCGCAGAAAGTTGTCAGAAAATCCGATCGTTCTGAACACGGTGACGTAGAACACGTACGACGGAACTATAAACGGGCCAGTAGCCAATAACTTGTGTCCCCAAATTTATTTTGAGCATGCGTGGCACTTTGTGCGTCGGAATTCTATACACACAATCGTAAAAAGTCAGATCGGATTTTGTTGTCGGAAAATTTTAGGTCCTGCTCGTAAACTTTTTCTGTCGGAAATTCCGACGGAAAAAGTCCGCTAGAGCCCACACACGATCGGATTTTCTGGCAACATAATCCGATCTGACTTTTTCCGTTGGAATTTCCAACCGTGTGAACGGGGCATAAGTGTTATATCATTTCTACTAAAACATTTCATGGCTGATCTGACATTGTTTGCCGGGGATTTTCAAAAAAAAATAAGGTGCAGTATGTAAAAATTGTTTAGAGATATGCAAATGAAAACACAAACACATCATAGAATTGCTGTTTTGTGTTTCCATACAGATGAAGAACTGTAGAATTATAAGATGTATAGCATTATATATGCTTCAAAGCCTCTCTTCACTAGGGATGGGTGGAACAGACCCTTGTTCGGTTCGCGCCAGAACTTTCAAACACCGCAAAAGTTCGGACCCAAATAACGAACCCCATTAAAGTCAATGGGACCCGAACGTCAAAAATCAAAAGTGCCCATTTTGAAGGCTTATATGCAAGTAATTGGGAATACAATGGTTATAAGTGTCCGGGTCCTACACTGGGGGACATGTATCAATAACAAAAGGTTGGGAAAAACATCATTTTTTTTTTTTTTCAAATAGATTTTATTGAAAGAGAAGGCAATACATGGAATCACAATAGAGGGTATACAAAATTTTCTCAAAGTAATATATATATAAGCCAGTAGTCAAGGCACTTACAAACATGGATGTAGACACGTAACTAGGGTAGAAATAACAGGTGTTTCAAAACACTAAAAGAAAACCATGTCACAGTAACTGGATGGATAAAACTTCATTTTTAAATGAGCAGTGATTTTTTTTATTTTTAAAGTGAAAGCATAAAAATGAAAAAATCCTTCCAATATAGTCCCCGGGGGGTCCCTTTACTCTACCAGTATAGTGGCAGATCTGTACCATGTCTAGAATTTGCAGCAGCAATAATTGCATTTATAAAGCCAAAAAAAAAAATTTTTCCCTGCAATCTGCTTTTATTTTGCTCAGCAACAGCTGGAGAGCCTGTATGATATGGCCACAATGTAGTGCACTGGGAACAAGATTAGAGATATTTTGGATACATTGTGGTGTCACTTTGACTTTGGATAGAAGTAATGGGTGTGTAAAGATTGGTCTTTGGGTGTTGGTGGCGCCTTCCCACCGTAACCCTATAGAGGTACTTTTGATGGAAGCAAGAATTGCCCTTGCTGTAAAAAATTGCAATAATATGCACCTGTCAAACAGGTGCTGACCAAGTTTAAGCGAACCCGAACTGTAAAGTTCGGGTCCGTACCGGACTTTTGGGTGTCCGGGTCCCGGACCAGAACCCGAACTATTGGCTGTATGTTCGGGTTCGGGTCCGGTGTTCGGCAATGTTTTGGCGCCTTTTACAAGCTGCAGGGCAGCCAATCGACGCTAGTTTCACTAGTGTGCCCTTAGAAGCCATCACAGCCATGCCTACTAATGGCATGGCTGTGATTGGGCAGTGCAGCATGTGACCCAGCCTCTATATATAGTCCAGACACACAGCACACAGCGTCATTCTGCTATAGACAGGTTCCTGTGCTGCTAAGAGAGGATTTTAGGAGTTAGTGTGATAAAGTCAGTCAGTCAGTCAGTCCACATTCCTTAAATTTTCTTCAAATTAGTTAGATCAGTGAGCGATCTACATAGCTAGAGTAGAGTAGAGAGTTTCTTTAGTAAGGAAGAGAAAGAGGCAGAGAGAATTATTCAAGAGATTCCTAAATCAATTGTACCCTGGCTGGGGTGCAGTGCACAGTCTTTTAACAGTGCCATTAGGCCAGTGCCAGACAAAATATAAGTTTTACCTGCAAGCTCAGTGCACCATCACTGCACTGCCTATTTTAGTAAGAGATACATCATACTCTGTGTGTATTCTGATATTGAAAAACATTGAAAAAAAAAAATAATTTTGCTGTGTTTTTTTTTTCCCAATAGCATTTTCTGCATGTTCATACACGCTTTAGACACTGTCCGTGTATTCTGATATTGGAAAAACATTGCAAAAAATTTTAATTTTGCTGTGTTTTTTTTTCCCAATAGCATTTTCTGCGTGTTCATAAACGCTTTAGGCACTATCCGTGTATTCTGATATCGGAAAAACATTGCAAAAAAAATTAATTTTGCAGTGTTTTTTTTTTTCCCAATAGCATTTTCTGCGTGTTCATAAACGCTTTAGACACTGTCGTTGTATTCTGATATTGGAAAAAACATTGCAAAAAATTAAATTTTGCAGTGTTTTTTTTTTTTTCCAATAGCATTTTCTGCGTGTTCATAAACGCTTTAGACACTGTCCGTGTATTCTGATATTGGAAAAACTTTGCAAAAAATTTTAATTTTGCTGTGTTTTTTTTTTCCCAATAGCACTTTCTGCGTGTTCATAAACGCTTTAGGCACTATCCGTGTATTCTGATATCGGAAAAACATTGCAAAAAAATTTAATTTTGCAGTGTTTTTTTTTTTCCCAATAGCATTTTCTGCGTGTTCATAAACGCTTTAGACACTGTCCGTGTATTCTGATATTGGAAAAACATTGCAAAAAATTTAATTTTGCAGTGTTTTTTTTTTCCCAATAGCATTTTCTGCATGTTTATAAACGCTTTAGACACTGTCCGTGTATTCTGATATTGGAAAAACATTGCAAAAAAATTTAATTTTGCAGTGTTTTTTTTTTCCCAATAGCATTTTCTGCGTGTTCATACACGCTTTAGACACTGTCTGTGTATTCTGATATTGGAAAAACATTGCAAAAAATTTAATTTTGCAGTGTTTTTTTTTCCCAATAGCATTTTCTGCGTGTTCATACACGCTTTAGACATTATCCGTGTATTCTGCTATTGACAAAAAACACCCATTTAGGGTGAGATCATAAATTTTGAAAATATGAGGAGATCATCAAAAAGGGGACGTGGCCCGGGTCGTGGTGCTGCTGGTGGCGCTCCTGTTGCAGGGAGAGGACATGGTCGATCTGTGCCAGATACACGCACTAGTGAAACACCTTCCTTAGGTGCGAGTAGGCGACAGAGCCTGCAGCGGTATTTTGGCGCGCCTAATGAGGCTGTACGAATGTTGAGGCCAGGACAAGTACAGGCGATAGTAGATTGGGTTGCTGACAGTGCCTCCGGTTCCTTCACATTGTCTCCCACCCAGTCTCCTGATGAAAGTTCAGAGTTGGCCCCTGCAGCCGGTGTCCATCAGTCTTTCACCTCACCCCCTTGCAAATCAGCCAATCAGTCTGAGCCCCAAATCATGCAGCAGTCTCTTCTGCTTTTTGATGACTCTGTTAGCAGGGTTTCCCAGGGCCATCCACCTAGCCCTGCCCCAGAAGTGGAAGAGATTGTGTGCACTGATGCCCAACCACTTATGTTTCATGATGAGTACATGAGAGGACCATCGCAGCACGTCTTGGATGATGACGAACACAGGTGCCAACTGCTGCTGCTTTCGCCATTGTGCAGACCGACAAGGAGGGCAGGGGTGAAGACTGGGTGGAATATGATGTGGAGGACGATGAGGTCCTTGACCCCACATGGAATCAATGCCATGCAGGTGACCAGTGAAGTTCAGAGGAAGAGGCGGTCGTCGCACAGAACCACCAGCACAGCAGAAGAGGGAGCAGGGTGCAAAAGCGAGCGTCCGTCCCCTAGACAGTACGTCTGCTACTGCCCAACGCAGCAAGGGACCAAGCACACCAAAGCCAGGTCCAAGGAGTTCCCTAGCGTGGTAGTTCTTCAGACAATGTGCTGATGACAAGACACGAGTGTTTTGCACGCTGTGCAATCAGAGCCTGAAGCGAGGCATAAACGTTCTCAACCTGAGCACAACCTGCATGACCAGGCATCTAAGTGCAAAGCACGAGATGCAGTGGAGTAGACACCTCAAAAACCAAGAAAGGTCTCTGGCTCCTTCTGCTTCCTCTTCTGCTGCAGTCTCGGCCTCTTCATCCACCTCTGTAGTGACAGTGACACCTGCCAACCCGCAAACAGAGGATCTGCCAGCAACACTACCACCTGGGTCACCAACCATCTCCACAATGTCCCATGGAAGCGTTCAGCTCTCTATTTCCCAAACACTGGAGCGGAAGAGGAAGTACCCCCCTAGCCACCTGCGATCCCTGGCCCTGAATGCCAGCATTTCAAAATTCCTCGCCTTTGAAATGCTGTCATTCCGTCTGGTGGAGACGCAGAGTTTTAAAAGGCTGATGTCATTGGCTGTCCCACAGTACGTCGTGCCCAGCCGCCACTACTTTTCCAGACGAGCTATCCCTTCCCTGCACAACCAAGTGGGGGACAAAATCAGGTGTGCACTGCGCAACGCCATCTGTGGCAAGGTCCACCTAACTACGGATGCGTGGACCAGTAAGCACGGTCAGGGACGTTATATCTCCCTAACACCACACTGGGTAAATGTAGTGGCGGCTGGGCCTGAGGCGGATAGCACTTTGGCACATGTCCTTCCACCACCGAGGATTGCAGGGCACTTCAGTTTGCCTCCTGTGGCTAACTCCTCCTACTCCGCCTCCTCATCCTCTACCGCCTCCTCATCCGGTCAGCGTAACACCTTCACCACCAACTTCAGCACAGCCAGGGCTAAACGACAGCAGGCAGTTTTAAAACTTTCCTGTTTGGGGGAAAAAACCCACACCGCGCAGGAGTTGTGGAGGGACATGGAACAACAGACCGATGAGTGGTTGGTGGCAGTAAGCCTCAAGCCCGGCCTGGTGGTGTGCGATAATGGGCGAAATCTCGTAGCAGCTATGGGCCTAGGCGGTTTGACGCACATCCCTTGCCTGGCGCATGTGCTGAACTTGGTGGTCCAGAGGTTCCTTAAGAATTACCCCGATATGCCAGAGCTGCTGCAGAAAGTGCGGGCCGTCTGTGCGCACTTTTGGCGTTCCCACTCTGCTGCTGCTCGCCTGTCAGCGCTGAAGTGTAACTTCGGCCTTCCCGCTCACCGTCTCATATGTGACGTGCCCACAAGGTGGAACTCCACCTTGCACATGCTTGCCAGACTGTGCGAGCAGCAGCAGGCGATAGTGGAGTTTCAGCTGCAGCACGCACGCGTGAGTCGCTCTGCGGAACAGCACCACTTCACCGCCAATAACTGGGACTCCATGCGAGACCTGTGTGCCTTGTTGCGCTGTTTCGAGTACTCCACCAACATGGCCAGTGCCGATGATGCCGTTCTCAGTGTTACTATGCCAGTTCTATGCCTCCTTGAAAAAACGCTTCAGGCGATGATGGAAGAGGATGTGGCACAGGAGGAGGAGGAGGAGGAGGAGGAGGAGGAAGAGGGTTCATTTCCAAGGCTTTCAGGGCAGTCATTTACAAGTGGCTACGAGGGTGGGTTCCTGCACCAACAAGCGCCAGGTACACAATTGTCCGGCAGCAAGGGCACAGTTCTGGAGGATGACGAGGTGGAGGATGAGGAGGAGATGAGGGAAGAGGAACCATGTTCACAGCAGTGTGGCACCCAGACCAGCTCATGTCCATCACTGGTGCGTGGCTGGGGGGATACAGAGGACACAGATGACACACCTCCCACACAGGACAGCTTTTCGTTGCCTCTGGGCAGCCTGGCCCACATGAGCGATTACATGCTGCAGTGTCTCCACAACGGCCGCGAGTTTCCCACATTTTAACTGGTGATGATTATTGGGTGGCCACCCTGCTGGATCCCCGTTACAAGGACAACGCGCCATCCTTAATTACCTCACTGGAGCATGATCATAAGATGCGCCAGTACAAGCGCACACTGGTGGCATTCCCACTTGGCAGCGGGGGTACGGTGGAAGCACAAGGCGAAGGCAGAGGAGGAGGAAGAGGTCGCCAACGCAGCCGGGGCACCGCCAGCACATCAGAAGGCAGGGTTAGCATGGCCGAAATGTGGAAAAGCTTTGTCAGCACGCCACAACAACCAGCACCACCAGCTGAGATGGAACGTCTTAGCAGGAGGCAGTATTTCACCAACATGGTGGAGCAGTATGTGTGCACACGCCTACACGTACTGAATGATGGGTCTGCCCCCTTCAACTTCTGGGTCTCCAAATTGGGCACATGGCCTGAGCTTGCCCTTTACGCCTTGGAGGTGCTGGCCTGCCCTGCAGCCAGTGTATTATCTGAACGTGTATTTATCACGGCAGGGGGCGTTATCACAGACAAGCGCAGCCGCCTGTCCAGAGCCAATGTGGACAAGCTCACGTTCATTAAAATGAACCAGGCATGGATTCCACAGGACTTGGCCGTACCTTGTGCAGAATAGACACATATACCGGTGTTCTGACAAAAACTGTCTTGCTATCGGATAGTGTCCGGCCACTTACTGTGCAGGTGCAGTGCTTGCGCAGTACGGAGGACAAGGAGATTCACAAAATCTCCAAAGATGAAGGTCGCCTGCGCAGTGAGTGCAGGTTCAAGCCCGACCATCCAAGTGGACATACGGTAGCACATAGTAACAGGGCCCCTCACGGGCTCGCTTGGCTAGGCTTCAACCTCGGATGATGTGGCTTGGACCTGGAGTCACCGCGCATCGTCTTCGGAGAGTTTCAAAATCCCCTTGTCCTACGTACTGAGCAAGCGCAGTACAGGGCGGACACTATGCGACGGGGGACAGAATTCGACACATCATTCACCACTAGCCTTACCCAGCCATTGTTGTATTTTTGAACCAGTGTTGGCTACCTCGTCCTCCTCCACCGCCACTTCCACCTACACTGCCACATCCACCGCCACCTCAACCTCCTACTCCATTTGAACCTCGTTCTCCTAGGTCAAGATTATATTTTTTTTCATTTTTTTAATTTCCAAGTATTTTATTTTCCCACTGTCTTATCCATTAAATTGAATAATTTTTTCCAGCAAGTGCGTATTCTGGGGTATTCCCACCATATGTGCGGCATCGTGCCGTTGACTTTCTGAGGTTCTTAATGACTTCCTGTACCTCTTGCTGAGAAGGAGGCCTCCATCATTTTATTTTTATTTTTTTATGTTATTTTAAGTTATTTTCCTATCCACATTTGTTTGCAGATCACTTGCCATGCTCTTAACAACATTTTGTTGCCATTTGCAGCCCTCTAGCCCTTTCCATTACTTTTTTACAGCCATTTTAGTCTTCAAAAGTTCGGGTCCCCATTGACTTCAATGGGGTTCGGAGTTCGGGGTCAAGTTCGGGTCAAGTTCGGTCCCGAACCCGGACTTTTTTCCGAAGTTCTGTCGAATCTGCTGAACCCGAACATCCAGGTGTCCGCTCAACTCTAGTGCTGAACAATTGGTCTTTGGGTTTTAATTGGGCCCATGAAACCTATACCAAAGACATTCTTCCAGATGAAATGATTGAACACCCACAAAGCAATCTGCTTACATACTGTGACTGTGTTAATGCATTATAGCTGTCTATGCCAGCAGGTGGCGCTGTCGTTTTATAGTTTATAGTGCATGTGATTTATGATATAACAGGATGTATTGTCTATCTATGCTATGTATACTTGTTTGTGTTTATGCTCATTGTTCCTGTTCCATGCTGTAAGATATGTTCTGCCTTGCTCCATAAAAGTAAAGCCGTTTGCTATATCCAAGAAGCTTCTAGTGCACGATTTCAATACTCTAACAATAGGTTATGGGTCCAGGCACCCCAGGCACCCCAGTGCACCCAGCGTACCCTGCAGGCATCCAGGCACTGGAAAAAATTCTACAGTGTGTCAGTGAGTACTGTATGCAGGCTACTGAAAGATGGCAAGCGGTTCAGATGAGAAGTTTGCAATTGCAATTACCAGGTATGGAAGTTTAAACTGGAAGTGTTTCTCACCAAGGATGACCTGTGGCAAGTGCTGAATACAGACGGAGAGACAGAGGACTGGGATAGGAACGACAGACAGGCAAAAGCCTATCCACATAAGAACAGAAAAACAGCCAAAGGTATGTGGACTACATTACAAAAACTAGTCTAAACAGCAAACTGTTTTTGCTATGAAGGTTTTACAAGATGAGACTTGAAGGAGGCCAGCAAATGTGTGACAATGTGAAAGCTATGCTTTAGATCATAGAGAAGCTGCATGCCATCGGAGAGGATATCAAAGATAACCATATTGTCGCACTGCTCCGCTGCAGCCTTCCAGAAACATATACTGCTCTTGTAAACACTTTAGAAACCAGACCAGAGCAGGAGCTGACGCTAGCTTGACCGGAAAGGGCATGCAAGTGAAACACCTAGACACTAAAATGGCTTTATTATATGGAGACGTTAAGGAAGACCTCTACATGGAGGAACCACCAGGGTTTGACCAAAGAGACAACATTGTTTGTACACTTCAGAAGAGAATCTACGGTCTTAAACAATCTGCAAGGATGTGGAATGAGAAAGTGAACAAAGTATTTACCAGAGAGGGAGGCTCAAGAAGTAAAGCAGACTCCTGTAACTTCATTATAACTTGTTTTGAACGAGAAGGGGATTACAATCAGATAGTTCACAAGCTGAAAGAAAACTTTGAAATCAAAGAGCTAGGGAACATAAGCTACTATCTGGGAACTAAATAGAGAGAGAAGAAAATGGAAGTTATCTGCTCAACCAATCTCAGAAAATCTCTGAAATCTTGGAATAATTCCATATGCAAGATGCAAAGAAAGTGAAACCTCCTATGGGACCAGGCTATCAAAAGACCAATGAAGCAGAAAACTTGCTACCCAACAATGATATGTATTGCAGAGCAATTGGTAAGCTGCTATATGTTGCCAATGTGATGTCGGCACTGCAGCTGATGTTTCCATCAGCTGTTGGGTGCATGCTGCCACCATTGTGGGTAAGGGAACCCAGCAGTGTAACCCTACTGCGCATGCGTGAGGCTCTGTTCCTCTCTCCCACTGGCCCGGCAGCAGGGGGAGGAGGAGGGAGCCGAGCAGTTACTTCATGGGCCACGGCCCGGACTCCCGGAAGTGGGAACATGATACCTGTTAAAGACCTGTCAAAGACAGATATCCCCTCCCCCTGAAAGGTGCCAAATGGGCCACTTGAGGGGGGAGGAGACAAATCAGCAGACGTTCCACTTTTGGGTGGAACTCCACTTTAAGGAGTGGCTTGGAAATACTACAAAACATCTTCAACATTACAGAGCAAGTCCAGTTGAATGTCACCAACTACTGCTAGATCTGGATCATTACCTGAATCAATTAGAACCTTCACAGACAACATTGATGATACTAACAACCTGATAACCAATAGCAAAAAATCCTACATTCCATATCTCTATAAGAAATATAAATATTAAAATATGATACAGTAAATGACCAATATTTCCCTTTGCAGTTTACGTTCAATTTGTTTAAAATGTTTAGAGACAATGGTAAAAAATAGGTGAGTGCATAAAATCTGTAACAATAAACATGACGTTCCCTACTGCTTTCAATTTAAGATAAATAAAGGGTGTGTGTCAGGAGATACAGGAGTCTAAAAAAAAAAAAAAATTCCTAAAAGATTATTAGCAATCAGATAAATTAGCCATGCAAAAAACAGCCAACCAAGGAGGAGTAAATGTATAAAAGGTTTTCAGATCCAGTACATAACAGAGACTAATATTTCATTGTAAGTGGTATATTATTTCCACTAAATTATATGATGGCTGATCTGACAATGTTTGCCGGGGATTTTCAAAGTAAACGAATACATCCAGACGTCAACTTTAAAAATGCTCACGCAGTATGTAACAATTGTATAAAGATAAATGAAAACATAGAAACATAGAATTGCTGTTTTGTGTTTCCATATAGATGAAGTAGTGTAGAAGTACATGTCATATAGCATTATATACTGTATGTTTGAGAGTCTCTCTCCACCATTCAATTTACCTGGGTCTTTTCTCAGCTCAACTAATGCCAAAAAAAAAAAATTGCATCATATGTCTAGGATTTTGAGCTTTCCTTATAATTCCTTATAATTTCTTATAATATTGGTTACATTTTGAACTTACAATGTCTAATTATCAAACTTCCTGACTGACTATCTGCTGTTTTTCTTTTTATCTCCCCATCCTTCTTTTAGGAAATATCATGCATTTTTGCATTTATTGTCTTTATTTATGCATATAAATATTTTATTTATTCAAGAATAAAAACTAACAAATTAAAAATATATTCAGTGTTTATTCAGAGGAGTGCCAAACTTATAATGAAGGGTAGAAAAAAAAAGAGGGGGGGTGGTACCTTCATCCCAACAGAATAGACAAGCAAAGATAAAATATAACCTATTCATTAAGTTCCCTGAACTTTCTTTTTAAAGCAGCTACGTTTTTGTTCAGGTACATAAAAAGGAAAAAAGAGAACGTGTTCCAAATCTTGGTGGGTTTCGTTTAGAAGGAAGTCACACACTAAGTAGAAAACCATGTCCAATGCCTGATTCCTAAAGCAAAAATATATGGAAGGCAGGACTTTTGAGGCACCACAAACACCATAATATACCTTTTCATAAAATTACATTATATGTACAAAAAATGTAAAGCTATCACTAAAAAAGGAAAAAATAGAATAACACAAAATGACATATACTTTATCACCCACTTAACTGGAGCATTATTCTCTACAACACAGAGAAAGGAAGGAGAGACAACAAAAACAACACCCCTTAATAACAACACTTTTACACTCCTATAGTGGTTGTGACAGGTATTTGTCAGGTCAACGCGTTTCACGGATTTTAACGACTTCAGCCCTGGAAGAATTTGCCCCCTCCCTGATACGGCACTGCGATGCGGCACTGCATCGCTTTAACGAACAATTGTGTGGTTGTGCGAAGTTGTACCCAAACAAAATGTATGTCTTTTTTCCCACAAATAGAGCTTTTCCTTTGGTGGTATTTGATCACCTCTGTGTTTTTTAATTTTTGCGCTATAAACAAAAAAATAGTGACATGGATAGAGTGACAATTAAAAAAAAAAAAAACAATATTTTGTACTTTTTGCTGTAATAAATACCCCAAAAAAATTTAAAAATGTCTTCATCAGTTTAGGCTGATATGTATTCTTCTACATAGTTTTGGAAAAAAAAAAATGCAATAAGCGTATATTGATGGTTTGCACAAAATTTATAGCGTCTACAAAAGAGGGCATAGATTTATGGCATTTTTATTATTTTTTTTTTTTTTACTAGTAATGGTGGCGATCTGTGATTTTTATCAGGACTGCAACATTGCAACGGACATGTTGGACACTTTTGACACTTTTTTGGGACCAGTGCCATTTTTACAGCGATCATAGCTAAAAATAGCCACTGATTACTGTATAAATGTCACTGGCAGGGAAGGGGTTAACACTAGGGGCGATCAAGGGGTTAAGTGTGTCCTAGGGAGTGATTCTAACTGTGGGGGAATGTGGCTGACTAGAGGAGGAGAAAGATTGTTGTTCTTACTTAGTATGAACACACAATCTGTCTCTTCTCCCCTGACAGAACACAGATCCCGGTTCTCGCTCTGTCAAGAGCAATTGTGGGTGCCCGGCGGGGACACGCTGTTGGCTCGTGCCTGCTACAGCGTCTTAAAGAGCTGACATACAGCTACGACGGCTGGCGCAACAGTGCCAACCTGATGCAGTATAACTGCGGCAGCTGGTCAGGAAGGGGTTAAAAATGCAGCTTCATCAGGAGATAGGGGGTCATTTTACTCCAAGAGAGAGATTTACTCATTAGTCACATATGATAATATTTTATATAATTCATATATTATATAGTTCTCGCCATGCGATTCAATGCCCAAACACCCCCTCACCTAAAACTTTACATGCAAGGGTATCGGTCCTCCCCAGAGATGTAGAAATAGATAAATGATAGAGGACTTTCAAAATGTATAGATATAGGTTTTTTCTTGCTCACCAGACATATTCTTAGATTGCTAGAAAATAATACAAAACCACCAAGCTGTCAAAGATACTGGCAAATGATAAATACTTATCATAAGTCTCTGATCTTCTCTGGAACTTGCTTTCACATGCCATCTAGCTCTCCAAATCATCAAACTCTCATGTGCTCTCCTGAAATTGATCTCTTCAAATGATCACACAATCTGACTGGTCAGTTGTGCAGAACTGCTTCCTTCAACTCTCCATGCTCTGAGTGTCTTCTGTTAAATGTGATGTTTGTTTTAGATAGCACAGTAGAGTCTTTCTATAATATAAGGTATTCACATGTCTCATTCCATCACCTATCCCAAAAGTAAGGCAATTAAGGCTTATTTCTGAACAGTGGGTGGATCCATGTAAGCACTGGTGGCCCGTAATGCAGGCCGCCCCCTATCCATGTTTTTTTTTAAGCACGTGATTAGAGCCTGAGACTCTAATAGGCTTCAAAAAACGGTGGGCTCGGGGTGCAGAGCTCTGCGTCCTGAGTCCACCCAGTTGTGTGACAATAGCGAATGAATATTCACTATCATCTTCCTGATTGTCCTCCTGACCAAACAGGAAGTGGGTCATCAGACCCATCACTCAATTGGCCGAAAGGAGAACCAATCCTATTGGCTGCCTAAGAGGAGAAGGGAGAAGGAGGGAGGAGACGCACAGCGGAAGTCGCTGCCTCTCCCAGTGCCCAATAGATGAGGTAAGGGCAGGGCTGGTGACCGACCGGGGGGTGGTGCAGGTGACCCTACCGATCTACCGTGGGGGCATGCATTGTTTTTTGCCGCCCCCCACCAAAGAATATACCACCAGCAGCCACTGCATGTATGGGATTTTCTTATGCCCAATTGGAAAACTACACATCCAAACCACTGATGTACACCGCAGATACAGCTTAATACTATAAAGACATTTCTTCATAAAGACATGTATTATTTATGTGGGATGGTTAAACTTGGCTGAATAGTAATATATGATTAATGGTTCTTAACAAAATTTAAGTAATTGGAAAAAAAATTGTTTTGCCTTCCACTGGAAAAATTGAACATAATGGATTTTCTTCTGATTACAACCTAAATTGTTACATATTTTTTTATTCTCTTACCAGGCGGTCTATCACAATAACGTAACCTATATTGTACTAACAGGTTTTCCAAATTTAAAATACATAAAAATTCTATTTTTCTTGTTGCTATTTTTTATATATTGTGTTACTACGTCTGGAAATCTTTTCATTGTGGTTTTATTTCATTTGAGTAAAACACTTCAGTCTCCCATGTACCTCTTCATCACCCAACTATCATTGTTTGATATAATTCTGTCTACAGATATTCTTCCCAACCTTCTTTATATCATCTTACATGATGGATGTACCATGTCTTTTTCTGGATGTATCATCCAGTTCACCTTCTTTTCACATGCTGAGACCTCAGAATGTTTTCTACTGACTGTGATGTCCTATGACCGGTATTTAGCCATCTGCAAGCCCCTGCATTACAACTCTATAATGAACCAATCAATTTGCATTAAATCAGTGATTATCATATGGGTACTGAGCTTCAAAATGGCATTGGTTAATTCTCTATCTTTGTGCAGTCTTTACTATTGTGGACCAAACATCATTCATCACTTCTTCTGTGACTATCTACAACTACTTGAGCTTTCCTGCTCTGATACTTCATGGATTAACATTCAGACATATCTTGTAGGTCTCATTTGTGTCATAGCACCTTTTATGATAATTGTTATATCGTATATCTGCATTGTTATAACCATCCTCAAAATTAAATCAAATACAGGAAGAAAGAAAGCCTTCACCACCTGCAGTTCTCATTTGACCGTAGTGTGCATTTTTTACGGGACACTAATCGCTGTGTATTTGTTTCCAACAAAAGGACAACTAGATATTCTGAACAGGGTCCTAGCTCTCTTTTACACTGTAATGACTCCACTGCTTAATCCGATCATATACACGTTTAGGAACAAGGACTTTAAAAAAGCTGCTGAGAAAATAAAATCATACTTTTTTAATTAAAAATGCAAACGTGATTGATACAAAAGATCTGAAATAAGTTTTTCCCAGCAGTCAGTCTTCTTTATGCTGGATAAATGTATATAAAGCTATATATCTATCTATCTATCTATCTATCTATCTATCTATCTATCTATCTATCTATCTATCTATCTATCTATCTATCTATATATATGTTTTTTTATAATTGTATTTTTTTCAAAAGTTACAAAGAATGCAATAACTTAGAGAAAGTACTCAGTTTCAGGTAACAACAACATATGCAGTCCACACAGGTGACCCGCTCCCAAAAAAAGACAAACAAAAGAAAGAACATATATGGGTTGAATTGAAATACATATACATGTAACGTATGATAGAGGTCGAACATAGTACAGGTCAATACATAGTTCAGGGTAGCAAGCAAGAGGAGGGAGTTTCACTGAGGTAATACATCAACCAGAGAGGAGTGGAGGTTTTGGCCAGTCATGGCATAGTAGCCGGCAAAGGGGTACCATATTCCGACATATCCCAAAGATCCCATATTTTATTAAATTGGGGAATATTATCATGAACAGAGGCTGTTAAGTATTCCATCCTGCGACTGTCTGCTATGAGTTGGAGCAGTCTAGACTTGGGAGGAGTGGATGTGGATAACCAACAAAGGGGGATTAGTCGCCTGGCAGCCAACAGAAAGAATGTTATCAAACGGTTGCCATGTTTTGTGATGCCTGGAAAGGGGATGCCCAGCAGATAGTGTATAGGATCAAGCGGCAGGGACACGTCCACCACCTTCTGTATCAAAGTCATTACTTCCTGCCAGAGGGGTTGAATCAAGGGGCATTGCCAGAAAATATGGTACAAGGAACCGACTGCCAACCCACAGCACCAGCAATGCTCCGGAACCGAGGGGTCCTATTTATGGATGACTTCAGGGGTTTTGTACCAGCACATAAGTATTTTGATGGATGTTTCTCTCTGAAGGACACATTTGGAGGATTTGAAAATAGAGGACCAGATCCTGTCCCACATTTGGAGACTGATAGGCCTACCTAATAAAAGTGTCCATCTTCTCATGTACAAATGAGTAGTTTCGGACATGGGAGTTGACTCTTGGTGGATAAGATGAATGGAGGAGATTATATGTAGTTGATAGGGGCCATGAGCACAGAGTGATTCAAAAGGGGTCGGTGTATCAAGAGTTAGGGTAGGGGAACATGATTGGAAAAGATGCCTAATTTGTAAATAGAAGTAGAACATCTTGGAGGGAATCGCAAATTTCTTGCGCAAAGTGTCAAATGTGTGTAGGCGTCTAGAAACAGGGTTAACAAGGTTACGCAGTTGGAAGACAGACGCATTGACCTAGGGAAGAGTGTGTCCCAGGGACAAGTTGTCAGGTATAGATGGGTTAAATAAAACGTTTAAAAGGAGGGGGCATGTAGATAAGAGTGAATAGGTCTTCTGGCATTTGTGCCATACAGACAGGGAGAAATTCATAGGAGCAGTGCATTGGCGTTTAAAAATAGGATGTATTTGTGACGATTCTGACCAGATTAGGGAACATGGGTGCACCGGATACAGAACACCTTTCTCTATATCCGACTAATGGCTGTGAGCCTGCAAGCTGGACCAGGAAACGACGGTCCTGAGGTGAGTAGCGTAATAATATTTTATAGTATCCGGGGCACCTAATCCCCCCCAAGATTTGAGAGAAAACACTACCGAGGCTGCTATGCGGTGTGCCTTATTGTTCCAAATACATTTTAGAAAGCTTCTTTGAATGGCTTTAAGTTGGGAAAGGGGTATAGCAACAGGCAGGGTTTCAAAATGATCAGTAACCTTGGCAGGATGGACATCTTTAGGACGTTCACTCTGCCTAAGAGGGAGAGAGGGTATTTGGACCAGGTTTGCAATGATTTATTGATGTCTGCAATTAGGGAGGGAAAGTTTTCGGAGTAGAGTGTGGAGTAAGTGGGTGTAAGACGTATCCCCAGGTATTTAAGGGATGTAGAACAAAATTTATAAGGGAAGGAGGATGTCAGTTGAGATAGAATGGGGGGGAGGGATGTGTATGGGAAGAGCTTCGGTTTTGGAAGTATTGACCTTGTAGCCTGATATAGCGCCAAAAGAGGAGAGGAGGCCATGTAGTGAAGGTAGGGATAATAAAGGTTGCGTAATGGTTACCAAAATATCGTCCGCAAACAGTGATAGTTTATATTCCCTCTGTCGCATCACCACCCCACGAATACTGGGATGTAGGCGGATGGAATGGCAAGGGGCTCAAGACATAGAATGAAAAGCAGTGGGGAGAGAGAGCAGCCCTGCCGAGTGCCATTATGCATGGGGAAGCAAGGCGACAGGAAGGAGGACATTTGAACTTGGGCAGAAACCTGGGAATACAGGGCCTCTAGTGCACTGATAAAGGGACCTCTGAAACCGAACCTAGAGGGTAGAGAACATATATGGCCAGCTCAGCCTATCGAAGGCTTTTTGTGCAACAAGACTTAGAACCAGGGCTGAGTGAGAATGTCTGTCTAATAAATCAATAAGGTCTATTGTATGACGAGTATTGTCCCCCGCATGTCTGGTTGGGACAAACCCCACCTGGTCCCTGTTAATACGTTTTGGAATGTATTTGGACAATCTGGATGCAAGAATTTTAGTAAATATTTTGTAATCTGAATTTAACAGAGCTATGGGCCTATAATTGTCTGGGAGGGAGGGGTATTTCCCAGGTTTAGGAATTACAGATATATAAGAGTGGGTGAACTGTGAGTGGGGGGTTTGACCTTTAAGGAGGGAACTATAGAGAGATAGAAGGTGGGGGGATAGAATATCTAGAAAGGTTTTATAATAGAAGTACGGAAGCCCATCAGGGCCAGGGGATTTATGTAGAGGAAGGCCTTTAATGGTGTTGTAGAGTTCCTCAGCAGAGATAGGTGCGTTTAGATCAATGAGGTCTGTAGAGGAAAGGGTCGGAAGTCTAAGGTCAGTAAAGAAAGTGGTGAATTTTTCTTAAGAAAAATTAAAGTGGTTTTCGGGTGTCAAGCAATTGTAAAGTTTTTGGTAGAAACTACCAAAAGTCTTAGACATTTCACGGGGACAATGAGTTTTAGTACCATCTGTTTTAATAAGAAAGTCGGGGAAGGAGTTGAAAGGACGTGGGCGGAGCTTGTTAACCAACATCCTATGAGGTTTGTTCGAGAATTCGTAAAATTTTTGTTTAGTCCGTAGTAAGGCTTTCGCTGCTTTGTTAAAGTGCAAGGTTTTTATCTGTTCCCTTAATAATACAACTGTACGAAGCCTCAACACTGTGGGTTTGTGTAATAACTGACATTCTGGGGACATCAAATCAGATGTCAATGACTGTAACAGCTGGTTTCTATCCTTTTTCAGGCAGGAGCCTTCTGCAATACAAACACCACGGAAGACTGCCTTGTGGGCTTCCCACAGTGTGGAGGGTTCAGAGACAGAGCCTTTATTTAGCAAAAATTATTCCTGCAGGCTAGAAGCTAAATTGTTGCGGGAGGGTTACGAATGCAGGAGGTGGTCATTAAGGCTCCAATGGCATGTCTTAGAGTGAGGTTGGGAAAGTAGGATGTCTAGTGTTATGGGCGCATGGTCGGACCATGTAATGGGGGCTATTTCAGAGTTGACAGTGTGGGGGATGAGGGGGGCTGAGATAAGAAAATTATCTAATCTAGAGTACATTTTATGGGCCATGGAATAAAAGGTAAATTGTTTAGCCATTGGGTGTTTGATCCTCCAAAAGTCAAACAAATGGTGGGATCTGGTACATTTGCAAAAAGCGTTGGCTTGGGAGGCAGACTTCTGAGAAAGATTAACACCTGAGACGCTTTGTCTGTCTCTGGTAGGGGGCATGACCAAGTTAAAATCACCGCCAACTATCATGAATGGCTGGGAGCGATATTGAGGAGAATCAAAAACTTAATTTAGGAAAGCTACCTGCCCACTATTGGGGGCGTAAACATTAACCAGGGTGAAAGAGGAGGACATATAGTCACAATCCAAGATGATGTATCTTCCATGAGGGTCTGTAAATGAGCTTTTAACCCTTATAGGGCAAGATTTCTTAATTAGAATAGCCCCTCCTGCCTTGCCTGAGGGATCCGAGGCAAGATAGGACATAGGGAAAAGCCTAGATGCAAACTTCAGTGAACCACCAGTACGAAAGTGGGTCTCTTGGATCATGACTATATCTGCACCTGAGGATCTGAATTCCGCAAGGGCGGTCCAACGCTTCCAAATGGAATTCAGACCCTTAACATTATATGATAGGAGTTTTAGAGCCATAGATACTGTATAAAACAAAGCAATGAGAGCATATAACATATATCTTTACAGATACTATATCTGACACTTAGATTGGGTTGCATAAGAATAACGTAGGCACTTTGGGAAAAATGACCTTGAAAAAGCATAAACAAAAAATGTTGTACCTCGTGAATAGTTAGAAACATGTAATAAAGGAGGAAGGAGGAAAAGGGAGACCTCATTGGACTGTACTGATTTGTAACCTTACATTTTGAACAGTTCAACCACTCACTTGTGTCTTCAAAAAAAAAGAAAAATAATTAAAAAAAAGGAACAAAAAAGAAAAAAACTATGGTAGAAAGCCTGGAGACATAGCCATGTCTCAGGGGGCCCGGGACGTTGTCATGGGCCAGAAGGGGACACATGACGACCACTAACCAGGGACTTTGGAGAGGGAGAAAGGAAACCAACCGTTCTCCTTAGAGTGAAAAGAAAAGTGCAAAACGTTGGTTGCAAAAAGCACAAAAATTCAAGATGCAAAAAAATTTGAACCACATGGGGATGTGAAAAAAGGATTCTCCCCCAGAGAAAAAGAAAAAGCTTTTTTCCTCAGGGTGAGACATGAGGAAAACCTAAAGTCCAGGGCACAGCAGATGTGTTCATCATGGACTTTTAGAAAATGGGAAATAACTGGATACCAGAAAAGTTCTGTGACATCATGGAGGTTGCTTGGAGAACCGAGATCGTTGAGGAGAAGAGAGGTTCTTCTTTGACTGGCTTTGTATGGGGGTCCAGAGGCGACTTGGCGTGGTAGGAAAAGGGCGAGCTGGTACTTGTGTAGGTTGTGGGTCCTCATCAGGAAGCAGAGGAAAAGCAATGCTTTTTATGAAGGCATCGCCCTCCTGGAGATCTTGCATGCTGTGTTGGACGCCATCCTTTGAGACAACAAGACGAAAAGGGAAACCCCATTAATATGGGACCCGGTGCTGTTGTAGGTGTGCTGTGATCGGGCGAAGATTTATTCTCTTTGCCAGGGTGATGGGCGAAAGGTCACTGAATATTTGTAGCTTAGCACCCTTATAAGAGATTTGGGACTTGTTGCGTGCAGCTAAACTCAGAGCCTCTTTGCTGTCATTGAAGTGAATGCGCACAATGACATCCCTAGGCCTGGCTCCAGCCGGAGGTTTTGGGCCCAGGGAGCGGTGTGCTCTATCTAGGCGCCAGTCCACATCCACAACTGTGGGGGCTAGTGTATTAAAGAGCCCCAGGAGATAAGGGCGTAATGAGGAATCACCAACCGTTTCAGGGATACCACAGAACCTGAGGTTCTGACGTCTTTCCCTGTTCTCAAGATCTTCTTGTTGTAGGTGCAATTGGGTAATAGATTGCTAAAGATGGTGGTTCTCTTCCTCTATGGCCTGCACATAATTGACCATATCATCAAATTTGTATTCTAAGGTGTCAGTACGCTCACCAATCTGGTCAATTTCTCCCCTTAGTTCAGTGGATATTTTGCTCACCTCAGCCACAATGTTCCGGGTGATTTGCTGAAGCAGGAGTTGGAGCTTCGCATCTAATTTTGCATCCAAGATGTCGGGGGTTAATATCCCTTGTGAAGCGGGTGTAGTCTGGTCCGGAGCAGGATCAGGCAGATTACTGAGTTCTTCTGTCCCCAGAAGGGGGTCCATCGCAGCGAACGGGTCGGCGGCGATACTCGAGGCTGCGGATTGTGAGGAAGCGGTCCATGTTCGATCCCACCCGCGGGCCAAAAAGCGGGTTATAGGAGTGCTGTTGCTGGCCAACCTTTCCCAGGGTACGGGGGCCTCAGAGAGCGGACGGGTCCCGGAGCTCACTCAGCAGACATCCGCCATGCTAGGAAGCCGCGCATGCGCCCCTATATATATATATATATATATATATATATATATATATATATATATATATATATATATATATATATATATATATATATATATATATATATATATATATATATATCCTACATACAGTGCCTTGAAAAAGTATTCATACCCCTTCAAATTTTCCACATTTTGTCATTTTAAAACCAAAAACATAAATGTATTTTATTGGGATTTTATGTGATAGACCAACATAAAGTGGCACATAATTGTGAAGTGGAAGAAAAATTATAAATGGTTTTCCAAATTTGTTACAAATAAATATGTGAAAAGTATGGCATGCATTTGTATTTAGCCCCCCTGAGTCAATACTTTGTAGAACCACCTTTCGCCACAATTACAGCTGCAAGTCTTTTGGGGACATCTCTACAAGCATTGCACATCTAGAGAGTGAAATTTTTGCCCATTCTTCTTTGCAAAATAGCTCAAGCTCTGTCAGATTGGATAGAGAGCATCTGTGAATAGCAATGTTCAAGTCATCCCAGAGATTCTCAAATAGATTTAGGTCTGGACTTTGACTGGGCCATTCTAGCACATGAATATGCTTTGATCTAAACCATTTCATTGTAGCTCTAGCTGTATGTTTAGGGTCGTTGTCCTGCTGGAAGGTGAACCTCCACCCCAGTCTCAAGTCTTTTGCAGACACACAAGCGGAATTTCGGTCTAAAAAATCTTGGATGGTTTTTCCGACCGAATTCCACTCAAGCTTGGCTTGAATACACACGGTCAGACAAAAGTTCTCTGAACTTTCGACCGTCAAGAATGTGGTGACGTACAACACTACGACGAGCTGAGAAAATTAAGTTCAATGCTTCCAAGCATGTGTCAAATTTTTTCCGAGCATGCATCGTTTTTTTTGCGGCGAAATTGCATACAGACGAATGGAATTCCAGATTAAAACTTTTTCCGATGGGAAAATATAGAACCTGCTCTTAATCTTTTGCTGGCAGAAATTCAGACAGAAAAAGTTGGATGGAGCATACACACGGTCGGAATATCCGACCAAAATCTCCCATCACACTTTTTTTGATGGAAATTATGACCCTGTGTATGCAGCATAACAGGTTTTCTTCTAAGACTGTCCTTTATTTGGCTCCATCCATCTTCCCATCAACTCTGACCAGCTTCCCTGTCCTTGCTGAAGGATGGTGTGTTCAGGGTGATGTGCAGTGTTAGTTTTCCGCCACACATAGAGTTTTGCTTTTGTGGCCAAAAAGTAAAATTTTGGTCTCATCTGACCAGAGCACCTTCTTCCACATGTTTGCTGTGTCCCCTGGATGGCTTCTTGCAAACTGCAAACGGGACTTCTTATGGCTTTCTTTCAACAATTGCTTTCTTCTTGCCACTCTTCAATAAAGGCCAGATTTGTGGAGAGCACGACTAATAGTTTCCCACCTGAGCTGTGGATCTCTGCAGCTCCTCCAGAGCTACCATGGGCTTCTTGGCTGCTTCTCTGATTAATGCTCTCCTTGTCCAGCTTGTCAGTTTAGGTGGACGGCCATGTCTTGGTAAGTTTGCAGTTGAGCCATACCCTTTCCATTTTCAGATGATGGATTGAACAGTGCTCCGTGTTCACAGCTTGGGATATTTTTTATAACCGAACCCTGCTTCAAATTTCTCCACAACTTTATCCCTGACCTGTCTGGCAGGTTCCTTGGCCTTCATGATGCTGTTTGTTCACCAAGGTTCTCTAACAAACTTCTGAGGGCTTCACAGGACAGTTTTATTTATACTGAGATTAAATTGCACACAGGTGTACTCTTATTTACTAACTAGGTGACTTCTGAAGGCAATTGGTTCCACTAAATTTTAGTTAGGGGTTTCAGAGTAAAGGGGGCTGAATATAAATACATGCCACACTTTTCAGAAAATTTTGAAAATCATTTATCATTTTCCTTCCACATCACAATTATGTGCCACTTTGTGTTGGTCTATCACATAAAATCCCAATAAAATATATTTTATACATTTTTGGTGGTAACATGACAAAATGTGGAAAATTTCAAGGGGTATGAATAATCTTTCAAGGCACTGTGTGAAATTGATGATCATTAGAACCTGTTTGGTATTATTGATTAATAATACACCTGACTCTTATCCTTCAAAATCCCTGACTTTGTGCAAGTCTACAAAGTGTGCAAGTGTAAGAAGTGATGCTGGTTTGATGCCAAAGGGTAGTCATAACAAATATTGATTTAATTTAATTTTTTTTTCTCTGTTGGCTTATTTCGTATTTTGCATTCTTACTTTACAGCATTTCTGCACACCTACCTAAAACTTTTGCATGGTACTATATATATATATATATGCACACACACACACACACACTGTATATATGTATATATGTAGTATATGTATATATTTAGTATGTAAATTGTTGTGAATTGTTGTGAAATCACTGGGTTAGAGATGGTAAAACCACATTATAGGATAGAATTAAATAACATGGATGAGGTGGTTCCACTATTTTCACATCTCCCATCCTGTTATTGGACAATCAACATCTGTCTTGACACATTCTATGGCGATTGGATTATTAAGTGTCTCTGTTACCTATGTTGATATACATTCTGGTCTTTGTTCATATCACTCAACAGAACTAAAGAATTGGCTTGGAAACACTATGAGACATCTTTAACCACTTTCAGACCGGACCAATTTGCAGCCAAAGGACCAGGCCCCTTTTTGCGATTCGGCACTGCGTCGCTTTAACTGACAATTGCGCGGTCGTGCGACGTGGCTCCCAAACAAAATTGACGTCCTTTTTTTTCCCACAAATAGAGCTTTCTTTTGGTGGTATTTGATCGCCCCTGCGGTTTTTATTTTTTGCGCTATAAACAAAAATAGAGCGACAATTTTGAAAAAAAATGCATTATTTTTTATTTTTTGCTATAATAAATATCCCCCAAAAATATATAAAAAAACATTTTTTTTCCTCAGTTTAGGCCGATACGTATTCTTCTACATATTTTTGGTAAAAAAAATCGCAATAAGCGATTATTGATCGGTTTGCGCAGAAGTTATAGCGTTTACAAGATAGGGGATAGTTTTATAGCATTTTTATTAATAATTTTTTTTTTATTATTAATGGCGGAGATCTGCGATTTTTTTTGTGACTGCGACATTATGGCGGACACATCGGACATTTTTGACACATTTTTGGGACCATTGTCATTTTTACAGCAATTAATGCATTTAAATGCATTGATTTCTGTATAAATGACACTGGCAGTTTAGGAGTTAACCACAAGGTGGCAGTGTAGGGGTTAAGTAGGCCTAGGGGTGTTTTTTTTACTGTGGGGGGGCGTGGCTGTCAGCTAGTGAATGCTGATCTCTGCTCCAATCACAGGGAGCAGAGATCGGCGTCACTAGTTGCTAGGCAGAACGGGGAGATGCTGTTTATCTCGGCATCTCCCCGTTTAGCCGCTCCGTGAGACGATCGCGGGAGTCCCCGCGGCGATCGAGTCCGCGGGGACCGCGGCCGGACTCACGGGGGTCCCGACCGGCGCGGGAGCGCGCCGCTCCCGCCGCGCTCCCGATGGCACGGACAGGCTAAAGGAGGGACGTATATATACGCCCTCCTGCCTGTACGTGCCATTCTGTCGACGTATATCGTCGTGCGCCGGTCGGCAAGTGGTTAACATTACAGAACAAGTCCATCTGAATGTCACAAACTACTACTAGCTGTACCATGACCTGGTTCACAAACAATGTTGATGGTGCTAATAAACTGATAAGTCCATCTTAAATGTTGCTACCCCCCCCCAGCTAATCCCTCCATTGGCTTTCACTCAAACCAATACAATTCAAGATACAAACAATAACTTACAAAGCCATCCACAGCTCTGCACCCAGCTACATCACTAACCTAGTCTCAAAACACAAACAGGCCCATCTTTAAGGAAGGGCAAAAGGGGCAGCTTCCCTGGGCCCATCATTGTTGTGGGGCCCAAAGCAGCTGCCTCATACTTGCAAACTATCACAGTTTACATTCCCTTGTCCCTTGAAGTTTTAGTCCTGTGCTGTGTCCCGATATCTCAGTGTGAAGTTATGCTACTAATGCTGCCCAGCTCTGCCTATTGCCATGGTCAGATGACTCACCTGCAGACCCTGTGTTTATATGTAAATAGCCTGCATTGATATGTAAATAGCGGCAGTATTAATATGTAAATAGCCGCAGACTGCCAGCATTGATATGTAAATAGACGTATAACGGCTGCATTGATATGTAAATAGAGGCTGCATTCATATGCATTTCATGCCCCCTGAGGTCATATCCACCATCACTTCCGCTGAATGCTTGAAATTCTAGCCTACAACTGTGGTCATTAAGCCTAATACCAGCCTGTTCTGCAAAGGTAAGCAAGTTGGAGGTGAAGCCTTTTTTGAAAACAACATGATGCCACAGCACCGTAAATTTTGGTGCATGTGAATACGCACATCTCAGCAGATGCGTGAGGGTGTCATTAACAATTTATGACACTGCTGTGTATCTGCTAAAGGGTAGCAAGTTTCTTTGGTGTCAGGAAAGCGATTTTGCATGTGTTCCCTTGTGGCTTGGTGTACAATCCTTTCATTCACACTAGTGGCCAGTGTGAAGGTCCCCCTTACATCGGTGGTCAGTGTAAATCCTATTACATTAGTGGTTAGTGTAAATCCCCATTACATTGGTGGCCAGTGTAGAAATGCCTCTTTATATTGGTAATCTGTAAAAAATCCAAATTTGCATTTGTGGTCAATTTTGAATCCTCCCTTACTTTGGTGGTCCATGTCTAAGCCAGTTTAAATTGGTGGTCAGTGTAAATCCCCCCCTTATATTGGTGGCCAGTGTAGAAATTCCGCCTCATGGGTTGTTGATGTAAAATCTCCCATTACATTATTTGTCACTGTAAATTCTTCATTACATTAATGATTATTGTACATTTTCCTTTACATTGGTAGTAAGTGTAGAATTGTCCTTACATTGGTGGTCAGTGTAAATCACCCATAACATTTGTGGTCGGTGTAGAAGTGTCACCTTACATGAAGGTCATTGTATATTCCCCCTTACACTGGTGGTTGGTGTAAATGCTCCCGTTGCATTGGTCTCAGTGTAGAAATCCCTCTTTATATTGGTGGGTGGCATAAAATCCCCCATTACATGGTGATTAGTGCAAATTCCCCCTTGCATTGGTGGTCAGTGTAAATCCCCCCTCACATTGGTGCTCACTGTAAATTCCCCATTACATTGGTGGTCAATGTAGAATCCCCCACTATATATTTGCCAAAGATTTCCAGCTTCGCTCTACATGATTCAGTATTTTTCCACAGTGTACTGCCTCCTAACTAATCCCCCCAACACTGCCACTGCTCCCATCAACCCCCAGCATTGCCACTTATCACCCCCTCCCCCAGCATTGCCACCAATCCCAGGTTTCCTAGGAACCCTAGGAGTATTATGTCTATTGATGGGTCCCCTCATCTCCCCAGTCCATGGTGTGTAGGCAGTGAGGAGATGATGCTATAACCTTTAACAACCAATCAGTGAGCAGAAATGATATGCACTAGCTTCTTGCAACCAATCATTGAGCGGTAATGATATGCAGTAACCTCTAGCAACCAATCAGTGAGCAGTAATAATATGCAGTAACCTCTAGCAACCAATTAGTGAGTTGTAAGGATGTCCAGTAACCTCTAGCAACCAATCAGTGAGCAGTATTGATGTATATTAATCTCTAGCAACCAATCAACAAGCAGAAGTCATGTGCTATAACCTCTAGCAAAAAATCAGTGAGCCATAATGTGTGCTGTAACCTCTAGCAGCCAGTCAGTGAGCGTAAATATACACTGTAACCTCTGGCAACCAATCATAATTGCTGCGATTCACTAAAGTGATTTTGAGTCTATATGATACATATTGCATGTCTCAGAGTAGATGGAGAGTGAAATTGCATGGAGGGGGCCCAACATGTGGAGCAGGCCCAGAATTGACATGCACCCAAAAAAAAATTGTCCCTCCCACACACCCACCAGCACATCATTACAGAGGAGCCCAGATCAGTTAGTAGGAGGGAAGGGGCGGGCGGGTGGCCAACGTGTTGGAGAAATACTTTTCTTATTTTATTCTGCACTCTGTTCAGATTGCCGGTTGCACTGGCTTATCAGCGGCCCTAACCGTACTGTCTGCCCTCATGTTGTAAACAATTACACAAACCATTGGTTTTATAAACATTTTGAATAAATAATAATGATAATAATATACTGAATAAATAATTTCACTAATATTTATTTGTGCGGAATGGCTCATTGCCAACATATGTGCATAAGCACGTCCTAGTGTCAGAAGCATACAAAGGTCGTATACACATTAAATAACATGGCCAAATGTGGGAATTGCTGTGAAATCACTGGGATACAGATGTTAAAACAGCATTACTGGATTATAGGCTGACATTTTGTAACTAGAACAGTTACACAATGTCAGTCTATTGAGATGGCTCCAGAATTTGATGCATTGATGCAAGATGCATTTACATTGAAGGTTTGATGTTCAAAAAGTGAGATACACACGTGTAGGAAAAAAATAATAATCACTGGAAGGAATGTTGAATATGGTTACCAATTCCGAAAAAGTCTTAGGTGAATTGGATTTGAGAAGATCCTCAACTCATTGGTAACCAGACTCACGCCATGTCTTAGTTTGTAAGTGCGGTGTGAGGAGTTCTAAAGAGGAAATCGGTGTGAGAACATCAGTGTTGACTCTAGTATACACTGAACTATAGATAAATACTCTGCAAGCTGTCATAGATTCCTGAACTGTGGGGGTAAATGTTGCTATGTTCAGGGGAGACCATAAGTTGGCTAAAATGAGTGCCTTAAGTTCTGGGCTAGGGATAAGGTGGATTCTATGGCCACCCACAGGGTATCTGAAGAGGGATGGAACCAGTGTTGCAGTTAAGTAAGTTGGGCTGAATAATAATGTTTAATAAGATGTGCATAAGAACACCATGCACTTTTTTTTTCCTAAACAAATATTTTAAGGTGGGAGGTTAGAGAGCAAAGATACTCACGTTTAATGGGGAACGTTTAATGATGATCTTCTGGATCATCCAAATGATCTTTAGCAAACCTAAGAAATGTACTGGCTTAAGCAGGTGGACACGTCTGGCACTGCAGGATCTGAGTCCCTGGCGGCGTAGTGTGTTACTGATGGTAGCCTTTGTTACGTTGGTCCCAGCTCTCTGCAGGTCATTCACTAGGTCCCCCCTGTGTGGTTCTGGGATTTTTGCTCACGTTCTTGTGATCATTTTGACCCCACGGGGTGAGATCTTGCGTGGAGCCCCAGATGGAGGGAGATTATCAGTGGTCTTGTATGTCTTCCATTTTCTAATTATTGCTCCCATAGTTGATTCCTTCACACCAAGCTGCTTGCCTATTGCAGATTCAGTATTCCTAGCCTGGTGCAGGTCTATAATTTTGTTTCTGGTGTCCTTCAACAGCTCTTTGGTCTTTACCATAGTGGAGTTTGGAGTGTGACTGTTTGAGGTTGTGGACAGGTGTCTTTTATACTGATAACAAGTTCAAACAGGTGCCATTAATACAGGTAATGCGTGGAGGACAGAGGAGCCTCTTAAATAAGAAGATACAGGTCTGTGAGAGCCAGAAATCTTGCTTGTTTGTAGGTGACCAAATACTTATTTTCCACCATAATTTGCAAATAAATTCTTTCAAGAATCAGACAATGTGATTGTCTGGATTTGTTTCCACATTTTGTCTCTCATAGTTGAGGTATACCTATGATGACAATTACAGGCCTCTCTCATCTTTTTTAAGTGGGAGAACTTGACTAAATATTTGTTTGCCCCACTGTAGCACACTACTCCCTTGGGAGCTGCTGGGTGTGTTTATACTTTACCGCTAACATACCTCCGTTCTTCCACCCCTGCACGATTCACAACAGAATCAGTCAATAAAGGTTGAACAAATAACTTTATTCTTCTTGGGTTCAGTCCAATACAAGTGTATTAAAGGAATGTATGAGCTGCCTCTTCCTTCTGGTTCTTTAGAGTATTTAAGTCCCTTTCCCTTAATGAACTGACCGATGCCCCTCTGAAAAGCACCTTGGTATATGAATGCTGGAACTCCCAGGCCTCACCTGCCTATCTTGCCTATCCTGTGATCCTCCCAGATCAGTTCAGGAAAGTCCGGATGACATCCCGGTCTACTCCATCCTCTATGCAGCTACTTCCCGTTTCTTGTAATTAGAACCATCCCAGCCGGGATGCCTGGTTAACTTCTCCCAGGGTTTCTTTGATGACTTGGTGTAGTTTAACCATCCAGCACTGAGGTCTCTAAACCCTCAGGCCTTCAGGTTTGGTTCCTGCTCTCCAGCACTGGGGTCTCTGAACCCCTAGGCCTTCAAGCCTGCTCCTTGGAGTCACATTTTGGCTGTTTCTCTGGACTCAGTTTATTCCCATCTCCCCCTAGGAAGCATGTGACCTCAGTTTATATATTAGTCCCGCCCCTGCCCATACAAATTAACTATTGGACCAGGGCTACCCATATAAACTGCCTGCACTCCAGTCCCCAGCCTGACTTCTTTCCAGAACATTTTTTAGAGAAAGCAAGGGAGGTCTTTCAGGGCAGAGTACAGGTGGCCACACACCCCTCTATACTACTACTCCTCCCCAAACCAAATTAACAACCAAGCCTAAACAAAAAGGGTAAGACACTGGCAATTTACCTATCACTTACCTACCAACACCCACATATAGTGTTCACAAAATCATATAGTGTTCATAAAATCATATAGTGGACTCAATCCATTAAAACATATAGATGAATAAAAAGTGCTTCTATGTGCTTATGTGTCATCCAATTAATTCAATTTGAAAGTGCTTCTAAAGTCCATGCGATTTGGAAACTGCTGTGTAAATAATCCAAAGCAAGCCACAGTGATCACCCTTGGGTGCTCCCCCCTAGGTATTAAACGCTCACCTCTGAGCGCGTGACTTTGCACTTAAGCTTAGTCAATACACACCTGTGAACCACCAATGGGGCTCTTCAGTTTTAACCATACTCCTGGACCCGTCAGCGCTATACCTCAGTTGACTAAAAAAGGACTGGATGGTGTAATAAAGTTTTAACAGTTTATTAATCACATAAAACCCCCTATGGGGTACTCACATAGTATCCTGACAGGTCACCTGCTGAACGTTCATCCTGTCCCCTCCCCAACGCGTATTTATACAGGGAAGGTCCCTGTGTGATTATTTATTTTCATTTATATGTTCATTTTTAAGTATTCATAACTATTTGTTGCACTATTGTCACTTTTTATAGTCACTAGTTACTGGTTGTAACATGGGGTGTGATTTGCATGCATATTTTTACTTTGGTTATCACATATATATATAATGTGAAGACTATATTTAAAAGCTCAGCATATATATTTATATTTGTATTAATGACACTGGCAGGGAAGGGGTTAACATCAGGGGTGATCAAAGGGTTAAGTGTCCCTAGGAGGTGCTTTCTAACTGTATGGGGGATGGACTGACTGGATGAAGACAGAGATCCTTAGCTTAGCAGGAACACAAGATCTCTATCTTCTTCCCTGTCAGAATAGCGATCTGCCTTGTTTACATAGGCAGATTGCTGTTCTGCCTCTGTGAGGAACGATCACGGGTGCCCAGCAGACATCGGGTTTGGTGGAAATAAATTCTGGGGTGTGTTCATATTACTTATCAGAACTGACTGGCCTTGGAAACATCTTCAACATTACAGAACAAGTCCAGTTGAATGTCACTATTTCTAGCTTTACCATGAACTTGATCAATGAAAATCCTCAAAGACAATAATGATGGTACTAACAAATAGACATGTGCATTCGTTTTCGTCCGAATGCATTTTCTTCCGAATTTCAGGTATTTTCGTTATCGTTTTAACAAACGATAACGAACATGCAGAATCCGAAAACCGAAAGATCCAAAATAAACAAATGCTTTATTTTCGTTTTCGTTGTAACAGTTCGATATAGATAGGAGATTCGACATGACGCTGACAATAGCGATCTGTGTCCATCGAACCTGTGGTTGAATGTGCCTAACCTTAGCTCTATTAGTCCAAGATTATTCGACATGGAGAGAAAAGATTTGCCATAGAGAGAAAAGGTTCAACATTATAGAGACAATAGCAAAAAAAGGTTGAATGTGCCTAACCTAACTCTATTGGTCCAAGATTATTCTACATAGAGAGAAAAGATTTGACATGAAGATTCGACAAAGCAGTCGCCACAAGCGGACATTTATGGTCAAATGCTCTGCCCATAGGCTATATAAGAATTTTAATGTTGGTTGACTAGTAATAATAACTAATAAATATAATTATTACTAGTGTCATACAACATTAGAATTCTACTATAGCTTGTAGGCGGAACATTAGACTGGAAATGTACGATTGCAGCGTCGTACAGTTTAGCTGCTCCGTCGAATCGTCTTAGAACATTCGACAGACACCATAAGCCTTCAAGAGGAAGTAAACCCTGTTGGGTTTACGTCCTCTTTGTTTCCCTGCAAAGGTAAAGCATAATGGACTACTATGCATCACATAGTAGCCCATTATGTGTCACTTACCTGACACAGGAGCCAGCGATGTCACCGTTGTCCCCTCTTCCACGGAGCATCCATCTTCTTTCTGTGTAAGTGACGGCATATTCGCCTTCACTTGTGGCGCGCCTAGTGTGCCTGCACCTTTGTCTACGTAGACAGCGGTGCCCTTTCTTTGTAGAATATCTCCTTAACTGTGTAGGTTAAGGAGATATTTCTTGGACCTACAGGTAGGCCTTAATCTAGGCTTACCTGTAGGTCAAAGTGGTCCCAGAGGGTTTACAACCACTTTCAATGACAGATTCAACCTTAATTATTTCAGATTTACAGACAAATGCATTTTTTTAATGAAACAAAGCAAATAAAAATGAATTTCGGGAGTAACTAAATAAATTTATTTTTCGGACGAAAACGAAATTTCGAAACAAAATATTTCAGTGCAATGTCTACTAACAAACTGATAACCCATAACAAAGAACCCTACATTCTATATCTATATAAGAAATATAAATAATAAAATATGACAACCCATAATGTCCTTGTAGTTGAGGCATGCAATTCATTTAATATGGTAGAAAATAGTTGAGTGGATAAAAGCTGTAACAATAAAGATGGAATTCCCTACTGCTTTCAAATTAAGAATAATAAAGGGTGTGTGTCAGGAGAAATACAGCCTAAAAAAATGATTCCTAAAAGATTATTAGCAATCAGATAAATTAGCAATGTAAAAAAAATCAGCCAACCAAGGAGGAGTAAATGTATAAAAGGGTTTCATATCAACTCAGTAAATAACAGATACTAATAATTCACTGCAAATGGTATATTATTTCCGCTAAAATATTTAATGGGTGATCCGACATTGTTTGCCGGGGATTTTCAAACTAAACTATTATATCCAGATGTCACCGCTAAAAATTTGCATGGAATTGAGGTGAAGTATGTAACAAATGTTTGAAGTCAAATTAAGACACAGACACGTCATATAATTCCTGTTTTGTGTTTCCATACAGATGAAGAACTGTAGAAGTATAATAGGATGTATAACATTATATCTGCTTCAGAGCCTCTCTCCACCACCCAATTCCAATTATTATACCATAATTTGCAACTCAACTCAAACTAATGTCAAAAAAGATTGCATTACACATTTTAAATCTGAGCTTTCCTGGTTCTGTGTATTGTTACAATATTCTTTATTTATTTTTTTTCATTTCAATCGTTTTTATTGTTGTGCATTACCAAGATACAAACATACAACTTAGTGAGTTCCTTATACCAATTTGACCAGGAGTTCCACATTTGTCTCAGCTTGGTGTCATATTGATTGTTGTTGAATAAAAGTGTCTCATAATTGTTGTGAGTCGGAACCATTGTAACTACATCTGGAACAACTGGGGGTTTCGTTTTCCAGAGTTTTTGTTATGTTGTGCCTAGCTGCTAGTAATATGTGAGTAATTACTTCCCCGTGAGCTCTAAATTTAAGTTTAGCAAAGCTAGATCTGGAGATGGGAGTATGGTCAATCCTGTATATTGTGAAAGGATTAAGAACACTTCCTGACAGTATTTTGTTAATTATATATAGTTACATAGATAGTAAGGTTGAATAAAGACACCAGTCCATCTAGTTCAACCTGAGTGAGTGTCTACAATTGTCCCTCTCCATGTATATTGTGTCTCATTAAGATGCTCATCTATTATATTATTATTTATTTAAGGTACCCATATAGCGCTGTCAATTTATGCAGCGCTCCACACATATATCACACACTCACATCAGTCTCTACCCTCAAAGAGCCCACAATCTAAGGTCTCACATTCATATACTAGGACCAATTTTGGAAAGAAGCCAATTAACCTACCAGCATGTCTTTGGAGTGTGGGAGGAAACCCACGCAGACACAGGGAGAACATGCAAACTCCAGGGAGGTAGTGTCATGGTTGGGATTCGAACCAGCGACCCTTTTTACTGCTAGGCAAGAGCGCTACCCACTACACCACTGTGCCACATTCCAGAGCAGGGATCCTCAAACTACGGCCCTCCAGCTGTTGCAGAACTACACATCCCATGAGGCATTGTAAAACTCTGATATTCACAGACATGCCTAGGCATGATGGGAATTGTAGTTCCTGAACAACTGGAGGGCCGTAGTTTGAAGACCCCTGTTCCAGAGGGTAGAGGAGTGGGGGACAGATCCTTGGTTGTTTAGAAAGAAGTTAGTCAAGTGGTCTTGAATTTGTTCAGCGTATGGGGACGTTTGAATGTTGCGGGTATTGGCTTTCCAGATTCTCATTGGGTTTGAGGATGTAGAGGGTGCAATGGTCCGACCATGTAATGGGATCTATATTTGAATTATGTTTTTTTGGTGGTACCCACTTGTCAACTAGGAAATAGTCGATTCGAGAACATGAATTATGTGGGGCCAAGAAATAGGTCTAGTCTTGCTCTGTCGTTTGAAGACATCGCCATACGTCATGTAGATCATGGGATCGAAGGAAGTTCAGCATAGGTGAAGGATGCCTGTGGGAGGGGTTGGAGGTGTCCAGTGCTTGATCTGGTATTATGTTGAAATCCCGACATAAGATCAAGGAGCCTTGTCTGTGTTTGTTGATTTTCTTCATTGCCTTGTTTAGGAAGCAAATTTGGTGTGAGTTTGGGGCGTATATGCATGCTAAGGTATATTAGGAACTTGCGATAGTGCAGATCAGGAATAAATATCTACTATTTAGTCCCAATATTTTCTCGTGCAGAAGAAAATCAATGGTTTTGTTAATTGCAACCATGTATTTAGTTGATTTAAACTAATGTAAATCTGGTGGGCAGCTAGGCTGTGGGCAGCATAAGTTCTGATTGCTATTGCTTTCTGCATTCTTTGTTTTCCCCCTATCCTAAGGAATTGTTTGCTTTTGCCTGCTGAATTGCAAAAGATACAATGTTAGGAGTATTTATTTCACCCCAGCCAATTACTTGGAGGCATATTGCCAATCATGAGGGCTGGTGAAGGAGCTAAATATACAGAGAGCCCTTCAAGAAGAGTCTTTGCCTCCTAGGCTTGGCCTGGAGAAGATGCCAGTATAAGAAATCTTGCCATAGACTCCCAGGCTCTGCTGCCTTGGGTAGATGAAAGGAGTACAAAAGCCCTTTATCTCCCTGACCTGTTGCCTGTGGAGGAAACTGTTTCAGTGCCATATCTCTCTACAGAGGTCTAATATGCCCCCTGCTGAAACAGGCCTATAGCTCCATATTTAGCAAAACCCATGCTCCCTGCTGGCTAAAAAGCACTAGCCCAAGCACACACCTGTTATGAACAGGTCTATGCTAGGGCCTGGAAGACAGGAAAGCAGTTGTTAAAGGGGAACACCTTCATGAATCAAAGACTGCTCAGTCCATAGCCAGGTTTAGTTAAACATCATACGGCCTCTACCAGCCTTGGAACAGTATAACAAAAATAGTCAGCGCTAAACACCTCCTACAGCTGCTGACAATAAGGTGATATATATATATAACCTTCATGGAATGAATGTGTTACATAGTTACATAGTAGGTGAGGTTGAAAAAAGACACAAGCCCATCAAGTCCAACCTATGTGTGTGATTATATGTCAGTATTACATTGTATATCCCTGTATGTTTTAGTTGTTCAGGTGCTTATTTAATAGTTTTTTAAATTATTGATGCTCCCCGCTGAAACCACTTCCTGTGGAAGAGAATTCCAGATCCTTGCTGCTCTTACAGTAAAGAACCCTCTACTCAGTTTAGGGTTAAAACGCTTTTCTTCTAATTTTAGTGAATGGCCGTGTGTCTTATTAAATTCACTTTCGGAGAGTTGTATACCTATTGTGGGGTCACCAGTACGGTATTTGTACATTGAAATCCCCTCTCAAGCGCCTCTTCCCCAGAGAGAATAAGTTCAGTGCTCGTAACCTTTCCTCATAACTAATGTCCTCCAGTTCCTTTAACAAGGGGACCCCTAGAACCTCCCCCGCCCCCCATGTGAATGGGTATCGGGTACATTGTATCCCTACCCATTCACCAAAAAAAAGTGTGAAAAAGTAAAAACCACAACAGACAATTTTTGACAATTCCGTTATTAAAAAAGGAAAAAAAAGTGTCCCGCGATGTGAATCCACCTTCAATCACGCCACCTGATGGACCCCGAAAAATAGAAAAAAAAACTAAAAAAACTCTGCCTCCATGGGAGGCCTCCCAGCAACTGCTGTTTTTTCGCTTTGACAGCTCTTATATAGGCAAGGGCGGGGCCACACGCTGATGTAACTGGATGACCATGCTACCCTCTGAAATCACATGATGTCACATGATGTCAGAAGGGGGCACTCACCCTCCCATGTTGAGGGCAAGTGGCCTGGTATATTTCAGGAGGGGGGGGGGCGCTCGCTCATCCCCTCTATCCCGACCTTCAGGCTGCATGCTCAGATAAGGGCCTGGTATGGATTTTGAGGGGACCCCACACAGTTTTTTTTTTCTTAATTCTGTCATAGGGTCTCCCTTAATCACTGTATTATATACACTGAACTGCACTATATACACTGCACTGTAGTATATATACTATACTGACTACACTATATATTCTCCACTGTATTATATATATACTACACTGACTGCACTATATACTCTGCAATTTATTATATATACTACACTGGTGGCACTATATACTCTCCACTGTATTATATATAATACGCTGACTGCACTATATACTCTGAACTGTATTATATATATGTAGCAGCCCCCCTGTAAGGGCTGCTAAGTGTTGTGGCCCACCTGTCATCCTGCCCAGCCCAGCATTCAAGTCCTCAGTCACTCCAAGGCAATGAACAATCCATTAGCTTTTGTTTTATTGAGGGGATTGTACTTGGATGGGGTATAGGAAGTATGGCAATTGGGATGATTTTTAGAACAAAGGATTGAAACAACTTATATACTGAGTGTATACACACCAATATATATATATATATATATATATATATATATATATATATATATAGATCACATAATTACATGATCGAATAAAGCTGTGGCAAACAAGCAGAGTCTGGTGTTGATTGGATTTCAGAATGTGCAGCTTCAATGGACCATGAGACCGAGTATAACCAATTAAAAAGACAAGCAAATTAAAATCTTATAGTGAAAAGATAGGGTGGTTAGTTTATTTACACAAAATAGAATTGTTTTACATGACACTTCAAATTTCCCTATCTTTTCACTATAAGATTTTAATTTGCTTGTCTTTTTAATTGGTTATACTCGGTCTCATGGTCCATTGCAGCTGCACATTCTGAAATCCAATCAACACCAGACTCTGCTTGTTTGCCACAGCTTTATTCGATCATGTAATTATGTGACCTATACGTTGTAACCATATATATTTGATGTCCATTTGAGAGTATATCAGCTATGAGTAAGCACTGAAATACAGTGCGAAACGCGTCAGCTCTGTACCCCCCTTTTTGCCATGTTTGGATTGTGGTGTCTTTTTGCTTTTAAATAAACCCTTTGGATTTTATTTTCCCGGTGTGCGGCTGTCCGGAGTTCTTCCTTTTGATTTCTAATCGTTGTGCTATTAGCCAGCACCTGGGGCTCCCACACAGGAGCAGGAGCATTCGCTTGTAGGGAGAGTCTTGGAGCGGTGGTCGTTTGTTTTCATCTATACTCTGAACTGTATTATATATATGCTACACTAACTGCATTATATACTCTGAACTGCATTATATATATGCTACACTAACTACACTATATACTCTGAACTGTATTATATGTAGCGCCCACCACCTTTAGGTGGGTTCTAATGGGTAGAAGATAGGAGAAATTACCAGTGCCTTACTGTTTCTTTGTTTAAGCCTGGATGTTTGATATGGGTTAGGGTGGAGCTGTAGAATAGAGGGGGGTGTGACCACCTGTTCTTCACTCTGGAACCATCCCTTGCTTCTCCAGAGTAATGTTCTGGAAAGGAGGCGGGTCAGGGAATGAGGGACAGGGAGTATATATGGCCCTGGTCCAATCATTAATTTGTATGGGCAGGGGCGGGTACATACATATACACTGAGGTCACATGCTTCCTGGGGGAGATGGGACGAGATTGAATCCAGAAATGCTGCAAGATGTGACCTCAAGGAAAAGGGCTAGAAGGCCTGGGGGTTCAGAGACCCAAGCGCTGGAAAGTCAAAAGAATCCAAACGGAAGGCCTGAGGGTTCAGAGACCTCAGAGCTGGAAGGCTCAACACAGCAATTTGCACTAAAATCCCGGGGGACAGAACCAGGCATCCCGGCTGGGATGGTTCACCATTCAAGAAGCAGGAAGTAGCTACTAAATGGACAGAGTAGACCGGGGGCGCCTGGGCTTTCCTGAACTGGCCTGGGAAGAAATCGCAGGAGGTGAGAAAGGTAGGTGAGGCCTGGGACTTCCAGCATTTTAACAGTACCAAAATGTCTTTCAGAGGGACATTGGCCAGTTCGCTAAGGGAAAGGGTTCTATCTACTCATACGGAGCAACAAGAGAGGCAGCTCATACTTCACTGTATCATTTACACATTGCACGCTGCAGCCTAAGAAATAAATGTTCTTTTCTTCAACTGTTGAACTGTGTTTGTAATTACTACAGCAGTACTGTAATGAACTACCTAGCAGCTCCCAAGGGAGTAGTGCGCTACATATATATTCTATACAGACTGCACTATATACTCTGAACTGTATTATATATGCTACACTAACTGCACTATAGACTCTGAACTGTATTATATATATATATATATATATATATATATATATATATATATATATATGCTACACGGACTGCACTATGTACTCGGAACTGTATTATATATACCACACGGACTGCACTATATACTCTGAACTGTATTATATATACTACACTTATAAATACAAAATATAGCGCTCACAACCATTAAAGTATGAAAAACGTGTGAAAAAACACAATCATATAATTAACAAAATAAAGTCCAAACACAAATGTAAAACGTGACTCTAGGTGCTTCAATCCGAAGGGAACAAACGTGCAGAAATATTGCAGACGTATTCAGGTACAAAACACCCCCTCATGTATCCCCACTCACCAGATTGTAATGACCCCTAGCTTTTCAGTCTGGTGGGTCGCTTTAAGCTTTGTATTGGTGTCCAGTCAAATCTTCAGATCCAATGGTTTATAAATGAAGTTGCTCAGCAGAACGAACGGATACCCAAAAGTGAGGAAAGAAATGGAACTAATAGTGAGGTACCGTTTAAAAAAAAGTTTATTGGAAAAGGGAATGGGTACTTACAAAAAGTACGATAAAAAAAGCCTCAAACATGGAGCTGATAGTGTAAAAACGCTGTTCCTGGCGTGCGTTCCACGGGACCGGAAGTGACGTCAGTAATACCGGACATTGCGTCAACGTTTCACCCTCTAACAGGGCATCATCAAGGACCTTGAAAATCCATAAATGGGGTTCACACAGAACAGAGACCAGTCACTAGTGGGGTAACACAAGGCTCTGTACTAGGTCCTGTACTATTTAATCTATACATAAGTGATATAACTAAAGGTTTGGTGGGTAAAGTATATGGTTAATGCTACTCTATAAGTTTGAAGAAAAAATTGGATGGCAGATGATCTGAGGAAACTGTGGACTTTCATGGTATGGTAAAGACTCACATAAACATTCATAAAAAATATATAAATTTATTAAAAAAATACAAAGACACATACAACAATTGATAAAGAATCTTCAAAAATGAGGTTAAGACAATGCACATGGATAAATCCCTTATTAAAGAACTAAACAGTGAAACGTATATTCATTCATCCACAAGGAAAAAAAAAAATGGCGGTCACACCGGTTCAGACTTAACATGTTTCGCGGGGTAACCGATTCTTCAGGAGTATGTTGCACAAGAGATTAAGTGAAGTTGTCTCTATAAAAGATATTTAAACAATTAAGTAAACAGCAAAAGTATAATTAGTATACAGATATGCCTACAGAGGACTGAATATAAACTGTGACCACCCCATTAATCTGCCATAGAGGGGGACACAGGAAAGGGTAAAGTATGTCTTTTTACAGATGATACAAAGATGAGCAATATGACCATGTTTTACAGATAACACAAAATTATACAGAAAGGTTAAAACTCAGCTGAATAGTAATATATTGAAAAAAGAGCATAACAAAATTGAAAGAATAAATGTCAGAATAAATGTCAGAATAAATGCTTTAGTTTTGCCATACACCAGAATTGTGCGGAGTAGAACATTTGTTTTGTTATGGTTACAACCTAAAGTATTATGTATTTTATATCCTCTTTCCAGGTGGGCTATCACAATAACATAATCTATATTGTACTAACAGGTTTTTCAAATATAAAAAGCAAAAAGATTCTATTTTTTGTGATGCTGTTTTCCATATATTGTGTTACTATGTCTGGAAATCTTTTCATTGTGGTTTTAGTTCATCTGAGTAAAACACTTCAGTCTCCCATGTACCTCTTCATCACCCAACTATCATTGTTTGATATCATTCTGTCTACAGATATTCTTCCCAACCTTCTTTATATCATCTTACATGATGGATGTACCATGTCTCTTGCTGGATGTATCATCCAGTTCTTCTTCTTTGTACATGCTGAGTTCGGAGAGTGTTTTCTACTAACTGTGATGTCCTATGACCGGTATTTGGCCATCTGTAAGCCCCTGCATTACAACTGTATAATGAACCAATCAATTTGTATTAAATCAGTGATTATAATTTGGTTACTACGTTTCAAAATGACATTAGCTGATTCCGCATCCTTGTGTAGTTTATACTACTGTGGACCAAACATCATTCATCACTTTTTCTGTGACTATGAACCCATACTTGAGCTTTCCTGCTCCGATACTTCATGGATTCATATTCAGACCAATGTAATAGGTTTCTTTTGTGTCATAGCACCTTTTATATTAATTGTTATATCATATATCTATATTGTTTTAGCCATCCTCAAAATTAAATCATTTACAGGAAGACAGAAGGCCTTCACCACCTGCAGCTCACACTTGACCGTAGTGAGCATTTTTTATGGGACTATAGTTGCTGTGTATATGTTTCCAACAAAAGGACAACTAGATATTCTGAACAAGGTCCTCTCTCTCTTTTACACTGTAATGACTCCATTGCTTAATCCAATCATATACACATTCAGGAACAAGGACTTTAAAAAAGCTATTGAGAAAATAAAATCATAATTTTTTTTTTTTTATTAAAAATATCAGTGCGATAGAAAAGTACTTTATCTTAATTTCAATAATTTTTTATTAGAATTAAACATGTGAGAAACATTTACAATGAAACTGCGCACAGCGCAACATGTTACCACTTTTGGAGCAAACAAAACATATTCATAGCTTCAACGTGGTCTGGTCAAACAAAATACATCATTGCTGATTTAGTTTCAATGATCCAATAAACATTTACAATCTTCCGTATTCACTGTATAACAATGTTGGCTTTACCCTCTATTGCTACTTTTAGAGTCTTGGTTGGATGATAAAGTATTTTGGGCGGATGGCCCTCACCCCCGGCGCCCCCTAGGGGATCACACTGCGCCGAGGGGATGGCCTCCACTCCTACTAGGTTGGGTTGTGTGACTCCTGTACTATCTGTAGCAATGTTGCTTGGGTGTGTGAGTCTTATGTCTATTCCTCTGTTTTCCTTGTTTTTTACCAGTTAGAAGATCTATTATTAACAAAACAATGTAGGTTTCATTTGAGCCCGAAAGGCCTGTGTTTCGTGACATATTAACGTTTAGGGGGTTGTAAATGTGTATAGGGGGAAAGAAGGAAAGAGAAAAAGAGTATGTGTAAACAATAGGGGAGGGGAGAGGTAGGGGTGCACACGAGTCGTGGCTCAACCTTTTGGTGGATTATGTTATCCTGTTGTCTGATAGATAAACAGACGTAGTGGGTAGTGGAGGTGTCAGGTGGTGTTCCATTTTTGATACCACTTAGTCCATGGTTCCCAAACTTGGTACCTGGCTGCATAAGTGCCCTGTGTGGCTGCAAACATCAGTTCGTATGATATATGTAGATTTGTAGTGCGAATTACTTCAGTAATAGAGGGGACCTTATCTTTTAGCCATTTTCTTGTGAGTTCTAATCTAGCACTGTTAAGGATCTGTGTTGTGGTGTGTCTCATAGGATGGGGTATCATTTCCATTTCTAGTGAAAGTAGTGCCATACCAGGATTGGCGGGACAGTGAGACTTAATTATGTTTTGAATTATATGAAAGACTTTATGCCAGTATTTGCCTATTTTAGGGCATGCCCAAAGGATATGTATGATAGATCCTCTATGTCCGCAGTTTCTCCAGCATAGTGGGGATGAATCCTGTTTAAATCCCGCCAAACGTGTGGGAGTCATGTACCACCTGAGGTAGATTTTTTGGTATAGTTCCCACGAATTCGCACTTTTGGAGGCCTTGTAGATAGAGGATATAGCTAGTTGCCATTGTTCAATGGTGTAAGATGCGTTCAGATCCATTTCCCATGTTCTCATAGTGGGAGATTTGGTACATATCGCTTTCATGTTAAGAAGGCCATAAAAAAGTGAGATACCCTTAATAGAAGATGTGGGACTTGTTAGATATAGGTAGGCGTTCCAAGGGACTTTAGAGTTGACATCTGTAATGAATGATAATAGGTGGGAGATTTGCATATAAATTAATTGATCTTTAGGTTCTAGGTTGTGTTCAACTTGTAATGCTCTAAAGGATTTCAGTGCAGGTCCTATGTATAGGTCTTCTATATTTCTAATCCCTCTATGTATCCAATGCTTAATGTGTAGATTCGGTATGATAAGTTCTAGGCTTGTGATAGGTGTTGGGATAGTTTTGAGTGCTAGTTCTGATTCTGGCAACTGCAGGATGAGTCGCCATGCTAGCAGAGAGGCTTCAATAGTTGGTGAGAACCTAGGGGGGTGAGGCATGTGTCTAGATACCAATAGTAGGTCAGGTAGCCTGTGGTTGGGAGATTGAAACCTCTCCAGGGCTTGCCATCTCGTCTCGTGGTTGCCAGGGAACCACGATTTCAATTGCGCTAGGACAGCTGCGTAGTAGTAGTCTTTTAATAGCACATGGCCCACCCCCCCAGCTCTTTTGGATTTAATTAATTTGTGGAATGCGCATCTGGCTCTTTTTTTTTGCCAAAGGAATCCATTGACCGCAGCTTGTGCGCGAGCAAAGAACCCCCCTGGCACTGGAATGGGGAGAGTACGAAACAAATATATAAATTGAGGTAATAACATCATTTTGAAAGCTGCTAGGCGTCCTGACCAAGTGGTTTCAGTTTTGGATAGTGCTTGTAGCTTGGAAGGCAAATGAAGTAGAAATTGGGTGTGATTAGCTTCTACCAGCTTATTTGTGTCTGCTGTTAAGGTTAATCCTAGATATTTTATGCCTTCCTCTGTCCATTTGTATGGGAACTGTCTCTGAAGTCTATCTGATGTACATTTCTCCACTCCTAGTCCTAGGATGTATGATTTGTTGTCATTAACCTTATAGTAAGACACTTTATTAAACAATTTCAGAGCTTCATGCGCTGCTGCCAGGGAGGAACCCACCTCCGTCAATATCATGATGATGTCATCTGCGAATAGACTTATAGAATGGACCTCCTGGCCAGTGGGGAAACCTAATATGTCAGGATGGTTTCTGATATATGTGGCTAAAGGTTCCATCAATAAATTGAAAATCAGGGGGGAAAGTGGGCACCCCTGTCTGGTCCCATTTGTAATACTAAAGGGTTTGGAAAGAGATCCAGACATAAACACTTTGGCAGATGGGTCAGAATAGAGAGCCATAATGGTCGAAAGAATAGGGCCTGAGAAACCAAACTTTTCCAGCGTCTTGGCTAGGTAGAGCCAATGGATTCGGTCGAAGGCCTTCTCTGCATCCAAAGTTAGGAGCAGAGAAGGTCTTCGTTGTTTTTTTGCCAGGTGAATGATATTGATCATGCGCTTGGTTGCGTCAGAAGTTTGTCTATTCTTGGTGAAACCCGATTGATCGGGATGGATTAGTGTGGGTAATATATCTACTAGGCGGGAGGCAATTAGTTTAGCATAGACTTTCAGGTCTATGTTTAGTAAAGAAATCGGCCTGAAATTGGAGGGGACAGTGGGTTCCTTCCCTGGCTTGGGCAGTGCGACTATCAGAGCTTCCAACATTTCTGGCGGGAAAGAGGCAGAGGCAGCTGCTTTTGCAAACACAGGAGCTAGGAAGGGGGTTAATATATTTTTGAATTCTTTGTAGTACTCGCTACAAAACCCGTCCGGTCCCGGGGACTTGTTCAGGGGTAGTGAGTCAATAGTTTTTTGAATCTCTGCTTCGGAGAACGGGAGGTTTAATGAGTGAAGTTGTTGGGGTGACAATTTGGGCAATGAGAGATTGCAAAGGAAGTCATTTATAACCCCGGGGTCTGGTTGAATTGTGGAGGTATCGTCTTTTAAATTGTATAAGGAGCCATAGTAATGGCTAAATGCGTCTGCAATTTTTTGGGGGTGGAATTCTTTTTTACCAGTGGTCGGGTGAATGATAAAAGGAATTTTGGATTTATATCTATAACCTTGGAGGGACTGGGCCAATAGTTTCCCAGCTTTGTTACCATTAACATAATAATTCATTTTGAGCCGTTTAGTAGCTTTTTCAAATCTATCTAGGAGGTGAAGTCTAAGTTCGTATCTAAGTTGTGATAATTTCTGCGAGGTGATCTGGTCCCACTGTGCTTTGTTTTTAGAGTCTAGTTCTGAGATTTGCCTCATAAGTTCTGTTGTTTTTTGTTGCCTCTGCCTCTTTGCCCTTGCCCCAATCTGTATGAACATACCTCTTATGAACGCTTTATGGGCGTTCCATAGCATAATAGGACATTTTACAGAGTGAACATTATCATTAAAGAAGTTAGTCAGATGATTTGTAATTTCTGTTGCAATAAAAAAGTGTTCAGTCTCCATAATGGATTTGGTCTGGGATAAGCTGCGTTGACAAGAGTCAAGACAATGGAAGCATGGTCAGACCAGGTTATATTATTTATGCGGACATCCTTGGTGTTGAGCAGGATCTGTTGGTCTACTAGGTCTATTCTGGTGTATATTTTGTGGGGTGCTGAGAAAAAGGTGTAGTCTCTTTCGTTTCCGTGAATACATCTCCAGGCATCATATACTGCGTGTTTCTGTAAGGGGGGCTGTTTAATGAAGGGGGGCTGCGTAGAGGAGTGGACGTTGAGTCCATCTCTGGGTCTGGGGTAAGATTGAAGTCTCCGCAGAGGATTAGAGGGCCCTCCTGGCATTTCCTGATTTTCCCCATCAATTTGTTGAAGAAGTGCACTTGGCGCTTGTTAGGGGAGTAGGCTGTTGCTATCGTATAAGGTGCAGAGTTGATTGTACAAACCAATATTAAGTATCTACCTGATGTGTCTCGAATCTCTTGAATGAGCTTAAATGCTACTGTATCACGTATAGCTATTAGCACTCCTTTGGTTTTAGAGTCTGCGTTGGCTGTATAGACAAAGGGGAAGCTTCTATGTGCACATTTCGGTGGCGATGTTTTGCAAAAATGTGTCTCTTAAGCGCATAGAATATCTCCTTGGTGGAGTAAAGCCTCTTGCCATAAGGACTTGCGTTTCATGGGGTGGTTGAGTCCCTTGGCATTGATAGAAACTATATTAATAGCCATTGTTCATGTATAGAGTAAGTCATGAGATGAAGTAGCACCTCAGCTCAACACTTGGTCTATAAGGTGCATTTGCTTCAGTAGCGTTGTGTGAGTGGTGCGACTTACTTGAATGTCTCGTTGTAGTCGAATTGGTACACGGTTGGTTTGTGTGTAGCGATGCTTCTGATGACGGTGGAGATGTCCTGTTGGCCTTTGGGAATTCTCTGTAGGTTCGGCGATGCGTCAGCCACGGCTCGTGTGCAGGTGCAGAGAGTTGGGGAAGGTGGGAAGGAAAAAAGAGAGCACTGGGAACAAGAAGAGCATAAAGAATAAGAAGTAAAGACAGTTCAATGAACGACTTGGTTGCATACTCCTGGGTGCAACCTAACTGGGGGGTAGTAATACCCAATGGCAGCTTGTTGCTGCTTAACACTATTGGGGGTTAAGTTCTGTCCTAGCGACCACAATGGTCAGGGACACGGTGTGCTTGGTTATCATCCCTCTGCGTCTTTTTAAGAATGAGAGGTGTTGTTCTTGGGTGTAACTGATTTCCATTCCTGAGTGAGTCTGCGGGGGTTGTTGGGTACATCAGGGTCCTCTTGGCCGTCTGGCAATATGTCCCACTCTTTCAAAAGGGCAATTCCTTTCTCTAAGGAGGTCACTGTGTAAGTACGGTTGCCTCTGGTCACTGTTAGCTTTGTGGGGTATCCCCACCTGTACACTATTTTATGGTTTCTTAACACTTTGGTCACTGTGTTTAAGTTTTTGCGTTTTTGCAGTGTATACTGCGTCAGGTCTGCAAAGAATTGGAGATTCTGGCACTCCGCGGGGATCTGCTCTTGCTTTCTCATAATGGACATGAGTTGTTCTTTTATGTGGAAGAAGTGAATTCTGAGTACCACATCTCTGGGGATTTGATCCGACAGGTGGGTGGGTTTGGGTAGTCGGTGGATTCTGTTGATCGTAACATCTAGATCCGTGAGAGTGGGTATGAGGGCCTTGAAAATGGCGGTAACATGTGCAGCAAGGTCAGATTGTGCTACAGTTTCAGGGATCCCTCTCACTTTTAGATTATTCCTTCTGGATCTGTCCTCTAAATCTGCCATTTTAGCTTTGATCCATTCTGAGTCAGCTTCATTTTCCTCATGTGCATCTACCAGTTCGTTAATAGCAGAGGCATATTCTCCCATCTTGGTTTCTATGTGGTCCACCCTGTTCCCCACCTCCTGTATGTCTCTGTTGATCCGGTGCATATAGCCTGCCATATCTGATTGTAAGGAGCTCCTTAGTGACAGGAACATGTCTTTTAACACAGTGTCCATGACTGGCATGTTTTGTGTGGGGAAGGATTCTATAGATTCCAGAAGCTCCCTGGTGTCTTCCCCAGAGTCTGAGGTCGGGCTTCCCGCTCTGTCTAATCCTCCAGCATCGAGTCTGGGTTTAGTCTTGGCCGGGCTGCAGGTAGATGGGGTGGTAGGGTAATGTCTCCTATCGTCCGGGGAATCGCTCATTTGCAATCTGTTACCTTTAGATGAGGTCCGTTGGTGCCTCGAGGCTTCCGGGGACGAGTAGGCCTCAGCAGGCCTCAGCGCCATCTTGGCTTTCGGCCTTGCCGTTTGTGGGGTAAAAGTCCGTCAAACGTTGAAGCTTACGGTCCTGCTTTCTCTTGCCAGACATCCTCGATATAAGGTAATGCTGCGCCCGTAGGGTATATTGCTCTATTTGTCTCGGATGAATGCTTTACAGCCGCTGGTGTCCCTGAGTTTGCCGGAGCTCCTCTACAACACGTCCATCCGGCTCGCTCGCTAGGCCACGCCCCCCCGAAAAGTACTTTATCTTATCCCTAGGTGGACACACATGCAAATAAAACACTTCTTGACTAGACATGTGCACCCTGAAATATTTTTTTTCGTAATTTCGTTTTCATCAGAAAAAATACATTTATTTAGTTACTCTCGAAATTCTTTTTTATTTATTTTGTTTCGTTAAAAAATGTATTTATCCAAAAATCCAAAATAATTAAGGTTGAATCTGTCATTGAAGGCTCATGGTGTCTGTTGAATGTTCTAAGAAGATTTGACAGAGCAGCTAAACTGTACGACGCTGCAATCATACATTTCCGGTCGAATGTTCCACCTACAAGCTATAGTAGAATTCTAATGTCGTATGACACTAGTAATAATTATATTTATTAAATATTATTACTAGTCAACCAGCATTAGAATTCTTCTATAGACTATGGGCAGAGCATTTAACCATAAATGTCCGCTCGCACCGACTGCTTCGTCGAATCTTCATGTCGAATCTTCATGTCGAATAATCTTGGACTAATAGAGTTAGGTTAGGCACATTCAACCTTTTTTGCTATTGTCTCGATAATGTCAAATCTTTTCTCTCTATGTAGAATAATCTTGGATTAATAGAGCTAAGGTTAGGCACATTCAACCACAGGTTCGATGGACACAGATCGCTATTGTCAGCGTCATGTCGAATCTCCTATCTATATCCAACTGTTGTCACAATGAAAAAATGAAAATAAAGCATTTGTTTATGTCGGATCTTTCGGTTTTCAGATTCTGCACGTTTGTTATCGTTTGTTAAAACGATAATGAAAATACCCGAAATTCGGACGAAAAAGCATTCAGACGAAAACGAGTGCACATGTCTATTCTTGACCAGGCTGGAAACTTCCCAACACTGTACGAAAAATCTAACAACTCATTTCTGGAATTGTATTATTCAAAGACTACTCAGCCTTTTCTAGCAACTCATGTTTAGCTTGGGAACATGTTCTTAACATATAATTCACGACCTTGAATGGGAATCTATCTGTTCTAACATACACAAGGGCTCCCTCAATGTAGCCACTCAAGAGTGTGGATTTAAAGTCCTCGAGATGGTATAGAACCCTGGTGCTGCTTAACAAATTTTCAAATTCAATCCCCAATAGATGCTGGCGATGTGATGCCGAGGATGGATTAATGTTACACATATGGTGATCATGCCCAACAATCCAAACATTTTGGAAACTAGTACATGACACTATTCTTTTGGTCAATACCTGCTGCATTATACTGTCATCCCAAAGAGGAGTTACCTAAATCACTTGCAATGTTTATGATAAACACAGCTAAATACTGCATACCTTGCCACAGGCACACTCTCAACATCCCAACAAAAAAGGAATGGTATTGCAGACTCAACAATATAGAAAAAATTGAAGAACTCATCAGTATTTCACAAGAAAAAATATCCAAATTCACATCAACTTGGTATAGTTGGCAACACTTTAAGACAACACCTGCATATTCTGTAAGGGATTGTTGATTTCTTCTTAATATAATCTTTCAATTGAAACAGACACTAAACTAATGCCCTGTACACACGATCGGTTTTCTCGTCGGAATAAACTCTGAAGGTTTTTCCGATGGAATTCAGACACAATTCAGCTGAAGCTCTCTTGCGTACACACGATCACACCAAAGTCTGAACGTCAAGAACGCGGTGACGTACAACACGTACGACGGGACTAGAAAAAGGAAGTTCAATATCCAGTAGCCAATAGACATGTGCGATTAGTTTTGTACGAATTTCCGGAAATTCGTACATTCGTATGAATCCGAAATAGGAATTTTTATGCATACGAATTCTGTATGAAATACGACATTTCGTTTACGAATTTCGAAACCAAATTAACAGAAACGTGACTGATGTTTGGTTCACCAAAGGAGGAAGTCAGCACAGCACAGGGATGGTGGGAACCTCATAATGATAAATTCATCATAACAAACTTCCGTTATTTTAACAAAAAGTTTACAAATCTAACAAAAATTACGATTTTTTTTTTAATACGAAATGGAACGGAACGAAAGAAACAAATTTTTTGACGGCACCCATGTCTAGTAGCCAATAGCTTCCGTCTTGTACTTGCTTCAGAGCATGCGTCGTTTTTGGTACGCTGGAACAGCATACAGATAAGGGGTTTTCAGAATTGGTTCCGTCAGAAAAATATAGAACATGTTCTCTTTCTAGGTCCGTCTGAATTTTTGAGGTAAAAAGTCTGATGGGGCATACACACGATCGGAATATACTTAGACATGTGCACACTGAAATATTTCATTTCAGAATTTAGTTTTCGTCCAAAAAATTTAATTTATTTAGTTACTCCCGAAATTAATTTTTATTTATTTAGTTTCGTTAAAATATGCATTTAAAATAATTAAGGTCAAATCTGTAATTGAAGGCTTATGGTGTCTGTCAAATGTTCTGAGAAGATTCGACGGAGCAGCTAAACTGTACGACGCCGTTATCGTACATTTCCGGTGGAATGTTCCGCCTAAAAGCTATAGTAGAATTATAATGTATGACACTAGTAATAATTATATTTATTAATTATTATTACTAGTCAACCAACATTAGAATTCTTCTATAGCCTATGGGCGGAGCATTTGACCATAAATGTCCGCTCGTGCCGACTGCTTAGTCAAATCTTTATGTCAAATCTTTTCTCTCTATGTTGAATAATCTTGGAGTAATAGAGTTAGGTTAGGCAATTCAACCTTTTTTGCTATAATGTCAAATCTTTTCTCTCTATGTAGAATAATCTTGAACTAATAGAGCTAAGGTTAGGCACAATCGGCCACAGGTTCGATGGACACAGATCGCTATTGTCAGCGTCATGTCGAGTCTCCTATCTATATCGAACTTTTGCAACAAAAACAAAAGAAAAAGCATTTGTTTATGTCGGATCTTTCGGTTTTCGGATTCTGCACGTTCGTTATCGTTTAACGAAAATACCCGAAATTTGGACGTCAAAGCATTCGAACTAAAACAAATGCACAAATGCACAATGAAAAGCTTGCGTCTGACTTTTTCTGATGGACATTCCGCTCGTGTGTACGGGGCATAACACTTCTTCCAATAATTTTCCTCATGGTCCCTAAATTGCTTTTTGTTGAATTGAGGGACCAATCATTTCACCTAGCAATAAATGTTTAACCCCCAAATTTTGTTTTTCACTTATACCTGCTCTAGCGGAGAGAGGGGGGATTCTGGAACCTGCCTTACCAACCATTTATTGTCTTCTACCCCCTCAGCTAATCTCTCCATTGGCTTCTGCTCACCTAACTGATAAAATACAAAATATTAACAACATCTTACAAAGTCATCCACAGCTCTGCTCCCAGCTATATCACTAACCTAGTCTCAAAATTCCAACCAAACTGTCCACTTCATTCCTTCCAAGACCACCAGCTCTCTAGCTTCCTCATCACCTCCTCCCATGCTCACCTCCAAGACTTCTCCAGAGCCTATCCCATCCTCTGGAACTCCCTACCCCAATTTATTTGACTATCTGCTACTCCGTCCACTTTTAGGCTATTCCCAAAAACCCTTCTATTTAGATGAGCCTATCCTGCCTCCACCTAACAACTGTAGTTTTATTTTCTCAATCAGCTCATCCCCCATAGTTAATATAACAGTTAATATCATACCTTTTAGATTGTAAGCTCTAACAGGCAGGACCTTCTGATTCCTCCTGTACTGAATTATATTATAACTGTATTGTCCTGTTTAAAAGCATTGCACAAACTGTTGGCGCTATATAGATTTTGTATAATAATAACAATCATAATTATTATATACTTTATATAGAATTGCACAAATATTTATTTTGGTAGGATGGTTCATTGCCAGCATATACACATAGGCATACAGTATTCATGGTACCAGACTACATTGCATAGATGTTATACATTGAATCACATGGCTGAATGAGTGGATTGTAGTGAAATCACTGGGGTAAAGATGTAAAACTGCATTATAGGATTTTTGGTGACATTATATAATTAGCACAGGGTGGTTCCACAATTGTCACAACTCCCATCCTCTTCTTGGATGATACACATCTGTCTTGACACATTCTATGATGATTCGATTAACCACTTGCCAACTGTATAACTTACATATACAGTAAACCCCCGCTATATCGCTGTTCAGTTTTTGTGGTCCCGGTATATCGCGGTATTTTAATTAGGACCTGTTATTCTGATATTGTGGTAATATTTCGCCATTTTCGCAGTTATGTACTCTATTTTTTACTGTACTGTACTGTTAAGACAACATTTTTGTGTTTTAAAAATCCTCTTGATCTCTCTCTCTATCTTTAATCTGTTTCTATTGCATAAAAGTGTGTTTAAAGACCTTTAAATGCTATTAAAAAATTAACAAAACATGCCTAGGGTGTATTTAAATAGGGTCTTTCTATTTCGCGTTTTTTCACTTTTCGCGGGTGGGTCCGGAACATAACCCCAGCGATAGAGGGGGGTTTACTGTACGGTGGTAAGATGGAACTGCTGCGCCGGATCACTTACCTAGTACGCGATCCGACACTTCTAGGTAGGAGATGCACGCTGGGCACCTTTGATCGTTCCACGCGGAGGCAGAACAGCTATCTGCCTATGTAAACAAGGAAGTTTGCTGTTCTGACAGGGAAGAAGATAGAGTTCTTGTGTTCCTCCTGCAAAAAAAGAACGTTATTTTTTTAGCAGGAGGAACACAAGATCTCTATCTTCTTCCCTGTCAGAACAGCGATCTGCCTTGTTTACATAGGCAGATCGCTGTTCTGCCTCCGTGGGGAACGATCGCAGGTTCCCAGCAGACATCAGGTTCGGTGGATATAAATTCCAGGGTGTGTTCATATCACTCATCAGAACTGACTGGATTGGAAACATCTTCATCATTACAGAACGAGTCCAGTTGAATGTCACTATTTCTAGCTTTACCATGACTAGGATCAATGAAAATCTTTAAAGACAATGTTGATGGTACTAACAAACTGATAACCCATTGCAAAGAATTCTACATTCCATATCTATACAAGAAACATAAATAATAAAATAAGACAACTAGGGATGTGCCGAACACCCCCCCGGTTCGGTTCGCACCAGAACCTGCGAACGGACCGAAAATTTGCGCAAACTTTAGAACCCCATTAAAGTCTATGGGACTCGAACATTCAAAATCATATCTAATTTCAAAGGCTAATATGCAAGTTATTGTCCTAAAAATGGTTTGGGGACCTGGGTCCTGCTCCAGGGGACATGGATCAATGCTTTTTTCGGGAACACTGATTTTAATGATGTTTAAAGTGAAAAAAAGGGAAATATTCCTTTAAATATCGTGCCTGGGGGTGTCTATAGTATGCCTGTGAAGTGGTGCATGTTTCCCGTGTTTAGAACGGTTCCTGCACAATGACATTTAACGGAAAAAAAGTAATTTAAAACTGCTTGCGGTTTTAATGTAATGTCTGGTTCCGGCAATATGGATGAAAATCATTGAGAAAAATGTCATGGGTAGTCCCCCCTGCCTATTACCAGCCCCCTTGGGTCTTGTACGGATATTAAGGGGAACCCTGTACCCAAATTACAAACCTGTGTAGGTTTGTTGTGTTAAGTAGAATATGTTTGTAATTTTGAACTGGTACATTTTTAAAGTGTAGCTCCTGTCAAAAAATCTATTTTTAAGCTTTTTGGAAAATATAGGGAAGGGTTATCACCCCTGTATAATTTTTTTGGCCATCCATCTTTTTTCATCTCACTTTCTGTTGTCACCTTCTGTTTGCAAGTAGGAGACGTTTGTAAGTTGGATGTTTGAAAGTAGGGGCCTGCCCTATATGCTCTGCAGAATTTTGTCCCTAAGGTGTTGCCACAAGTTAACACTGTAATCCCTCAAAGTGACTCTTGGTGGGCGCTGGAGCACCCTGCTGTGAACTATTATATCAATAATTGTAATTACATGCCATTGATGAACAGTGGTAGAAAAATTAGGCCTTTAGTGGTGGTGGTGGTGCTGGTGCCACAACACTGTAAGTCCTCACAGTTACTCTCGGTGGGCGCTGGAACGGGCCCTGCTGTGAAATATTATATCAAGGATTGTAATTACATGCACCTGTTAAACGGGGGTGAAAAAATGGGGTTTAGGCACTGGTGCCACAACACTGCAACACCTCACAGAAACTCTAGTTGGAGAGCAGGAATGAGCCCTGTTGCAAAGTATTGCATCAAAAATTGTAAATACATGCCCCTGTTAAACAGGGGTTGAAAAATTGGACCTTAGGCAGTGGTGCCACAACACTGCAACCTCTCCCAGATACTCTAGTTGGAGTGCAGGAATGAGCCCTGCTGCAAAGCATTGCATCAAAAATTGTAACTACACACCCCTGTAAACAGGGGCTGAAAAATTGGCCTTAGCCACTGGTGGCGGTGCCCAGAACAAAAAATGTTCTTCCAAGCTATCAGCAAGATCATTGAGGAGGAAGAGGATAGTCAGTCAACATAACAGAATAGTCACTCAGCATCAGCATAGGCAGTCTTGAAGGGATGTGACATTTCAAAAAAAATATTTGGTTCAATCAGCTTCAGGTGCTTGGTAGCTGGTGGTGATCCAAGACTGATTCATCTTTATGAAGGTCAGTCGATCAACCAAGTCGGTGGACAGGAGCACCCTGTGATCGGTTACAAAGCCTCCAGCAGCACTGAATGTGCATTCCGAAAGAACGTTGGATGCAGGACAGGCCAGTAGCTCATTTGCATACTGTGCAAGCTCTGGCCAGTGATCCATCCTCAAGACCCAGTAACCCAGAGGATTTTTGGTGGGAAAGGTATCCAAGTATGACCTTGCCCCTAGGTTTTCCTGCACCATGTAAATCAGATGCTGGTGATGGTTGCTGGAACCGATCATACCTTGGGGCTAAGGACTAAAAAATTGTCTGAACGCATCGGTCAGATGGCCACCTTCTCCACCGATCCTTCTGTGACTGACCGAAGCCTCAGCAACACGTTGTCCAGGACCAGGAGTTTGTAACCTCCCAGTCTCTGGGAACGCGTTGCACAGACCTTTCTGCAAGGCCTCCCGGAGATGTCTCATCCTCTCCTCCCTCTGCGATGGCAAGATAAGGTCCGCAACCATTGTACCGTGGATCAAGAAGAGTTGCCAGCCAGTAATGATCCCTCTCCTTGATCCGAAGAATACGAGGATCCTTCCGCAGGCTTTGCAGGAACAGGGAGGCCATGCAGCGTAGGTTAGCTGAGGCATTCAGTCCGGAGTCCTCTGGGTCACTAAGGACAACATGATCCACATCCACCTCCTCCCAGCCACGTACAAGTCCACGGGTTTCATGGGACTGTAAATCATCCCTAAAAGACTGCTGCTGCTGATGCTGAGTGCCAGGCTCCACCTCCATGCTGACACAATCCTCCTCCTCCTCCTCCTTGTCCTCTTCCTGTGTGATCAGTGGGACAGCAGGAACACTGTCTGAATAAAGGGGGCCTTGAGATTCAAGGAAGTCCTCCTATTCCTGCCTCTATTCTGCCTCAAGTGCCCTGTCCATTATTCCACACAGCGTGTGCTCCAACAGGTGGACAAGAGGTACACTGTCACTGATGCATGCACTGTCACTGCTCACCATCCTTGTGGCCTCCTCAAATGGTGACAGGACCGTGCATGCATCCCTGATCATGGGGAAAAAAAACAAGCTCCCCTGACCCTGTCCTGGTGCCATAGTCGCATAGGTACTCATTGATGGCCCTCTGCTGCATGTGCAGTCGCTGCAGCATGGCCAACGTTGAGTTCCACCTGGTGGGCATGTCACATATAAGGCAGTTCTTGGGCAGGTTCAACACCTTTTGGAGCTCAGCCAGCCGAGCAATGGCATTATATGATCGGCGGAAATGCACACAGACTTTCCTGGCAGGACATCCTGTAAGCCCGGGTACCTGCCCAAGAACCGCTGCACCACCAAGTTAAGGACGTGAGCCACACAGGGCACATGGGTCAGTTGTCCCTGTCGGAGGGCAGAGAGGAGGTTGTCACAAACCACCATTCCTTGCTTAGGCTGGCGTGGCGTCAGCCACCTCTCAGTCTGCCCCTTCAGAGCTGACAGAACCTCTGCCCCAGTGTGGCTCCTGTCCCCCAAGCACACCAGCGCTGGCATCTTTTTGCCAGCGTACTTGCGTAGCCCCTTGAACGCCTACGGAGCACCGCTGGTTCCGAGGACAAAGCACAGGCAGAGGCCATGGAGGAAGAAGAAGAGGAGGGGGTGGAGGAGAGAGGTGTGTCACAACCAGTAGTAGCATTTTGGAGGCGTGGTGGCGGAACAACCTCCAACACTACTGCACCTTGTCCTGCATCCTTCCCAGCTGCCAGAAGAGTCACCCAATGCACCATGAAAGATAGGTAACGTCCTTGTCCATGCCTGCTGGACCATGAGTCAGCGGTAATATGTACCTTACCGCTTACTGCCCTGTCCAGCGATGCATGCACATTGCCTTCCACATGCCGGTAGAGAGCCAGAATCGCTTCCGTGAGAAAAAGTTGCGTTTGGGAACCAGCCACTGAGGAACCGCACATTGCACAAACTCACGGAAGGGGGCCGAGTCTTCCAACTGAAAAGGCAGCAGTTGAAGTTCTAGCAATTTAGCCAAGCTAGAATTCAACCGCTGGGCATGTGGATGGCTGGGAGTGAACTTCTTTTGATGGTCCAGCAGCTGGGGCAGGGAAATTTGCCTGATACAATCGGACATTGGTGTACTGCTAGCAGAGTGCCCGCAAGTACTTGGCTGTGACACACCTAATTCTACACCTTCATTCCTCTAAGTGCAGCTTTCAGAGAGGACTGAAGGTATAGTGGGGTCGGAGATCCCAGCTGATGAGGAGCAAGGAAAGGTCCGCTTTGTTCTTTGGTGTGGGTCTTTAAGGTATGCTTGCCAACGAGCTGCATGGCAGGTCAACATATGTCTGGTCAAGCATGTGACTGCCCTGTTGCTGGTTTACATAGGGTGGGGGGCAGGGATTTGGGGGCCCCCTTATTAAAGTGGGCTTCCGGATTCTAATAAGCCCCCCGCCTGCAGACCCTGACAACCAATGGCCAGGGTTGTCGGGAAGAGGCCCTTGTCCTCATCAACATGGACAAGGTGCTTTGGGGTGGGGGGGGCCGCAGGGCCCCCATTTCCCCAAGGCACCCCCCCATGTTGAGGGCACACGGCCTGGTACAGCTCAGGAGGGGGGGGCGCTCGCCTGTCCCAACCCCCTTTCCTGACCGGCCGGGCTGCATGCTTGGATAAGGGTCTGATATGGATTTGGGGGGGGACACCCTTGCTGTTGTGTAGGGATTCCCCTTTAAATCCATAACAGGTGATGGGGCTAGCGAGGTGTCAATCTCGCCGATCGAGGCGGCGGCATTGACTTAATTCGCTAGTCTGCCTGGAGTCACCTTCTAAATGAATGGACTAAATGAAAGTCTGACGGATAGTCCGGCCGAAAAGTCCGATCATGTGTACGTGGCATAAAACTACATAAGCTAACTTGTTATAACCAGCAGAATAAGAGATGAAGCTGATGGTGTGACTTATGATCTAATTTTTCTATCGAGGTCCCTAAAGTTTAACTTTTTCTGCTTCATCCTTGACATGATTGTGCAAATTCCTATGTGATAAAATTCTGTACGTTTTGTTTGATCATATTATCAATAAAAATTATTGAAAGAAAAATATCTGTTATGAAATTTTGCAAATAAACAATCTTTCTTCATAGGCCAAAAAAATAAAAATGAGATCTGCAAAATACTTACCATGCCACCTATGAAAATTTTGTGGAGTGTTTCCTCAATGTTCTTATACTACTGTCATGGGGCCTCAACCTCAGTGGGTTGAGACTGAAGTACTATTGTGTCATTGCTGCCCAATTGGGGCTATAATGTAGATTCCTAGCAGGATGCATCCAGCTATCTTGTGTCCAACCTTATCCTATTTGCTGTTTGGAAAGGCAGAGAGCTGAGAAACCCCTATTCTCTCCTCACACCCCCTTAGAACCAGTGTTTGGCAACTGGGACATTGTGTTGCATTCACAGCAGTTCTTATAGTGGCCGAATAAAGGTTTCATATGGATTGGTGATTTACTGGCAACACACAACACACAACACACATCAAAGTATTTTCAAGATACCCTCATATGCCTTCCTCGGAATCCTTTATACAGTACTGTGGAAACAAGATCTATAATTTCCTTTAGACCTCTCGGATTGGCAGGACATTGCTAATAATTTATCCAATTTCTCCATCAATTATGATCTTCATAGATTCCAATTACGAAATCCTTCTGTGCTGGTACTTGGTTCCAACTAGAATAGTTAAGATTAACCCGTCAGCTTCCCCAAATTGCTTCCAACATTGTGGTCAACAGGGAACCATGTACAATGTGTGATAGCTATGCCCTAAGGTATCTAGATTTTGGGCACACTTGTTTAATCTTATTTACTCAGTAACGGATATTAATATTTCTAAATCTACAGAGGTGGCCCTCTTTCAAAAATTAGACTCCTCTATTCTTAATTGACCACTTACTGTGATCTAGGTGGCTTTTTTAAATTTACTGATACAGACAAAAAAATGCATTGTTGGGGTGTACATACACCTCTATTCATGGGGAGGGCCCCCACTGGATTCCACTAGATTCCTGGCACTATCCTACCCGGTAGGTAGACACCTGCCCCTTACATATACTACTTATTAATCGATATGATTATTTCTTCTGTGAATGACCCACTCACTTCTCCCATTTGTGTTCGCTGCTAGGTGGTCTCAGTGTTTGCTGAGTGCACCCCATCTGCTGTGCTACACCCACCCATTCCTCCTGCACCATCTTCAGAAGGATACTTTTTGTATGTGTTAGTATTTTATCCATTTTGATTTTATTGATGTGACCAGTCTTGTCATAGCTTGGGGACACTTTGTAAGTAGCATCTATGAACCCACCCTTTGAGATGTATGATGCCTATGTGTACATACAAATATGTGCTCTGATGTGATATGACTTTCACTCTTAGATTATACTCACACTATACTGCAGAGCTATCCCTGAGGAAGGAGCCAAGTGACTACGAAACGCATCAGTATACCCATGCAATCTCTGCAATACATATGTATAATGCTGTGTGATTTTGTGATGTACAATCCTGTACCCCGTTTTTTATTTACCCTTTGTATGTCATTTTCTACAAATAAAAATACAGTTTTTAAATTCAAACATATGCTTACACTCTGAGCCTTTACAGTCCCGTTATATGGGGGGGGGGGGGACTCTATAATTATATAAAAAAATATAATTCTATAATTGGCCGGGACAGTTAATTTTATATATTCTTTCAGCAGCACAAATTGTATCAATTGGAAACAGGTGGAGTTGCATTTGAATTATGTTATATCCAAATTAAATTGGATATGATAAACCATAAACTCACCTGTACCCTCCACAATACTATCACTAAATTACATAAGACCTGGGACCCCTGGATTAAATATGTGTCTTCTGTGGACTGAGACTGGACTGGAACCCTCCCTACATCTGTTGTGATTCCCTTTTTTCTCTCTCTTTTGTCTGTTTTTTCTGACTTTTGTATTTTCTTCTTATTTTCATTACAATATCCTTGTCATGAGCATTACTGTTTATATTAGAATGGTGCTCTATACTGTATAGGCTGAATGAGGAATATGAGCATGTTTTATAACATACTAGGTTCAGTTCTTAATCGGACAGATTACACATCCGTTGGCCTCTGTTGGCCTCTACTGCATACCTTACAATCTGAGACGTTATTGTCCAAGCATTTTTTTTATATGAATCCTGTGAGTCATAAATGTTGCAGATAGACTTGGTGTTTAATAATATTCCTTGCAAGAAAAAGTTAGACTTTATAAATGGATAATTTCTATATATATATATATATATGCACTTTGTTTTTCATTAGCACAGGGCACTTTGCACTTTATTAGAGAATGTTATATTGTATTTGATAATTTTGCGCATGAACTAAGTATAATTGTGTTGTTTGCACATGTATGAAGGGATATATTATACTTATGAGGTTGCACTGATGGGCACTGATGAGCACTGATAGGCGGCATTGATGGGCATTGATGGGCACTGATGGGCACTGATAGGTGGCACTGATAGGTGGGCACTGTTGGGCACTCGTAGGCGGCACTGATGGGTACTTATGGTTGGCACTGATGGGCACTGATAGGTGGGCACTGATGGGAATGGGTGGGCACTGATAGGTGGCACTGATGGGTGGCACTGATGACACTGATGGGTGGCATTGCTGGGCATCACTGTTTTCATTTATTACATACTAGTGCCAATCAGTGCCCATTTGTGGGCACTGATTGGCACAGATTGGGCATTTATTTGAACATGTGGATGGCCAGGGGGTACATACCTGGCCATCCACATGTTGCCCCCTTCCCTGGTGGTCCTAGAGGAGCCCCTGGTGGTCCATTGTGGTCATCCGAGGGGAGGCTGCACTGATAAATAATCATCGCAGACCCCCGTCAGGAGAGCCGCCGATCGGCTCTCCTCTACTTGTGTCTGTCAGATGCGAGTGGGGAAAATCTGATCACCGGCTTTTCCTGTTTACGTCATGATCAGCCGTGATTGGACACGGCTGATCACGTGGTAAAGAGCCTCCGCCAGAGACTGACACACCGATCCACCGATCGCCGCGATGCGCGCCCCGCGGCCCCACGGCCGCGCAGCACCATGTTGTCCTGAAGGACGTCATATGGCGCCCAGTCAGGATAACAGAACCACTTTCCGGACATCAATCTGCTATTGACCGGGGGCGAAGTGGGTAAATAACAAACATGTTAAACTTACCTGCTCTGTATAAGGGTTTTGCGCAGAGTAACCCCGATCCTCCTCTTCTGGGGTGCCTCGCCAACGCTCCTGGCTCCTCCGCGTCGTGAGTGCCCCCACATAGACCAAAATTCCATGGGGGCACTCGTGTGGGCGTGCTAACGAGTCCCGCTGCTGCATCCATTGACACAGTATCTCACAAAAGTAAGTACACCCCTTTACATTTTTGTAAATAATTTATTATATCTTTTCATGTGACAACACTGAAAAAACTAACCTTTGCTACAATGTAAAGTAGTGAGTGTACAGCTTGTATAACAGTGTACATTTGCTGCCCCCTCAAAATAACTCAACACACAGCCATTAATGTCTAAACCGCTGGCAACAAAAGTGAGTACACCCCTAAGTGAAAATGTCCAAATTGGGCCCAATTAACCATTTTCCCTCAAGTCATGTGACTTGTTAGTGTTACAAGGTCTCAGGTGTGAATGGGGAGCAGGTGTGTTAAATTTGGTGTTATCACTCTCACTCTCTCATACTGGTCACTGGAAGTTCAACATGGCACCTCATGGCAAAAAACTCTCTGAGGATCTGAAAAAAAAAAAAAAAAAAAAAAAAAAATGTTGATCTACATAAAGATGACCTAGGCTATAGGAAGATTGCCAAGACCCTGAAACTGAGCTGCAGCACGGTGGCCAAGACCATACAGTGGTTTAATAGGACAGGTTCCACTCAGAACAGGCCTCACCATGGTTGACCAAAGAAGTTGCGTGCACGTGCTCATCGTCATATCCGGAGGTTGTCTTTGGGATATAGATGTATGAGTGCTGCCAGCGTTGCTGCAGAAGTTGAAGGGGTGGGGGGGTCAGCCTGTCAATGCTCGGACCATACGCCCCACACTTCATCAAATTGGTCTACATGGCTGTCATCCCAGAAGAAAGCCTCTCCTAAAGATGATGCACAAGAAAGCCTGCAAACAGTTTCCTGAAGGTAAGCAGACTAAAGACATGGATTACTGGAACCATGTCCTGTGGTCTTATGAGACCAAGATGAATGTATTTGGTTGAGATGGTGTCAAGCTTGTGTGGTGGCAACCAGGTGAGGAGGACAAAGACAAGTGTGTCTTGTCACAGTCAAGCATGGTGGTGGGAGTGTCATGGTCTGGGGCTGCATGAGGGCTGCCGGCACTGGGGAGCTACAGTTCATTGAGGGTACCATGAATGCCAACATGTACTGTGACATACTGAAGCACAGCATAATCCCCTGCCTTCAGAGACTGGGTAGCAAGGCAGTATTCCAACATGAGAAGGACCCCAAACACACCTCCAAGATGACCACTGCCTTGCTAAAAAAGCTGTGGGTAAAGGTGATGGACTGGCCAAGCATGTCTCTAGACCTAAACCCTATTGAGCATCTGTGGGGCATCCTCAAACGGAAGGTGGAGGAGCGCAAGGTCTCTAACATCCACCAGCTCCGTGATGTTGTCATGGAGGAGTGGAAGAGGACTCCAGTGGCAACCTGTGAAGCTCTGGTGAACTACATGCCCAAGAGGGTTAAGGCAGTGCTGGAAAATAATTGTGGTCACACAAAATATTGACACTTTGGGCCCAATTTGGACATTTTCACTTAGGGGTGTATTCACTTTTGTTGCCAGCGGTTTAGACATTAATGGCTGTGTGTTGAGTTATTTTGAGGGGACATCAAATTTGCACTGTTATACAAGCTGTACACTCACTACTTTACATTGTAGCAAAGTGTAATTTCTTCAGTGTTGTCACATGAAAAAATATAATAAAATATTTACAAAAATGTGAGGGGCGTACTCACGTTTGTGAGATACAGCATGTGTATGTGTGTGTTTTACACTGAATAACATGACTGAAGGTGCAAATGGTTGTGAAATCACTGGGGTAGAGATGTTAAAACCATAGTGTGGTATTATAGGGTAGATTTATGCAACTAGAACAGGGAGGTGCCACAAATTTTACAACTCCCATCCTGTTCTTGGAAAATCATCATCTGCCTTAACCAGGGGCTGACTGACAACTCATGGGGCCCCCGGGCAATAGGAGATTATGGGGCCCCCAGGCAATCAAAGATAATGGGGCCACACAGTATACACACACACACAGTATACACATACATGTACACACAGTATACACATACATGTTTCTATTGGCTGAGAAGGTACTGGAGAGGTGGGGCAGCTATAATCTCTGGATTTTTAGACCAAAAGGATGCCGGTAAAGGACATTTCAGAAACAGATGTAAAAAAAAACACAGATTTTTACATACTGTCCCTGGTTTCACTGAGGCTGGCAACCCTGATGGGGCCCCCTAGTGGCCCGGGGCCCTCGGGAAGTGCCCGAGTGGCCGAATGGTCAGTCCACCCCTGGCCTTGACGTATTCCATAGTGACTGGTTTAAGATGTCTCTGCTACCTGTGTGGATATACATACTGGGGTATGTTCATATCACTTGTCAGAACTATCAAAGTGGTTTAAAGAAGCTTCAAAACATTTTCAACTTTGTACAAACAAGTCTAGTTAAAAGTGACCAGCTACTATTAGCTATACCATGATCTGGATCAATGAGGCCCTTCACAGACAATGTTGATGGTACTAACAAACTGATAACGCATAGGAAGAAATCCTACATTCCATATCTATATAAGAAATATAAATAAAATATGATAAAGTAAAACACCAATATTGTCTTTGTAGTTTATGTATGTGATTTGTTTAAAATGTGCAGAAGCAATGGTAGAAAATAAGTGAGTGGATCAAAGCTAAAAAAATAAACATGGAGTTCCCTAATGCTTTCAATTCAATATTAATAAATGGTGTGTGTCAGGAGAGATGAGGTCTAAAAATAATTCCTAAAAAAATGATTAGCAATCAGCTAAGTTAGCCATGCAAAAAAACAGCCAACTAAGGAGAAGTAAATGTATAAAAGGTTTTCAGCTATACTCATAAATAACAGATACTAATAATTCACTGTAAGCAGTACATGCTTTCCACTCAAATATATGATGGCTGATCTTACATTGTTTGCCGGGGATTTTCAAAGTAAACTATTATATCCAGATGTCATCTCTAAAAATACGCACGGGATTAAGGTGAAGTATGTAACAATTTTTTGGAGATAAATGAAAACATAGATACATCATAGAATTGCTGTTTTGTGTTTCCATACAGATGAAGGACTATAGAAGTATAAGATGTACAACATTATATATGCTTCAGAGGCTCTCTCCACCATCCAATGTAGCCTGTCTTTTACAATTATGCCACATACACACGACCGGACTTTCCGGCAGACTAGGTCCGACGGAATCAGTCCGTCGGACAATCCGATCGTGTGTGGGCTAATTCAATCGTTTTTCATTTTAAAAATCCGAGGGACCTAGAAATAGAACCTGTTTCAAATCTGTCCGATGGACTCAATTCCTATCTGGAAAACCGTTCATCTGTATGCTGGTCCGACGGACCAAATACGACGCAAGGGAAGCTATTGGCTACTGCCTATTGAACTTCATTTTCTACTCCCGTCTTTACGTCATCACGTTCAAAACTAACAGACTTTCGAACGGACTTAGTCGGTTTGTGTGTGGCCAAGTCTTTTTTTCATTCGGAAGTCCGTCGGAACTCTGCTGAAAAGTCAGTCAGGAAGACCGTCGGACTTAGTCTGCCGGAAAGTCCGGTCGTGTGTACGCAGCATTATTATACCACAATTTGCAACTCAACTAATTTGGAACTTTGAGCCCGGTTCAGTGTAATATTCCTCACATTTTGTATCTGAAATAAATGTACCTGCCAAATCCCAATTACAGTATTTATCGGCGTATAACACGCACCCCAACTTTAGGAGGAAATTTTAAGGAAAAAAAAATTTTAAAGGAAAAAAACTTACATTTAAATGCCCATCAATGCAGCCTTGCACAGCGTCGATCTGCATGCTTGTCAGTGTCATTTTCAGCCTTGCAGCCTCCTCAGTGTAATTTGCAGCCTTGCATCCTTGTTAGTGTCATTTGAAGCCTTCTAAGTGTCATTTGCAGCGTCCATCTGCAGCCTCCTCAGTGTCATTTGCAGCCTTGCCCAGGCTGCAGTTAAACTGCAGTGACATATCAGTGTCACTGCAGTTTGAAAATTGGTGCCATTGGCCTTCGGCCGTTCTCGCAGCTTTCGGCCGTTCTCGGCCGCCTTCGGTCTTTCTCGGCCACCTTCGGCCGTCCTCAGCAGCTTTTGGCCGCCAAGAATGGTCGAAAGAGGCCGAAAGCTGCCGAGAAAGGCCGAAGGCGGCCGAGAACGGCCGAAAGTTGCCGAGAAGGGCCGAAAGCTGCCGAGAAGGGCCGAAGGCAGCCGAGAAAGCCGATGAGAAGGGCCGAAGGCGGCCATTGGCCGTCCTCGCAGCTTTCGGACGTTCTCGGCCACCTTCGGTCTTTCTCGGCCGCCTTTGGCCGTTCTCGGCAGCTTTCGTCAGCCGAGAATGGCCGAAAGAGGCCGAAAGCTGGCTAGAAGGGCCTAAAAGCTGCCGAGAAAGGCCGAAGGCGGGCAAGAAAGCCGATGAGAAGGGCCGAAGGCGACTGAAAGCCGCCCGGAGCCTCACAACGGCGGGGGATCGGTGGGGGATCAGCGTATAACACGCACCCTGATTTTCCCCTGATTTTAAGGGGAAAAAAGTGCGTGTTATACGCTGATAAATACGGTACCTAACTTCCTGACTATCCGCTGTCTTTTCTTCCTTCCTTTAAGGGAAATATCTTGTCTTTTTGTATTTATTGTCTTTATGTATGCTCAGAAATTTAAAGAAATAAATAAAAGTATGTTAAAATTTTAGCCAAGTAAATTTGAAATATTGCACATTTTACATTTAATAATGTGCAATTGAAGTTTATGTTTAACCCCTTAGTGACTGAAGTTAAAACAAATGTTAAATGCTTGAACACAATTTTGCAACTTTGACATGTGTTTGTAAATCTGTACATATCATTACAACCACTTTTTGTATCCAGGTGAAATATACCTTGTTTTTTTTTTTTATCAGGACAGATTGGGCTTTATGTTGGTGGTAAATTGTAACACATATCTCCTGTTTTTTTTTTATCAAAGGAAAACTGCCCCCCCCCCCCCCCCCCCAAAAAAAAATATATATATTTTTTTTTTTAATTTAGATGTATATTTCTTCCTACTACCATCATTTATCACCAAGAAATAAACTGAAATAAATTCTCCTGCTGCTGACGATTGCAGCAATATCACAGATGTTTGCTATATTTGATGTTTGTACCCGTAGAATGGCCCAGAATCAATGGGTCACATTTTGCTTTGTTTTATCCTAAAACACACTGACACTAATTTAAAAAAAAAAAAATGCTTTTTTAACCACTACCCACCCGACCACTGCACATAAATGGCCAGGTGGGCGCTTCCTCCTTCAGTGTAGCAGCTCTCATTGAAAGTGCAAGAATGCTGAAAATTGGTCTGGGAAGGAAGTGTCCAGTATTGAGGTGGTTAAAAGAAAATCCTACCAACAAAATATACTCTCCCTGTCTCTTGAACCCAACCTTTTAACCCTTGCCTTGACCCTAACATTTACCCTGGCACTGACATAGATCTAACCTCGATATAGCAATTTTTTTCTTTAATTTTCTTTTTTTTAACCACTTCCTGCCCGCCAAATAGCAGAATGACGGCTGAAAAGTGGTTAAGTTATCCTGACTGGGTGTCATATGACATCCAGCAGGATAATCCGCTCCCACGTGCCTCTTCAGTGGCACCTATCAGCGCGTATCAGTGTTGACTATCAGTGCCCGTTAGTGCTGCATATTAGTGCCGCCTATCAGTGCACATCAGTGCAGTCTCATTAGTGCCCATTAGTGAAATAGTAAACGTACATATTTACAAAATTTTATAACAGAAACAAAGAAAAACTTTTTTTTTTTCAAATGTTTTCAGTCTTCTTTTATTTGTTTAGCAAAAAAAAAAAATGCAGTGGTAGTCAAATACCACCAAAATAAACTATCTGTGGGAAAAAAGTATACAAATTTAGTTTGGTTACAGCATTGCATGACCGAGCAATTGTCATTCAAAATGTGACAGCGCTGAAAGCTGAAAATTGGCCTCGGCAAGTGCCCCGTGTTGAAGTGGTAATTTATTCTTTTACACACTATGCTTTTTTACAGCTTCCTCTTCTGCAAGGACAGCAAGATACAATGTATCTTTCTCCCCATTCAAAAAAGGAAGTAAACACAGGGGCGGGTTGCACAGTGACTCATCACTGATCAGAGGCTATTATAGCGATCAGGTGACTGGAACCGGGAATCCCGAATTCCGATCGTTAGTATGATCATTAGCCCCCAGCACAAAGAGAGGTACACACATATGTGGCCCCAGGGAAAAAAGCCCAGTTCAGTGAGGCCACATATATCCGTACCAGTGGCGGTAAAGCTAAATGCTTCCCAGGTGTATTCCAAAAAATAAGTGTTCCAAGTCTCAAGTCACAGACCATACAAATAGAAATTGGTGGGCAGCAAGGCTGTGGCCAGCCTAAGCTCTGAGTGCTATTCTTTTCTACATTTGTTCTGTTTCCCCTACATTTTTTTGTGCTGAACATGCCCCCCTCGGCTTATACTAGAGTCAAGCATTTTTCTGCTGCAGAAAATGACATTTTCCGAACCGAGTTTGGGGCTCCGTATCTCGGAACCCCAAAGTTGGTATGTAAACCCAGTGCAACTAGCACTACAACATATCCATATCCATAGCTGTGATTTCTAGCACCAAGTGGCCCCGAGATACGGGTCCCCAAAGTCAGTTCGGAAAATGTCATTCTCTGCTGCAGAAAAGTGCTTGACATTTTACGAACCGACTTTGGGGACCCGTATCTCGGGGGCCACTTAGTGCTAGGAACACCATTTGGATATGTTGTAGTGCTAGTTCCACTGGGTTTGCACACCAAATTTGGGGTTCCTATCACTAAGTGGTCCCGAGATACGTGGCCCCAAATTCGGTCAACTGTGTCCATCTGCAGCAATGTCCTTTCAGGACCCTTTTGGTCCAGAAACCCCAAATTTTGGCTGCAGCTAGGGGGCATCTAGGAACCCTTAACTACCAAGTTTGAAGTTTGGGGCACAGTGAGGCATGCAAATGGACACAGTGAGACTGCAAATGGGCATTGTTGACCGTCTTTTCCACTTACAGTAGCTGCGCATTTCTCACCCTAGGCTTATACTCGAGTCAATACGTTGTCCCATTTTTTTGTGGTAAAATTAGGTGCCTCAGCTTATATTTGGGTCGGCTTATACTCGAGTATATCCGGTATATTACTATCAAGGGGTTAAGTGTGTCCTAGGGAGGTGTTCTAACTATGGGGGGATGGGCTACCACTGACATGACAGCGATCACTGCTCCCGATCACAGGGAGCAGTAGGTCCCTGTCATGTCACTAGGCAGAACAGGGAAATGCCTTGTTTACAAAGGCTTCTCCCTGTTCTTCTGCTCCGTGACATGATCGCGGGCACCCGACAGACATCGAGTCTGCGGGATCCGCGGGCAATCCAAAGTCCGTCGGAAATTCCGACAGAAAAAGACCGATGGGCATACACACGGTCGGAAAATCAGATGAAAAACTCCCATCGGACTGTTTCCATCGGAAATTCCGACCGTGTGTACGCGACATTAGAGTCATGGTTGTGCAATAGAGTTGTCTGCTTACCTGTCTCCATGTGTTCATCTCTAGAGACCAGCCGACCCTCACCTGACTGCTTTTATAATCCCTCCTCTGGCATGGCTCCACCCTAGCTCCTATCAGAGAACTCTATATTAACCTGTGCACTGCAGGCCAACCCTGCTGATCAACCTTTGTGTGTTTGACTTTCTGTTACCTGCCGTGTGTTAACTATCCCTGTTTGCCTGTGACCCTGACCTTCTGGCATGACCCTGAACCTTTGGCGTGAACTCTGCTGTCCTTGTATGCTTGTGGCCCTGACCTTGGCTTGTCCCTCACTATCTCTGTCCTTTAGTTGCCTACTGTGGGTTCGTGCTGGGGGACCCTGGTGGTCACGACCTGGAGCCAGTTGCAGCCTCACCACTAGAGGCTCTGGTGAACACCTGCTGGATCTTAGACTCCGCGCCCTAGGGAATCTTACGCTCTAACCCCGGTGGGATCCATCTTGGTGTCCGGTGGCGCTGTCTTCCGTATCGCCTTGACTCCCGTCCGCTGCAGTCAGCCATAGGATCCACTACCTTGCGGTACACTCCTGATCCCTACTGTGTGCATCTGTCACCTAGCCTCAAGGTGACCTGACAGTAGGATTTCCCGCCAACAGTCTGTCAACACACAATTCCCATTGGAAAATCCGATCATGTGTACGAGGCTTAAGAAATGGAGATGTTATACAGCCTGGAACCTGGAGATGAGGATAAAAACTTTTTTTCAAAAGGTGTGTTTTTGTGAGCATTCCCACACAATATGGGGTAATGAATCAGTTTGTGAGCATCCCCTCCTGCATGTATCATCATCTAAGTTGGTGAATGTGTACATTTGGATGGGGGTTAAGTACCACATGTGGTGTAGTTTCTGGAACAGCTCCCCAAAAATGATGAACTGTGGTTGTAGTGAATAACTTGAGCCCATTGTGAGTCTGAGAATGAGACTTTTAGGTCTTGCTCCCATCCTCTTAAGTGCTGAGTCTTTTGTAAATTTGTCTTTAGCCTGTAAGAGGTTATAAAAAAGTGTAATGCCTTTTAACTGCTGTCCATTAGATGACCAAAAGGCCCATGCTTTCTTAGGCACATAAGCCATTGGAATGGCATTTTTGTGGTGGTAGGAGGCCATTTGTCTGTAGGAAAATAGGTCTAATGAGGATAGGTTGTGTTTGGCTTGTAGTGTGGAGAATGGGATCAGTTTACCATTCTGCACTAGTGTTGTGAGGGGAGTGCACCTTAAAGATGGTTAGTGCTTAAGAGACATGTCATGTATTATGAGCTTCAAAATTTCTAGTGGGGTAGGGATGCCTATATTGGATGGCATTGTAGGGACGTCTCTAAGCAAAAGTTTCCACATTGACACTGCGGCTGAGATGGTTGGGTGGTCTGTTGCAAGATGTGTATTGGAGACTGAGTGTGCAAGGAGTAGGGTGGTTAAATCTCCGTTATGCCGCATACACACGATCGGAATTCTCGTCGGAAAAAGCTCTGATGGTTTTCCCGTCAGAATTCCGACAGAATTTCGCTCAAACTGTCTTGCCTACACTCGATCACACCAAATTTGGACGGTCAATAACACTGTGACATACAACACGTTCGACGGCACTATAAAAGGGAAGTTTAATGCTTCCGAGCATGCGTCAAATTATTTCCGAGCATGCGTCAGAATTTTGCGTGTTGGAATTGCTTACACACGATCGCAAAAAACGATAGAAACGTTTTCCGTCAGATAAATTAAGAACAGGCTCTCAATCTAAAGTCCGTCGGAAATGCCGACAGAAAAACACAGATGGGCATACACACGGTTGGAAAATCCGATGGAAAGCTCCCATCGGACTGTTTCCACTGGAAATTCCGTCCGTGTGTACGCGGCATTAGAGATAAATGTTTGTTCTATTTGTCTCCACTGTTTGTTGAATACAGGCGTGATACAGTGTCTGATTTGGACCAGTATTACTGCCGCATAATAGTCTTTCGGGTTGGGAAAGCTCATGCCGCCATTGCTTTTGTGTCGGATGAGCGTGGCGTATGGGCAACGTTTTTATTGCTTTTTAGTGTAATAGTTGGATCTGAGCTCTTTTTGATCCCAGATCTCACATTAAAGAGGTCCTGCCATGCTTTTTTTTTCTATTACAAGGGACGTTTTCATTCCTTGTAATAGGAATAAAAGTGATCCAAAAAAAATGTTGGGCAGCAGCTTCAGCTGCCCACGGTTAAAATGGCTGCAGCCAGACTTAGTGGAGCGAGATTTCTGCAGCATATTTGGCAAGTACAGAATCAGTATAAATAAAATAATACGCAAAGTGGTTGGAGGGAAGTTTCAGAATGGCAAAGATGTTGTTATTACAAATTATGTGAGCAGACTGCAGTTCCTCTTTAAGTGGAAGAGTATTTTTGTAGTTTTAGGAAATGTCTGGCCTATATGTTTTTTTTATGCACTTAATTGATTCTTTACACTTTAGCATTTGTGAGGAGGCCTACTCAATGCACATGCACACATCTTACACAAGGCTCAGATCATAGTGGAAGCTTGTAGGACATGTATGTGCATACCTCACAACTTTTTGAGATGGGAATGAGGCACACCTATCAGCAAAAGTATGCAGGCATAGAACACACAGCCGGATGCTCACAGTAGTATTGCCAACGCCGTGGACAGGCAGGGGAGAGAATGGAGGGTTTGGGTGGCCACGTCGCTGGATTGTGGGGGACAGGTTAGTATCTGTCTTTTTATTAAAAGTCAGAAGATACACTTTTTTTGTAGCTGCTGACTTTTAATAAACAAATAAATGAATTAAAAATAACCTCACTCCTTTAAAGCGGAGTTCCACCCAAATTGGTACTTCCGCTTTAAGCACTCCTCGCCCCCTGATATGCCACATTTGGCAAGTAATTATTTTGGGGGGGGGGGTTCTTTTTAATGGGACTTCCTGTCCTGGCCCCCTAGGTGACTCCTCCTCCTCTTGCCCTAGGTGGCCCATCCCTGCCAGTGATCTTCTGGAACACAACACAGGTCCCAGAAGATTGGCTGGCCAATGGCAGAGCGCAGTGTGGCTCGTGCAGTGTGCACCCGGTCATGAAGCCGTAAGCTGTCACAGCCGGGTGTCACTGCACACAGTAGATATGACGGCGTTGAGGAGAGGAGGGGGAGAGGAGGGGGAGAGGAGCGAGGCTCCGTGCGGCTGCATCACTGGACCGTGGGACAGGTGAGTGTCGGTTTATTAAAAGTCAGCAGCTACACTTTTTGTAGCTGCTGACTTTTAATAAACGAGTGGAACTCCGCTTTACGAAGTACACTAATCCGGTGCACTACAGGGTACAGGAATTCACACACACGGCTGCTGGGAGGTCAGGAGGGATTGGAATCCACAACTGACATACAGCCCTGTGAAGTTCCGTGTACTACTGTCTCTGTGATGAGTTCTCTGGGCTCCCTTGTTTGCACTTTCCAGCACACCTGGAGTTAACACAGTGGAATGTGCGGAGGGGGGATGGAGCCAGGCAAATGTAGAAGCACGTGTAGAAGCCACTATATGCAGAGTATAAACAGATTTTTACTCTACATACTGCTGTATGTAGTTTAACCTGTGTGGTAATAAATTCATTTATAATCTATTAAGTGCCCACCGCTGTATGTGCATTTTAAAATATATGCAGCTTCATACCTTGTTTCTTAGTCTGTGTACAACTGTATAAGCCGCTCATGTGACTGCCAGGTCCAGCCCGCCTATCTCTTTCTCTCCTCTCAGTCTCACTCTCTCGTCAGTGAGAGTTCTCAGCACCGCCCACCGACTATAGCTATCAGATCAGGAGAGGCGGGCAGGGCTGACGTCAGGAGAAACGTGAGAAAGAGACGCAGGTTGGACCGAGCAGTCACATGAGCGGCTTATACAGTTATAGGTATTAGCTGCATATATTTTAAAATAACACATACAGCGGTGGCCACTTAATAGATTGCACCTCTGCATTTATTACAATATCTATTTTGAAGGACACGCTCGGAGCGCTCTTCCGGGAGGGGCGGGGCAAGTCGGGATGACGTCACCCGACATCGATTTTTCGGGTCGCATGCATCAATGCCGCATCGGGGACCCCCGAATCGCGATGCATCGGTGCAGCGATTAATTTCAGCACCCCTAGTATACATCAAATCAGTGCATAATGCCCCGTACACACGATTAGACTTTCCGAAAGCAAAACCATGGAATTTTGTTCGAAGGTTGTTGGCTCCAATTTGCATACACACGGTCACACAAATGTTGGCCAACAATTCCGAACGTAGTGACGTACAATTTGTAAAAGGAAGTTCACCCTTTGGGCTCCTTCTGCTAATGTTGTGTTTGGTGAGCATTGATTCCGAGCATGGGTGTTTGTACTTTGGACTTTTGTCTGACAGACTTGTCTACACACGATCGGAAAGTCCGACAACACACATTTATTGGCAGGAAAATTTGAGAACATGCTAGCCAACATTTGTTGGAGGAAAGTCCAACAACAAATGTCCGATGGAGCATACACACGGTTGGACTTTCCGCCAACAAGCTCACATCCAACATTTGTTGTCGGAAAATCCGATCGTGTGTACAAGGCATAAGGCTTCCCATTGTGTGAACCATTGGAAACCATCCCAGAAAATAACTTTACTGTGGTACTTTACACCTTTTCATCTGTCTAAATTTCTCCTGACAACCTCTCATCTATGTTGGAGAGGCTGTGAGGACACTGGTCACTTGCTATATATATTTTGGACGTGTAAGCATCTCAATGGCTTCTGGTGGAAAATTTTTGGGTAATTTCTAACATAACAGACATTTTCACATCACCAGATCCTGGCTTAGCGATTCCTAATCTTGGCATAGATCATTTCCGATGACGATAGATTGAAAAGACTCTGGACGGCCGCACTCCAAAAGCAAAGCAAAAATCGCTAACGTGTTTCACACTACCAGGAGTGCTTACTCATAGCTATGAGTAAGCACTCCTGGTAGTGTGAAACACGTTAGCGAATAAAAATAAAAGGCACAAATAAAAGGCATTGAAATTTATTTTGAAGTGTGGCCGTCCAGAGTCTTTTCTCATTCAATTTTTTTTTATTTTCACATAAAAGAACAATACAGAACAAAAAGAAAGACAAAACGATATAGTACATATATTTACAGTCATATATGGGATATCTTAGTAATCAAACAACATAGATAAAAGTACGAATATCTTGTGGTCTAAAGTATGAGGTGGGAACTTAAGATAGAGGAACACTATAGAAAGGGTTTATGTATTAACCTTGTATGTATTAGAACAGCATCTCCGAACCTTACCCAGGTGCTGTAATATCATGCCTCCAGACCACTCTACCACCCCAAATGGGTTCAAACTGTGGTAAAGTGGGGACAATTAGGGGAATTAGGTGCTTTGTTAACCAAGGTTGTAGGCAAAGTATAGAAGATACATACCAAAATAGATGTGTAAAGACCCAAAATATGTTCATATCGTTAGTATTTACCATGTTCCTATATATATTAGTAGTCTGTTTGAAGAACAATCATACTTATTACAGAAAAAATTATATGATGTCACAATGAGAAAGTCCCATATGCATATGTCATACATAAAAAAAAAAGGGGAGGAGGGAGAGAAGGAAAGGGACAGAAGGAGAGAGTCTCTCCAGGTGGTGATTTGCATAGTAGGTAGCTCACTGAAGTAAGGTGTTGAAATAATTGGTACATTATTGAGGTAACAGTAATGATTGGTCAAAGTCAGGTGGAAAATAATGTTTTACCCAAGGTTGCCAGGTCTGCGTAAATTTATTGATTTTATTGTCTTCAATAGCCGACATTTTGGCGTGGGTCAAAGCTCTATTCATTCTGTGTTTGGCTTCTGCTACTATTAATGTTTTGGATTTCCAGGCTTTAGCTATGGTTTGTTTAGCTGCAGTGCTAAGCTGGAGGAATAATTTAAATTGGGAATGTGTTAGTGATGGTGGTTTCAGGTTAAGAAGAGCCATAGCTGGATCCGGAGAAATAGTGCATTCCAGAGCTTTAGAAGCTATATCAAAAATGCTGGTCCAGAATTCTTGGACTACCGGACACTGCCACCATATGTGGAAATGGGTACCTGGGGAAGGGCATCCTCTAAAGCAGTTGTTGGGATATGTCGGGATGAATTTAGCAATTCTGGCAGGCACCAGATACCATCTAGCTAGGACTTTAAAGTTAGTTTCCAAAGCAAAGCAATTCGGAGAGGAGCTTTTAGTAGCTATCCATATATTAGACCAGTCATTAGTATTAAAAACATGATTCATATCTATAGCCCATTTATCAGTATAAGAGGGTAATACATCATTAGGAAGAGTAGTAAGTTGATGATATAACAAAGATATTAAACCTCTGATATGAGGATCACTTTTGCAAATACGTTCAAATTGAGTCATTTGATTGAGCGTAGAACCAGTCATGAGAAGAGGAGTATAAAGTTTTTAATTTGCAAGTATCAGAAGATTTCAGATCTTGGAAGCCCATAGTCATCGCATAGTATTGGGAATTCTAGGATATTAGCGTTATTACATACTTGGTGAAGTCGGGTTAAGTTTGAAGTAGACCAGGCGGAGAATGATTTCGGATACTTCCAGGCCAGGTAGAAGGCTGGATTAACAAGGAATGAGAGAAGAGGATTGTGTGTAGATTGTCCAGAGTCTTTTCAATCTATCGTCATTAGTATGTGCCGTGCCTGCACCTGGGTCTCTCTATATTAGGAGAAGCTGCAAACCTCAGTTGTGTGGATTATCCTGGAGCGGTGGTTCCCCTACCTCCTAAATTTATAGATCACTATTCCTTCTCGTATCGCACTTTAGTTACTCATATATTACTGGCGGCCAGACTACTTATAGCGAGAAGTTGGAAATTGAAAAAAGCCTAAAACCTCTCGGCAGCCATTGAGATTATTCACTTAAATTACAAGTATGAAGCCATGTTAGCTAATAAACAAGGTAGTAGGTAGAGCTTTGAGAAACAATGGCAAATGTGGACTGGACTGGAACATTTTGAAATGAATGTACTTCTTCTCTGTCACTTTGTATTTTGACATTTGATTTTGTGTCAGATTTTGGACCTTTGTCTATTGCATACTCTGTACCTGTTGTACCCTTCTTTTAATCTGTTTGTACTATGTTTGTACATTTTACCTTTTAAACCCAATAAAAACAAATGGGAAAAAGGGGTGTACACCAACAAATAATATTAAGCTGAATTGTTTTAATTTTTGTGGAATGGATACATTTCAGATTAAATGTTGTTTTTGTTTTGCCCTCCACCAGAATTGTGAGGAGGTGAGCATAATGGATTTTCTGCTGGTTAAAACCTAAATTAATATGTATTTTTATATTATTTTACTAGGTGGGCTTCCACAATAATATAACCTGTGTTGTACTAACAGGTTTTCCAAATCTAAAAATCATAAAAATTATATATTTTTTGGTGCTATTTTTCATATATTGTGTTATTATTTCTGGAAATCTTTTTATTATGGTTTTATTTCATCTGAGTAAAACACTTCAGTCTCCCATGTACCTTTTCATCACCCAACTATCATTGCTTGATATAATTCTGTCTACAGATATTCTTCCCAACCTTCTTTATATCATATTACATGATGGATGTACCATGTCTCTTGCTGGTTGTATCATCCAGTTCACCTTATTTGCACATGCTGAGGCCTCAGAGTGCTTTCTACTGACTGTGATGTCCTATGACCGGTATTTGGCTATTTGTAAGCCCCTACATTACAACTCTATAATGAACCAATCAATTTGCTTTAAATCAGTGATTACCATTTGGTTACTGGGTTTTACAATGGCATTGGTTGATTTTATTTCTTTATGCAGTCTATACTACTGTGGACCAAACATCATTCATCACTTCTTCTGTGACTATGAACCTATACTAGAGCTCTCCTGCTCTGATACTTCACGGATCCATAATCAGGCCTATGTTGTAGCTTTCATCTGCGCTGTAGCACCTTTTATATTAATTGTTATATCGTATATCTTAATTGTTGTAACCATCCTCAAAATTAAATCAATTACAGGAAGAAAAAAAGCCTTCACCACTTGCAGCTCTCACTTGACCGTAGTGTGCATTTTTTACGGGACGCTCATCACTGTGTATTTGATTCCAACACAAGGTCAACTAGATATTCTGAACAAGGTCCTCTCCCTCTTTTACACTGTAATGACTCCATTGCTTAATCCGATCATATATACTTTCAGGAACAAGGACTTTAAAAAAGCTTTTGAAAAAATAAAATCATAATTTATTTTAAGTTAAAAATGCAAATGTGGGGGCGCATGCGCGGCTCGTAAGATGGCGGGCGCATTTGACTAGAGCTCTGGTCCCATCTCCTGCAACCGAAGCTCCCTCTCCGCTACACCAGCACCCACAGCTCCGGGAGCCATATCATCCAATCCGGGAACTCCTCAGCTACCCAACTGACATTGCATGGGTAATATTGGTGATCAGAGGCACATACACAGTAAACGATCCCCACAGACCACACCACAGCCCGCACGCCACATGGAGAAATTCCTGTGTAGGCCGCAATTCCCGACCTCAATTTTGCCACAGATCCACCTGACGCACTCCTGCTGGTCGATCCCTCACTATTTGCAGATAATCCCCCTGCCAAGCTACATAATACTGGCCCATCACATCAGCCTGCAATGGCGTCCCTGGTGAAGGTGGATGTCCTAGACCTGAAGCTGCAGGCCTTGCTTCAAAATCTCACACATAACGTTACAAAGGAGGTCAATAAGCTTGCACATGAACTCAGGGGGGAGATTGACCAGCTAGGGGAGAGAACAGACGCCCTGGAAACAAAATTTGACGACATGGTGAACTATGTCCAAGCTTTGGAAGACGAGAATGCTAATCTAAAAAATGCAGTATCACAACTGCAGATACAACAGGAAGACCTTGAGAACAGGGAACGCAGGCAGAACCTCCAAATCCGTGGTGTCCCTGAATCTGTTATTGATAAAGATATCAGATCATACCTGCTGGCCCTGTTTAATACTCTAGTACCTGACATCCCAGATATCAACTTGCGCCTTGACAGGGCACACAGATCACTGGCTCCTAAACCTTCTCACGGTGCCAACCCCAGAGTCATTGTCGTCCGCTTTCACGAAAGTAAAGAAGCCCTGACCATTGCCCTGACCATTGCCACAAGGTCCAGAGTGAGCACCAGGTTTTTTTTTTATCTTAATGCATTTTATTCATTAGGATAAAAGCCTTCTGTGTGTAGCAGCCTCCCCAGCACCCCCTAATACTTACTTACCTGAGCCCCTCAGCTGTCCGGGATTTTTTTTATTTTTTTTAAACAAGACTTTACAATCACATTAAACAATGAATATTGAATTAATAATGAATATTGTCCTTGTAGTTTATGTATGAAATTTATTCAAAATGAGCAGAGGCAATGCTGGAAAATAGGTGAGTGGATAAAAGCTCTAACAATAAACATGGAGTTCCCTACTGCGTTCAATTTAAGATTAATTGTGTGTCAGGAGTATTGCAATCTAAAAAAAAATAATGCCTGAAAGATTATTGGCTATAGGACCAATTAGAAATGCAAAACACAGAGCACACTGAGGAGAAGTAAATGTATAAAAGAGTTTCAGATCAACTCGGTAAATAACAGATACTAAAATTTCCCTGTAAGTTGTGTATTATTTCCACTAAAATATATGATGGCTGATCTGACATTATCTGCCGGGGATTTTTAAAGTAAACTATTACATCCAGACATCATCTCTAAAGCCCCATACACACGCGCGGACAATCCGTGGACCAGGTCCGTCGGACCATGTCCGTCATACTTTGTCTGATGTTGGTTTTGCGTACACACGATCGGACAAAGTTGTCGGAAAATCCGATCATTCTGAACGTGGTGACGTTTGTTGCCTACGACGGGACTACGTAGAGGCTAGTAGCCAATAGCTTTGGTCTTGTAATGTGATCTGAGCATGCGTAGCACTTTGTCCGGTCGGACAAGCGTACACACGATCGGATTTGGTGTGATCGGACCGGGTTGACGGGAAATCTTTCCAGCAGGAGATAAGACTTTGTCCGACGGACAAACCGACGAACACTGTCCGATGGTGCATACACACGGTCTGATTTTTCAACAACCTTGTCCGATCGGACCAAATTGATGAAAAAGTCCGACCGTGTGTATGGGGCTTTAGAATGTGCATGGAATCGAGGTGCAGTATGTAACAACTGTTTGTAGATAAATAAAAACATAGGCACAATATAGACTTGTTTTGTGTTTCCATAATGATGAAGGACTGTAGAAGTATAAGAATTGTAGAATTCTATATGCTTCACAACCTCCTTCACCACCCACTCTACCCAGGTCAGTTTCCATCATTGTACTGCAATTTGCAACTCAGCTCAACAAATGCCAAAGGAAGTTGTCATTAAACATTTACATTTAGATTTTGACTTTTCCTTGTTTAGTGTCTTGTTATATAGGAAGGCAGAAGAGCCACATAGTGTAGTCACATCTTTATTAGGATAGCATATGGGATGTGGGTTTGCGTGACTGGAGGGTCACTTCCTCTAAAATATCCATCACCATCATTATGCAATCTCTCCTTTTTTCAGTTCTCCTGGATAGAACTAGGTTCTTTTGTTTTATGGGGTTATGGGAAAGAGACTGGTTTGTAAGATTAACAGAGGGATGGAAGTGAGGTTTGTAGATTTTTCATGTGTATTGGTTTGTCATTATGTCTGATGAAGATTGTTTGATCATCTAAGGGGGGTCTCTGTGTAAAGAGTTTAAGTAGTAGGTCCAATATGCCCAGGTTTTACTGAATTTGTAAGGGTTGTCTCTCATTATATGTATCAGCTCTTCCATTTCAGCTGTTTGATGTACATAGCGTATCCAGTATGGTATTGTTGGTGAGGTAGACGAGTTCCATTTTAGTGGGATGCATCTTTTAACTGCATTAACAAGATGTAGGGCCAGAGACTTGTGGTATAAGGAGTGTGGGAGGGAAAAGGGATGTAAAAGATATTGTGCAGGTGTAAAATTGAATGTGTATACAAACTATAAATCCTTCTATTCCAGCAACGTGCTGGCGATGTCTCAGGGAAAACTGGATCCTTAATGCACATGTTTTGGTCCTGCTCCCAAATTCAGGGGCTTTGGGCCACTGTGCATAAAACAATGGAGCAGGTCCTGGATAGGAACCTTCCTCTAGATACACTACACTATCTTCTGGGCCTCCCATACTAAAAAACTCCAAAATCTTGGCCATGCACATTTTGACAGCAGCTAGACGTCTGATCCCTAGGCACTGGAAATCTGTGGAGGTGCCTACACGGAGTCATCTCACTTCCACCATATCCGAGATCCAAGCTACGGAATACATGACAGCCTTGAATGAGGATACTCTGATCCAATTTAATAAAATATGGGCCATGTGGGATGGCTCTGTTTTTGGCCCTTCATTTATGCACACCTCCAACATTGCACAAACTCCTAATGATTCCCAATTATAATTATACCTAGTAGCTTGATTCTTGTTCTTGTTTTTTATTTTGTTTTCTTTGTTTTCTCTATTATATCCAAGTTATGCGAGCTACAGATGTGTAACCAGAAATGCATTTACACGCGTACACTTGATTCCTTTTAATTCCTTTAGTTATGCAGCACCTTGCAAAAGTATTCACCCCCTTTGCTTTTTTTTTGTTACATTACAGCCTTTAGTTCAATGTTTTTTTTTTTATCTGAATTATATGTGATGGATCAGAACACAATAGTCTGAGTTGGTGAAGTACAATTAGAAAAATATATACATAAAACTATTTTTCTGAAATAAAAAACTGATAATTGTCATCTGCGTATGTATTCACCCCCTTTGTTATGAAGTCCATAAAAAGCTCTGGTGCAACCAATTACCTTCAGAAGTCACATCATTATCAGTAAAAATGATGTCCACCTGTGTGCAATCTAAGTGTCACATGATCTGTCATTACATATACACACCTTTTTGAAAGTCTCCAGAGGCTGCAACACCTAAGCAAGAGGTACCACTAACCTAACACTGCCATGAAGACCAAGGAACTCTCCAAACAAGTAAGGGACAATGTTGTTGAGAAGTACAAGTCAGGGTTAGGTTATAAAAAAATATACAAATCTTTGATGATCCCTAGGAGCACCATCAAATCTATCATAACCAAATGGAAAGAACATGGCACAACAGCAAACCTGCCAAGAGACGGCCACAAACCAAAACTCACGGACCGGGCAAGGAGGAAAATGCTATGTCTGGCGCAAACCCAACACATCACATCACCCATAGAATACTATCACAGTGAAACATGGTGGTGGCAGTATTATGCTGTGGGGATGTTTTTCAGCAGTTGGGACTGGGAAACTGGCCAGACTTGAGGGAAAGATGGATGGTGCTAAATACAGGGATATTCTTGAGCAAAACCTGTACCACTATGTGTGTGATTTGAGGATAGGATGGAGGTTCACCTTCCAGCAGGATAATGACGCCAAACACACTGCTAAAGCAACACCTGAGTGGTTTAAGGGGAAACATGTAAATGTGTTGGAATGACCTAGTCAAAGCCCAGACCCCAATCCAATAGAAAATCTGTGGTCAGACTTAAAGATTGCTGTTCACAAGCACAAACCATCCAACTTGAAGGAGCTAGAGCAGTTTTACAAGGAGGAATGAGCAGAAATCCCAGTGGTAAGATGTGGCAAGCCCCATAGAGACTTATCCAAAACAACTTGAAGCTGTGATAGCCACAAAAGGTGGCTCTACAAAGTATTGACTTTAGGGGGGTGAATAGTTATGCACATTAACATTTTCTGTTATTTTGTCTTATTTGTTGTTTGCTTCACAACAAAAAGAAAAGAAAAAAAAAAAACAAGGAAACACGACTGGCATCAGTTTAGTCTGTATAAGAGGTAATTATTCACTCCTCAAACCTACTTTTCAATCCTGTCTGGACAGCCTCTGTATAGAAGTTGTTGTATGCTCCACATAGCATAAATGATTTAACTCTATTACAGTTAATGTAAGTAATTGAGGTCGCCAGTTCAACTTTTATGTTATCCAATTAAACTGTTAAGCAAAGTGGTTAAACATGTGTATTGATGTGTTTCTGTAGAATAGGTTGTTGTAATTGTATGGTAAATTATGTTTCTTGTCTGGGCCTCCGGTGAGCAGTTGATGCAGTGGGGCTTGGGCCCTGAAGAGATCTGCGGACATTCTGATGAGATGCATCTGGTCTTGGTGATCTTTGTCGTCTGTAGCGAGAGGTCTGCGTTTCCATTATGTCATCTCTGTGGTGTTCTCCAACGGAAGACGGGGTTCAGAAATATGCATACCAATCAGGAATGTGGACCATGGGAATGCCTAGGCAGTCGTAGAATTGTGGAAGGTCTTCTGGTACTTTCAGTAAAGCTATTCTGCCAGTTGTGGATGGCGAGAGGCAAAATGGAAATTTCCATTTGTAGTGAATCCCCCTTGTCCACAGAACATCTAAAAGTGGTCAGAGGTCCTTGCGATGCTGCAGAGTTTTGTTTGCCAAGTCTTGATATATTTTGATGTCGGCTGCTTCATGGCTTATGTGAATACGGTTCTGAGCTTTTCTGAGGGTCTCATCCTGTGCGGAAACTAGTTAGGCAACAAATTATGTCTCATGGTGGATCGGTGTCTCTCCCTTTTGGACGTAGTGCTCATGTATTCTTTCCATCTCAATACGTTCTGTGTCTGGTGTTAGATGTCGGGGTGATTAAGCTCTAGTGGTGCATGCAAATTGAAATAATTGTGTCTGTCCCAACTGCATTTTCAAGGGCGTGGGAGCCCATTTTTTTTTATAATGACTTTATTTTTATTTTTACCATTTCAAACAAGGACAGGGAAAGAAAAACTTAAATAATCACTCTTTCCGTTACTTAACAATATATTCCTTAATATATATAACCCAGAATAAATCAGTATATTCTATTCTCTTTATATCTAAACTTCCATAAAATGATATCTAATCTGTTTAGAAGGGGCAGCTGAGTTAGTAAGTTTGAAAAAGAAGAAGGGTTGAGAGGGTGGAAACAAGGGGGTAGTCTCCCTCAATAATCCAACCCCCACACTGTTTTAATTGCCTGACCCTAGGGCGACGCTATCCCAAGACCTGGCCAAGATTTAACTACTATCTTCCACTATTCCACCTACCTCCCCTATTTGTGGTCCATTTTCTTCCCCTCCTTATATCCCCTACCCCCCCCCCCCCCCCACACACACACACACACACAGCAAAAAAAAAAAACTGAGAAAAAAATCAAAAAAAAAAAAGTTTTTTTCTTCCCATACTCTCTATATCTCCCCCTCTCCCCCTCCCCCTATCTCTCCTCTATATTACATCAATCTGTCTTTTTTCTACTTTCGAAGAGATATAACGATTCCACGGTGTCCAAAGTAGATTCTTCTTTTTTTTCTAGCTGTCCATACTAGGTCTTCCATCCTGTTCACTTTCTCTACTTTCTTAAGCCACATACTCACCGTCGGCAGTTGTGTCTGTTTGTAGAGTGGAAAGTGGTATGCAAGCCTTAGCTGAATTTATTAAATGACACAGGATAGAATTCCTATACGTTTTCCTCTGGATCTCTGACAGATGTAAACGAAATAACACCGGGTCGTCACATATTCATTTCTCACTAAATTTCTGGATAATCTCTCGTATCTCCTTCCAGTTTCTTTCAACTTTTGGACATAACCAAAATATATGTAAGAGGGTTCCTTGTTCCTTCTGACATCTCCAACATTCATTTGATGTATTCGGGAAGCATTTTTGATGTTTTACCGGAGTTCTATACCATTGTGAGAGAATTTTGTAGTTCAGCTCCTGTAATTTTGTACATGTTGCAGTTTTAAATATGGATTGTATCATATTAATTTTCTGATCCTCCGAAAAACTCCTCACCACGTCCATTTCCCATTTTTGAAAAAAAAGGTAGCTGAAAATTCTTTGATGGTTTAGTTAGTGGCACATACATTTTAAAATTGCATGTTATAGGCTCTTTTTCCATACAGAGCCTCTCAAATGGCATAAAACCCTGGTCTACAGAACTTGACGGTATCCCTGTAGAAAATGCCATAATTGTGCTGTTTGCCAGAAATCTAATTGAAAAGGGCCTTTTTTATCCATCAGCTCCCTCAGTGTTGGCCATTTACCTGATTGCATAAAATGTGATGCTTGTTATATTCCTCGTTTGATCGGTGTCTCAAAGGGTCCTTTCTGTGTCCCTGGTATAAATTGCGGCTTACCTAATGTTGGGACCAATGGTGAATTATGTGTGGATAGTCTATTTTTAACTAGCAGGTTATTACATATATGTAGTGTAGGTCCTATTGTGGGATGTAATTTAGTACTATTGAATGCCAGATTTCTATAGCACCAAGGCGCTCTATGTAGTAACTCCCTACACCGTGATTGCTCTAATTTAGGCCAAATTTTCAGCTCTCCGTGTCGACACCAGTTCAACAAACGGCCCAAGTGTACAGCCTGATAATACTTATATATGTCCGGAACTCCCAGCCCTCCATATTGTTTAGGTAATGACAATAATGTCCTCCTAATCCTTGGCTGTTTATACGACCAAATAAATTTGGTAAATACCATTTTTATTTAAAAGAAACAGAAAGTTTAAAAATAAACAGCAGATTCCCTGGCAGGGGTATTCAGCATTACAGTCCTGCTTCAGAACAAACAGAATTCAGCCTTCCTGGCAAAAAACGCAGCACTCCTGCTCAGGCCTTACACCTTAGGCCTTGGTCTGTCTCCCCCAGACTTGACGCTCAGCACCTCTGTGCTTGCAGCTTCATTCTGCACTGGCCCCCTCCTGACTCCTAGGCCAGAACTCCAGTCTGCCAGGTGGAGCTTTCTCCAATAATGAGCACTGACCTCTATTCCTGGGATGTTTATGAACTCGTCCCACAGGTGTGTAATTAGTATTTATGCCAAAATCAGGCATACACTGCTCATATGCACCTGTGACACGGGTTCGCATTTCCACAATGGTTTGTCGAAGAGATTATATAAGATGGCTGTTACTGTTTGTTGTATTTGGTCATATCTACTCTGGGACATCACAGACTCGCAGATTATTCCTGCATTCATGATTGTCTAGATCTTCCATGTGCCTTTACATATCTCTTAATTGTAGGGAATATGCATCTTGGGTGATAGGAAGCTGATCTATTTGTGCATCATGCTGGGCTGTAGTGACCTCAACCTCCTGCTCTGTCTTATCAGTGTTGCTTATCAGTGCCACCTACCACCGCCTAGCAGTGCCCATCAATGCCGCATATCAGTGCCCATCAGTGCAGCCTCATCAGTGCCCATCAGTGTAGCGTCTTCAGCGCACATCAGTGAAGGAGAAAAAATTACACGTTTGCAACATTTTATAGCAGAAACTAAGAAGAACTTTTTTATTTCAAAATTTTAAGTCTTTTTTTAATTTAACAAAAAAAAACGGTGATTAAATACTACCAAGAGGGGGGCATGGCTGGGCTCCGCAATCTACCCAGCAACAAGTGACTACAAGGCAACAAATCAAGGGCAAAATGAACCCTCACAACTCCCGGGACCTCCCGCTAACTCCGGGTACAATGTCAAAGTGCAGGAAGCTCCTCAAAGGGCCGCAGAAGCTGACAAAATTCTTCCCATTAGCAGACATGACCCGCTGGCAAGATGGCACCGGCGAACTCATAAACCAAGCAGTGCGCTCCTCTCCCCTCACTCTGGCTTCCCTCTCACACAGCAGCAGCACTTCTCCTCTCCAGCGATGGACAGTGAGTCACCTACCCCTGCTTCTCCCCCCACAGCCAGCCCAGCTAAATCAAAGTCTCGTAGGGATGAAACAGCTCCCAGTCAGCCCAGCAATCCCTCCCTTACTCTGCCAATCCCTGATCCTCAGCAACCCTTGGCCATAGATTAATTCCCAGCACAAGATCAACCAATCTCTCAAGGTGACAATGAAGAATATGCTCATTTCACTGAAGCACACTCTGTACATAGCTCTGTATGCCTCGGTATCCTCCTTATCCACTGTAGTACAAGCACAAGACCAGCACCTACTACATTTAGAAACTAAAATGTCTGATCTATTCACAGCACACAATGAGCTGATTGATGTATTCACTGAACATAAAGTTGAATTAAAATCAATCAAACTCAAACTGGCAGATTTAGATGACCGGTCCCGTCGGAATAATATAAAATTCTGCAACATCCCGGAGACAATACAGCAACCTGACCTGGTCCAATATCTACAGGCTCTGATGAGGTCCATAGTACCAGATCTGACTGAACGACTGACCGAGATTTGGAAATAGATTGGGCACATAGAATTACAAAACCACTTCACCTTCCTGAATCAAAACCCAGAGATGTACTTGCCCGCATTCATTTTTTCACTGCAAAAGAGAAAATGATGTTTGCTGCAAACGAAAATGATGCTTCCAGAACCATTTGTCACAGTCAAACTGTACGCAGATCTCTCAAAAACAACGATGGATACCCGGTGACAACTGGCCACTATCACAAAATCACTATACAACCACCACATTCCCTACAAGTGGGGCTTCCCTGTCAAATTGCTGATAACCTACCAAAGCAAAACGCATACCATGAGATCACTTGCTGGGGGCCTCAAACTCCTAAGAGACTGGCGTCTCATCCCAGAGGAAACCACATCCTCTGACAACCCCTCATCCTCACAAATGGACACTGACTGGTCCCTATAGAATGCCTAACAAAACCTGATTTCCCCCCGCCATCCATCTTAATATCCAGCTGGGTAGTAGCGGTTTAATCTGCAAAAGCCAATTTCTGTTCTCATGGATCCGTCTGTGACAGCTACCGTTAAGAATCACTGTTCTTCCCCCGTTAATATCAGCAGTAGTTACTGCAAATTGAGCCCACTTGACAAAGAGCTCCCCTTTTTTACTTTTTGTGCACCCCTGGGCTCACCAGCCCCTCATTGAGACTACCCTAGCCTGAATTGCTTGACTATATGATCCGTCTTGGGACCACAGTTGCAGTCTCTAATATCAGTGAACTTATTATTAAACTGCTCTAACAACTCCTGGCCATTACCCTAGTACACTAAAGATCCAGACTTATATGACTGGCTGAAACGCACCATGCACATCAATATTGTCTTGCTAAATGTCAGAGGCTTAAACAGCCCACAGAAAAGAGTGATGTTGCAAAAGGAAACTACAAAAAAACAAGCCGACATAGTCTTTGTACAAGAGACGCACTTTGCTTAAACCAAAACCCAGACGCTCAAACTTAAAGGATATGATCAACTCTTTCTTCCCTCAGGCCCTAAAAAGAAAAACTGTGGCCTAACAGCGATTAAAGATAGTCTCCAATTCCAATGGCACCAATCTTATGCGGACCCCCAAGGTCGCTATCTAATCTTGATTTGCGATATAGGAAAGTCCACCTACACCCTGGTCAATATATATGGACCAAATACTAAACAAATCAACTTCCACAAACGCCTATGTAAAAAACATGAAAATCTACAAAGAGGAAGCCTTATCCTAGGGGGTGACTTTAACATAGTTAGTGACCCCTCCATGGACACCTCTACATACAAACAATGGCAGCAAGATGCACTGAACCCCTTTCTTTGAACAACAGATCTTTTTGATGTTCGGAGATGTCAGCATGAATCCAAAAAGGACTACACATATTTTTCCCCTTTGCAGATGACCTACTTACGCATAGACATGTTGGTGGTCGACAAATAGACTTTGTAGAATATCAAGAGCTCTGAAATCGACTCCATTTCCTGGTCAGACCACGTCCCAATAACTATAATCTTGGATGATCACCGACGAGGACCACCATAAATATGGAGACTCAACTCCACCCTTCTAGCGGACAAAGACATTTGTCAAGAACTCATTCATGAGCATCACTCTTTCTTTGAACTGAATGATCTTCCTAACACTAATCCTTGTACGCTTTGGTCAGCATACAAAGCCTACATGCGTGGGATACTTATTAAGCTAAATAAGAGATCAAAGAACCAGAGCAACAGGCAGATTGACAAGATCATGCTACAAATTGAAAAATTAGAAAAGCAAAACAAAACCCATCCTTATCACAAATTATCTAGCGAACTCCTAAAGCTGAGACAGGCACTTAGATCACTACTTCTGTACAAATATGAAAACAACCTTAAATACACTAAAGCCAACCATTACGCACTTGGTAACAAAGCAGGTGCTCAGTTGACTCGAAGAGTCAAAGCGCAACGTTAGAAAACTAAAATCTCTTCTCTCCTCCACCCCGCCTCCAGACAACTCCTAACTGAGCCACAAGACATTGCAAATGCTTTTAGCAAGTATTACTCATCTCTATACAACTTAAAAAATTACCCTTTGACTCCTTAACCATCAGAATCTCTTTATTCAATCATTTTTTAAATCTATAACCCTACCCACTATCTCAGTCTCCCAACTTGAGTCTCTGTCTCAGCCCTTCTCCATAGAAGAAATAATCGGCGCCATCAAAGACTTACCCTACATAAGTCACTTGGAGAGGATGGGTTTTCAAATGAATTCTATAAGCAATTTAGTAATATTCTTGCACCTCAATTAATGACCCTCTTCAACTCTGCTGGAGCCTCTGGGTCTTTACCAACAGGCATGTTACATTCAACTATCATAACTATACAGAAACAAGACAAAGACACCTCATCAACTGCAAATTATAGGCCAATATTTTTTTTGAACACAGACATAAAAATTCTAGCAAAAGTCTTTGCCAAAAGATTACTGGTATACCTCTCATCATTAGTGCACCCTGACCAAGTCGAGTTTATCCCAGGCCGCCAGGCACCAGATGCCACAAGAAGGATACTGAACCTTATACACCACACTATCCAAACACAAATGCCCTCTCTGCTTCTTTCTCTAGATGCCGAGAAGGCTTTGATAGAATCCATTGGTGTTTTCTAAAAGAGGTCCTTGCCAAATTCAGGATCACTGGATGGTTCCAAAACGCTATACTTTCCCTCTACTCCTACCCTTCTGCGAGAGTACTCACAGGAGGAGCCCTATCCACCCCATTCACCATATTGAACAGCACAAGTCATTTTTGCCCTGCTAATGGAACCCCTATATGAGAATCTCCCACTTTCTCAAATGCTCAAAACTTCCCTATACAGTTACTCCGCAAAACCACTGTTCCAATTTTACATGCGATCCCCATACCCCAAAAAAGGAATCTCTTATTCTACACCTTACTGAACGATGATCTCCCTTAACTCGCAAATTTCTACCCAAACCAAATGGGTTGAGGGCCCACATTACCCCCGATATGTGGCAACGAGCCTTTAGGTCCACCTTCACTGCATCTCACTGCTCCAACCATTGGGAGACTTATACATAGATGGTATCTAACTCCCTACCAACTATCGACAATATACACCATGCTGTTGGAGGAACTGTGGTAGCATAGGTTCCATAGCCCACGTACTATGGTATTGTAAATCCCTCACCTCATATTGGAGACAAATATTCACATTGATCTCCACTATCACTGGCTTGCCTTCCACTCCTACCCCTTTACTAGCGCTGCTCCATGTAGGGTTAGAAAAATACCCTTCAAACACCAGAACTGTCATAACACATCACTTGCTAGCAGCCAAGCTAAATATCACTAGGTTATGGAAAACCGCAGAACACCCTCCATATCTAGCACAATGGCGGATCTTAATCAACAATGTGAATTAGAAAAGATAATAGCTAGGAAAAATATGCAACTAAACAAATTTTCTGTACAATGGTCCCATTGGTTGACACATCCAAAATGTAAATTGTTCTGTTCTAGACTATTTTGAACCATATTGTTCTATACTGTTTTGAAACTTCCTCAGTTAATGTGCTGGTGACCTTTTTCCCCTTACTTCCCCCATTCCTTAGTTCCCCTTCCCCTCCTATAACCCCCCTCCTCTTCCCTACCCTACCCTCCACCAACCCCTTTTCCTACCCCTCCTCACCCACCCATTACCTTCCTACCTCCCATCCCCCCTCCGCCTGCATTCGTACGTTAAATGTAAAAATGTAAGCACATGTATTATTACAAATATTAACAAACATAATCATATATGTTGCTTGATCAAGATAAGCTAGACTCACTTAAATGCTAGTCGGAACCTCTGTTTTTGTTGCAACTGGACTGTTTTTTTACTATATTTGTACTAAAAACTCAATAAGAACCTATTGAAATTAATTACTACCAAAAGAAAGCTCTGTCTGTGTAAAAAAAATATAAATATTTCATATGGGTGTAGTGATCCATGACCGCACAATTGTCATTTAAAGTGTGACAGCGCTGAAAGCTAAATATTTGCCAGGGCAGGAAGGGGATGAAAGTGCCCAGTAGACAAGTTATTAATAAGGATATTGTTCGATAATAAGAAGGGGATGTTACATTGTTACATAGTTACATAGTTAGTCAGGTTGAAAAAAGACACAAGTCCATCCAGTCCAACCGCAAAAAAACAAAAAACAATATCATGCAATCCCATATACCCAATTCTATACCCACAGTTGATCCAGAGGAAGGCGAAAAACCCCAGCAGAGCATGCTCCAATTTGCTAAAGCAGGGGAAAAAATTCCTTCCTGATCCACCAAGAGTCAATCAGATTTTCCCCGGATCAACTTTACCTATAAATGTTAGTACCCAGTTATATTATGTACATTTAGGAATAAATAATCCAGGCCTTTCTTAAAGCAATCTACTGAGCTGGCCAGAACCACCTCTGGAGGGAGACTATTCCACATTTTCACAGCTCTTACTGTGAAGAAACCTTTCCGTATTTAAAGATGAAATCTCTTTTCCTCTAGACGTAAAGAGTGCCCTCTTGTCCTCTTTGTTGACTGTAAAGTGACTAACTCAACACCAAGTTCACTATATGGACCCCTTATATATTTGTACATGTTGATCATATCCCCCCTTAAGCTCCTCTTATCAAGAGTGAATAAATTCAGTTCCTCTAATCTTTCCTCATAGCTGAGCTCCTCCATGCCTCTTATCAGTTGGTTGCCCTTCTCTGCACTTTCTCTAGTTCCCCATTATCCTTTTTGAGAACTGGTGCCCAAAACTGAACTGCATATTCCAGATGAGGTCTTACTAATGATTTGAACAGGGGCAACATTATATCTCTCTCTCTGGAGTCCATACCTCTCTTATTACAAGAAAGGACATTGCTCGCTTTGGAAACCGCAGCTTGGCATTGCATGCTATTATTGAGCTTATGATCTACCAAAACCCCCAGATCCTTCTCCACTACGGATTCCCCCAGTTTTACTCCCCCTAGTATGTATGATGCATGCATATTCTTAGCCCTCAAGTGCATAACTTTACATTTATCAACATTAAACCTCATCTGCCACATTGTTGCCCAATTAGACAGAGCATTGAGGTCGGCTTGTAAATTGGAGACCTCCTGTAAGGACGTTATTCCTTTGCATAGCTTGGTGTCATCTGCAAAGACGGAAATGTTACTTTTGATCCCAGACCCAATATCATTTATAAAGATATTAAAAAGTAAGGGTCCCAGCACTGAACCTTGGGGTACACCACTGATAACCTTAGACCATTCAGAGTAAGAATCATTAACCACAACTCTCTGAATTCTGTAATTTAGCCAGTTTTCTATCTATTTACAAACTGATATTTCCAAACCTGTAGACTACCTTACACATGAGCTGTGTGTGCGGAACTGCATCGAACGCTTTTGCAAAATCCAAGTATATGTACATAGGTAAATTGTCTGGTTTTGGTATTGTTACTTTAAGAGCCATGAAAAACTATTTGGGGAAGGAGGCAGAGAATGCAGCTTCATTATAATAGCATAGTATTTTGTATAGTGACAATCAGTGCCAAAATTTACTTTTTAAAGAGCAATGTGCATAAACCTATAAAACCCCACAGTGGCTGTAACACTCACAGTGATTCACCACCCCCAATTTTAAAATTATTTCCTTATAGTGCAGCGCTGTATATCCTCTAAACAATTAAATAAAACATCAATAAATAAAATTGAAATATAATAAATGAAATACCCCCTAAAATATTTTCTTATATGAGTAATTAATACCACAGTGTAACCAGTCCATATATACTGTATACACAGTATCTCACAAAAATGAGTACACCTCTCACATTTTTGTAAATATTTTATTATATCTTTTCATGTGACAACACTGAAGAAATTACACTTTGCTACAATGTAAAGTAGTGAGTGTACAGCTTGTATAACAGTGTAAATTTGCTGTCCCCTCAAAATAACTTAACACACAGCCATTAATGTCTAAACCACTACCAACATAAATGAGTACACCCCTAAGTAAAAATGTCCAAATTGGGCCCAAAGTGTCAATATTTTTTGTGGCCACCATTACTTTCCAGCACTGCCTTAACCCTCTTGGGCATGGCGTTCACCAGAGCTTCACAGGTTGCCACTGGAGTCCTCTTCCACTCCTACATGACAACATCAAGGAGCTGGTGGATGTTAGAGACCTTGCGCTCCTCCACCTTCCATTTGAGGATGCCCCACAGATGCTCAATAGGGTTTATGTCTGGAGACATGCTTGGCCAGTCCATCACCTTTACCCTCAGCTTCTTTAGCAAGGCAGTGGTCATCTTGGAGGTGTGTTTGGGGTCATTGTCATGTTGGAATACTGCCCTGTGGCCCAGTCTCCGAAGAGAGGGTATCATACTCTGCTTCAGTATGTCACAGTACATGTTGGCATTCATAGTTCCCTCAATGAAGTGTAGCTTCCCAGTGCTGGCAGCACTTATGCAAACCATAACACTCCCACCACCATTCCTGACTGTAGGCAAGACACACTTGTCTTTGTACTCCTCACCTGGTTGCCACCACACACACACTTGACACCATCTGAACCAAATAAGTTTATCTTGGTCTCATCAGACCGCAGAACATGGTTCCAGTAATCCATGTCTTTAGTCTGCTTGTCAAACTGTTTGCGGGCTTTCTTGTGCATCATCTTTAGAAGAGGCTTCCTTTTGGGATGACAGCCATGCAGACCAATTTGATGCTGTGTGGTGTATGGTCTGAGCACTGACAGGCTGACCCCCCACCCCTTCAACCTCTGCAGCAATGCTGGCAGCACTCATACGTCTATTTCCCAAAGACAACCTCTGGATATGATGCTGAGCACGTGCATTCAACTCTTGGTCGACCATGGCAAGGCCTGTTCTGAGTGGAACCTGTCCTGGTAAACCGCTGTATGGTCTTGGCCACCGTGCTGCAGCTCAGTTTTAGGGTCTTGGCTATCTTCTTATAGCCTAGTACATCTTTATGTAGAGTAACAATTATTTTTTTCAGATCCTCAGAGTTCTTTGCCATGAGGTGCCATGTTGAACTTCCAGTGACCAGTATGAGAGAGTGAGTGTGATAACACCAAATTTAACACACCTGCTCCCCATTCACACCTGAGACCTTTTAACACTAACAAGTCACATGACACCGGGGAGGGAAATGGCTAAGTGGGCCCAATTTGGAAATTTTCACTTAGGAGTGTACTCACTTTTGTTGCCAGCGGTTTAGACATCATTGGCTGTGTGTTGAGTAATTTTAAGGGGACAGCAAATTTACACTGTTATACAAGCTGTACACTCACTACTTTACATTGTAGAAAAGTGTAATTTCTTCAGTGTTGTCACATGAAAAGATATAATAAAATATTTACAAAAATGTGGGGGGTGTACTCACTTTTGTGAAATACTGTATATAAAGAATTCATATGTTGAAAAACATCAATGTTAGTGAAGAACTAGTTTATATATAACCGTGCATAAAACCATCCACCGCTCTGCTCATCAGTCCTCACTGGGATCAATAGCATGTGCACGCCATCACCAGCCAAATTGCCTGCTCACCTCACAGATGAGGTAAAAAACTCAAATAATGTTCACTGCTTTACTCCTTCACGATCTCTCTCCTCCACGCTAAAAAGCAGATCTCCCAACTGTTTACTTGCACTGATAACTTAACGTCTGGGCCCAGATATTTATGTAATGGTAGCTTTTTAATAGCATTCTGAATTTCTGAGGCATTAATGGGGGAAGAGATGTTTGTAAGTTGAGCCAGGGTAACTTTTGGCAAGTTCAGTGAAGAAAGGAAAGCCTGAAACTGTTCATCTGAAGGACAATTGTGTGTCGGTCTGGGCAGAGATTATAGAGGTCAGAGTAAAATTCTGCAAGTTTGTTTGCAATTTGGGCAGGGTTGGTAATTCAGGTGTTATTGGAGTCAAGGAGATTCACTATTATATTTGTGGCTATTTTTTTTTTAAATTTGATTTGCTAAATATGAACCAGTCTTGTTACTTGCCACTAGGGATGGGCCGAACAGACCCCTGTTCGGTTCTCACCAGAACTTCCCAACATCGCAAAAGTTTGGACCCGAATAACGAAACCCATTAAAGTCAATGGGACCGAACGTCAAAAATGCAAAGTGCCCATTTTGAAGGCTTATATTCAAGTAATTGGGCATACAATGGTTATAGGGGTCTGGGTCCTGCACTGGGGGACATGTATCAATACAAAAAAAGTTTGTGAAAAATGTAATTTTTAAATGAGCAGTGATTTTTTTATTTTTAAAGTGAAAGCCTAAAAATGAAAAATGTATTCCAATATAGTTCCTGGGTGGGGTTGTCCCCTTAGTCTACCTGTGAAGTGGCAGATCTGTACCATGTCTAGAATCTGCTGCAGCAATAATTGCATTTATAAAGCAAAAAAAAATGAAATTTTCCCTGCAAGCTGCCTTTATTTTGCTCAGCAACAGCTGGGGAGCAAACGTGTATAAGGCCACAATGTAGTGCACTGGGAACAAGATTAGAGGTTTTTGGAAACATTCTGGTGTCACTTTGACTTTGTATAGAAGTGCCTAAAAATTGGTCTTTGGGTGTCAGTGGCGCCTTCCCACCGTAACCCTATAGAGGTACTCTTCATGAAAGCAAGAATTGGCCTTGCTGTAAAAAATTGCTATGATATGCTCCTGTCAAACAGATGCAGAAAATTACTCTTTGGGTGTTGGGGGCTCCTTCCCACACTAACCCTATAGATGTGCTCTTGATGAAGGCCAAATAAATTGCAATGATAAGCATATTGTTGGTGTTTTTGTCATGTTTTATGTGCCTGAGACAGTTTGCCAATAGCAACAGTGCTATCTGCTGCAGAAGTGCTGAAAAAGGCCCAGACAGCTGAGCTTTGGGGAGTGGGCCAGGAGATAACAGCTGCAGAATGTGATGGAATAGGGTGGCTGCTTTCTACTCTTTCTTGATATTGGCCTCCTTGGGGTTGTGCTGCCTCACCTTCAGTTTCCTCCTCTGCTCTGGCACCCAAGTCGCATCAGTGACCTAATCATCATCATCTCCATCTCCTCCATCTTCATCATTACCACTGGAGAAAACTTTGTTTCTCCCTCACTCTAAGCTTATGTTCCTGTCATCCTCAAGCGCAGAACCAACATCTGAATCCATCATCAAGGAGCAATTGGCTGACGCTGTGGTCAAATAACTCAGCTGACTCCTCCATGGCTGATGTTGGGGCTATGACAGGAATAGATGTGGACAAGGAGGCAGGTTTATCCACTCTGGCAAGGGGACTGCACACTTGTCTCTGCTTGCGTGACAGAGGATTAGGAGGATGAGGAAGGTTTAGTAAGCCAATCCACCACCTCCTCTGCATGCTGTGGCTGGATAGCAAGGGGCAAACTCACTAAACAGAAGTAATGATGCCCTGCCTGAAGACTGTCCACCTTTGCCTGTGGACACATTTGTTGCTTGCCCCCTTACAATGCCAAAGGAACATGTGCCTCTCCTTGTTGTCCTCCCAGACATTATTGGGATGGAGGGGGCGGTGCTTATAAGCAAATGTAAAGACGAAGTTTAAATCTGTACGAAGATGCACTTTAATCAATGTAAAGAGGTGTTTGGTGCACTTTAATTTGAGTACTCACACTACACAGACACACTCCATGGATACACTATAATATACTGCAATATAATGCGGCAAACGTACAGTGACACACAGAACTATATGGCGTTAAACTGGCAGTAATGCACACAAAAGTAAATGGCTTTAAACTGGCAGTAACGCACAAAACTATATGATGTTAAACTGGCAGTAATGCACACAGAACTATATGTGTGCTCTGTCTATGACAAAATCTTTAGGTTTCTTTGAAGAGGGAGTAAGGCTTGTATAAGTTGTTGCAGGTACAAAATGAACTCAGAAGGCATTATGGACACTGGAATGCCTCTAAATTTTTTGTTCCTCCTTGATCTGTCCTCAAGCTCCACAATTTTATTTTTTAGCAGCTACAGTGCCTTGAAAAAGTATTCATACCCCTTGAAGTTTTCCACATTTTGTCATGTTACAACCAAAAAAGTAAATGTATTTTATTGGGATTTTAAGTGATAGATCAACACAAAGTGGCACATAATTGTGAAGTGGAAGGAAATGATAAATGGTTTCCATAATTTTTTCGCTTTCGAAATTTTTTTTATTTCAGAAAAAAAGCAGTAAGCATTCAAACAGGAAACAGTAGAACAAATGAACAATAACATGTGAGATGAGGTCACGAGTTCAGAGATTACATAGGATGGAAGACACATAAGTACCATAAATTGTGAGAACTGGTATGAGTTCTTGCTGGCCTGAGTACAGAAGTATACTATGCTTCATAAAATAAAGAAGGGAGAAAAGGGTTAGGATGGAGAGCCCCCCATCCGGCACCCCTAATGGGAACATGCTGTGCCGGACGGGGGAATCCCGAGCCCACCCGTCTGTCTAATTCCAACAACCGAGCCAAGGCGAAGTCTGGTGCCATAATAGAAAACAAATTTCTACCAGAGACTCAGGGCTGAATAAATCAGTAATCATATCAAAGTATGTAGGTTCTTCCTGAGTTTTAAAATTTGTGGACCTCAGGTCTGAGAACGTAACGGTTAGATAAAAGAAAAGTGGGACAGAAAAGGAAAGGCAGGAAAGCTCAGGTTGAGCAGAAGAGAAAGAGAGAGAAGAGCAACGCCTAATACACTGAGAAGTCATTGGATCTGTTGCGGGGGGGGACTAAGGTGACCCCTACATGTTGGGCCCAGGGTTCCCAAACCAGATCAAAGTTTATAGTGGTATTTAGCAGTATACTGGATAGCTTTTCTTGCGACATTATCCACAAAATCTTCCTTTTTGCTGCAGAGAACGAAACCGTCAACGATTTCCAAGCCCTAGCAATAGTGAGCTTAGCTCCTAGCAAGATAAAGTGGATCAAGTTTCCATAATTTTTTACAAATAAATATCTGAAAAGTGGGGTGTGCATTTGTATTCAGCCCCCCCTGAGTCAATACTTTATTTAACCACCTTTCCCTGCAATTAAAGCTGCATGTCTTTTTGGGGATGTCCCTACCAGCTTTAGACAAAATACAAGTAAAATAAGGCGCATCAGTACAAATGAGTATACCTCTTAGCAGGGTCACCAGATAGTCCAAGACATATATATATATATACATATATATTCTGGGGGGATCTCATAAGGTCAGTCAGGGCAGCCTCCCAAGGGAACCAAGAAGCGGGTTCCAGTGAGCTAGAAATATACAAAAAGAAGGGGGGCGCCTCTGAATATGTGTAAAAAATCTATTTTATTAAACAAAAGTATCCACTCACATGGAAATATAGGGAGTTCCATTCAGGTCCTGCAAGCTGGGCTGAGGAGGTGAGGAAACTGCATGTTTTCAGCAAATCCACTTCACTTTCTTTTCTCTTCTTCCAGCTTTGGGTCTTAGTCACAGAGTTTAGATATGGCAGAGCGGAGTGGAGAGAAGGATATCCAAAAAAGTCCAGATGCAGTTTTTCTAGGGTGGTCCAGTCTGGTAGTGGGGCGTAATAGCTCCCTTTTTATCAGAGCAGGGGTTCCGGTGGTGGGGTACAGTGAAGAGGGAAGGCGTCAATGCTGGGACAGCGCCGGGGGATCACTCAGGAAGCCATCAGTCTTGTCAGGGAGATGTATTAGAAGACACAGCCGTGTTCCAAGCTGACGAAAATGAGGCCTTGAGAAAGGAATGCGGCCACTCCCCCATAGAGTGGCTAGCCTATCCCGAAACGCGTTGCATACCTGTGACGTCACGGCCGGGCGACGCCGTCTGTTTGCTCTCCAGGCCTCATTTTCGTCAGCTTGGAACACGGCCGTGTCTTCTAATACATCTCCCTGACAAGACTGATGGCTTCCTGAGTGATCCCCCGGCGCTGTCCCAGCATTGATGCCTTCCCTCTTCACTGTACCCCACCACCGGAACCCCTGCTCTGATAAAAAGGGAGCTATTACGCCCCACTACCAGACTGGACCACCCTAGAAAAACTGCATCTGGACTTTTTTGGATATCCTTCTCTCCACTCCGCTCTGCCATATCTAAACTCTGTGACTAAGACCCAAAGCTGGAAGAAGAGAAAAGAAAGTGAAGTGGATTTGCTGAAAACATGCAGTTTCCTCACCTCCTCAGCCCAGCTTGCAGGACCTGAATGGAACTCCCTATATTTCCATGTGAGTGGATACTTTTGTTTAATAAAATTGATTTTTTACACATATTCAGAGGCGCCCCCCTTCTTTTTGTATATCCCTACCAGCTTTGCACATCTAGAAATTTTTGCCCATTATCCTTCGCAAAACAGCTCAAGCTCTGTCAGATTGGATGGAGAGCGTCTGTGAACAGCACTTTTTAAGTCTTGCCACATATTCTCAATTGGATTCAGGTCTGGACTTTGACTGGGCCATTCTAACACATGAATATGCTTTGACCTAAACCATACCATTGTAGCGCTGGCTGTATGTTTAGGGTCACTGTCTTGCTGGAAGGTGAACCTCTGCCCCAGTCTCAAGTCTTTTGCAGACTCTAATTCCGCGTACACACGATCGGAATTCTCGTTGGAAAAAACTCTGCTGGGTTGCCTACACACGATCACACCAAATTCCGACGGTCAATAACACAGCGGGATAAAACACGTTCGACAGCACTATAAAAGGGAAGTTTAATGCTTCCGAGCATGCGTCGAATTGTTTCCGAGCATGCATCGGAATTTTGCGTGTCGGAATTGCATACACACGATCGGAAAATCCGATAGAGACGTTTTTGAGAACAGGTTCTCAATTCAAAGTCCGTCGGAAATTCCGACAGAAAAAGACCGTTGGGCATACACACGGTCGGAAAATCCGATGAAAAGCTCCCATCGGACTGTTTCCATCGGAAATTCCGACCGTGTGTATGCCGCATAACAGGTTTTCGTTTCAATATTTTTATTGAAGAATTTTCATATTACAAATAATCAGATACATATCAAAATATCATTACATTCCATTACAATCTTGAAATGTACTGTTGCACTGTACTAGTTTCAGTAATATGTCTAGAAAATGCAAAATAACTATAAACATTCAAGAAATAACCTCAAAACACTGCTAGAGCCTATAAAACTGCAAGGCTGCTAGAGGTTTCTTTGACGTGAATAGGCGTGTTAGTGTCTCATGGAGGGTTCTATAGTTGCTTACCCCACAAATTTCTCAGTAAGATCGGGTGCTCAGCCTCAGCGCCCACACACCCCTGTCGGGATCTAACTGTGTGTGGGAGGAGGCTACGCCTGCCCGACTAAGGGTAGCTATATTACCGGTCTCCTGAATGTGGTAATTAGTTGATTTTACTTACCCCAAGTTTTTATTTTAGAATAAACAGAGGTATAATCAAAAATGTAGAGGTACAGAAACCCAAACAAATTGACAAACATAAGGTGACAATAAAGAAGATACAAAAACTAGTCCCTGTGAAGAGTGATCACGTTGTGTACTTATAGTAGGCATCAAGGTCTAGGTTTAAATCTTGACTGGAAGCCAGTAGGCTGGGAAAGGAGAATGAGCAGTTTAGTTTCAGCCCCAGCACTCTCCGACACCCCCAGGGGGATCACACTGTATCAGAGAGGGCTGGTGCCAAACCCCACCAGCAATGCAGAGCATCACAAACTCCAAGGATAAGACAACCATGCCCGTGTGTCAGGCATCAGACCAAACTCTGCTTGATCCTCCGCCTGAGAACCGGTTATTTTAACCCGAGCAAATCAGGAGCATTTGTATCTCAACATCGTCCTTAAGATAAACTGACCTAAATTTTGTCCGTAATGGAATAACAGATATAAAAAGGAAATAGAAAAGTAGAGCAAGATATAGAATGGGAAAGAGAAGGGAAAAGAGAAAGAGAGGGAAAGGAGCACCATTACCTGTTCAAATGAAGAAGCCTGTTTATGACAAGAAGGGGAAGTTGGATAGTCCCATTAGTCGGGCCCACGGTTCCCAGGTGGCTTCAAATTTTTCAGATGTGTCCTGTAACAGACTGGTAAGTTTTTCCTGAGACATTACCCATGAGATTTTCCTTTTAGCCATTGAGAGAGGTATGCTCGTTTTTTTCCAGGCCCTAGCAATCGTGAGCTTAGCTCCTAAAATCACGAACTGTACCAATGACTCTAACAGGTTTTCTTCATAGATTTGCCCTGTATATGGCTCCATCCATCTTCCCATCAACTATGACCGGCTTCCCTGTCCCGGCTGAAGAAAATCATCCCCACAACATGATGCTGCCACCACCATGTTTCACGGTGGGGATGGTGTGTTTAGGGTGATGTGCAGTGTTAGTTTTCCAGCACACATAGCATTTTGCCTTTAGGCTAAAAAGTTCAATTTTGGTCTCATCTGACCAGAGCACCTTTTTCCACACTTTTGCTTTGTCCCACATGGCTTCTCACAAACTGCAAAAAGGACTTATGGCTTTCTTTCAACAATGTTTTTTTTTTCTTGCCACTCTTCCATAAAGACCAGATTTGTGGAGTGCACAACCAATAGTTGTCCTGTGGACAAATTCTCCTACCTGAGCTGTGGATCTCTGCAGCTCCTCCAGAGTTACCATGGGCCTCTTGGCTGCTTCTCTGATTAATGCTCTCCTTGCCCGGACTGTCAGTTTAGGTGGACGGCCATATCTTGGTAGGTTTGCAGTTGTGCCATACTCTTTCCGTTTTTGAATGATGGATTGAACAGTGCTCCATGAGATGTTCAAAGCTTGGGATATTTTTTTATAACCTAACCCTGCTTTAAACTTCTCCACAACTTTAGCCTTGGCCTGTCTGGTGGGTTCCTTGGCCTTCATGATGCTGTTTGTTCACTAAGGTTCTCTAAAAAAACCTTTGAGGGCTTCACAGAATAGCTGTATGTATTCTGAGATTAAATTACACACAGGTGGACTCTATTTACTAATTAGGTGACTTCTGAAGGGAATTGGTTACACTAGATTTTAGTTAGGGGTATCAGAGTAAAGGGGGCTGAATACAAATGCATGCTACACTTGTCAGATATTTATTTGTAAAGAATTTTGAAAAACATTTCTAACTTCAGAATTATTTTTTTTACATTGTTTACAGTATATTCCCTGAGGACCAAGGGACGTTTTTGTCCCATGTTTTAATTGCCTGTATCATCTGATTAAGAACTTTAAATACTTTCTTTCTTTCTTTTTGGTGTGAGTCAAAATATTAGTTCAAATTGATCTAGCTTTTTGCCAGTTATTTCATGAAATGGCTTTGTTATAGCAACTGAAGTGTACAAACTTGTACTAAACTTGTACTAAGTGTACCAAAAAAGATAAAAATTGCTTCTTTTGGCATTCCATAAAAAGTGACCTAAAAATAGTCAGATGTTATTGGATCATAATTCCTTCCCCAAAAATGACACAAGTGTGGAAATGGTTTTATTTATTGTTCAAATACATTCTTAAAATATAATTATTTTTATATTGATGACGGTAATCTTATGGTCCTCAAAGGGTTAACCTTAAAACAAGAATAAAAATGCGAGACCATGTGGCATAGAGATGTACCCTTTGGGTCTGGTTGTTTTCAACAACTTCCCACCTGGCCACTGCACATAAACAACGACCGGGTGGGAGCCTTCCACTTCTGACTGGACTTTCCTGAACGTCCTCCAGAAGTAGGGGGATCGTGCGCACGTATGCCCGCGCAGCAGCGCGATCCCGATGCGCTCGTGTCACCCGGACACGGCGCATCTCGGATCGGCAGGAGGGCTCTGCGATTGGCCCTCCTGATCAATATGACGGCCGTGTCCAATTACAGCCGTCATGTGATGTAAGCAAACAGCCGGTTGCTAGGCAATCGGCTCTCCTCTCCCCACGGAAGTCGTCACTGAGGAGAGGAGAGCGGATCGCTGCAGCTGGCTGGTGATCAGTGAGTATTAGCTGTTTTTTTACAGCTTTTTACTCACTGATCACCAGTCTAGTGTAAAACACTGTAAACACGCATGTCCCCACACATGTCCCCAAAACACACATGTCCCCAAAACACACATGTCCCCAAATAATAAAAGCACATGTCCCCAAATAATAAAAACACATGTCCCCCACATATGTCCCACTAAAATCACATGTCCCAATGATTATCTGCACACATGTCCGTGATCACCTGCACACATCTGTACATGATCATTTGCGTAGATATGTCCGTGATGACACCAACCAATTATTATACACTTAACAATTTTTTTTTTTTACTAAAAACATGTAGCAGAATACATTTTGGGTTCTATTTATGACAAAATTAGATTTTATTGGATTTATTTTAAAATAGAAAGAAGAACATTATTTTTTTTAAATTTCTGCTATTTTTTCGCTTATATCGCAAAAAATAAAAAACGGATTCGTGAATAAATACCACCAAAATAAAGCTCTATTTGTGCAAACAAAATGATAAAAATTTCATTTGGGTACAGTGTAGCATGACCGCGCAATTGTCATTGAAAGTGTGAGAGTGCTGAAAGCTGAAAATTGGGCTGGGAAGGAAGGGGGCGAAAGTGCCCTGTATTGTAGTGGTTAATTTGCGCATGAAATGTCAGAAAAATAAAATACAGAGCAATGTGACCATTTTCTGCTTATAGTACATAAAAAAGTAAAATGTTAAATATTTTCAGCTGGATAGTTAAATATTGTAAAGAAAGATATCTGTTTTTGTTTTGCCCTCCACCCGAATTGTGAGAAATTGAACATTATTTTTAATAGTATTATTATACAGGATTTATATAGCACCAACAGTTTGCTCAGCACTTTACAAAAGGAAGGTAGACAGTACAGTTACAATACAATTCAATACAAGTGGAATCAGAGAGCCCCGATCATTAGAGGTTACAATTTAATTTCTTATTTTAACCTAAATTATGTATTCTCATATTCTCTTACCAGGGGGTCTATCACAATAACATCACCTATATTGTACTAACAGGTTTTCCGAATCTAAAAAACATCCAAATTCTATTTTTCTTGGTGCTGTTTTTCATATATTGTGTTACTATTTCTGGAAATCTTTTTTATTTTGGTTTTATATCATCTGAGTAAAACACTTCAGTCTCCTATGTACCTCTTCATCACCCAACTATCATTGTTTGATATAATTCTGTCTTCAGATATTCTTCAGAACCGTCTTCATATCATCTTATATGATGGATGTACCATGTCTCTTGCTGGATGTATCATCCAGTTTTCCTTCTTTGCACATGCTGAGGCCTCAGAGTGTTTCCTACTGACTGTGATGTCCTATGACCGGTATTTGGCCATCTGCAAGCCCCTGCATTACAACTCTATAATGAACCAATCAATTTGCATTAAAGTGATTATCATTTGGTTACTGGGTCTCAAAATTACGTTTATTCAATCCATGTCTATTTGCAGTCTATACTACTGTGGACCAAACATTATTCATCACTTCTTCTGTGACTATCAACCCATACTTGAGCTTTCCTGCTCCGATACTTCATGGATCAATATTCAGACATTTGTATGATAGCACCTTTTATGATAATTGTCATATCTTATGTCTATATTGTTTTAACCATCCTCAAAATTAAATCAGTTACAGGAAGACAGAAAGTGTTCACCACCTGCAGCTCTCACTTGACTGTAGTGTGCATTTTTTATGGGGCACTGATTGCTGTGTATTTGATTCCAACCAAAGGTCAACTAGATATTCTGAACAAGAGCCTCTTTCTGTTTTATACTGTAATTACTCCACTGCTTAATCCGATCATATACACATTAAGGAACAAGGACTTTAAAAAAGCTATTGATAAAATAAAATTATAATTGTATTTAATTAAAAATGTGATAGAAAAGTAAATAATAAAAATATCTATTACTAATGAAGCAATCAGTGGTCTTTTTGCTGGATTTTCATATACTGTATGTACATATATAGAGTAAAAATAGTGCTGCGCTGTATAAATGATATGAAATAAAGTGCAAAAGTGCTCTGTGAGAAAGACACTAAAAGCACACTAATAAGAGGCAACACATGTAAACTTATACACAAAGTAAAGTGCATATGAATTAACACATGTAAACTTAAACACAAAATAAAGTGCATATGTCACACATTGGTCATTACTGTATCCCTTAGTAAACCAATGAAATTTGATCACAGTGACACTGAAATATTGTGATGAAGATGTCCTATAAAATAAATAGTATGTCAAAGGTGAATAAAGTAAAATGTGTTTGTGAAAAGTTCCTTTTTTCCCAAAATGATGGTATGGTGCAGCATAGATGGTGACTGTATATCAATAAAACGAATATAAAGTGTTGGTGGTCACTTTCTGCAGTGAAGTGCTGGTGATAGATGGCTTCTTATCTTCTTGTGAAGCTAAATATATGGGTGTCCCCTTACCTTACTGCTGTAAGGTAACAGCATGTAAATATATCTTTGTTGTGGAACCGTTGTGTGTCCCCTGGTACTCGTCCCAAAATATCCTCTCGGGCTCTGCTGGTGTATGTATCCTATTTACAGTCAGCGTTCCCTTTTAACTCACTGGAGCGGGTGAACCTTGTAAGCATGGCATTGGTGGATATGGAAACAAGAGGGATGCTTCGATAGTGTAGTATTTTATGTAAAATGTTTATTGGTAACAACAATAAAAACAGGTAATCACATTAAATAGTGACAAACTGGCAATACAAAATGAGCAGCGAGCTCATCCACATCACTTCCGGTGTCCTAGTATTCCCGATGCATGTTCGTCATTGTCACGTGACTTAATCAGGGTATAAATAGAGATAATAGAAGTGTCTTTTTATATGGGTGTAAATTAGTATACAGTGGTGTGAAAAAGTGTTTGCGATAACGTGCAATGAGGCTTTTACAGCGTCCTGGAGGAATTTTGGCCCACTCATCTTTGCAGAATTGTCCTAATTCAGTTACATTAGAGGGTTTTCGAGCATGAACGGCCTTTTTAAGGTCATACCACAACATCTCAATAGGATTCAGGTCAGGACTTTGGCTAGGCCACTCCAAAGTCTTCATTTTGTTTTCCTTCAGCCATTCGGTGGTGGACTTGCTGGTGTGTTTAGGATCATTGTCCTGCTGCAGAACCCAAGTTCGTTTCAGCTTGAGTACACGAACAGATGGTCGGACATTCTCCTTCAGGATCTCTTGGTAGACAGCAGAATTCATAGTTCCTTTTATCACGGCAAGTCTTCCAGGTCCTGAAGCAGCAAAACAGCCCCAGACCATCACACTACCACCACCATATTTTACTGTTGGTATAATGTTCTTTTTCTGAAATGCAGTGTTCCTTCTACGCCAGATATACTTGGACACACACCTTCCAAAGAGTTCCACTTTTGTCTCATCGGTCCACAGAATGTTGTCCCAAAAGTCTTGGGGATCATCAAGATGTGTTGTGGAGAAATCGAGACGAGCTTTGATGTTCTTTTTGCTCAGCAGTGGTTTTCTCCTTGGAACTCTGCCATGCAGGCCATTTTTGCCCAGTCTTTTCCTGATGGTGGAGGCATGAACGCTGACCTTAACTGAGGCAAGTGAGGCCTGCAGTTCCTTGGACGTTGTTGTGGGGTCTTTTGTGACCTCTTGGATGAGTCGTCGCTGCGCTCTTGGGGTAATTTTGGGCGGCCGGCCACTCCTGGGAAGGTTCACCACTGTTCCATGTCTTCGCCATTTGTGGATAATGGCTCTCACTGTGGTTCGCTGGATTCCCAAAGCTTTGGAAATGGCTTTATAACCCTTTCCAGACTGATAGATCTCAATTACTTTCTTTCTCAATTGTTCCTGAATTTCTTCGGGTCTCGGCATGATGTGTAGCTTTTAAGGATCTTCTGGTGGACCTTACTGTGTCAAGCAGCTCCTATTTAAGTGATGCCTTGATTGTGAACAGGTGTGGCAATAATCAGGCCTGGGTGTGGCTAGAGAAATTGAACTCAGGTGTGGACAACCACAGTTATAGTATGTTTTAACAAGGGGGGCAATCACTTTTTCACACAGGGCCATGATGGTTTGGATTTTTTTTCACCTTTAATAATAAACACCTTCATTTACAAATTGCATTTTGTGTTTACTTGTGTTGTCCTTGACTATTGTTTAAATTGGTTTGATGTTCCGAAACACTTAAGTGTGACAAACATGCAAAGGAACAGGAAATGAGGAAGGGGGCAAACACTTTTTCACACCACTGTATATGGCGGCCATTATCTTGAAGCTCCGGTCACCGGAAGTCGAATGGCGGCCATTTTCAGATAGCTCTGGTCGCCAGAAATGTACCGGCGGCCATCTTAAGGTGGATATTTGGGTGAATATATGTAAACATCAGTTTGGGGACATTTTCCAATGGCTCACAATAACGGAAGTAGAGCAGCGGCCATTTTCTTGTAGAAACTCGACCACAATAGAGAAACAAATATTGTTGAATAATAGTAAAGCTTAGAATCCATGGGAGTGTTAGAAGTAACACTCATTTAAGGGTTGCATGTAACTAGTGACATCCGCAAGCTAAACTAAAATATAAATAGTAATAAAATATAAAAAACCGGAGTAAATAATATATATATGTGTATGCTATAAATCACATTAGATAATACATTATATATTTTATATATATAAAATTGGAACCGGTTGGCTAATAATATTCAAATTAAAAAGAGAACATAGAACCTACAGAGGAATTATACAATGAAATACAACATAGATAAATACCCAAAAATATAAAAATACGGTATACAGGAGACTAGAGGGAAAGTAAAAGGTGGCGAGAGAATCTGAACACCCAGAGAGTAGAGAGTATTAAAAATCATTAATAAAACAATTGAGATAAAATTTTATGTTAAGGCCCGAGATGCGAAAGTGTCTAACGTGAAGATCCACTTAGATTTGAGTTGACTTAGTGTTCTGACTTTATGACCCCCACACCAATGTTTCACATAGGGTTCTATCCCCCAGAATTTTAACTGCGTGGCATCTTTATTCTGATGGGTGGCAAAGTGTCTCGATACACTGTGCTTATCGAAGCCTTTCAAAATATTTTGCACACGTTCTCTTATGCAAATTTTTAGGGGTCTTTTCGTGCGACCTATATATTGGAGGCCACAACTGCACTCGAGGGCATAGACTGCTCCCTCTGTATTACAACAGATGAACTCTTTAATTTCATAAGAGTTTCCTGTGCTTGTTGAAGTGAAGTCCTTTTTTCTTTAATTCAGGCATTTGGTTTTTTACACATGCATAGCACCGTTTGAAGGGAAAGAAACCCTTACCTTAGGCTTGACTTTTAAAGATCCCACGCAGTTAAAATTCTGGGGGATAAAACCTTATGTGAAACATTGGCGTGGGGGTCATAAAGTCAGAGCACTAAGTCAACTCGAATCTAAGTGGATCTTCATGTTAGACACTTTCGCACCTCGGGGCCTTAACATAGAATTTGATCTCAATTGTTTTATTAATGATTTTTAATACTCTCTACTCTCTGGGTGTTCAGATTCTCTCGCCACCTTTTACTCTTCCTCTAGTCTCCTGTATACGTCATTTTTATATTTTTGGGTATTTATCTATGTTTTATTTTATTGTATAATTCCTCTGTAGGTTCTATGTTCTCTTTTTAATTTGAATATTATTAGCCAACATCATTTACGGTTCCAATTTTATATATATGTATATATATATATATATATATATATATATATATATATATATACACACACACACTTTTTTTTTTTAATTAAAAAATCTTTTTTTATTGAAAATATAGCACATACAAAAATAAAAAGATATTGAAACTTTGACAAACGTGTGTTGCATTTTTTCCCTTAACATAGTTTTAAATTGTCATCTGCAGAGGATACATATATGCGTAAGTAAACTATATCATAATTGGTACCATTTACACACATGTAATTCTAAACATTGACTTATTGTGCCGCTTGGGATCCCTCCACATTCTTCTTCTTCCTTCCCACTGGAATTCCCAAGAGTGCATTAAGGAGTCTATCCAGGGCCTGTTTCTCTATATACACGTTTCGGGGTTCTTGAGCCACCTGTCCCAAATTTTTTCGTACTTGGAGGGGCAACCTCTATGGGTATATATGAGCTTCTTGTATGGCAGTACATTGTTAACCTCCGTGACCCATTGTGAGAAATTTGGGGGGTCTGGTCTCATCCAAACTCTAGCAATTACCTTTCTTGCGGAGAACAGTGTTTCATGCAAGAACAGTTTAGTAGGTTTGTCAGAGTCTGGATCTGGAAAAATTCCCAGAAGGCACGGTTTTGGCTGGAGTGTTATAGGGGAGCCCGTCGTGTCGTGTAGGAATCTCACCACTTGTGACCAGTACATCTGTATTTTGGGACATTTCCACAGGAGGTGGAAAAAAGGTGCCTGTTTCTTGGGTGCACATAGGACATACATTTGAGAAGTTGTTTTCATATTTTGAGATTCTAAGTGGTGTGAGATATGCCCTGTGTGTTATGAAAATTTGCGTCAATTGATCAGAAAGTTTGGGGGATAGCATTTTACACGTATCTAAAGCATCACTCCACTCGTCGTCTTCTATGGGGTCTATCTCTCCTTCCCATCTGGTCTTTAATGTGTATGCTGCCACAGTCATATGAGGGAGTGTGAGCATGACATAAAATTGCGAGATAAGTTTTTTGGGGTCAGGGTTTTTGATGGCTTCCATCAAGGGGTTGTTACCTAAGGAGAGGTCATCTAGAGGGAATTGCACGTGAAATGTGTGCCTGAGCTGCAAGTATCGAAAGTACTGACTATTGGGCAGGGTAAACTCGGATTGCAGACTGTGGAAGGACTTTAGTTTACTATTAGTAGTAATATAGGTTAAGTAGAAAATACCCCATTTGCTCCACATCTCGCCATCCGGGATCTGTTGGAATTCAGGAAGGGTCCTGTTATTCCATAAGGGAATGTAGTCATTTAAGGGTGGGAGTTGTAATTTTTTAGAAGCTAAATTACATATTTTCCTGTATTGGTGGATAAGCGTCCCACGGTCTACCGTCCTCCCCCCACCCTGTTTCCCCAACGATCTCCGTAATAGAGTCTTGTGTTGACCTGATCAATTTTAGGCATAAGAAATCTAGGAATCTATTGTTATCTGTCTTGTCTATATGAAAGATTTGTGATAGCTGAGCTGCAAGGTAAAAGGGGTTGAAGTCAGGCAAAGCCATCCCTGCCAGGTCTGTGGGGTGTTTACATTTGTGCCAGGGAAGCTTATGTCTGGTGTTGCCCCAGACAAATGGTTTCAAAAGGGCTTCCATTACTTTAAAATGCTTAAGTACTAGGTATACTGGGGAGTGCCAGACCATATACAAATTTTTGGGATGTATCACCATTTTAATAAGATTTATACGTCCCATGACTCCAAGGGGTAGACATGCCGATGTCTGTGTTTTTTGCTTGATCATATCAAACAGTGGTGTTATGTTGAGTGAAACATAATCAGTCGGGGCTCTAGTGGTCCGGATTCCTAAGTACTTAATATTGTTGACTCTCTGTAGGGGGAGCAGGGCCCTGTCTCTAGGTGGTGGGAAACTGTCCAGGGGAAGAATCTTTGACTTGTCCCAGTTAATCTTTAGTCCGGAAAATGTGCCAAACCTTTCTATTATGGTTAGGGCCAGCGGTAGGGAGTTAGCAGAGTCATCTAGATATAACAAGGTATCGTCCGCATAGGTGCTTATCTTCTCTTCAACTCCTCCCCTGTGGAGGCCCACTATCCCTGTATGGGTGTGAATTGCTATGGTGAGTGGCTCCACCGCCAAAGCATAAAGCAGCGGCGAAAGAGGGCATCCTTGTCTAGTTCCCCTAGATTGGGGAAATTGCTTTGAGGACCAACCATTCGCCAGTACCTTAGCCACTGGTTTCTGGCAAAGCAGCTGGATCAATTTTACGAACCTTGGCCCCAATCGGAACTTAGACAGACAGGTCCAGAGATATTGGCACTCAACAGAGTCGAACGCCTTGGCAGTATCCAAGGCGACGACTATTCTGGACCCTGGTCTATCATGAATAGTTTGAAGGTTAATAAACAGTCTACGTAGGTTAAACGATGTGTTCCTGCCTGGCATGAAGCCCGCCTGGTCTCCATGGACCAGTGACAGGACCACCTTATTCAGGCGGATGGCAAGGACTTTTGCAAGTATCTTGACATCCACCTGCAACAAGGAGATGGGGCGTTAGTTTTCTGGGAGGTGAGCATCCTTTCCCGGTTTGGGAATTAGCACTATGGTTGCTTCCCTCATGGATGCTGGGAGTTCAGAGTTTTCAAAAATGGAGTTGTACAGAGCTAGTAACCTAGGGGCCAGAATGTCTAAATATTTGGAATATAATTCCACGGGTAGACCGTCTGAGCCCGGGGCTTTGGGCGAGGGGAATTCTGCTATGGCTTTAGAGATTTCCTCTTGTGTTAGAGGTTCCTCTAGTTCCTTTTTTTTTTTTTTTTTAAATCTTTATTTATTTCAAAATTTTTCCATTTACAAACAATTCAGTAATATAAAACATTTTACATTTTAATCCCCTTATTTCCCTACCCCCTCCCCTCCCCCCGTCCCTGCCTTGCAAGATGGTCCAAAGACCCTCAAACTTCTATCAGTCAAGTTATTTCACCATATAAGTCCTTCTATTGTCTAGTTATCTCTTCAAAATATCTCCATGACTTTCCGAAGTCTTCCCAACAGGACCATTTACCTTCCCCTTCACCTAATTTATCCTCATCTTCCCCATATGGGTCTGCGCTCTCCAGTTTTTGATGTAAATTCACTCGCATAAACCATTCCCCTATCCGCAGACTCTCTGGTTCCGTCCATTTCTTTGGGATTAAATTTTTCGCCTCATTTAGTAAAGTGGGAATTATTGAGCTCCTGTATTGTTTCATGGGAGTATCCGTCCCATGGAACAATACCACCCATGGATCCTCAGGGATGTTTTTTTTTTGTAATAATTTTAATAAGTTCCAAAATCTGTTTCCAGTATATTTTTATGATAGGGCATTCCCACCATATATGTGACATCGTACCAATGGCTCCACAGCCTCTCCAACATGCAGGGGATTTGTCTTTTTGAATTTTGCTCATTTTAGCAGGGGTTATATACCAGCCCGTAAGACACTTATAGTTGACCTCTGTGGTTTTAATGTCCAGTGCGGCCCCATGTATTAATTTTAATATCTTATCACTTCTATTTACAGTGCAGGGAATCCCTAGTTCCTCCTCCCATCGTTTGACACCTGGAGGGACACCTGCATAGCCTTCCTGTATTAACATTTTATATATACGTGATATGTTATTTCTAGTAGAAGTTCGCATGCAAATTTTCTCCATAGCTTTGTAATCTTCTCTGCATCGGATTGGTTGCGGTAGTCCTTCCACGAAATGTTTCAGCTGGATGTATTTCCAGGTGTCAATCGACATTAACTCCACCTCTTTACTCAACTCGTGAAAAGTGATTATTTTACCTCGTTTAGTGATATCTCTTAAGCGTGCATCTCCTTTTTTGATCCAATTACCCCAAAGTTTACTCCTCCCTTGTTCAAAAAAAACGTTATTTTTTAGGTTGATCAAAGGGGAATTATATTCCCATTTGTTTTTTCTGTGCACCCTATCCCATGCTTTCAAAGTGACCCGTGTAATTTCGTGTGTTTCTTCCCCTATTATCCTAAATTTTGGTGGATTCCATATTTCGTGACCCCAATCCCTGTTACTTAGTGTATTTTCCAAATTCACCCATTTTTTTTTTAACCCCCTCTTTTGTCCATTCAGTGACTCGTGACAGTGCAATCGCGCTAAAGTATTGTTCAAAGTCTGGCAGAGCGAGACCCCCCTGTTTTTTCGCCCTAGACAAGATTTCTGCTGCAATACATGTTTTTTTATTGGACCATATAAATTTAGAAATAATCCCTTTTAAAATTCTGAAAAATACTTTAGGAACCGATATTGGGAGCATTTGGAACTTATAGTTTATTTTTGGGGCTATGACCATTTTCACCGCATTAACTCAGGACAGTGGGCTGTGTTTCATATTTTTTATTTCCTTTTTAATCTCGTCCAATAATGGGATATAGTTTATCAGATAAGTCTTCCTTAACGTCCCTGACAGTTTTACCCCCAAGTAGGTAATGTTTTCCCTCCATGGGAACTGGAACTCTTTTATTAGGTGGGCTACTTCCACTTGACTGATATTAATATTGAGGATTTCCGATTTGGTCGGGTTAATTTTAAAATTTGAAACAGAACCATATATTTTTAATACTTTAAGCAAGTTGGGCAAAGTAATTCGAGGATTGGTGGTTCCTCTAGTTCCTGAGCTTGTTCCTTGGTCAGTTGTGGGATCTGTATTTCTGCAAAGAAAGATTGCATCTGGGAGAGGTCATCCGAGACAGTGGTTGCGTATAGGTCGGTGAAGAAGTTACAAAACATCCTCGTGACCTGTACAGGTTCAGTAATCAGAGTGCCATCAGTAGCACGAAGGGAGATCACTACCAGGGGTCTCTCCTCACTGTGCACCAAGTAAGCCAGTAGCTTCCCTGCTCTTTACCATGCTCGAATGTCCTCTGCCGGAGAAAATAAAGTTTACATTTGGATTTTTCGTAGAGTAGTTGATCTAGTGTTCTTGAGTATTGCTTGAGATTGCCCGCCTTTTCTGCTGTGGGATTGTTAAGGTATTCCCTTTCTGCTGTCTGCAAGTTACTCGTTGTGGAATTGCATTTTAGATTGTTTATTTGGGTCGTCAGGGTCATTCTGGCGTGAGGCTTAAATGCTTCCCACACTATCTGTGTCTGAGCTGAGCCCTCATTGGTCCCAAAAGTGCTCCCAGTCGTATACTAGGTCATTTTCTTCTGGTAAGAGGGTCAACCAAAAGGGGTTAAGGCACCATGTTAGTGGGGGGCGTACATGAGGAAGCGAAATTGTGATCCAATAGGGACAGTGATCAGACAATGATCTAGGTGAAAATCCTGCATCTAACAGCCTAGGGAGAAGTAATTTTGAAAGGAGTATGAGATCTATGCGGGACATAGAATGGTGCGATGCAGAGAAACAGGAGTATGCCAATTGTGTAGGATGTCTAGTTCTCCATGTATCCACTAAGTTAAAGTCTTTAGTAAGTCTTGCAAACCTCGTCAGTTGGGTGTGTAGCAGCGATTGTTGGGGTCCAGACATTCTATCTAGTGTCCTATCCATCACATTATTCAAATCCCCCAGCCATACAGCTGGTACGGCAGGGTGAAGTGTCCTATAATTAAATCCCTCTGTCAGCACAGTAAACTGAAATGGTGGTGGTACATAAAACGCTAGGATAAGGACCATATCACCATGCAACTTGGCTTTTAGAAAAACAAATCTACCCAATTACCGAATCCTGGAGCTCAAAGTGGGTATGTTTATCTATCAATAGGGAAACCCCTCTAGAGTGTGTGGTGTGGATCCTATCCAGGGTTTCCGAAACACCCTCAATATTGGGCCCTCCGTGTGTGTTTCTACCAGGGCCACCACATCCGCTTTCAGTTTTTTCAGTTGTCCGAACACAGCTGACCTTTTAATGGGGTCTCTCATTCCCCGCACATTCCATGTAAGGAATTTCAGTTTGGCCATGGGTGATATAACAAGTATGTTGAAGCTCCAGGATTTGGATCCCCCCCATATGCCAAGGGAAAGGGCTGTCGTCCCCAGCCAGGGGCGCGCCCCAGTGGCACTATAACAGAAATATGGTACCATAGTATATAGATATGCGCTATAAAGATATGAACATTTTCAAACATTAAGAACCATTCAACCCCCCCTCCCCGCCCTGCACTGACCCCAACTGGTGCGGGAATTACTCCCAAACTGCCAACTGGGCATAACCATTGTCCAACCTGTGAAGGGATGATTTTGGAAAGTTATAGCATATACATATTTCGTGTGAGCCGATACCCTAGCTTTCAGCTCCTTGTTCCTTCTAAGGTTGTGCATTGTAGGGCACGGGGCGAAACTTCGCTGTGCTGTGTATCACGATATAGGACTATGCTCACTAAATTACATGAGCCTGTTGATGAGGTATTTCCCCTCCGCCGGCGAGGGTGAACCACATAAGTCAGTTCCAGGAGAAGGTACCTGTAGTAAGATGACCCTGCTATCAAAGAGCATAGCTGGTGTGGGGCACATCTAAAGTGAGTCTCAGCATGCAATGTTGTGACTGTGTCGCAGGTAGTTTATCCAGTGTAGTTGCACTAAAGTGCGCCCCCAGTTTGGGTGAAAAGTTCAGGCAGGCCAGGGCGACTTTGCAAATTTGAGGTACATATCCTGCAGGCTAAGGTGGCAATCTGATTTAGAGAGCAATGTCAGTATGCAATCATGTGCTGCACCCGCCTCAAGTGATGCAAACATACCCTGTTCCTGAGCGCGAACATAGTGGTGAGTGATGAATGCAAAAATAACCAATGGGTATGAGGTCTGTCTCCTCATGTCAGGTGGAGTATTCCATTGCTGTATGGCAAAGTGCTGAGAAGGGCCTGGGCCTCTCTAGTAACCATTTGTACGACTGCCCTCTAGCCGCTACTAACAGGGGTGAAGTTGCAAAAGAGGAGAGGGGTAGGTCGCATAAGCCAGGGGGAGAAGAGAGTATAAAAATAAAAGTTTTTTCAAAGTTTTCCAATGTGGAGACAGAAAGAGGAAACATGGGGGATGGGCACGAAAGCAAATAGTGCAGGCCTGAGCAGATTTTATACATGTACTTATCTGTGCACTTCCCGGTGCTCCAACCACTGCAAGGGTCTTCAAAGAAATACGCTCTATCCTCGCCTTCCACCTGCAATCAAGCTGGAAACAGCAAGGGTCTTCAAAGAAATGCGCTCTATCCTCGCCTTCCACCCGCAATCAAGCTGGAAACAGCATGGCATACTTTACATTTTTGATCCGCAGGCGGCATTTCACTTCCATGAAGTTCTTGCGCTTTCTCTGAACCTCTGCAGAAAAATCTGGAAAGATTGCGACTGTTTTGTTGCCAAATGGGATATTGCATTTTTCCCTACTAAGGCGGAGGATAGCATCCCTGTCTCTGAAATTCAGGAGCTATAAATGTACGTGGGGGTGCTCCAGGCGGTGGTGGTTTGCCCGACATTCTATGTGCCCGTTCCACTACAAATGTGGGGGAGAACGATTCCCTTCCATATGTGTCTGCCAGGAGTGTCTCAAGGAATGTTGGGGGGTCTTTCCCTTCCACCCCCTCGGGTAAGCCAATGAAGCGTAGGTTGCACCTGCGGAGCCTGTTCTCAATATCATCCTGCTTTTGCAAAAGCTGATTAACCTGCAGCTGCATGGCGTCTGAGGAGTTCTGCAAGGGGGGGGGAATCCTCCACATTACTTAGGCGGGTCTCAGCTTCTGTAACTCTCTCCCTAAGTTTCTGAAAATCCTGCCTGACCAGGGAAATATCAACTTTTACCTTCTCAATCCACGCTGTGAGGCTGGTCTGGCATGATGTTACAGCTTCTTGGCATGCTGTGATAGCTTCCAGGAGCCTGGCTGTGTCTGTGCTTTGGGCACTCTGGACGCTCTCCTCCCCCTGCATGGCGGCGCCATCTTGCTCAGCAGGGTCTGATTCCAGTATTGCGCTAGTTTATCGGCCATTCCGGTGTTCCTTCTCGGCGGCAACATGTTCCCGGGAGGTGTCCGGTCGGTGGGATGTTCGTAACAGGCACGGTACAGGGTTCTGAGTGTCAGGATTCTGTGTAAGGCTAGTCGGGCCGGCGGAGCTCTGCTCACTCACATCCTATCTCATGCCGCTCCAGGCCACGCCCCCACACACACACACTTTTTATATTTTTACTGAACCCTCTTCGGCCATTTTTTAATCACTATTGACGCTGAGTCTTTGTATTATCTAATGCAATTTATAGCATACACATATATATATATATATATATATATATATATATATATATATATATATATATATATTACTCCGTTCTTTATATTTTATTATTATTTATATTTTAGTTTAGCTTGCCGATCTTGATGCCACTACTTACATGCAACCCTTAAATGGGTGTTAATTCTAACACTCCCATGGATTCTAAGCTTTACTATTATTCAACAATATTTGTTTCTCTATTGTGGTCGAGTTTCTACAAGAAAATGGCCGCCACTCTACTTCCGTTATTGTGAGCCATTGGAAAATGGACACCAAATGGATGTTTACATGTATTCGGCCAAATATCCACCTAAAGATGGCCGCCGGTACATTTCCGACAACCAGAGCTATCTGAAAATGGCTGCCATTCGGCTTCCGGCGACCGGAGCTTTCAAGAAAATGGCCGCCGTATATACTAATTTACATCCATATAAAAAGACACTTCCATTATCTCTAGTTATCCCCTGATGAAGTCACGTGACTGTGGCGAACATGCATCGGGAATACTAGGATACCGGAAGTGATGTGGACCGGGAGCTCGCTGCTCGTTTTGTATTGCCAGTTTGTCACTATTTAATGTGAGTACCTGTTTTTATTGTTGCTACCAATAAACATTTTACATAAAATACTACACTATCAAAGCATACCTCTTGTTCCCATATCCACCCATGCCATGCTTGCAAGGTTCACCCGCTCCAGTGAGTTAAAATGGAATGCTGACTGTAAATAGGATACATACACCAGCAGAGCTGGAGAGGATATTTTGGGACGTGTACCAGGGGACACACAACAGTTCCACAACAAAGATATATTTACATTCTGTTACCTTACAGCAGTAAGGTAAGGGGACACCCATATATTTAGCTTCACAAGAAGCTAAGAAGCCATCTATCACCAGCAGTTCACTGCAGAAAGTGACCATCAGCACCAGCACTTTATATTTGTTTTATTGATATACATTTACCATCTATGCTGCACCATACCATCATTTTCAGGAAAAAAGGAACTTTTCACAGACACATTTTACTTTATTCACCTATGACATACTATTTATTTTATTGGACATTTTCATCACAATATTTCAGTGTCACTGCGATCAAATTTCATTGGTTTACTAAGGGATAAAGTAATGACCAATGTGTGACATATGCACTTTACTTTGTGTTTAAGTTTACATGTGTTGCCTTTTATTAGTTCGCTTTTAGTGTCTTTCTCACAGAGCACTTTTGCACTTTATTTCATATAATTTATACAGCACAGCACTATTTTTACACTGTTTGTTTACCTGGGTTCTGACGTTTCCCTCAGTGTTTGCAGCAGTATCCGCTTTACTCATTTGGTTGGCACAGGGATATTTTTTATCTTATTCTCTGTATGTACATATATACTCTACATATATTGTGGGGTTAGCTCAAGTGGGGATAATCTTCCCTGGAAAAATGCAGTCCAAAGGCAGGTCTTTTCTTAAAATTCAGACTTGTAGTCAGCTTTATTTAAAAGATTGCATAGAAAACAAACAAAACAGTGGAAAGCAAAATCCATCTTAGAGCCCACACTGCCAAAGTGGCCCTGAAAACCTGGAGGGGGAGTCACATGTCACATGCACGAGATCGAGGAAGATGGCCGCGTAATCTCCTCGCTCTGCGCCGTCAGACCGTTCTTTCTCGGCTAACAAGGCACAGCCCACTTGTCGTTGTACGTAGGCCGTACCATCCGCTCACTCCAGAAAAATCCACCACAAGCCTCGAAGTTTGGGTACTGGAGCAAATACCCAGGGGTCTCCCAGAGGCAGAGAGATTTCACAGGCTTTGAGAAAAAGGGAGACATATTGGATATACTCCCTGGATACCCTCTCGCCAGGAGGGTTGAATGAGGAATTAGAGGTGACAACCATCATATAACATCACACTCTAGCTCACATAAACACATTACCCTATTCCTTCTTTCTTCCCCCTTCTCTTCTTGTCCCAACTAAATCCCCCCCTTTTTTCCCCTCCATCCATTTTTCCCCCTCCCTCAGTGGATCTCATCCATATTTTAAACAGAGTACTATTAGTGTTACAGATTCTTGTCCTACTACTTTAACCTGGAATTTGGGTGGTCCCTAATCCAAGGAAGGTTGGGCACAATTGTCACTTCTTTATCCCCCCCCCCTTTTTCATCACTCAGTTCAGTAAGTATATAGTGGTATAAGGTTAACCCAGTTACACATATTACTACCCTGTGGTCTGACCTGCGTTGTGCATGACTGGCGGCCCTGCCTCTCAGTGGTGTCGAGTCCAGTGGTGTCCAGTTTTGCGGCTAGCATAGATGGAGATAGGGTACCAAATCGCCCACGTAGGCATTATCATATACCATAATATCCATTACACCCACCTCACCATTGCATCCCCCTCACCCTTTCCATCATGCTGAGCATAACTATAAATCATATATACCCTATTCCACTTACCCATTTACTTTATACGACATACGTGGATAATTCCGTGCATATTGCACATCATCTCCAATACAGTTGTGATGATGAGCAATAGACTCTAGACAATAGTCTATTATGTACAATATCCTGTCATATTATATTCTTTTACAGAATGGCTAAAATGACCAGACGTTGTGTCCATATTAAAAAGGTGCTCCGACCGACATGTTGATATGTTGATATATTGATCAAAGGATCGTTGTTGCATATCACATATGCCTATTCCCCGGATAGGCAGTAACCTAGTTTTGTATAGGTGAAAAATTCTGACACGCTTGATTTGTTTCCCCCTATACAGTGCTTTGCAAAAATATTCACCTCCATATTTTGTTACATTACAGCCTTTAGTTCAAGGTTTTTCTTCTGAATTATATGTAATGGACCAGAACACAATAGTCTAAGTTGGTGAAGTATAATTAGAAATATATATACATAAAACAATTTTTCATAAATAAAAAAATGATAATTGTCATGTGCGTATGCATTCACCCCTTTTGTTATTAAGCACATAAAAATCTCTGGTGCAACCAATTACCTTCAGAAGTCACATAATTAGGGAAATGATGTCCACCTGGGGGCAATCTAAGTGTCACATGATCTGTCATTACATATACATACCTTTTTGAAAGGTCCCAGAGGCGGCAATACCTAAGCAAGAGGCACCACTAACCAAACACTGCCATGAAGACCAAGGAACTCTCTAAACAATTAAGGGACAATGGCGTTCTCCACTAGGCGATGGTGTTCTCCAAATAGTTATGTACATTGACTTTTTCTGTTATTATGTCCTATTTGTTGTTTGCTTCACAATAAAAAAAAAACATCTTCAAAGTTGTGGGCATGTTCTGTAAATTAAATTATGCAAATCCTCAAACAATCCATGTTAATTCCAGGTTGTGAGGCAACAAAAACACGAAAAATGCCAAGTGGGTGAATACTTTTGCAAGGCACTGTATATTCACAACAAAACATTTGTCAACCATTCCAGCATTTCATCTACTTCTATACATCATCTTGTTATAATACATATGGTCTATCCAATTGTGGTCTCCCCCATGCACACATAGAAATCTATTTCAATATAGACTAATTATTAAGCATATAATGGTCTACACATAGAACACACCATATTAGCGGAATCAAGGTCATTACAACGTTCAATTGTATTTCAGGTTCTCTCTTAAAATATAGATATTATTTAATTAATTTTTACCATTAAACATCATGTTATCTACACTTATTGTTTGTTTAACCACATGCCGCCCACCCTATAGGAGAATGACAGCGGCAAAGTGGTTTCAAAATCCTGACCGGGCGTCATATGATGTCCTCAGGATTTTGAGCGGGTGCTAGTCTGACACCTCACAACTACGATCTCGGTAAAGAGTCTCCGATGGAGACTCTTTACCACATGATCAGCTGTGTCCAATCATGGCTGATCACAGTGTAAATAGGAAGAGCCGTTGATCGGCTTTTCCTCACTCGTGTCTGTCAGACGCGAGTAGAGGAGAGCCGATCGGCTTCTCCTCTGACAGGGGGGTCTGTGATGATTGATTATCAGCGCAGCCCCCCAGAGGATGCCCACACTGGACCACCAGGGACGCCACCAGGCCACCAGGGATGCCCAGCACCAGGTATGCCACCCTAGACCACCAGGGATGCCAGTCAGTGCCCACAATGGGCATCACTGATTGACATGCATTATTGTTTGGCACTGATTGGCATCCATCAGTACAATACAATACAATACAATGCTGCCTATCAGTGCCCATCCGTGCCACCTATCAGTGCCCATTCATGCCGCCTATCAGTGCCCATCCATGCTCATCCGTGCCACCTATCCATGCCAATCTGTGCCGCCTATCCATGCCCATCCATGCCAATCCGTGCCAGCTATCAGTGCCAATTTGTGCCACATATCAGTGCCCATCCGTGTCGCCCATCAGTGCCACCTATCAGTGCCCATCAGTGCCGCCTATCAGTGCCACATATCAGTGCCCATCAATGCCACCTCATCATTGCCACTTCATTGGTGCCACCTCATCGGTGCCCATCAGTGCTGCCTTATCAGTGCCCGTCAGTGCAGCCCCATCAGTGCCCATAAGTGAAGGAGAAAACTTACTTATTTACAAAGTTTTGAAACTGAAACAAAAAAAAAACATATTTTTTTTTTTTCAAATTGTCGGTCTTTTTTTATTTGTTTAGCAAAAAATAAAAACCGTAGAGGTGATCAAATACCACCAAAAGAAAGCTCTATTTGTGAGAAAAAATTATAAAAATGTCATTTGGGTACAGTGTAGCATGACCGCGTAATCTTCATTCAAAGTGTGACAGTGCTGAAAGCTGAAAATTGGTCTGGGCAGGAAGGTGTTTAAGTGCCCGGTATTGAAGTGGTTAAGATGTCATCTCCCTGTGTTTTTATATGTTTTTAAATGTGCACCTTTTGTTGTCCTCCTAATACCAAGCACTGGTAATCAGACCATGTTTTATTTATGGGTAGTTCTAGTTTTAAGCCACAAGATGGCACCAATCCTGGCCACTAGAGGGTCTCTCGAACTGCCTATTCATGTAAGTGTTAACTGCTGCACCACATCAGCCAATCAACACCCCTTATATAAGGCAGTCACATTCCTACACAAACCAGCTTGAAAAAGGAGCACGCCTGTCATCACCATCAGCAGAGTGCATGCTCGGAAATGTGTTGCATCATATCCGGTGACTTCAGATGCCGCTGCGGTCCATGTGCATTCCAGCCCCTCTTCCTGTTCCAGCCAACTACAGCAAGCTGACGATCGGCGGCCACAGGAGGTAAGGCTATCGAACCACTGCTGCAACCCAGCCAGCACAGAGACTCACCTCACAGGACTCCACAATGTGCTTCACTTCACTTACCATGATGTAAGTGTTTTTATGCCTTATATTAAATGTCATTCAGTTTACTTCAGTGGCGCTTCTATCTTTTGTGTTACAGCCCACTTCCCGACAGAGGTGAATCAGCTCCCGAGGTGGCGGATACCACCAGGCTCCAGGTGGGTATGCATTGCACACCCCGGAGCCAGCAGGGCTACCGATCAGAGCAAAAGACCTCCCCCGCTGCAGGAAAAGGGAAAGGTAAGGGCAAGATGGCGCCCAAGACTCTGGATCCAGATGACTGTACATAGCTCTCAGAGGACAGCCTGCACCAGTTCCCTTCTGAACTGGTAACCTCTATCACTATGAACTCTGACACCCTGCTTCATAGATTTTGCTCCATAGTGTGGGATAAAATAACCTCAGCATCCCGCAAGCTCTCTGCTGATTTGGTAAAGGGCCTTAAAGAGCTAGGCCACCAGACTAACCAACTGGAGCAACAAATGGACTTAGCAACACCAGTATTGGAGGGGCATGAGGAGGAGGAGGTTGACAAATTAAATGCTGAACTTGAAAATCTGCAGGATAAGTTAGAGGATGCAGAGAACAGGGCCCTCAGAGATAACCTCTGATCCCGCTGAATCCCTGAGGCCATTACTGATCTGCAAGACATGGTGGTGGTAGCGTGATGGTCTGAGGCTGCTTTGCAGCTTCAGGACCTGGATGACTTACAATAATTGATAGAACCATAAATTCTGAGCTCTACCAGAAAATCCTAAAGGAGAATGTCCAGCCCCCAATTTGTGACCTCAAGCTCAAGTGCAATTGGGTTATGCAGCAGGACAATGATCCGAAACACAACAGCAAGTCTACGCTGCCATAGAGCGGGGATATACATACAGGACGCCGACCATCTGGATACAACAGGGATAGAACAAGGACATACTCCCTGTCTCACCTTGTATAACCTTTCCACCTACTAATTAAATGCTATGCATGCCAACTAGCCACTCAACTGTATCTAAACCAACTGTACGCCTGTGGAAAATTGAAAAATAACCTCTACGGGAATAGTTCTAACCCAGGAACCTAATACAGCTTAAAAAGCACGTTTTCTGGCGTCACCACAAGGCAACTAGTTCCTCATTCCCCGCTCCCCTGAATATACTTCCCGACCAGGGAATAACGTATAGAAATCTCCTGAAGAAGCGTTACATGACGCATAAAATGTAGGGCAACTAATACAAGCCATTTTTCGACAATACTGCTTCCATATGATCTATTACTGTTTGTTTATTGCCATATCTATACGATAAAATTTGAGTATTAAGATATTTGAATTTTAGTGGCCAATTGACCTACACTGTCGCTATCTAGTAAAAATGTCGATAAGCTTGTAAAGATTTCTATAATTGTTTTTAGATTGTCAAGATCCATCTAGGATTTTGTTTAAATTGTATATACATGTTTTTAATAAAAAAACGTTATTGATTTAGATTGTACGCCTAAAAAGTCCATCATTCTTTCGACACAAAATAGTTGAATTTTCTCCTTACAACAGCAAGTCCACCTCTAAATGGTTCAAACAAAGCAAAATTTAGGTTTTGGAGTGGCCTAGTCAAAGCCCAGACTTATATCCAATTGAGATGCTGTATCATGACCTTACACAGGCCGTTCATGCTGGAAAACCCTCCAATGTGGCTGAATTAAAACAATTTTGCAAAGAAGAGTGGGCCAAAATTGCTTCACAACAATGTGAAAGACTCATTGCCAGTTATCGCAATGACTGGAGCAACGCATGGACTTAGCAACAACAGTATTGGAGGGGCATGAGGAGGAGGTAGACAAATTAAATTCTGAACTTGAAAATCTGCAGGATAAGCTATAGGATGCAGAGAACAGGGCCCTCAGAGATAACCTCCAGATCCGCTGAATCCCTGAGGCCATTACTGATCTGCAAGGGACTGCTACTGCCTTTTTCCAGGAACTAGCACCTGAAATTCCCCATGAGCGTTTGGAATTTGACCATATACACAGGTCCCTGGCCCCTAAACCAACTATGGGCCCTCCCAGGGATGTCATTATTAAATTCCATTATTATCGTACCAAAGAGAGACTCCTGCAAGCTGCAAGGGACCACCAAGACCTCTCTTTCCAGGGTAACCCCATCCAACACTTTGCAGACCTCTCCCCAGTCACTATTACCAAAAGGAGGAATCTGAAGCCTTATCTGTAAATCCTGCAAACCCAAGGTATCCGGAAAAGATGGGGGTTCCCCTTTAAGCTCTCTTTCTCCCATCAAGGCCACCAGTTTCATGCCTTCTCCCTACCTGACCACCAGCAACACTTTCAGGAACTGCAGTTTTATCTTCCATGCCATCTTCATCTACTCATCCAAGATCTTCTCAGCCAAAAATAACACAAAAGCTCATCTCACATTTATCAAAAAAAATCTTGACTTTTAGGCAAACATTCTGTGGACTGATGAGACAAACATTTTTGTTTTTGTAAGGTGTGCATCCCGTTACATCTGGCATAAAATGAATACAGCATTTCATAACAAGAAGATCATACCAACAGTCAGACATGGTGGTGGTAGCGTGATGGTCTAGGGCTGCTTTGCAGCTTCAGGACCTGGTTGTCTTACCATAATTGATGGAACCGTGAATTCTGAGCTCTACCAGAAAATCCTAAAGGAGAATGTCCAGCCATAAGTTCATGACCTCCAATTGAGATGCTGTATCATGACCTTACACAGGCCGTTCATGCTGGAAAACCCTCCAATGTAGCTGAATTAAAACAATTTTGCAAATAAGAATGGGCCAAAATTGCTTCACAGCAATGTGAAAGACTCATTGCCAGTTATCGCAAATCCTTGATTGCAGTTGTTATTAGGTTTACGGGGGAATTACTTTTTCACATAAAGCCAGGCATGTTTGGACAGCTTTTTTGCCTTAATAAATAAAACCATCATTTAAAAACTGCATTTTGTATTTGCTTGGGTTATCTTTGTCTAATAATAAAATTAGTTTGATGATCTGAGTCATTTAAGTGGGACAAATATGCAAAAAAAAAAAAAAAATCAGAAAGGTGGCAAATACTTTTTTACAGTATTTATATATATATATATATATATATATATATATTATATATACAGCAATATGCACCAGAAAAGCTAAGAAACATCTTCAAAATGACAGAACAAGTCCAGTTGAATATGACTAACTATTACGATATACCATGGATCAATGAGAACCTTCACAATTTTGATGGTACCCACAAATGGATAATTCATAACAAATATTCTACATTCCATATCTATTGAAGGAACATACATATTAAAATATGAAATATTAATGGAGTTGTAAAGGTAGAAGGTTTTTTGTCTTAAAGCATTTTATTCATTAGGATAAAAAGCCTTCTGTGTGTAGCAGCCTCCCCAGCACCCCCTAATACTTACCTGAGCCTCATCTCTGTCCAGCGATGTCCACAAGCCCCTCAGCCATCAGGGACTCTCCCTTCTGATTGGCTGAGACACAGCAGTGGTGCCATCGGCTCCCACGGCTGTCAATCAAAGTCAGTTAGCCAATCAGGAGAGAGAGGGGGTGGGGTCCAATGGCAGCTCCATGTCTGAATGGCCACAGAGATCGGTAGCTTGGCTCGGGTGCCCCCATAGCAAGCTGATTGCTGTGGGGGCACTCAACAAGATTGAGGGGCCAGGAGCAGCGAAGAGAGGCCTGAGAAGAGAAGTTTTTGGGCTGCCCTGTATAAAACCACTGCACATAGGAGGTAAGTGTAATGCCGCGTACACACGTACGGACTTTTCCCGGCGGACCTAAGTCCAGCGGACAATCCGCTGGACTTTCCCGCTAGGTACGCTGGACTAAAAAGCGAACGGACTTGACCACACACGATCACGCAAAAAGTCCGGCGGTTCACGCGATGACGTACGCACGTACGACGGGACTAGAAAAAGGAAGCTCGAGATCCCAAACGACACCCTTTGGGCCCCGTCAGCTAATCTCGTGTGTATCGCGTGTTAGTTGACGTTTGGTTAGAGACGATTCGCGCTTCTCAGACTTCTGCTTAATTCGTTCGCTTCTGCCGTTCAGTTTGTGCTTGTGAGGTTTGTATCTGGCTTTCAGTGCGTGTGGATCAGTTCCTACCTGTTCTCAGGCCGTTCTGGTCCGCTCGTTCCTGTTTTTCAGGTCGTTCTTCATAGGCCTTGCTGTTCTTCAGTGCGTTCTGTTAAGTTGTTTGTTTGATCAGCCGACCGTTTTGAAGCCATGGAGTGTGGACGTACTCGGGAACGAGTTCGTGCTGTGCAGGGGCTCGGTGTTGCGGTTAACACCTTGGCACGAGCCCGGTCCATGAACAGGGTGAGGAGGAGTTCATGGACCAAGAATTGGTTGCGCCAGCGTGACCAATTCTCGCATATGCCTTTGCTCCGTGAGATCCGTGAGAATAATCCTGATGATTTCAGGAATTATCTCCGGATGACGGACCCCATTTTTCACCGTCTGTTGGCTTCGCTGTCCCCTTATATTAGCAGGCAGAATACCTGCATGCGGCAAGCCATCAGTGCGGAGCAGAGGCTAGTCGCCACGTTGCGTTACTTGGCGACGGGGAGAAGCTTGCAGGACCTCAAGTTCACGACAGGCATCTCCCCCCAGGCTCTGGGGCTCATTATTCCAGAGACCTGTTCTGCCATTATCCACGTCCTGCAGGAGGAATACATTAAGGTAAGTCTTCTCTTTTAAAATTACCTATGTCTTGTATGTTTGTTAATGTAGTGCATCAATGTCATCATTAGCTAATTACCATGATAGGACTATTCTATGAATGTCCCCTATTCCTTTTATTTTTGGATTTTGTTTTTTTGTCTAGTATTTTATGGTTGACTTATCGAAATAGTTTTAAGAATGTATTATTTAGTGGGTCACATGCATATTTGCTTGCACCAACCTCCCCAGCATGGAAGCTTGGCCCCCTAAACACCCCTAGCCTAGTCACTTTCTTTGGTTAAAAATGTATATTACCAGCTCCATTGTACAGCTTTACTCACCCCCCCTTTCACCCCCCTTGACCCTCAATTTTAAATTGATTGCATGTGGTTTTGGTCAGCTTGTAATTATCCCCCCCCACACCCCCCTGATAATTAATATCATGTGGTTTTGGTCAGCTTGTAATTATCCCCCCCCCACACCCCCTGATAATTAATAGCATGTGGTTTTGGTCAGCTTGTAATTATCCCCCCCCCACACCCCCTGATAATTAATAGCATGTGGTTTTGGTCAGCTTGTAATTATCCCCCCCCCCACACCCCCTGATAATTAATAGCATGTGGTTTTGGTCAGCTTGTAATTATCCCCCCCCCCCCCCACACCCCCCGATAATTAATAGCATGTGGTTTTGGTCAGCTTGTAATTATCCCCCCCCCACACCCCCTGATAATTAATAGCATGTGGTTTTGGTCAGCTTGTAATTATCCCCACCCCCACACCCCCTGATAATTAATATCATGTGGTTTTGGTCAGCTTGTAATTATCCCCCCCCCCCCACACCCCCTGATAATTAATAGCATGTGGTTTTGGTCAGCTTGTAATTATCCCCACCCCCACACCCCCTGATAATTAATATCATGTGGTTTTGGTCAGCTTGTAATTATCCCCCCCCCACACCCCCTGATAATTAATAGCATGTGGTTTTGGTCAGCTTGTAATTATCCCCCCCCCACACACCCCCCCTGATAATTAATAGCATGTGGTTTTGGTCAGCTTGTAATTATCCCCCCCCCACACCCCCTGATAATTAATAGCATGTGGTTTTGGTCAGCTTGTAATTATCCCCACCCCCACACCCCCTGATAATTAATATCATGTGGTTTTGGTCAGCTTGTAATTATCCCCCCCCCCACACCCCCCTGATAATTAATAGCATGTGGTTTTGGTCAGCTTGTAATTATCCCCCCCCCCACACCCCCTGATAATTAATAGCATGTGGTTTTGGTCAGCTTGTAATTATCCCCCCCCCACACCCCCTGATAATTAATAGCATGTGGTTTTGGTCAGCTTGTAATTATCCCCCCCCCACACCCCCTGATAATTAATAGCATGTGGTTTTGGTCAGCTTGTAATTATCCCCCCCCCACACCCCCTGATAATTAATAGCATGTGGTTTTGGTCAGCTTGTAATTATCCCCACCCCCACACCCCCTGATAATTAATATCATGTGGTTTTGGTCAGCTTGTAATTATCCCCCCCCCCCACACCCCCTGATAATTAATAGCATGTGGTTTGGTCAGCTTGTAATTATCCCCCCCCCCCACACCCCCTGATAATTAATAGCATGTGGTTTTGGTCAGCTTGTAATTATCCCCCCCCCACACCCCCTGATAATTAATAGCATGTGGTTTTGGTCAGCTTGTAATTATCCCCCCCCCACACCCCCTGATAATTAATAGCATGTGGTTTTGGTCAGCTTGTAATTATCCCCACCCCCACACCCCCTGATAATTAATATCATGTGGTTTTGGTCAGCTTGTAATTATCCCCCCCCCACACACACCTTTAATTAATTGCATGTGTATTGTGTGACCTTACAATTATTTACTCCCCACCCACATCCCCATTATTATCTTCTCTGGTCCATCAGAGGGGTCATCAATCAGAGATTTGTCCCTTTTATCCTTAATCTTTTGGCTTTATTTCAAGGATTTACTAAATAAATACATATGTTCTTCCAAATTGTTTGTTAATTTGTTGCATTTAGTTTGGTGTTTTGCCTGGTTTATAATTTAAATTGTATCTTTCTGTTTGACTTCACAGTGTCCCTCCACGCCACAGGAATGGCAGACTGTGGCTTCCCAGTTTGCTGCCCGTTGGGACTTTCCCAACTGCGGAGGGGCGATTGACGGCAAACACGTGCGAATTGTGCCCCCACCCCATTCGGGGTCATACTATTGGAATTATAAGGGGTTCCATAGTATCGTGTTGATGGCGGTGGTGTCGGCACAATATGACTTTCTGTATGTGGATGTGGGGAAAAACGGCCGGATGTCGGACGGAGGAGTCTTCAACCACACGGAGTTCGGTCATCGTCTCCAAACTGGTGGGCTGGAGCTGCCACCAGATGAAGATAATGTGGAGGGACTCCCCTTCGTCTTCATTGCCGACGAGGCGTTCGGTCTGGGTGACCATCTGATGAGGCCATTTCCCCAACGATCCCTCACCCCTGAGAGGAGGATTTTTAATTATCGGTTGGCCAGAGCAAGAAGGGTGGTGGAAAATGCCTTTGGTATTATGGCCAACCGTTTCAGATTGCTCCTTACATCCCTACATCTGGCAGAGTACAAACTCAATACTATTATTCTTGCATGCTGTGTCATGCACAATTATTTACGGAAACATTCAGGAACATACTCCTTACCAATTGGCCCTGAGGCCGGAGTGGAAGGCAACATGACAGGGCTGGATAATCGCCCTCTTGGTTCCGCACCACAATCAGCCCAGCAAGTGCGGGACCTTTATTTACAGTATTTTAATGGTAGGGGGGCCATTGAAATGGCAGCAGACCCTTAAACCATCTTTTTGATTTACAAAGAATAAATACAGTTATTTATGTTTGAAATATTGGTAGTTTCGTATTGTTTTGGTTTTAATTTGGCCTGTTTTATATGTTGTCCTAGTGCACATCTTAATAGTGGCAAACTTGTTTAGCGTTTAGTAAATAAGCCCCTTTGTCAATGAACCACAACATGTTTTTGTCAAACTGGTAGTATTTAAAAAGAAGAAGCCACACATTTTTGAATTTGTGCAAACATTATTTTTTTTATTATAGTGCACATCCAAAACTTTTGTTTTATTTTATTTTTTTTTTTTTTTTTTTTTTTTTTTTTTTGAACCAGATTTTTTTTTTTTTTTTTTATGTTATCTTTTTGACATTTTTTTGGTGTTTTTCTCACAACATATTTTTTTTGGGATTGATTTTTTAAAACAAACATAAAAACATGTTTAAAATTGTTAAAAAATTTAGGCTTAGCATTTGAAATTATTTACACAATGTAAAAGTCCAGAACTTACAAAGTTCAACAGGTAACCCATGAACAGAAGAAGCCAAATTTTGAATATGCACACTAATTTAACTGCAAAATGGGTAATGTCAACATGTGCTATGTTCCATCATGGGGAATCAATGGACGTGTTTTGTGTGTGAAACCCCTTCCCTCTCACCTACTAGCATTAGGGGTTGCAAACACCAAATGCGTCCATTGAGATCCCCTGATGGCACATAGCACATGTTGACATACCGTGTGCATATTAAAAATTTGGCCTCTAAAATTAGTTAAACAGCGCATCAAAAGGGGAATGAAGGACATGATTGATGTTAAGAAATGTAAAAGGGGTCTTTAGATTCTCCCCAAAACATCAATCATGTCCTTCATTCCCTGCTGCATGGTGGCCATCTCCTTCTGCATATTTTCCAGCTGCAGATTCCAGGCCATGATCTGGCCAATAAGCCTGTGGGCACTGTCAGTGGAAAATGGCTCCGCAGCTTGTCCTTCCACAAACAGATCAGCATCACCTAAAAGTTGGGTAGATAAAACACAAGAAAAAAAAAGTGTCAAAAACATGCAGACCTTAATTTATTACCTCAATCTGTGTTCTGAGACACTCACTTGGTGGGGTGCAGATTTGATCGACTTCAACGACCTGTTCCGCCACATCCACGCGCGGGCTTGGGCTAACTGCCCAATTAGTCTGGTGATGCCGGGAGGTCCTCGTAGGTTCGGACTGACGTCTGAGTCTTTTGCCCCCTATGGTAATGGAACACAAAAAGGTACACTTTTGAATCACACTGATATTTGAGTGCCAAAATAGGATTAGTAAACATTGTTTAAAAGTCTTGCCAATTATTAGCAGTTTGTTAGAAGATCCTACTTGAAGACAGAATTGAAATGTCTATCTAATGAAACTCCAATACTTAAACTGCCCTTCAACCCTAAATTTGAACTTCCGCTCATTGGATCCCTGCACCCCTGTGGTGTCTTATTTTGAACCTTTTAGGGGGGATGGGTTGCAGATACCTGTGTAAGGCAGGTATTTGCACACACATCCGGCCCTAGACTCCCACAGAAGTATACGCCACATCCCGTCCCACCGTGCTGTCTGCTGGGACACACAGGGGTCCCCGAGCTCGCGCGGACCAGTCCTATTGCATTGCGCAACTGGCGCATGCCCAATAGTGACCCGGGAAGTGAAGCCGCAAACATTAATTTCATGATTGCAAGATCAGAGATTGTAGCTGCACCATCCAAGGGACAGGTGAGTGTACTTCTTTGAAAAGTCACCACCTACAGTATTTAGAGATGATGAGCATTTTTTTGGAATTGTGAGCATGAGACCCTGCTTAACATATTTATCCCCCCCCCCCCAAAACAGCCTCTGGAGTCCCTGTGTAAGTTACCCCTAAAACCCTTACTACAGCAGTAATTGTATAGATAGTGACAATAATAAACAACCTTACAACTCCAACAACCCAAAGCCAGGTAAACTCAATAAACGTTATGAAGACAAACGGAACTTTCATCAAATATGCGCAAGTTTCACGTACGAATGGTAATTACATCTGCGCAAGTTTTAGGTACGAATGGTAATAACATCTGCGCTAGTTTCAGGTACGAATGGTAATTACATCTGCGCAAGTTTCACGGACGAATGGTAATTAAATCTGCGCAAGTTTCAGGTACGAATGGTAATAACATCTGCGCAAGTTTCACGGACGAATGGTAATTAAATCTGCGCAAGTTTCAGGTACGAATGGTAATAACATCTGCGCAAGTTTCACGGACGAATGGTAATTACATCTGCGCTAGTTTCAGGTACGAATGGTAATAACATCTGCGCAAGTTTCACGGACGAATGGTAATTAAATCTGCGCAAGTTTCAGGTACGAATGGTAATAACATCTGCGCAAGTTTCACGGACGAATGGTAATTAAATCTGCGCAAGTTTCAGGTACGAATGGTAATAACATCTGCGCAAGTTTCACGGACAAATGGTAATTAAATCTGCGCAAGTTTCAGGTACGAATGGTAATAACATCTGCGCAAGTTTCACGGACGAATGGTAATTAAATCTGCGCAAGTTTCACGGACGAATGGTAATTAAATCTGCGCAAGTTTCAGGTACGAATGGTAATAACATCTGCGCAAGTTTCACGGACGAATGGTAATTACATCTGCGCTAGTTTCAGGTACGAATGGTAATAACATCTGCGCAAGTTTCACGGACGAATGGTAATTACATCTGCGCAAGTTTCAGGTACGAATGGTAATAACATCTGCGCAAGTTTCACGGACGAATGGTAATTAAATCTGCGCAAGATTAGACATATCAAGTATAACCATAGTAGCGCACGTGCTTGACTTACTTTTTTTGATGGCTTTTCGAATTCTCCTATACTGATCGTGCTCCCTGGATTTGATGTCGGACCATCGCTTGCGCAGTTGATCCTTGCCCCTTCGTACGCCGAATTTCTGCTCCAGGGTGCTGACGATTGTAGTTAGAATCTTGTCCTTGTGCAAGTTGGGTCGAGGGTACGGGCCATTTTCCCCGTCGTAATCTTCCCTTTGGAGGATGTCCACCATCTCCACCATCTCTTCAAAGGCCATATTGGTGGCCTTATATCTGCTGCTGGATGCAGATGTGTTGGCTTCTTGGCTTTCCTCCGCGCTACTGGCTGAGAATGTGTCCGCCATATTCATGAATTAATTCACCAACAATGCAACGAGGGGAAGCGGGGCGGGGAATACTCGTCATGAGGAACGTCATGGGCGGGCGACGCGGAGGACGCAGGCGGACTTCGACGTGTGCGCAGTGTATATAAGGCTGTTTGAGGGGCCCACGTGTTCCCGAACGGAAGTAGCGAGCGCTCTGTACGAAGGTAAGTGTTTTCTAGGATGCATTACTGTGTTTTTTTTTGGGTTTTGGGCCAGCATTTTTTAAGGATATGTGTGTGTTGCTGCCTGTGTGTAGGGGTTGCTGCCTGTGTGTAGGGGTTGCTGCCTGTGTGTAGGGGTTGCTGCCTGTGTGTAGGGGTTGCTGCCTGTGTATTGCCATTACTAACAAAACAGAAACAAACATGTCATCACCCCAGTTGAATCCATTCAAGGACCAGCAGTTCATGTCCGAATTCATTGCCCTGTACAGAAAAAATACCAACCTGTGGCAGCTCAAGAACCCTTTATATGGCAATAGGGATGTCCGGAAGGCAACACTGGGGCCACTTGTGGCTTTTGTGAAGACTAAAGTCCCCAACGCAAACACCAAGTTTGTGGAAGCCAGAATTGCAAGTTTAAGGCACATGTACAAGCGGGAGCGCAAGAAGATTGAGGAATCAGTCAGATCAGGAGCAGCAGCAGAGAATGTTTATGTACCCAAGCTGTGGTACTACAACCAACTGACTTTTATAGGTGACCAGATGGAACCCAGGCAATCACTGTCCACTCTTCCCTCCACCCTTCCCTCCACTCTTCCCTCCACTCTTCCCTCCACCCCAGCTGAGGCTTCCACGGAAGGAGAAGACCCCTCCACCTTGGAGCAGGCTGATGCGCCCAGCTGGAGCCAGGTATATATTTAGTAGCCTAAATTGTGATTGTGTGAATATTAATGCTGTAAACGTTAAAATGTGAAACAATTAACACCCTGAACTCAGAATTGTGAAAAAAACTGACAAAAATTATGCACACTTCTAAAAAGTGTTGGTGCAACATATCGATACATATATAGTGTATACATACATCCAGTAGTGGCAAAAAAAGCGTTAGACAACATTGGTGATCTGCTTGGAAAATGCAGGGGTCCAAATGATAGCCTTTTGGATCTTTTGGAAAATTTAGATGCTCGTTCCTAAGTTTACAATTGGATGATTGAGGAGGCCAGAAACCACAAAACAGGTGTTTGATTTTTGTTTTTATTTGCACACAGGATGAGCTGACCCAGGATGATGCCGGGACAAGTGGTATGGAGGAGGAGGAGGACATGACCAGCGAGAGCCAGGAGGTGGCTGGGCCCAGCACGAGCCAGAGTGACAGCCAGACCCAATTAAGAAGTCTACCTCCACCCCTGCCCTTACCCCCAAGAAGGCCCAGGAGGATGACCATTGTTGAGGAGGAATCACTGCAACTGATTCGGAAGGCGAGTGCGATTCTCGACAAACCCCCCCCTTCCAGAAGAGGCCTATGCCAGCTACGTGTCCAGCAGGTTGCTGGAAATGGAGAGGGGCCAACGGCACCTGTGTGAGGGCCTCATTTCTGAGGCAATTAGGGGGGGTTTGAGGGGTGAATTACGAGAATCCACCCGCCTGACCCATGAAGGCCCGACACCAACTTCTCCTCCTCCTCCTCCTCGTCTTCCTTCTTCTCCTCCTCCTCCTCCTCCTACTCCTCCTCCTACCACAAGTCAGCCTCCAAGGAAGCGTGCAGGGAAGACTGCAGGGAAGAGTGCAGGGCAGCGTGGTGGGAAGAGTCGGAAGTGATTGCCTGGCTTCAGTCTGGTCTCACAGAAGACACAGGCTGTTGTAGTGCCACAGCTTGGGGACATAGATGTCATCTGCTGCTGTTCCTGGTCTGTCTGATTCCTGGTCAATCTTCTTGTGCTCCCTATATTGTATGAAATGTGCCCAAGCTTAATTTTTGGCTTCACAAACTTGGTGTCTGCCGTTGGGGCAAAAAGTCTTCACAAAATCTACAAGTGGCTCCAGTGTTGCCTTCCTATTTTGTTTTGCCTTGTTTGTTTTAACCAGAATAAATGGTCATTTAATTTTCATCAAATAATGATATACGTGCTTGTTATTCAAAAACATAGTTTCTTTAGGAGTAGGCAGGTACATGTCTAAACATTCATTTGACAATACAAGTGTAAAGTGCAACTTCAATGGAACTGCAAGTGCAGTCGCTGGAAAGGTGAGGGTTAAGATCTGAATTAAGGGCAAGCTCTGCTGACTCCACAATTGTATCATGTGTAATAACTAATCCTTTTGATAACCAACAAATAATAAAAAATATCTATATAGAGATATATGTACATATATAATATATAGATATATATATATATATATATCTATATATATATATATATATATATTTTTATACACGTATAGATCTATATATCTATATATATTAATATATATATATATATATATGTAGATATCGATATATATTTTTTGGGCTTATTGAGAAATATAGATATATTTTTCATTTGGTGATTTGGATATCTATATCTATATCTATATCTATATATAATATATATATATATATATATATATATATAATATATATATATATATATATATATATATATATATATATATATATATATACAAATATATAACTTCACTAAAGAATGCTGAAGAAAAAACGTTCGGGAGTACTCTGCGTGAATATACAAGCAGCAAGGCAAAATCATTCTTCAAGTACGATAACATACAAATCCCGCTGTCAGAAAAAAAAAAAAAAAAAAAATTTCAGCAGCGTGACGATTGTGCGAGCTTCAAAACGAAGGCTAGTTTTACCAGACCGAGCGAGTCCGTGACATAATAGCTACTGAGCATGCGTCCTTTTTGGTACGCCGGACCATACTACACACGACCGGATTATCCGCTGGACTGCCAAGTCCAGCGGATAATTTGAGAACAAAACCTGAAACTTTAGTCCGCCGTACTTTGGCCAAAAAAAGTCCGCCGGCGCCCACACACGAGGGGATTATCCGCTGGACTTCGGTCCAGCGGATAATCCCGCGGGATAGTCCCTTCGTGTGTACGCGGCATAACATGTTTGTTTTTTTTTTTTGTTTTTTAAAACAAGACTTTACAATCACTTTAAACAATGAATATTGTCCTTGTAGTTTATGTATGCAATTTATTCAAAATGAGCAGAGGCAATACTGGAAAATAGGTGAGTGGATAAAAGTTCTAGCAATAAACATGGAGTTCCCTACTGCGTTCAATTTAAGATTAAATTAGGATTGTGTGTCAGGAGAAATGCAATCTAAAAAAAATAATATTAGCTATGAATTTAATTAGCAATGCAAAACACAGAGCACACTAAGGAGAAGTAAATGTATAAAAGGGTTTCAGATCAACTTAATAAATAACAGATACTAATAATTCCCTGTAAGTGGTGTATTATTTCCACTAAAATATATGAAAAATATATGATGGCTGATCTGACATTATCTGCCGGGGATTTTCAAAGTAAATTATTACATCCAGACATCATCTCTAAGAATGTGCATGGAATCGAGGTGCAGTATGTAACAACTGTTTGTAGATAAATGAAAACATAGGCACAATATAGACTTGTTTTGTGTTTCCATAATGATGAAGGACTGTAGAAGTATAAGAAATGTAGAATTCTATATGCTTCACAACCTCCTTCACCACCCAATCTACCCAGGTCATTTTCCATCATTGTACTGCAATTTGCAACTCAGCTCAACAAATGCCAAAGGAAGCCGTCATTAAACATATACATTTAGATTTTGAGTTTTCCATGTTTAGTGTCTTGTTATATAGAAAGGCAGAAGAGCCACATAGTGCAGAAACATGTTTATTGGGATAGCACACACTAAGGCCAGGTTCACACTTATGCAAATCGGATGTGGGTTTGCATGACAGGAGGGTGTGACCGGCTATCAATAGAGCTGGTCCACACATCTCCAGGGTGGCCACGGGGCGCACTACAGAAGAGTCCTGGGCATCTTTAGCTCAGTTTCAGGTTCCAATTCAGGCAAAAATTTGGACCTGATTTGACACTGAAATGGTGAACAGGGATGCAGTGGACCTCCTGCTGCAAGCCGCTTCGCATATAGTGTGAACCCAGTATTGCACTCACAAGTAAGGGACCAGAGGATGCACATGTAGGAAAACTTGGTCTTCAGAGACTGTGTGATACATCTGATGTGACGTCTGTACAGTTACTGTTGGAAGGCCGGGAGATGACTCAAGCTGACGGCACATGGAAGCACGGATGTGAGGATATAAAGGCACCACTGAGGGATGATGACTGGCTGCTCCTCAGTGGATGATGAAGGGGAAGTTCTATTCCTTGAGATGCATTCTGTTCTTCATCCCTTATTGGTGTCTTCAGATCCTCACACCAGTGTGTCTGTGTGACAACAGCGTGATTCATCTGCCTGCCTTCATAGGCATAGGCTCCATAGGCATAGGCTTCACTTTGGATGTATCACACAACCTCTGAGGATGGAGTTTTCCTACTTGTGCACCCTTTGTTCCCTTACTTGTGAGTCCAATACTTATTGTGCGTTTTTATGTGGGCTATCCTAATGGCTATTCTGCTCCATTGTCTGCCTCTCTGTGTTACAGATTTCTGTTTGATCACCAGTCCAGTTTTAAAGTAGCAGCAAAAGCACATAGCGAGTCATAGTTCTCTTATGTTTAGTACACAGTTATACCATTATACCATTCTCCGGACTGTTAATAATAATTACACTATGATTATGGTACAGTGAAAATACACTATATTACCAAAAGTATTAGGACACCTGCCTTTACACGCACATGAACTTTAATGGCGCCCCAGTCTTAGTTCATAGGGATCAATGTTGAGTTGGCCCACCCTTTGCACCTATAACAGCTTCAACTCTTTTGGGAAGGCTGTCCACAAGGTTTGGGAGTGTGTCTATGGGAATGTTTGACCATTAATCCAGGAGAGCATTTGTGAGGTCAGGCACTGATATGGACAAGAAGGCCTGGCTCACAGTCAGCACTTTAATTCATCCCAAAGATGTTCTATCAGGTTGAGATGAGGACTCTGTGCAGGCCAGTCAAGTTCCTTCACCCCAAACTTGCTCATCCATGTCTTTTTTGGACCTTGCATTGTGCACTGGTGCGTAGTCATGTTGGAACAGGAAGGGGCCATCCCCAAACAGTTCCCACAAAGTTGGTAGCATGAAATTGTACAAAATGTCTTGGTATGCTGACACCTTAAGTGTTCCCTTGACTGGAACTAAGGTGCCAAGTCCAACCCCTGAAAAAACAACCCTGTACCACGATCCCCCTTCAACCAAAAGAGTCCTGACTTCAACCTGCTAGAATACTTTTGGGATAAATTAGAGTGGAGACTGTGAGCCAGGCCTTCTTTTCCAACATCAGTGCCTGACCTCACAAATGCACTTCTGGAAGAATAGTCAACATCAGTGCCTGACCTCACAAATGCACTTCTGGAAGAATAGTCAAATACTCCCATAGACACTCCTAAACCTTGTGGACAGTCTTCCCAGAAGAGTTGTAGCTGTTATAGCTGCAAAGGGTGGGCCAACTTAATATTGAACCCTGTGGACTAAGACTGGGATGACATTAAATGTAATGTGCGTGTAAAGGCAGATGACCCAATAGCTTTGGTAATATAGTGTATACTGGAATGTGATTACATTTTAAAGCTTGTAGTGGTTGGATACCTTTATGGGATTGATTAATTGATGATTGATTATCCCTGCTAATGCAGTTGAGTTTTGCGGTCTGGTCAAAGTAAAGTAGTGTATTGTTATTATTCCTCACCTTTTGTTTCTGCAATACAATTCCTTTCCAATGTCTAATTATATAACTTGCTGTCCATCAGATCTCTTTTTTTGTATACTCTTCCTTCATTTGAGGGAAATATTATGTGTTTTTGTATTTATTGCCTTTATTTAATCTGAAGAATAAAAACCAGCAATTTAAAAGTGGGTTTTTCTTTTTCCTTTATTGGGATGACCTGTTTTTTGGGGGAAATCATGAAGGGTATATGAGATAGTTTTTTTTTCCTTTTTTTTTTTCACAATAAAGATTTTATTGAAACAAAAGCATTACAAATGCAGGTATAGTACATGCAATAACAATGCATGCTTATCATGTATGAATAAATCAATAGTATATTGTAGTTTAACATTTCTGTATGTGACAAGACATTTATACATAACTATGTATAGCTGCTAGGCAATAGTTATTTTCAAAATCTGTAAACAATGATGTCAAGCATACGGAATTCTATTTTAAAATTTTGTTTAAATCATAATTTAAAGGAAAATGTCAGAGTAAGTAAGTGAATATCAAGTATTCTATAAATACATTTTGAAATTCATACAAGAAGATTTTAATATTGTCATTAAAAACTCAAGCAAGCGGGAGCTGTGGTTATGCTCAACTCTTTTTACTATACTAATGAGGCATTACGACAACTTTTGGACTCTGAAACTTATGCAGGTTTACCTGCTGACCCCACCCAAACATACAAGGAACAACTAGTATTCATTGTCAATGAGGCCGTTTCAGTAGGGATATTGAGCCGTACTGAAGCTAATAAGTTCTGAAGCTAATAAGTTCCTCTCCATCTTGTTGCACCCATTTTTCACCATTTACTTAAGACACACAAAACCAACACTCCACTCCAAGGCAAGCCCATTGTGGCCAGTATTGGTTCCCTAGGTGAACCACTTGGTAATCTCATGGACACCCTGTTACAATCATCAGTCTCCAGAATACCTTCTCGTCTATGGGACACCGAACATACCATACAAGAGTTTGAAGGGTTTCCATGGGATGAAGACAAAAAATGGTTAACCTGCAATGTCAAATCCTTTTACTCCAGCATACCCCAAAATCGTGGTCTACAATCATTAAAACATCATATGAACCTATACACAGAGTATTTATCTGAACTCAAGCGGCTTATCTTAGAAGGTTTATCTTACCTTTTACATCACAACTATTTTCTATTCAATGAGAAATGGCATATACAAAAATAAGGGGCATCTATGGGCTAAATTTTCCCCCACCTACGCTAACCTATATATGGGCTGGTGGGAGGAACAATATATTTACAATGCAAAAATCTCATTCAGGGACTCCATCATGGCATACTTTCACTACATTGATGACCTCATCTTCGTTGTTGGCTGCAGTGTACCCAGGACAGAGTTTTTGAATCTCGAATAACAATCCATTAAACTTAAGATTCCAAAAATCTCCCAATTTTATACAAGGATGATTCCTATAGGGAGGTTCTAAGTCAGAGCGCTAAATATGTGGCCAGAAAATCATGCCCATTGGGTAACATGGTGTTTCCTAGTGCCTATGTTTCCAATCTACCAAAATGTACCTGGCTCAACACCATAGGCATGTACAGATGTGGAACACCAAGATGTTCGAGTTGTAGCCACCTGGGTGACCCCCGTACTGTCAGCTCTGGTACCAACGCGTTTAGCTTGATTAAGCATCATCAATCAAGCGAAACGCGCCAGAACCACATGCTGATTTGCTCAACACCGCTATTTTGTCATTATAAGCGCTTAGTTTTTGGAAGCATGTAAGTGCATTTCCTATTCTTTTTTTAATAAATACCTTTTATACGGAATTATGCTATGTTCCTCCTTCTCTTTTCACATTTGTCTTCTGTGGTGAGTTTTGACTCAGTCATACTCTGATCCTATGATTTGAGAACGATCCCTGGAAAGGTCTGATCTGCATCCAATAATCTGGGACCCCCAGAACTACAATATTAAGCCTGCTTTGACCCACCAAGTATATGCTTGAGTGTGTCATTGCATTCTGGTAAGCATTCTGTGCTGCTGGTGGTGGTTCTTGTTTGTCACATGCAGGATTGGACACTCATGGAATTATACGTTTATTAGCCACTCATTATTTGGACTGCACTTTTGCTTACTGGACACTTTACATGTTTGGACTTTATTTAGCCCATTTTGTTGTATTGGATTCACATTGTGTTATACAATTTATGTCACTATATGTTATTTTTGGTATACAGTGATTCACTTTGTCACATTTATATTTCAGTAGCGCTGCACTTGTTTTCCTTATATATATTCCTGTTACACCTTTTAGTGCCGGCAGCTACACCTGGTGATAGCGCGGTATATACATATATCATGTGTGCATTAAGATGGCTCTCATTCACTTACATTGATTTTATCATGTTGCGCGACTTGAGGCAACTTGGGGCGACTTCAAGTCGGATCCAAAGTTGCCCCTGTGTGAATGGACTCTAAATATCACCAAAAGAGAACTGTGTCTTTATAAAACAATTATAAAAAATTCATATGGGTACAGTGTTGCATGACTGAAAATTTGCCTGGGCAGGAAGGGGGTAAAAGTGCCCAGTAGGCAGTTGGTTATTAAGGATATTGTCCTACAATAAGCGGGGGATGTACGTAGGTAATTTTTCTGGTTTGGGTATCATTACAATCAGAGCCACAAAAAACTCTTTGGGGAAGGAGGCAGAGAATGCAGCTTCATTATAATAGCATGGTATTTGTTTCCAAACCCATCTGGGCCCGGAGATTTATGTAATGGTAGCTTTATAATGGCATCCTGGATTTCTGAGACGTAAATGGGGGAAGAGATGTTTGTAAGTTGAGCTGGGGTAACTGTGGGCAAGTTCAGCGTAGAAAGGAAAGCCTGAATTTGTTCATCTGAAAGAGAATGGTGTGTCGGCCTAGGCAGAGATTATAGAGGTCAGAGTAAAATTCTGAAAATTTGTTTGCAATTTGGGCAGAGTTGGTAATTCGGGTGTTATTGGAGTCAAGAAAATACACTATTATATTTGTTATTTTTTATTTGATTTACTAAATACGAACCAGTCTTGTTACTTGCCACATAGAAATTTAACCACTTAAGCCCCGGACCAATTTGCAGCCAAAGGACCAGGCCCCTTTTTGCAATTCAGCACTGCGTCGCTTTAACTGACAATTGTGCTGTCGTTCAACGTGGCTCCCAAACAAAATTGGCGCACTTTTTTTCCCACAAATAGAGCTTTCTTTTGGTGGTATTTGATCACCTCTGCGGATTTTATTTTTTGCGCTATAAACAAAAATAGAGCGACAATTTAGAAAAAAGACAATATTTTTTACTTTTTGCTATAATAAATATCCCCAAAAAATATATAAAAAACATTTTTTTTCCTCAGTTTAGGCCGATACGTATTCTTCTACATATTTTTGGTAAAAAAAAAATCACAATTAGCGATTATTGATTGGTTTGCGCAAAAGTTATAACGTTTACAAAATTCGGGATAGTTTTATAGCATTTTTATTAATATTTATTTTTTTACTAGTAATGGCGGCGATCAGCAATTTTTATTGGGACTGCGACATTATGGCAGACACATTGGACATTTGTGACACATTTTTGGGACCATTGTCATTTATACAGCAATCAGTGCTATTTAAATGCACTGATTCCTGTGTAAATGACACTGTCAGTGAAGGAGTTAACCACTAGGGGGCGGGGAGGGGTTAAGTGTGTGTGTGTGTGTGTGTTTTTTTTAACTGAAGGGGGGCATGGCTTGGCGTATGATGTCACTGATCATCTTTCCCTATGACAGGGAACAGACAATCGGTGACAGTGTCACTAGGAAGCACGGGGAGAGGTTTGTTTACACAGACTTCTCCTCGTTCTTCAGCTCTGTGACCCGATCGCGGGACACCAGCGGCGATCGAGTCTGCTGGTCCCGTGGCCACGGTCAAGGAGCTCAGGTCCGTGTCATAACTGTATATGGTGTAGGACAGTGTGAAGCTTTGCTCACTGTAGAACAGTTTCCTGAGACAAGTCTGGGTGGCTTTCCGCATAGTGGCAGTAGTTAGACCCAATTGAGGCAAAAGTTTTGCAGTACCTGCAGGGCAGTGTAAGTATATGTATGACTATAATGTAAAAAAAGTTTTTGTTAGTTTGGTTGGAAAGCCCCACTTGTATGAGAATCCATTGTCATGCAGTTGACTGGTCATGAAGGCATAGCTTTTGCGCTGTTGTAAGGTTGCTCCCGACATCTGCATGGATTTGGAATGTTGAAAAGGGGTCTGGAAATTTTCCCATTTTCCAAACAGCAAGGTAGGTTCTTTCTTTTATTTGGAAACATTTTTTTTTTGGGATTACGCCTCTAGGAACGGAATCTTGTAGAGATGCAGATTTAGCCAATCTGTGTGCTCTGTCTATGACAAAATATTAAGGTTTCTTTGAAGGGGGAGTAAGGCCTTCATAAGTTGTTGTAGGTACAGAATGAGCTCAGAAGGCATCATTTTCAGAAACCATAAATGAGACCGAGACAGAAGTGCAGATAAAATCACACTTGTTTAATAATAATGATAGTAAAAGGTAAACAGACCAACATAGTCAAATCATAGCCAGAGTCTGGTAACCAGAACCAATATTCAGACAAGCCAGATATCAGCGTACTTCAGGACAGGCCAGGAAATCAGGAAACTGGAGAATCAGCGTAGTGGAACAGCAAGCAGGATCAGGAACCAGAAGGGATGTTAGCCAAGCAAGTCTTCAACAGGTACACAGGAGAGAGTCTCTGGATGTGTTGACCAAGGCGAAGGCAGAGAGGAACTGAACTGAACAGTTTAAGTAACCAACAGGACTGACAAGCAGGATATCATCATCAGGTGAGTCACTTTGGAAAAGATTGGAGATGGCAATTAACCGACAGCTGAGTGGCCTACTCTGAGGAGGAAGGGCTGAGCCTAGCCCTGACAGTTATGGACTCTGGAATGCCTCTAAATTTTTTGTTCCTCCTTGATCTGTCCTCAAGGTCCACAATTTTATTTTGTAGCCACTATATGTCAATAGCGTGCTCTTGAAATCCATCCACTAAATCATTATGTGCTTCAACAAAGTCTCCCATTTTTCTTTGAATATTATCAACCCTCTCCTCTGCCTGGTCAATATGTGTCTGCAACTTAGATATGTTTCTACAAACATCAGGCTATAGATCACTTTTTATTGAAAGAAGTATCTATTTTATAGTATGCTCTGAGGCAGGCTGGTCTGAGGCAGGCTGGACTGAGGCAGGGAACTGAGCCAATGAGTAGCTGTAATTTTTGAGGCTACAGGGGAGTCATCCTCTATCAAAGCAAGCTGCTTCTTGCTCACCAGTCATTTAGAGAGGGATGATGCAGAAGGGGAAGCAGCTTGTCATTTTGGGGAGACCTTGTCCTCCCTTAGGGATGCTGGTGCTGAGAGTTCAGGGCTCTGAGTATTGCAAACTCTGTCCTGAGTAGTGCATGAGGAGGGGGCATGCTCCAAGCCATCCTCCTCTTCCCCGCCTTGATCTTGATTGCACCTGGAAAGAAATCAGTAAGCCTTTTAAGCTGTGCTGATCCCGGCTCCTGGCAGGTGGATGTGCCCTTGGACATCGCTGCAGTCATTGGGTTGGTGCTGACAGAGCCCATGGTTTATTATGCTGAGGTGCCACTGTGCAGTGCTAATCCTCACCAAAACTCTTGTATCAAATGGTCATACACTCTCGAGCCAGTTATCCTGGGATGAGAGTGTTACTTTAGAATCAGAATAAAAATGGTAGACCAAGGGGCATAGAGATGTACAGTACAACAACACAAACTATTGGGTCTGGTTGTTTTTAATTTTTGCATGAATTGTCCGGAAAATAAAATACAGTGCAATGTGAACATTTTTCGCTGATAGTACAGAAAAAAGTTAAATGTTGAAAATTTAGCTGGATAGTAAAATATTGTAAAATGATATATAAAGAAAAAAAAATAATGGATAAATGGCAGTTTATATCTGTCTTTTGTTTAACCCTCCACCAGAAATCTGACAAATTGAACATTATTTTTAATAGTATTATTACACAGGATTTATATAGCACAAACAGTTCCTTACAAAAGGAAGGTAGACAGTACAGTTACAATACAATTCAATACAGGTGGAATCAGAGAGCCCTGATTGTTAGAGGTTACAATCTAATTTCTTATGATTCTTATTTCTTACCTAAATGATGTATTTTCATATTCTCTTACCAGGGGGGCTATCACAATAACATCACCTATATTGTGATACCAGGTTTTCCGAATCTAAAATACATGAAAATTCTATTTTTCTTGGTGCTGTTTTTCATATATTGTGTTACTATTTCTGCAAATCTTTTTATTGTGATTTTATATCATATGAGTAAAACACTTCAGTCTCCTATGTACCTCTTCATCACCCAACTTTCATTGCTTGATATAATTCTGTCTACAGATATTCTTCCCAACCTTCTTTATATCATCTTAAATGATGGATGTACCATGTCTCTTGCTGGATGTATCACCCAGTTCTTCTTCTTTGTACATGCTGAGGCCTCAGAGTGTTTTCTACTGACTGTGATGTCCTATGACCGGTATTTGGCCATCTGTAAGCCCCTGCATTACAACTCTATAATAAACCAATCAATTTGCATTAAAGCAGTGATTGTCATTTGGTTAATGGGTCTCACAATTACGTTTATTCAATCCATGTCTTTGTGCAGTTTATACTACTGTGGACCAAACATCATTCATGACTTCTTCTGTGACTTTCAACCCATACTTGAGCTTTCCTGCTCTGATATTTCATGGATCCATATTCAGACCTATCTAGTAGGTTTAATTTGTATGATAGTACCTTTTATGATAATTGTCATATCTTATATCTATATTGTTATAACCATCCTCAAAATTAAATCAGTTACAGGAAGAAAGAAAGCCTTCACCACCTGCAGCTCTCACTTGACTGCTGTGTGCATTTTTTATGGGGCGCTGATTGCTGTGTATTTGATTCCAATGAAAGGTCAACTAGATATTCTGAACAAGAGCCTCTCTCTCTTTTATACTGTAATTACTCCACTGCTTAATCCGATCATATACACGTTCAGGAACAAGGACTTTAAAAAAGCTATTGATAAAATAAAATAAAAATGTTGTATCGTAAATTTAAAATGCAAATGTGAAAGAAAAGTAAATATTAAAAAAAATATTTTTACTAATCAAGCAATCAGTGGTCTTTTTTCTGGATCTGCATATACCATATACTGTATGTAGAAGTGGGGACGGGAAAGTGGGACTTTGAATGAAGCACATAGATACTACATTTTTTTGTAAATAGGTATACAAATTAAATACAGTTGGGCAAAAAAAGTATTTAGTCAGCCACCAATTGTGCAATTTCTTCCACTTAAAAAGATTAGAGAGGCCTGCAATTGGCATCATAGGTATACCTCAACTATGAGAGACAAAATGTGGAAACAAATCCAGACAATCACATTGTCTTATTTTTGAAAGAATTCATTTGCAAATTATGGTGGAAAATAAGTATTTCCTGTCGCATCATGGCAGCATACACATATGGGTTGTGGCTCCGCCTCCGCAACCTGATAGGACCGCGTAGCTATTAAACCTTGACAGGGCCCCCCGCCCCAGTATTCTCCTTTTTTTCCTCACCTGACAAGACCGAAAAACAGCACCTCTTACCGCTCTCGCCCCCGGCCAGGTTCAAGCCTCTCCTGGGTGGAAGTCCTACCTGTACAGCCTCTAAATGAGCTAAATGGAGGAACCCCACGCTGATGGTCTCAGGGGTATGTAAAGCAAACATCTCTCATACAAAACAAACCTTAAATAGGTTTAACAAGCAGTGGCCTCCAGCCTTGCCCTTTTGCACTGGGTGACCTGGGGTTTGTAAACCAGCCCATTGTCTTGTGTGTCTATGCAGGGGTTTATACAGTATTCCATGTCTCATATAGGGCTTATACATTTATTGCCCTTGTACCTGCTTGCTGGGCTCTCTAGTCCTCCTCTCTACCCCTGTCAGGTCGGCCGAGCTTCTCAGCGCTGCGGTGCATGCGCAGACGGCTAGCTTCTCGCCCTCTAGCTGGTTTTCCAGCTTCCAAGATGGTGCCGGGTCACGCAGAACGCTACTGCGCATGCGCGAGTGTGACGTCATCGCTACGGCGGCGGCGGCGCCAGATTTACATTTCAAGCAGTTCCCTGTGTTTCTCTGTGGCTGCATGTGCACAGAGAAACGCAATTATTTTGAGAAAAAACTGTTCTGCATATTCTCCTGTGCTGTCCAGCTGTTACCAGCTGCGCACTCTGCTAAATTTGTTTCTGCTATCAGGTTAGTCATTCACCCATTCTATGCTTCTGGCTGCAATCTCTCTGCCTGCTTTCTTGCACACTTATTCCCTGTGTTACAGGATTCACCTTCCATGGAGGCCGCTGCCCCAGCAGACCATCGCCAGCCTAATAGGTAAGAGGGGAAGACGGTTAAGCAAGAAGAGGAAAAAGAGAGCCTGTCACTAACGCTGTTTAAATTGAACAGCCCCACCAGGTCGTCCAGATCATCGCACTCAAGGCGCTCGAGAAGGAGTCGCTCAAGTCACAGGCAAAGCCGCTCAGATCGCGGCAGAAGCCGTTCAAGGCGCAGGCAAGGCAGATCAAGTCGCAGAAGGAGCAAATCAAGATCCTACTCCCGACATGGTCACTCCTACCACAGGAGAACTCCTACGCGCAGGCACTCCCCACATGCGCAGAGTCTCCGTCCATCCGCAAACTCCTGCTGGATTTGTGGCGCAATAGCGCTCCCAGACAAGCTGGCCTGTCGGACATGCTTCAACGAAGCAACTAGAGACAGAGAAATGGAATCAAGCCAACCAGCTAGAGAATCGACCCTACAAATTGCAGGCCCCGAAACAAGCAGAGCGATACAAGACACCTCGTCTTCTGCTTCTTCCACATCAAAGGTGACAGAACCTCTGTCTGACAGTGAGGATATCGAGACATCTACTGGCTTCAACTTCACATTGGTCGAACCCTTCATCAAATCAGTTAAGGAATCGATCGATTGGGTGGAAGAAAAAGAAACTCCTCATAAAGTGAGGAAATACTTCCCAAACCTCAGGAAAGACCCTGAGACTTTCCCGTTCATTGAGGAGCTGGAGGACTTAATCAAGGAGGAGTGGCAAAATCCGGAGAAAAAAGCCAGTCTTGCCAATCGACTAGCAAAGCTCTACCCTTTGAAAGAGCCCAACGTCAACCCACTGGTATCCCCGCCAGTGGTAGACTCCTCACTAATGAGACTTGCCAGACACGTAACACTTCCAATTGAGGATGCAGTTACTTTCAAGGACGTGTTGGATAGAAAGATCGATCTCGATCTCAAGAGAACCTACCTATCCGCAGGGGGCGCATGCAGTGGCACTAGCAGCCATAGGAAGGGCTATTTCCAACTGGTCTTCCAATGCCGAGAAGCTAGTAGCGGAAGGAATGGAGCAAGAGAGAGTAATCTCTGCCCTCCAAGAGCTATCCCTCTCAGGCGATTTTTTCGCAGAAGCATCTGTAGACATAATTAAATCTACATCGAGGGCAATGCTGAGCTCAGTAATGGCCAGAAGGGCACTTTGGCTGAAGCCCTGGTCAGCGGATCCGGCCTCAAAATCAAATTGGTGTAAAATTCCCTTTGATGGGGCGAACCTCTTTGGTGAAAAACTAGACTCGGCCATATCGAAGGTCACCGGGGGAAAATCTGGCCTGATCCCTTCGGATAGAGGGCCTAAACAGCAAAGGCCGCTCACCTTTAGAAGGAACCTACCCGACAAATATAGGGAGGCAAAATCTTACAGACCCGGCAGAGAATACAGGAGAAACTGGAGGAACCCCCAGTCTTCTTTTCTCAAGCTCCAAAAACCCAAGACTCCTGGCACAGGGGATCAGAAGTCCTTTTGAAGGCACGCCCGCCCAACCGGCTGTAGTAGGAGCCAGGCTCACGAAATACAAGCAGTTATGGGCGGAAACAATAACGGATCCATGGACGGTAGCTACCGTCCAACTCGGCCACAAATGGAGATTTCGGAAACGTCCAAGGGACCGTTTCTGTATAACAAAACTACCGACATCTCAAGAGAAGAGACTACTACTGACCGAATATATTCGAGATCTAGACCAGAAACAAGCTATAGTGAGAGTTCTACTATCCCAGAGGGGAAAAGGGGTTTATTCACCCTTATTCCTGGTGAAGAAAAAAACAGGGGATCTTCGCCCCATCCTGCTGGACCTAAAAAACCTAAACCGGATAATCCAGGTAAAAACATTCAGGATGGAGAGCCTGCAGTCGATCCTTCAGGCCATAAACATCGGAGACTGGATGCTCTCTATAGATTTACAGAACGCCTACTTACATATCCCCATTCACGCCTCATTTCAAAAGTATCTCCGCTTTGCGGTAGACCGGCAACACTTCCAATTCCGAAGCCTCCCATTCGGGATCTCCACCGCTCCAAGGACATTCACAAAGGTCCTCCTGCCAGTGATAGCCCTCTTAAGAGAACAAGGCCTAAGAGTCCACCATTATTTGGACGATATCCTTCTACTTGCAGACAACCAAGAATCCCTCCTTACACATCGAGCGATCCTAATCTCCACCCTGCAGAAGTTCGGGGGGCTGATCAACTGGGGGAAGAGCAACCTAAATCCCACACAGAGGATGATTTTTCTAGGGGCATAACTGGATACCCTCCTCAATACTATAAAACTTCCAAGGGAAAAAATCGTCACCCTGATCAGGAAGGCAAAGAGATTACTCTTGGTCAGCTCGATTCCCGCCAGGGAGTGTCTCAGTATACTGGGGTCATTCTCAGCAACTATCCCGATGGTCCAGTGGGCCCAATGGCACACAAGGCCTCTCCAAGTGTCATTTCTAAGACAATGGAACGGCGTATCAATGTCCCAACCAATTGTGATCCAACAGGATGTAAAACAATCACTCTGGTGGTGGACCAGATCGCACAACCTAAAAAGGTGCAAACACATAGTCCTCCTCTCTCAGGAAATAATCACCTCGGATGCCAGCAGGGAAGGATGGGGAGCACACTACCGGCACCGCGCAGCCCAAGGGCGCTGGGCGTTCAGGACGCGCAATATTGTTTCCAACATATTAGAGATGAGAGCGGCGTTCAAAGCCCTTCTAGCCTTCAGCCCCTTCCTGATGGGGAAAGAAGTCCTACTGAAAATGGACAATCGAGTAGCAGTCGCCTACATCAACAGGCAAGGAGGCACCAGAAGTCCCTCAATGTTACAGGAAGTCCGACCAGTCTTCGAGTGGGCACAGCAAAACCTGTTGGGACTACGGGCAGCGTACGTGCCGGGAGCCCAGAACCAAGTAGCCGACACCTTGAGCCGAAAATTCGTGTCCAACAACGAATGGGCCTTAAGTCACCAAGCCTTCTCCCTGATAACCAGAACCTGGGGAGTACTAGAGATAGACCTGGTGGCAGCCACATCCAACACGAAGTGCCTAAGGTTCCTGGCAAGGGTACCTTTCCCAACAGCAGAAGGTACGGATTGCTTACAACACAGCGGGGACTTCCACCTAGGTTATGTATTCCCACCGATACCAATTATTCCGAGGCTACTCAGACTCAAGAACTCAGGGTCCACGGTAAAAGCAGTCCTTCCCTTCTGGCCGAGACGCCCATGGTTCACGACCCTCCTCCAGCTGAATACAGCGGACCCGCTACCGCTGCCCATGTCAGCGGATCTACTGTTCCATGGTCAACTCCACCATCCATGCCCAGGAAGATTACACCTGACAGCATGGAGATTGAAAGGTCTAGGTTCATAGCACAGGGCTGCTCACAGGAAGTGATAAACACTCTCCTCCAAGCCAGAAAGGCCACCACCAACAATACCTACAGAAAAATCTGGGAAAAGTTCCTCACGGTCGCACAACAACAGTCCTGGGATCCATCATCTCCAACAATGGCACAGATCCTAGAATTTCTACAGCTAGGTCTCGACAAGGGACTTGGATCAAATACCCTGAAGGTGCACGTGTCAGCTTTATCTGCCATGATGGGCGTGAGGTGGGCAAGAGAGCCACTCATCGCGCAGTTCCAGAAGGCCTGCCTGAAACTAAGGCCTCCCAGAAAACCTTCCTTTCCGACCAAGGACCTTTCAGTAGTACTGGATGCCCTGTGCCGTGAACCGTTCTTTCCGGTTGAGGTAATATCCTTATGGAATCTAACGCTAAAAACCACCTTCCTCATAGCGATTACATCAGCTAAAAGAGTCTCGGAGATGCACGCTCTGATGGCAAGCGAACCATACTTGACCATCTACCCAGACAAGATAGTCCTGAAGCCGTCGGATCGCTTCATCCCAAAAGTGGCATCTTCCTTTCATTTTAATCAGGAAATATGCCTTCCCACTCTAACCACGGAGCAGGGGAACCCACATCCACTAGATCTCAAAACCAACATCCTGGCATACCTCTCAATGACCAGTGACCTAAGAAAAACGGAGAACCTCCTAGTCATTCCATATGGCCCAAGGAAGGGTCAAGCAGCAACCTCCCGCACTATTGCAGCATGGCTGGTAAAGACAATCAGTAGAACCTATGCGTCTAGTCAAGCTCAAGTACCCAAGGGCGTGAGGGCACACTCCACAAGGGCAATGGCGACTTCCTGGGCGGCTTTCTGCAAGGTCTCTTCAGAAACAATCTGCAAAGCAGCCACCTGGTCTTCCAAGAGTACCTTTATTTCGCACTACAAAGTGGACTCAGCCAGATTGTCCACGGTAGAATTTGGAAGGGCAATTATACGCTCAAATACCTCAATTCCTTGTAAATAAAATATCTTTCTGCTCAGACCCACCCAGTTTGGTGAGTTATTCCCCATATGTGTATGCTGCCATGATGCGACAGGAAAACGGAAAATTGTATGCTCACCTTTCCGTAATTTTCCTTTCCTGTTGCATCACATGGCAGCATACAAATACCCACCCATCTGAGGTGAGGTATCTAGATACTGAGAATACTGGGGCGGGGGCCCTCTTAAGGTTTAATAGCTACGCGGTCCTATCAGGTTGCGGAGGCGGAGCCACAACCCATATGTGTATGCTGCCATGTGATGCAACAGGAAAGGAAAATTACGGAAAAGTGAGTATACAATTTTCCGTTTTGGTCACCTACAAACAAGCAAGATTTCTGGCTCTCACAGACCTGTATCTTCTTCTTTAAGAGGCTCCTCTGTCCTACACTTATTACCTGTATTAATGGCACCTGTTTAAACTTGTTATCAGTATAAAAGACACCTGTCCACAACCTCAAACAGTCACACTCCAAACTCCACTATGGTGAAGACCAAAGAGCTGTCAAAGGTCACCAGAAACAAAATTGTAGACCTGCACCAGGCTGGGAAGACTGAATCTGCAATAGGCAAGCAGCTTGGTGTGAAGAAATCAACTGTGGGAGCAATAATTAGAAAATGGAAGACATACAAGACCACTGATAATCTCCCTCGATCTGGGGCTCCATGCAAGATCTCACCCCGTGGGGTGAAAATGATCACAAGAATGGTGAGAAAAAATCCCAGAACCACATGGGGGACCTAGTGAATGACCTGCAGAGAGCTGGGACCATGTAACAAAGGCTACTATCAATAACACACTACGCCGCCAGGGACTTAGATCCTGCAGTGCCAGACGTGTCCCCCTGCTTAAGCCAGTACATGTCTGGGCCCATCTGAGGTTTGCTGGAGAGCATTTGGATGATCCAGAAGAGTATTGGGAGAATGTCATATGGTCAGGTGAAACCAAAGTAGAACTGTTTGGTAGAAACACAACTCGTGTTTGGAGGAGAGAGAATGCTGAGTTGCAACCAAAGAACACCATACCTACTGTGAAGCATGGGGGTGGCAACATCATGCTTTGGGGCTGTTTATCTGCAAAGGGAACAGGACGACTGATCTGTGTACATGAAAGAATGAATGGGGCCATGTATCGTGAGAGTTTGAGTGCAAACCTCCTCCCATCAGCAAGGGCATTGAAGATGAAACGTGGCTGGGTCTTTCAGCGTGACAATAATCCCAAACCCACCGCCAGGGCAATGGAGGAGTGGCTTTGTAAGAAGCATTTCAAGGTCCTGGAGTGGCCTAGCCAGTCTCCAGATCTCAACCCCATAGAAAAAATTTGGAGGGAGTGTAAAGTCTGTGTTGCCCAGCGACAGCCCCAAAATATCACTGCTCTAGAGGAGATCTGCATGGAGGAATGGGCCAACATACCAGCAACAGTGTGTGACAACCTTGTGAAGACTTAAAGAAAACGATTGACCTCTGTCATTGCCAACAAAGGATATATAACAAAGTATTGAGATGAACTTTTGATATTGACAAAATACTTATTTTCCACCATAATTTGAAAATAAATTCTTTCAAAAATCAGACAATGTGATTGTCTGGATTTGTTTCCACATTTTGTCTCTCATAGTTGAGGTATACCTATGATGACAATTACAGGCCTCTCTCATCCTTTTAAGTGGGAGAACTTGCACAATTGGTGGCTGACTAAATACTTTTTTGCCCCACTGTATGTCGATAACAAGATACATAATGGTAATTATGGTACATGTAAAATCTCCAATACAATTCATGTATATACACACATGTGGTAGAGGCAAATAATTACATGGTTACAAACAGTTAATATAGTATAGCGTATAAAAAAAATAGCTGGTAGAACACAAAAGGGCTGAAACACGGCATATATCATCTCTACGCATTTCATGGGTTGATACAATCTTCAGTAGACATGTGCAGGATGAAAGAATTTGTTTTGTTTCGTTTAATTTCGTTTCGATTTGTTATTTAACTAAATTAGTTTAGTTAAATTCATTGCATTCCTTACATTTGTTTTCGGGATTTGTTTTGTTTCGTATTCCAAAAAAATTGACCGCATTAGAAAAAAAATCTACCGTATTCGAAATTTTTTTTTACCGAATTCGAAAAAAACAACCAAATTTGAAATAATTCTACCGCATTCGAAAAAATTTGACAGAATTATAAAAAGTAAACTTTATATAAGTATTTTACTAAATTCAAATTTTGTATAGAATGAAATCGAATTTGAATAGAAAAGATTAGAATAGAATCGAAAATACTAGCAATTAATAGCATAGAAAAACAATAGCACAGAACAGAAACAAATACCGTATTTGCCGGCGTATAAGGCGACTGGGCGTATAAGGCGACCCCCTAATTGTCCAGCTAAAACGTTGGTTTTGACATATACTCACAGTATAAGATGACCCCCTTCCGACTAGTCTGACTAGTAGTTTGGGTAACATACTGAAACAGCAATAAGTCTGTGCAATTTAATCACAAGGTTTGTGAAGCAGTGCTGTGGTGGTAAATACCTTGTGTGCCCGGAAAAATGCACTGATGGAGGGTCAGGTGCCAGATGGAGGGTCCGGTGCCAGATGGAGGGTCGGGTGCCAAATGGAGGGCCGGGTGCTTCAAATCAAAGCTCCGGTGTTGAATGGCGAGGTGGCCGTGGAAGGAAGAGGAGCCGAGGGGTAGCCACATTCAGTAACATACTGTATACAGTATTACAGTGTACCACGCTGAGCCAATCACGGCAAGCGATGTATTCTATTAATGAATACAAAGCCTGCACGGATTGGCTTTGAGATTCAGAGAGGCGCGGGCTGATGATATTACAACCTCTGCCAATCCGAGCAGGCTTTGTAATCATTAATAGAATACATTGCTCGCCGTGAATGGCAGAGGTTGGAACATCATCAGCACGCGCCTCTCTGACTCTGAAAGCCAATCCGTGCAGGCTTTGCATTCATTAATAGAATACATCGCTTGCCGTGATTGGCTCAGCGCGGACATTAATGCTGACATCCATATACCGGCGTATAAGACGACCCCCGATATTTGGGGGATTTTTTTAAGTATAAAAGGTCGTCTTATACGCCGGAAAATACGGTAATATATATATCTACATATATAGATATATATAGATATATATTTATATATATATATATAGATAGATATATCTATCTATGTATATGTATATATATATATATATATATATATATATATATATATATATATATAAAACATCTTCTGAAATTCAAATTTCGTATAGAATGAAATCGAACTCCAATAGAAAAGATTAGAATAGAATAGAAAATAATAGGAAAGAATAGCATAGAAAAACAATAGAACAGAATAGAATAAAAATAATATATTCTAATCTTTTCTATTCAAATTCGAAATTCATTCTGTACCAAATTTGAATTTCGGAAGATGGTTTTATATATATATATATATATATATATATATATATATATATATATATATATATATATTAAGGAAAATTGTTGCCCATACTTACCGTAATTTTCCTTTCCTGGATCCTCCCCATGTCAGCCTACTATGGGTCAGCTCAGCCCCCTCTGACCCCTCCAGGACCACCTTTTTTCTAGCCCATAAAGGGCGGCTGTCAGCCCACACCAGTGTTCAAAAAATACCCGCCTCGCGACGGATAAACTGGGTGGGAATCCTCCGGCTGACATGGGGAGGATCCAGGAAAAGAAAATTACCGTTAGTATGGGCAACAATTTTCTATTATTCCTGAACCTCCCCATGTCAGCTTACTATGGGATGTACCAAGCAACATTAAAAAGGGAGGGAAGACAAAAAATCAGCCAAACCCTCAATGCAATGCTACTCAAATTTTTAATGGACAACAGCCGCCGTAATAACCATAGAGCCAAATGTTTCCTCAGGTGGACAAGCCAAATTAAGCCTGTAATGCCTAATAAAAGGTGTTGGGCGCGCTCCAGCTTGCTGCTCTGCAAACTACCTCAGGGGCGACCCTTACGTATGCTGCCCAGGATGTCATACCCCTCATTGAATGTGCTTTGATCTCTGAAGGAGGAGGAAGGCCCAGCGTTTTGTATGCAATATGTATGGTCTTTGACAAATCCGGAAGACACAATTCTGGATGTTGCCTGTATACCCTTTTAGGGCCCATTGGGAAAAACTACAGCTGATCTGCTTTTAGTCCATTCCAGGTAGGTTGAAACCGCAGAGGCCAGGTCTAACCTACTCCACTCATCAGCTGTATCCGCCGGAAAGTCTGGGAGAATGACCTCCCAGTTCCTACGAAATGATATGGCAACCTTAGGTAGTAAGCTTGGTATCGGCCTAAGGACTGTCTTGTCTGGGAGCACCAAACAATATGGTTCTTTAGATGAAAAGGCGCACAACTCAGAGACTCTTCTGGCCGAGGCAACGGCTAGTAAAAAAAAACAAATAAACTGTTAAAAGTAATAATGAACAAGAGAAAGCTTGATCAAACGGAGGAACCAGCGATGTTCCCAAGACTAGTGTTAAGTCCTCTTTTGGAAAAAACGATTTAAATGGACGTCTAATTTCTATGGCTGCCCCTAAAAATTGGATCACCAACTGATGTAGAGCATATCTTGTACATGACATAGCCGTCAAGCAGGGATTTGACCCTTCAGGGAATTATAAGCTAACCCTAAGAGACCACTCTGCAGAAACTCCAAAATGTTAGATACCGAAGGAGATCCAAGGCCCCAAACCCTTTCTGTAGTATTCCAGATCTGGTAATAGGTTACAATGGTTGACCTCTTACGAGCCTGTAATAATGTCTCCACTATACTGCCCGAGAGACCCAAGCCAGCTAAAGCCTCCCTCTCACTTCCAAGTTATTAACTTCATCCTCCTGCGGTTCGGGTGTCAGGCCCCACTCCGCAAAAGGAGATTTTGACAAGGAGGCAGTGGGATTGGTGAGCCCAACTTTATCCTCCAAGCCAGAGGGAACCACGGCTGCCTGAGCCAGTAGGGTAAGCCTACTATTGCTGTGATCCTTTCTCGCTGAATCTTCAGCAGGATTTTGAGAGCCAATGGAAGCGGCAGGAACACATATACCAAGGGAAAATTTCAAGACCTGGACAGAGCACCCCGACCCAACGCCTGTGGATGTCAGGTCCGGGAGGAGAAGCAAGGCAGTTGACAATTCTCCTCCAATGCCATAAGATCTATCGATTGAGGCCCCATTCGTTGTGATCCTCAAAGCCTCAACTCAAGTGATCTGCTAAAACATTCCCAGGCTCTGGGAGATAAGATGAAGTAAGAGAGCCGAGATTTTTCTCTGCACATAGGTAGATTGACATGCCACCTGAAGGAGAGGGCGAATTCTTGTGCCCCCTTGATGAGACACATAAGCCCACCGTAGTTGTTCGAAGACTCTTGACATCTTGACCTCGCAACATAGGTTGGAATGCTAAGAGAGCGCGTCTGACAGCATCCAATCCCAGGAAATTTGAACTCTTCACCCCACAAAAGTTCCATCGGCCTTGAACCTGCTGTCCCAGGCAGTGTGCCCCGCAGCCTGCCAGACTGGCATTGGCCGTCACCACTATTGGTTCTGAGGCCTTCAATGGAACTCCGCGGGAAAGATTGCGATCTACTGACCACCAAACCAGGGACCAGATTATTGGAATTGGCAGATAGATTTTCTGGAACAAGGAGTGACAATCCCACTGAAGAAGAAAGTTGCATTGAAACCTCCTTCTGCGCCACCTGACCCACGGCACTACTGGAACTGTGGCTGATAGAATCTCCAGATACTGCATGCATTGCTTCACCATCATAGACGGCCTGGCTATCACTGCTTTTGTCTAAGACTGAATCTCCTGGACCTTCCTCTGAGGAAGAGAAACACCACCCTGATCCGTGTGGAATTGTAGTGCCAAATACTCCAACATTTGGGTCAGATGCATCTGGCTCTTCCGAGAGTTGAACAACCAACTGAAACAAGCTAGTGTTTTACAGGTGAAATTCACATAAAGTAGAAGGAGCTCATCTGACAGACCCAGAAGTAGCATGTCGTCTAGATAATGGAATATTTGCACTCCCTTGACCCTGAGAGTCGCGATGACAGCAGACAGTAGCTTTGAGAACATTCTCAAAGTCGTGCAGAGACCAAATGGGAGACATTAAAATTGAAAATTAGAGCATTCCACGGAAAACCTGAGAAATCGATGGTGAGATGCATCTATGGAAACAAAAAGATACGCACCGCCAGATCAATGGAAACCATCCAGTCTCCTGAGTCCAATGACTTAATTTTGAATAGTGGTACCTTCATGTAAGAATTCCGAAACCCCCTGAAGCCTCTGGGACCAAAAACAGAGGAGAACATACTCTTTGCCCCAATTCGTGCCTTGGAACCGGAAGGATGGCCCTTGCTGCCAACAGCTCCCCTATATAGCTTCACAAACATCCGTGGGAAGCCCAGCTTCTACGAACAAGGTCTGAGGAGGCCTTGTTTTGAACTTGAGAGGATTACATGATCAAATGATGGCCACAATCCAGGCATCCTGTAATTTGTCTGCCCACACCCCCCGAATTGGGCTAGTCTTGCTCCTACTCGAGAGGGTCAAGTGGAGACACCTTCAGAAGGACCTATTTGAAGCCCTAGGAGCTTTGTTGGCCCTGGGCTTGGAAGGTTTCTGGAAGGTTGAACCGGCTCGCTTCCACTATCTGAAAAGCTGTCTGTAAGCACTGGCCTCTGAATACTTCTTTGGATCTCTTGTTAAACCGAAAGGGCTGCTGTTGTCTTTTTCTCTTCTGCTGAATTAGGCTAGATCTGCCGCTGGAAACCCACTGAATTCCTGATTCTAAGTCTTCCGGGATAGTAGCTTCCCGCCGAATGGAACTTAACATGACTGTGCTTAGAAGCCTTATCAGCTGACTAATGCTTCAACCATAAGGCTCTGTGGGCTGTGACGGAATGAGCCAATATCTTTTGCTTTGCATTTTTGAACCAGCTCCCTGACCTGGTCAACAGCCACTTCAGCCACAAAATCTAAAGCAGTCTTGAAAACTGCAAAAGAGAAGAACTGCCACTTCCCAGACTTTCATCTGAACATCCATCCACCAGCTCCGCTACCCCCAGTCTAAGGCTGGATTCACACCTATGCATCCCTGTATTCCGCAGACCCGCACCACAGAACACGTCCCCTAGGGGACCACGGTAAATAGATGGAAGAGCAAAACTGCAAAAAGCACCAAAATAAATAAATAATAAAAAAAAAAACGCACAGGTGCAAATCCACCCCAAGTGCTTCTGCCACAGAAGTGAGCACTACCGCCGGCCTGCAGGCTGCTCCGGCCAAACTATACAACTTTTTTTTTTTATCAGGTCTGCATTTATTCTGTGATTCATAGGATCCCTAAAGGCATCCGAATCCTCCAGCGGAAGTGGAATGTGGCAGGCGAATCTACGCAATGAAGTATCCAACTTAGGCGTAGTGCCCCAAGGGTTACAGCCTCGATACTCTATAATGCACATTGAGCCCTTTCTCAGGCCCCGCCCACTCATCATCAAATACTTCTTTAATTTCAGAAATGGGTAGTATCTCTGCTGTTTCTTTGGAGGTGACAATTCTTCCTGCCACTTCATCGCATCCTTAACAGCCTCCACCAAGGGGGGAACCAGTGCAAAAAATCAAACGTATGCGATTCCGAGACATCACAGCCTCAGATGGATCCGAATTGCTATCGACTTCAGGAGTTAAAATGCACTGAAAACATATGATCTGAATCTGCAGATGCTTAAAGATACAGCAGGATGAGCAGGATTCCTTGAAAGGCTGTTTAACCCTTCCTTGACTGTGTCCTTAATGTAGGATTTAACCTGGCGTGCATTTGCAGCATTGTCCTGAGCCGTCTCCTTGAAGATACACAAACCCACTTTCCTCTGATGACCTCAGCTGAGCAGGCCCAACAGGATCCTTCTTCTGCCTGGGCTGGCGATGAAGACTTATCCAAAGAAGAAGATCTTCTTCTCTGTCTGCGCCCGGATATGCTCTTTCTAGAGGCTTTCTGATGTCTTGACCTCTCTTGGCTCCAGTCCGAGCGACTAAAGTGAGGTAAGGGTGAGGAAGATCTGGAATGCAGTGACAACAGGCGTCTATCCAGCTGCATGCGACTCTGCGATTTGTCATGTCCAGTCTCCTTTTTACTCATTTGAGGCTGGAGTGCTGATTAGGCACCTCTTTGCGGGCATTTAGCGCGCATTGGGCCCTTCTCTCAGTGGAACCTCTTTGCGGGCATTTAGCGCGCATTGGGCCCTTCTCTCTGTAAAACAGAGGATGTGCTCTCTTTTAAAAAAAATAAAAATAAATAAATAAATAACTTTAAATGGCGTCCGGAGCGAGGACGAAAAAAGAACACTGGTGTGGGCAGACAGCCGCCCTTTATGGGCTAGAAAAAAGGTGGTCCTGGAGGGGTCAAAGGGGGCGGAGCTGACCCATAGTAGGCTGACATGGGGCGGTCCAGGAAATATATATATATATATATATATATATTTTTTTTTTATTATTTTTTTTTTTTTATTCTGTTCTATTGTTTTTTTCTATTCTAGTCTTTTCTATTAGAATTTGATTTCAAAATTTGAATTTTCGTATAGAATGAATTAGAATAGAATACAAAATAATAGAAAAGAATAGACTAGAAAAACAATAGAACAGAATAGAAAAATATGATATATATTATATTTTATTCTATTCTATTTTATTGTTTTTCTATTTTATTCTTTTCTATCCTTTTCTACTCTAATTCAAATTCATTCTATACGAAATTAGAATTTCTGAATTTCTGAAATGTCTAAAATGTGAATAGAAAAGATTAGAATAGAATAGAAAAAATAATAGAAAAATATAGCATAGAAAAACAATAGAACGGAATAGAAAAAAATAATATATTATATTTTATTATATTATTTTCTATTGTTTTTCTATGCTATTATTTTCTATAATTATTTTCTATTCTAATAATTTCTATTCGAATTTGATTTTATTCTATATGAAATTCGAATTTCTGAAGATGTTATATATATTTTTTTTCTATGCTGTTCTATTGTTTTTCTATGCTATTCTTTTTTATTATTTTCTATTCTAATCTTTTCTATTCAAATTCAAAATAATTATATACAAAATTTGAATTTTGGAAGCCATCTTCCAAAATTCGAATTTCGTATAGAATGAATTTGCATTCGAATAGAAAGATTAGAATAAAATAGATAATATTAGAACAGCATAGAAAAAATATAATATATATATATATATATATATATATATAAAACATCTCCCAAAATTTGAATTTCATATAGAATTAATTTGAATATAAAAGATTAGAACAGAATAGATAAGAAATATACTGCATATACATATATATATATATATATATATATATATATATATATATATATATAAAGCATCTTCTGAAATTGGAATTTGCTTTCTGTCACTGGCCAGGGGGCACAGGTTAAGGTACCCGGAGACACCGTGGGAGAAAGCGCTAATATTGATTGCTGTAGCAATGTAATGGGTACACCAGTCAGTGTTGTCACAGTTAGGAATGGTTTGATCTTGGATCAGTGTCATTTGTTAGGACAGCCGCCTATGGAGTGTTGGACAACAGGTGAGGTGGAGCAGGTCAATGGTCCCATGGAGTATAGTCGCTGGCCTATATGTGGTCCCTCTTCAGGACTGGTCCTAACAAACGCTAAAAATTGTATAAAAAGTTGTGATCTCAAAATTGAGGATCTGCTAATGGCTGGTGCTGTTAATAATGATGTGGTTGCCGGGGATAACCAGAGAAAGGTATTTGAGCCTGAAGAGCCTATAGCGAAAGGTAAAGCTGATGTCAGTGAGTTGAAAGGAAGGATCAGGGAAAGCAGAGCTCCCCCAAGAAAAGTGAATAAGCCCAGGGACCCCGAAAGAAGAGGGAGAAGTCTTAGGATGGGAAAATATAGGACCCTGTTAAGATCCAGGGTGGGACGCCCCTGAAAGCGCACCTGGAAAAAAGGGTGGGCCTACGTGGCTGACTGCCAGCACAGAGGTGTCCCAACCATGACAGGTGCTGGTGTTCCTCCCTTTGGATCGAAACAAAGGGGGTATATGTAATAGTGAGAGTCCCTGTCTCTGGAAAAATGGGGTTAATAAGGAAACCGAGTTTGCATGTCAGGTGACTGCAAGGCTACAGAGCAATTATTTTGAGAGGAGAAATCTGCTCTGGCAGCTTTCTCTGGATTTTACTATATTTAGATGGGGCTCAGTAGTTTGGAGATTTCTGGGTAGGATGGGATCTCCAACCCTGTGTCCAGGTCTTATGGATAGCCAGCAGATTGTTTGCCCAGGTGAACACAGCCCATATAACGAGGGGCTGGTGAGTGAAGGAAAGTGGAGTGTGAGCAGCTTGCTGCTGCTGTGTGAAGATAGACCTGTGCCTGGAGAGTGGTCTGCCCTGTGGGAGACTGTAGCCCGTGTAAGGGGAATTCTTTGCCCAGGGATAGGGAAAGGCGGACCAGCCTTAAGAGTCGGGAAGACTCTGGAAGCCAGTGAGTCCAGGGGGCTGGAAAGAGTCAACTCTGTTGAGAGCAAGCAGAGGACTACTGCTGACAAGAGAGCCAGGTGGCTTGGTATGTTTTTCATTTATGAGTGCTGAATGAAGTTAAACCCATGCGTGGGATTCCTGGATGGACTTTTGTTTTGTTTTTTCCTTTAATAAACGTGGGCTACCAGGCCCTTAACTTTAAATGCCTGTCTGATGTCGACTCACTGCACCAAAATGCATCTATCCACTTGAGCTAAACACACCAATATCACAATATATATATAGATATATAGATATACAGTGCATTCAGTGTAGACTATAAATACAGTGCAGGCATTATATATATATATATATATATATATATATATATATATATATATATATATATATATATATATATGTATATATACACAGTTTGTATATGTGCCTCCCACTTTTTAGGGACCAAAAGTAATGGGACAGATTAACAATCATCCATCAAACTTTCACTTTTTAATACTTGGTTGCAAATCCTTTGCAGTCAATTACAGCCTGAAGTCTGGAATGCATAGACATCACCAGACTCTGTGTTTCATCCCTGGTGATGCTCTGCCAGGCCTCTACTGCAACTGTCTTCAGTTCCTGCTTGTTCTTGGGGCATTTCCCTTCAGTTTTGTCTTCAGCAAGTGAATTGCATGCTCAATTGGATTCAGGTCAGGTGGTTAACTTGGCCATTGCATAACATTCCACTTCTTTCCCTTAAAAAACTCTTTGGTTGCTTTCGCAGTATGCTTAGGGTCATTGTCCATCTGCACTGTGAAGCGCCGTCCAATGAGTTCTGAGGCATTTTGCTGAATATGAGCAGATAATATTGCCTGAAACACTTCAGAATTCATCCTGCTGCTTTTGTCAGCAGTCACTTCATCAATAAATACAAGAGAACCAGTTCCATTGGCAGCCATACATGCCCACGCCATGACACTACCACCACCATGCTTCACTGATGAGGTGGTATGCTTTGGATCATGAGCAGTTCCTTTCCTTCTCCATACTCTGCTCTTCCCATCACTCTGGTACAAGTTTATCTTGGTCTCATCTGTCCATAGGATGTTGTTCCAGAACTGTGAAGACTTTTTTAGATGTTGTTTGGCAAACTCTAATCTGGCCTTCCTGTTTTTTTTTTTTTGTTTACAAACGGTTTTTATTATGAGTAAGGTCATAGTACAAGATTTTGACAGTGGTGGAAAACATACAAGTGAAGGATTCAGTTGGATAGTACATTATAGCTGAGAGAAGACATATCATATGGCAGGATACATACATTCAATTATCCGTTTAAGTAACATTTGCATGGATGGGTCCATGGATGTGCTAAAGTAAAATAACATTAGTGGACATTACCCAGTAGTGAGGAATCCCATAGAGCCCATTTTTTTTGGTATATATGCATGGTGTCATATAACGTGTGGTGTATTCGTTCTGATAGTTTTATGTTTGCCATACGGTTGAGAATTTTGAGGCTCACCAATAGTTTACATCTTGTGGTGAACCCTCTGTATTCACTTTGAAGTCTTCTCTTGATTGTTGACTTTGACACACATACACCTACCTCCTGGAGAGTGTTCTTGATCTGTTGTGAAGGGTGTTTTCTTCACCAGTGAAAGAATTCTTCGGTCATCCACCACAGTTGTTTTCCGTGGTCTTCTGGGTCTTTTGGTGTTGCTGAGCTCACCGGTGCGTTCTTTCTTTTTAAGGATGTTCCAAACAGTTGATTTGGCCACATCTAATTTTTTTGCTATCTCTCTGATGGATTTGTTTTGTTTTATTAGCCTAATGATGGCTTGCTTCACTGACAGTGACAGCTCTTTGGATCTCATATTGAGAGTTGACAGCAACAGATTCCAAATGCAAATAGCACACTTGAAATTAACTCTGGACCTTGTATCTGCTCCTTGTAAATGGGATAATAAGGGAATAACACACACCTGGCCATGGAACAGCTGAGCAGCCAATTGTCCCATTACTTTTGGTCCCTTAAAAAGTGGGAGGCACATATACAAACTGTTGTAATTCCTACACCGTTCACCTGATTTGGATGTAAATACCTTCAAATTGAAGCTGAAAGTGTTCAGTTAAAGCACATCTTGCTTGTTTCATTTCAAATCCACTGTGGTGGTGTATAGAGCCAAAAAGATTAGAATTGTGTCGATATCCCAATATTTTATGGACCTGACTGTATATATACGGTATATAATTTTTTTTGCACAAGCATTTCTTTGGCAGAATGGCTCATTGCTGCTGATATATGCACATTGCCATATCCTTGGTGTCAGAAATATGCATAGGTGTTGCACATTGAAGGGTGAATTGTTGTGAAATCACTGTGGTAGAGATGTCAAAACCACATTATGGGATTATAGGATGGAATTTTGTAGGTGGAACAGGGAAGTTTCACAATTTTCACAACTCCCATCCTGTTCGTTTACAATCATCATCTGCCTTGACACATTTTATAATGACTGGTTTAAGGTACATGTGCTGGGATATGTTCATATTATTCATCAGAACTTTGGAAGTGTCTTGGCAAAGCTACAAAACATCTACAAAATTACAGAAACAAGTCCAGTTGAAAGTGAATAACTACTACAAGCTGCACCATGACCTGGATTAATAAGAACCTTCACAGACAATGTTGATGGTACTAATAAATTGATAATCCATAGCAAAAATCCTACATTCCATATCTACAGTATATAATAAATATAAATATAAAAATATGATACAGTAAACAAATAATATTGTCTTTGTAGTTTATAAATTTAATTTATTTAAAATGTGCAGAAGCAAATGTGTAAAATAGGTGAATGGATAAAAGCTGTAACAATAAATAAGAAGTTCCTTACTTCGTTGAATTTAAGATTAATAAAGAGTGTGTGTCAGGAGAAATAGTCTAAAAAAGTATTCCTAAAAGATTATTAACTAGATTAATTAGCCATGCAAAAAACAGCCAAACAAGGAGGAGTAAATGTATAAAAGGGTTTCATATCAACTCAGTAAATAACAGACACTAATAATTTACTCTAAGTAGTAGATTATTTCCATTAAACTATACGAAAGCTGATCTGACATTGTTTGCTATGAGATTTTTAAAGTAAACTATTACATCCAGACATCATCTCTAAGAATGTGCATAGAATCGAGGTGCAGTATGTAACAACTGTTTGTAGATAAATGAAAACTTAGGCACAATGTAGACTTGTTTAGTATTTTCATACAGATGAACAACTGTAGAAGTATATGATGTATAACATTCTTTATGTTTTAGAGCTTCTCTCCACCACCCAATTTAACCAGATCTTTTCCAATTATTAAAAAAAAAACAAAAAAAAATATTGTATTATATATTTGGAATTTGAGCTTTCCTGGTTCCGTGTATTGTTATAATATTCCTCACATTTTGTACCTGCAATACTATTACTTGCCAATATCTAATCATCTAACTTCATGACTATCTGCTGTTTTTTGTCGTCCCTTTGAGGGAAATTTCATGTGTTTTTGTATTTATGTGTGTGTCAAGTTTTAGTGAAGTAAATATAGTTACATAATTACATAGTAGCTGAGGTCGAAAAAAGACACAAGTCCATCAAGTCCAACCTATGTGTGTGGTTAAATGTCAGTATTACATTGTATATCCCTGTATGTTGCGGACATTCGGGTGCTTATCTAATAGTTTCTTGAAACTATCGATGCCCCCCGCTGAGACCACCCCCTGTGGAAGGGAATTCCACATCCTTGCCATTCTTACAGTAAAGAACCCTCTACGTAGTTTAAGGTTAAACATCTTTTTTTCTAATTTTAATGACTGGCCACGAGTCTTGTTAAACTCCCTTCTGCAAAAAAGTTTTATCCCTATTGTGGGGTCACCAGTATGGTATTTGTATATTTAAATCATATCCCCTCTCAAGCGTCTCTTCTACAGAGAGAATAAGTTCAGTGCTCCCAACCTTTCTTCATAACTAATATCCTCCAGACCCTTTATTAGCTTTGTTGTCCTTATTTGTACTCGCTCCATTTCCAGTACATCCTTCCTGAGGACTGGTGCCCAGAACTGGACAGCATACTCTAGGTGCGGCCGGACCAGAGTCTTGTAGAGCAGGAGAATTATCATTTTATCTCTGGAATTAATCCCCTTTTTAATGTATGCCAATATTCTGTATATGCTTTGTTAGCAGAAGCTTGGCATTGCATGCCATTGCTGAGCCTATCGTCTACTAGGACCCCCAGGTCCTTTTCCATCCTAGATTCCCCCAGAGGTTCTAGGATATAAAATATTGCACATACATATTTTATATTTCCCAATTGCAATTTCTTTTTAAATCAGCTAAATGCTTTAGCGGCGTATACAAAAATGGGTGTTTCAAGTGTTGGTTGGCTTCCTTTATAAAGAAGCCACAGACTATATAGAAAAGCCTGTCCCCTGCTAGCATGTTGAAGAGGACACCGGCTCTCTGTGTGGATACAGTAGTCTCTCTGCAGAGATCTAACATGACCTATAGCGCCTCATTCAGCAAAACTCAGGATTCTTGCTGGCTAAAACATACTAGCTCTGACTATAAGGGGTTGTATCAGACCTCTACAGGGAGATCATAGATTCCAAGTAGAGAGCAAGGTTCCTTGTCGACAGTATGCTGGCAGGGGGCAGGCTTTGCTTATTTGGGCTTTCTTAAGAAAATGATCAGTAAGATTTGCATATACTTTTTTTTTCCATTTCAAAATATTGTTTTATTGAAATTTGCATGAATATTAATACAATACAGGATGATAGGTGTCAAATAACAAATGAAAATAAAAGAAAACATATAGACTGTTGCCATCAATGCTCTTACACTTCAAATATAAGTTCAAGCAGCATATTCATGAGAAACAATTTCATTAGGAAAACAGAACAACGGTATTGGAAGGGAGTTCATCAACATCAAGAAAGAATTAACTTCTCTTATATATCACATACTCGTTTTTGGTAGCGTACTCCTTAGCATATCAAGTAGACCAAGAAAAACATTTCTCTTGGGCTGCACATAGGTGGCCTTTGCTTGAAGCAAACATGCATTCATATGTGCTATGCAATTGACTGAGGTCAACTACTTCAGAGTATGAAGGACAGGTAGAAGAGAGTTAGTTGCGGGTGATGACTAGTCTAGCAGATAACAGTATATGAATAACTATACATCTGAGTGAGGGAGGGAATTTGTCAATACCTAAGTTTCAAGATGGCTAGTTCAGGCAAGGGGTTAATTTGAATGTGCACAATTTTCTGGATTAATCGAATGATGGCAGACCAATAATCAGATTTTGCAGGACCAAAGTATGTGCATGAGGGTGCCATGGAATTTGCACCCTCTCCAGCAAAGAGGTGATAAATAAGAGTCTACTGCATGTAGTATGTGGGGTGCTCTGTACCAGTGGAAGGTAATTTTGTTAGACAGTTCCCAAAGATTAGCAGATTTAGAACCCTTAAATAGGGTATTAGTGCATCTAACCATTGAGCTTTTGTACAGGAGGTTCCTAGTTCACGTTCCCATTTAATCTGGAAGTGTGATTTGGTGAAAGTTAGTTTGTCTTGTAAAAACTGATAAATGAGAGTTATGCCTTTCATGTGAGAGTGTTCATCTGTCCAGAATTTCCATGCTAGCTTGGGTGTGTGTCAGAATATATTAGGGGAATGTATAAGGCAATGAGTGGTTCTGATGTACTGGAAATAGTCATTAGAAGGTTGATCGAACTCCTTTTGAGGTGTTGGAAAGGGCTTAAACACCCCAGAGGCATATAAGTCTGGCACTATGCCTTTTCTCCTTCCCGAGATTGAGTATTGATGTTGGGAGTTATATATATATATATATATATATATATATATATATATATATATATATATATATATATATATATATATATATATATATTTATTTTATTTTTTTAAATATGTTTATTTGTTTTTTAAAAGGAAAACAAGTATGTCAATTAGGGTTGAGCGAGCCCGAACTGTAAAGTTCGGGTCCGTACCGGACTTTTGGGTGTCCGGGTCCTGGACCCGAACCCGAACTATTGGCTGTATGTTCGGGTTCGGGTCCGGTGTTCGGCAATGTATTGGCGCCTTTTACAAGCTGCAGGGCAGCCAATCGACGCTAGTTTCACTAGTGTGCCCTTAGAAGCCATCACAGCCATGCCTACTAATAGCATGGCTGTGATTGGGCAGTGCAGCATGTGACCCAGCCTCTATATATAGTCCAGACACACAGCACACAGCGTCATTCTGCTATAGACAGGTTCCTGTACTGCTGAGAGGATTTTAGGAGTTAGTGTGATAAAGTCAGTCAGTCAGTCTACATTCCTTAAATTTTCTTCAAATTAGTTCGATCAGTGAGCGATCTAGATAGCTAAAGTAGAGTAGGGAGTTTCTTTAGTAAGGAAGAGAAGGAGGCAGAGAGAATTATTGAAGAGATTCCTAAATCAATTGTACCCTGGCTGGGGTGCAGTGCACAGTCTTTTAACAGTGCCATGAGGCCAGTGCCAGAGAAAATATAAGTTTTACCTGCAAGCTCAGTGCACCATCACTGCACTGCATATTTTAGTAAGAGATACACCATACTCTGTGTGTATTCTGATATTGGAAAAACATTGCAAAAAAATTTAATTTTGCTGTGTTTTTTTTTTCCCAATAGCATTTTCTGCGTGTTCATACACGCTTTAGACACTATCCGTGTATTCTGATATTAGAAAAACATTGCAAAAATTTTTTATTTTGCTGTGTTTTTTTTTTCCCAATAGCATTTTCTGCTTGTTCATAAACGCTTTAGACACTATCCGTGTATTCTGATATTGGAAAAACATTGCAAAAAAATTAAATTTTGCAGTGTTTTTTTTTTTTTTCCCAATAGCATTTTCTGTGTGTTCATAAACGCTTTAGACACTATCCGTGTATTCTGATATTGGAAAAACATTGCAAAAAAATGCGTGTTATACGCCAATAAATATGGTATTTGCTAAACGCATTTGTTATATTTGGTATATCCTGGGGGTTGATCAGCTTTTCCTTAATAAATGCATGGTACAGGTAAGGGATGGCCATTTTTAGTATGTTGGCCTGTAGCCTCCCTGGTTATGATTATGTCAGATTTCTGAATCTCAATGCGGTACATTGCTTTGCATCAAAATTTGGCGTTTTATATTGTATCCCGGGTATGATAAAGTTTGAAACACGAATTCATAAATTATAATATAATAAATAACTATAAATAATTATAAAAACTAATAATATATTAATAATAATAATAAAATACATTTCCCCACAATTCACTATCGCTCAATTCTGCAAGTGATTCTAATTTACTATCGCTGTTTTCTAGCTGGTCTACTATCAGCATGCTCCTTAGACTGTAAAGTGATTTTAAATGAATAAAACAGCAGCGCTAATAATCACAGTGTCTGTGAATAAACTAAATATTTAACCTGTGTAGACAATACTGAAAAATAATCACCCTGTATAAACAGTGCTAAAAAAACAACAACACAATTAATCACCTATATACATGAAGTGAAAAATTAAAGTGAAGTGTGATTGTATATATCTTACAGGTGTCCAAATAAGGAAAACAAATCCAAACAAAAGTCCATAAACTGTTACTTGTAGTGATAATGTTTCAAAAAGTGACAGAAAAGTGAATGAAAAATCTTGAAGCAAATAAAGTTTTGAAGTGTCTTTAAACAAAGTTCTTGAAGTGACTTCAAAAAATATCTTCCACCACACCACCTGTGTTCAGTGCTACCGCCCCCTTAGGAAACGCACTCACCAGCAGTATATGCCTTGCACTCTCATGCTCGGCCAACTCGCTTAATAGCTACACATGGGTCACAGATGGATCCAGACAGAATGTTAGATAGTTGCACTCCACATATAAGGAAAAAAGAGATGCTTCCAATAGTGAAGTAGAGTAAACCATTTATTTCAACAGCACACAAAATTCCTCAACCATTGTACTCACATCCTTCATATAAAAATAAGGCACTTCAGCATAATCTTTTCAACAGGAAACAAGGACCCAGCAGTGGTGACCCGATATATTATGGTCTCGGTGGACCCGGCGTTAATATCAATATGTCTCGCTGTTGGAATCAAACATGAATGTTATATTTCTAAAGTTCTACACCTCTGAGAAATGTGGCCCCAAACAAGATCTGCATAGCAAAAGGAGTTATCTTCAGCCCACCTGGTGTGCATGAAGCTTCAAATAGATTGAGGACGAAGATAGCCTGGGGCACAGACTGCAGCAGGACAGTCATGGATTGTCATGGGAACAATGATTGGTGCAGCTAGGATTGGCAAGGGGGGAGTTTGAATGAGTGAGTTTTGTTAAAAGGAATTGTTGCACAGAACTCTCTCTCTGTGTCTCTCTGCCTTGCTCTCCGAACACAGCTGATGATGATTCTATCCAAGCCTCATGGCTTGGCAGCCATTTTGAGGTTTTCATGGAGGGCCTTGTGATAAGTACCTTTGATATTCTTGTATTATGTGATTTGATTGTAAGCTTTGTGATATTGTAATGTCTTTTAACACTTTGTGTTAGCATTCCTGATTCTTGGGAAATAAATAAGATAGTGTTTTACTAGCAGAAGTGTGTGTACTTTCATAACTAACTTTATATCAGTGTGCCTAGCAGGGTTTAATAGACCTGCTAACTAGTTATATACTGCAGCGAATTCTACACTCGCCCTCCACGCTGTCTCCTTTCTCTTTCACTTCACTTCACTTCAAACGGCACAGCACACCCAGTAACTGGAACGTTGAATGTTAAATGCTCCTCACAGTTGCCATGTAACCATGCCCAGACATGTTTCGTCGAAGTGACTTAATCATTGGGGTTCAACCTTATGTCCTTATTTGGACACCTGCAAGAAATATACAATCACACTTCACTTTAATTTTTCACTTTATGTATATAGGTGATTAATTGTGTTGTTGTTTTTTTAGCACTGTTTATACAGGGTGATTATTTTTCAGTATTGTCTACACAGGTTAAATATTTAGTTTATTCACAGACACTGTGATTATTAGCGCTGCTGTTTTATTCATTTAAAATCACTTTACATTATTTATCTATTTAAGTAGCTGCTTAGTTAATTTTTTACACATAGGTGTTTTAATAAATTTTTCTTTGTGCGCAGTGGTGGTGTGGAATAGTAGGAGGGCGAACGATTTTCATACCAGTTTATTTTGATGCTCCTTAGACTACAATATGCCTGATTGGTTCCTAGTGCTGTTTCTTCCTCGACTATTAGAGCTCTGCTATACAGTGAATGAAATAGGCTAATATCAATTAAAATTCAGGTGTTTTTAATGATTGCATTTTAAAAATGTATCAATTTAAGCATATATTAGTAATTTAGGAGCTGCACTATTTGTGCAATTTATATTAAATGTTGTAATGTGGTGCTTGCTTCTTTATATATATATATATATATATATATATATATATATATATATATATATATATATATATATATATATATATATATATATATATACACCACAATGAAGAATATCCCGCTATGAATAAGGATTCTTCATAGTTCCTCCATTGCTTCAGCTTTCAGGGTTTGGGCAGCTTTAACCCAGGACATAAATCCACTGTACTGTCCCTTTAAATGTCAGTTTAAGTTCAAATTCAAAAACAGCAACAAAAAATGCCTGTTACTCTGTCCTGCCCGCATTCTCCACCACTTGAAAAGTCCAGCGGACCAGCTAGATCGCAGGACAAAGGCTTTTCACTCTAAAGGAGGTTTATTGAATTTAAATAGCTTTACAGCAGCAAAAACAAAATAAAGAGTTTTCAGTCTCCCCGACTTGCAAAGTCCCGAATTGCTATCATAATCAAACAGTCCTTGGTTTTTGTTGCAGGTAGCTTCCCCTGCCAGGAGGCTTCCAGGCAGGACACTGCTGTCCACTATTGTTGCTGCAAACCAAATACAAAACACCATCCACCATCTCCTCTACACTCCTCCAGACTCATCTACAACTTTCTGTACTGTTTTTTAAACCCACTTCCTTTGACAGGTGAGTTAACCCTTTTTGTTCCCTTAAAGGGACCACAGTCCAAACAGAGGGGAAACATAGCGTCCTTCCAGGACCCAGCCACGGTGTCCTGTACTATATATATATATATATATATATATATATATATATATATATATATATATATATAAAGCAAGCTTCTCAGTGCAGCATTGAACATTTATCTACATACACTATATTACCAAAGGTATTGGGACACCTGCCATTACACGCACATGAACTTTAATGGCATCCCAGTCTTATGCCGTGTACACACGGTCCAAATTCTCCTCGGAAAAAGCTCTGATGGTTTTCCCATTGGAATTCAAACGGAATTTCGCTCAAACTGTCTTGCCTACACACGGTCACACCAAATTCTGACGGTCAATAACACCACACCTTAAAAAAACTTTCGACTACACTATAAAAGGGAAGTTTAATGCTTCTGAGCATGTGTCGAATTGTTTCCGAGCATGTGTCGGAATTTTGCGTGTCGGATTTGCATACACACGTTTGGAAAATCCGATAGAAAGGTTTTCTGTCGGAAAAATTAAGAACAGGTTCTCAATCCAAAGTCCGTCGGAAATTTCGACAGAAAAAGACAGATGGGCATACACACGGTCGGAAAATCCGATGAAAAGCTCCCATCGGACTGTTTCCATTGGAAATTCCGACCGTGTGTACGCGGCATTAGTCCGTAGGGATCAAAATTGAGTTGGACCAGCCTTTGCAGTTATAACAGCTTCAACTCTTCTGGGAAGGCTGTCCACAAGGATTATGAGAGTGTCTATGAGAATGTTTCACCATTTTTCCAGAAGTGCATTTGTGAGGTCAGGCACTGATGTTGTGCCAGAGAAGGCCTGACTCGCAGTCTCCACTCTAATTCATCCCAAAGATGTTCTATCTGGTTGAGGTCAGCACTCGGTGCAGGCCAGTAAAGTTCTTTCACCCCCAAAAGCTGGACTTTCCGAAAAGTCCTCCAAGCAGCATCTTTGGGGTGGGTTGGGAGCGCTGTATTTAGTACAAACAAAATGCCCTGCCCATTGGAATGAATGGGTATTGCTTTCAAAGCAACTGAAAAGCTTTTGAAAGCGACGCAAAACTGGACTTTTTACCCTTTTTTTTAGCTTAAAAAACTAGCGGGCAAAAAGCAGCGTAAAGGCACCGCTTAAACATCGCTAAATCGCAGCTAAAACAGGCAAAGCTTTGGTGCTAACGTCCGGTGCTTTCAGCGTGAAAGCAGCCTTAAGGTGGTAGTGAATATTTTTTTTTCTTTTAGTTTGTGACAATTATAGCTGCCTGGAGGAAAACTTAAAATGCAAAAAGATCACCGAGGATGCGAGGTGACATGGAAACTGATGAGAGCCCACGTGTATCCCCATCTTCCGTCAGACGCAGAACCGACCGATAAAGCCCAAGACAGAGCGACGAGTAAGCAGAACTACGCCACCTTGCTCTTTGTTTGTGTTATTCTCCTTCCCTACAGACTGAGGGCCCCTACAAGGGTGGCTCTTTTTTTTTTTTTTTTTTTTTTTCTTTCGCCCCCTCTCAATTTTTCATGTTTTTATTTTTTATCTTGGTGTCCCCTGTTTTTTCCTCTGCTTGATACCAAGTCATTGATATGACCCCCCACCTCAGAAAAGTGACCAGCGCACACAAGCTACATTGACACGCCAGTCAAGGGAATGCCAGGAAACTGTCCCAGAATGAGACAACAGGTAATGCCCCAAGGCATGGGGAGACCAAGTCGTTCACACTTTGACTGAACCTACCTGGTGCACGGGTCCATCAAGCAGGCAAGTTGTTAAGCAACAGATCTGACTTTCGCGAAGCATGGAGGGGAGCGTTCCCCTGCTATTAGGGAATAACCTATTACATATTACAAGTGCCTCTGTGGTAATTCTCTGATGGTTTGCAAATCTAGGTGAACCAAAGCCACATCTGATGATTGGGAAATGCAAAGATTCCCCCATGAAGCTACTAAATTAGCTCGTCAGAAGGTGAGCGATTGCGCCACTAAAGGACCCCTCCCGGGTGCCTAGCAATGTAGCCTAGTTAAAATGTTAAGATGTTCCCGAGAGATACAGTGCTCCCTTGGAGACAGGGGCTGATCTGTGTCTCCCGGGAACCATCAAGATGCTGGGGCATTTAAATGTCAACTTAAGGTGGTATGAGCTTAATAGACAAAAATAAAAAGCGAAAAAGCTCATGGAAGATCAGGTACTCAGCATGCCTCCTTTTCTAAAAGGCGCCTGGCTGAATACGCAGCTGTTTTAGTTATGTTTGCATTTATTATGTTCTTTTTACTGTTATTTCAGGGTGATGTATTCCTCTCCAGAAATTTCATGCAGCCTTAGTAATCAGGAGCCAGTTGCTCTGGTTCTTTTTGACTGAGCAAGAACTTGGAACTCTTGATACCTAACGCTGCAAATCATCTGAATAAAAGGGTCTCTCACACGTGGAGATCTCGCTAATTAAGGCGGGGTATCCACTCGAGAGAGAAGCCAGGAATCCAAGGTAGTTATTGTTAACGCTGAGCACATACCGATACACCTGCCCTTAGTTCGCAGGTGCTGGGGGCCTCAAACCCACCAGATCTCCAAGCTATGGTCTGGCTGGGGGTGGAGGCCTCGGGCAGCTATGGAGATCAGTGTCTCGCATCCTGAGAGAATTAAACATATCTCAAGGCGATGGGTCGCAGGGAACATGGTCACCCGCAGGTTATACATATCTCATAGGTCTGAACCTTGTACAAGATGTATAGAGAGTTTTGTTCATAAAGTTAAGGACACATTTTAAATGTTAATAGAAAAGTGGCATCCCCAATACCCTCAGTCCCACACTTAACAGGGGGCGGAGGGGGGAAGGGGAAAGATACCAAGAGCGCTCCAATAGAGATAGTCCACGAGACGGCTTCAACTGGTATGCTTAACGTCTAGTTTATCCCATTCAGAATCCAACCCCAATTAGAGGTACCTGGGTGGCGATAGCATCTAGACTCACCCAGGTGTCAGGCTTCATTCCCAACTCAAGGAGGCTGGCTACTCTCTTGAACCTACCCGGAGTAGTTTACCCCTACACCCGTTTCCCTGTAGAACACTCACTAGGTGGGTAAGCAGGACTATACCCACCTCTGGTAAGAAAATATAAGTTTTTCTTCTCTTGGCATTTTGCCCACTTTGTGGGGCTTACTGCAACCACAACTAGGGAGCTCCAGTTGTAACTGGAGTGAACTATAGTTTTAACTCAAGCATCCGACTTCTTTCCCTTCTCAAGTCGCTATCTCTGGTTTTTCCCTTCTTCTGTCTCTTCGTGTGCTTTCTGTTTTCCCCTGTTTTTTTTTTTTTCTTTTTTTTTTTTTCTTTCTTGGCTTCTCTCCTCCTCTCCTCTTGACACCTCCCTACTCTCCCTCCCCAACCATCTAGCTACCCTTCTTCACCCCCTCTTCTTGCCTTCTCCCCAACCTTTCCGTACTACCCTCCTTCCTCCCCCCCTTCGCCCCCCCCTGATTCTCTCCCTGTGAGCCGCCTGCCCCTTCATCCTTCTATCACCTATCCACGAGTACCGACCTACTACACCACCCGATTCTCACGGGGCGATCCCTCTCCGTCTGTTGAGACCTGTCAGACTGCAAGTGCTCCCGCCTCAACTCGCAATGTCCGCTGCAGTGCACTCCTCAGCTCCTCTTTCGATCAAAGTATATTCTCTAAATGTCAAGGGCCTCAATGTACCTGAAAAGCGCAGTAGTGTCCTGGCGGAGGCCCACAGGCACAAAGCCCAAGTGGTCTTCTTACAGGAAACTCACTTTAAGTCAAGCTCCATTCCACGCCTAACGGATAAACGCTATCCGGAAGTATTCCATGCAACATGTACCGACTCCAAAACCAAAGGAGTATCCATCTTACTGGCCAAATCCATGGCATTTCACCTCACCGACCAACTCACAGATCCTGAGGGCAGATTTATTTTTTTGAAAGGCACTTGGAAGGACAAGCCCATGACTTTAGCAAATGTCTACTGCCCCAATGCAAATAGGGTCCCCTTCCTTAGAAATCTTGTCTCAAAACTAGCCTCATTCCAGACAGGCCTGCTGATTTTGGGAGGGGACTTTAACATGGCCCTGGACCCACTTATAGACACTTCCACAGGCACTTCTTCCTTTCCATACTCAGCGCTACGCCAAATAAAGCTCCAACTAGCATCCCTCACCCTGCATGATACATGGCGTACACTCAACCCCCGAGAGAAAGACTACACATTCTACTCAATACCGCACAACCGATACTCAAGACTAGATTACATCTTCATACACCAAGCAGACCTGTCGTATTTGAAAAACGCTACGATTGAAAATATGACGCTATCTGACCATCACCCCGTCACAATAACCTTACAATTTCCACAGAGGGAGGGATATACTAGGATGTGGAGACTAGATGCCTCCATCCTGACAGACCCGATAGATGCAGAATTTATCAGAAAGACAATGCAGGAATATTTTCAGAACAATGACACCCCTGATGTGACCCCTATGGTACAATGGGAAGCGCACAAATGTGTCATTCGGGGCCACCTTTTAGCCATCGCAGCGAGGAAAAAAAGGGAACACCAAAAACTGATACTGGCCCTCTCTGACAAGATAACCATGCTAGAGTTGCAACACAAAAGCAAAGGGGCAGCCCAAGTAGCGCAGGAACTGGCAGACACCCGATCCCTATTTGTCGAGGAACTATTTAAGAGGGCTCGAAAACGTCATATACTGTCCCAGAAACTGTTTTTTGAACAGGGCAATAAACCCGGGAAGCTGTTGGCCAGATGCCTACAGAAACGTACACTAGCATCCACTGTCCATCATGTGACTGATCAATCAGGGAAGCACCACACAAAAAATGAGGACATCGCACAACAATTTCTCCTCTTCTACAGCAAACTGTACAATCTAAAGGATGTGACCCACAGCCCTAGGGAGGACGAGGTGCGCTCCAACCTGATGAAGGAATTCTTGGGCAAGTTCTGCCCAAGAGCTTTATCAGAGGAGGACTGTGCAGAACTAGAAGCTCCATTGACTTCTGAAGAATGGGTAGCGGCCCTGAAGACCATGAAGCCGGGCAAGAGTCCTGGCCCAGACGGCTTCACGGCGCAATATTATAAGTCCTACGCAGAATTATTAGCCCCACGCTTCCTTAAAGCTTTCAACACTCTAGCAACTGCTCCCTGCCCATCTGACACGCTGCTAGAAGCGTACATTATGGTAATTCCCAAAAATGACAAAGACCCTGCAGACGTGACTAGTTACCGACCAATCTCACTCTTAAATGTGGACGTAAAGCTCTATTCAAAAATCCTAGCCACCCGCTTAGCATATCATATACCAGCATGGATAGGAAAGGATCAAGTGGGATTTGTCCTAGGCAGGGAGGCCAGGGACAATACTATTAAGGCCCTAAACTTACATCACTGGCTAACCTCCACCCAAAGAGAGGGATTCTTTCTAGCGATGGATGCGGAGAAGGCGTTCGATAGGGTGGCTTGGGATTACATGGAGGAGGTCCTGAAGGCCCTGGGTCTGGGAAGACGCATGCGTACATTTATTGGGGCACTCTATGTAAACCCCAGGGCCAGAGTTAAGGTCAATGGTCGCCTATCGAACGCCTTCCCTATCCATAACGGCACAAGGCAAGGATGCCCCCTATCGCCCCTATTATACATTCTCACTCTTGAGCCTCTTCTGCGTAGTATCAGGGCCAACCCAGATATAAGAGGTGTCGAGGTTCATGGTAGAGAGTACAAGATTGCAGCCTTTGCGGACGACATCTTGCTCTTCCTATCAACACCACTGACGTCCCTACCAAACCTCATGCCAGCGCTCGAACAATTTAGGCACATTTCTAACTTAAAAATTAACTATTCTAAATCATTTGCACTGAACATCTCCCTCCCCAACAACTTAGTACAGCAATGTCAATCTAACTTTCCCTTTAAGTGGAAAAAGGAAGCTATTACATACCTGGGCATTCAACTTCCCAACAAGCTAGACACCTTATACGAAAAAAAACTTTGCAGCAGAATTAAAAACCCTACAGCAAGATTTAAAACAGTGGGATGTCCCTACTCTGTCCTGGTTCGGCCGAGCTGCAGCCCTGAAAATGACAGTGCTCCCGCGCATTCTATACAAAATGCAAACAGTACCAATTCGCCTACCACCGAACTTCTTTGCAAATTACAAAAAGCTATGTAGATCTTTTCTTTGGGGCTCCAAACAGGCACGCATCGGGTGGGCAAAACTGGTCATACCTAAATCCAAAGGTGGAATAGGCCTTCCCGATCTGCAGCGCTACTATTGGGCGACACACGGCACTAGAGTGGTAGATTGGAAAATTCATGCACGTCATAAAGATTGGGTGGATCTTGAACGGGCGGTTTCGGAGCGTGATCTTCGCCTTCTCCCCTGGCTCTCCAGGAAACATATAAGCAATCAGCTCCTAGCACATCCCCTTATTGGAGCGACCCTTCAGGAGTTTCATAGGGCATGTAAGGTACACGCTCTGTCAAACCCTGTGTGTCCAATCACCCCGATTAGAGATAATCCAGACTTTCCCCCGGGACTAGAGAGTACGTTCCTGGCACAGGAATGGCCCTATGCAGAGATGTGGGCAAAACACTTTTTTCATAGGGGCAAGTTCGCCAGACAGCGTGACCTAGCAACAGTGTCCAACACCAAGTCCTTCCCCTTTTGGTCCTACATCCAGCTAAAACACTTCCTGGACAACCCGGAGAGAAGGAAGGGGTTCACAACAATACCTACAGTACTCGAATCGCTATGCTCGAGCTCAGTCCCCCAGAGTCATATAATCTCAACCCTTTATGCTTCCATGTTTAAAGGACCATTTGCTGAGCTACACTCGGAACATGCTTTTTGGGGGGCGGCGCTGGGCAGAGAGATTGGAGAGAAGGAATGGGATCGTGTCCACCTAGCTATTCACAAGGGGTCCCTCAATGTACACACGCAGGAAAATGGATATAAAATCAAGACAAGGTGGTACAGGACCCCGGACATACTTCACAAAATATTTCCAACAGTACCTGACCAGTGTTGGAGATGCGAAAGGGAAACTGGGACTTTCCTCCACATCTGGTGGACGTGCACTCTAATCCAACCTTACTGGAGGAGAGTGCACGAACTCACGTCTGCCATCTCCACATTACCACTGGAATTCTCCCCAGAGCAATACCTCCTGCACCTATCTAAAATCCCCCAAAAAAAATATTTCAAATCAATAGCCATGCACTTGATCAATGCGGCTAGGCTGTGTATTCCGGTACATTGGAAGTCTTTATCCCCCCCCTCGATCAAAAATTGGATACAGCGTACAAATCGCATTGAAATGATGGAAGAGCTGATACACATCTCTCAGGATAGAGTGTCCAACTTTACGGACACCTGGGAGACGTGGCTCACGTTTAAAAAATCGCAACAATATCAAGCACTGATGCAGGAGAGTGACTGAGTTTGGAGCCATACATAACAACACTGTGACGGTTGTGCAACATAGGGAACGAATCCCGAGTATACACCGCTATAGACAGGCCTGAAATACCAGGCAACCAGGTGCCATGGGCACCTGGGGCTTTCAACAGACGGAGGGGGTAGCTGGTGGGAAATCCCACCCCCTCTCTGCCGGATAGCTTAATAGTAAGCTCAGCCACCATCTTCCCTTCCCCCCCTCCCCCCCCCCTTTTTTTCCTTTTTTTCTTTACTCTCCCCCCCCCCCCCCCCCCCCCCCCCCCCCCCCCCCCCCCCCCCCCCCCCCCCCCCCCCCCCCCCCACCCCCTTTTTTTTTATTTTCCTTTTTTTCTTTACTCTCCCCCCCCCTTCCCTCCCCTCCTTGTCAAGTCACCCTTTCTCTATCCCCTCTTGCTAGAATCTACTTAATCTGCTTTTGTGTTATCTGCCTCCTCGCGCCTTTTTGCCTTTCCCGGTTATACTGGGCGAAGCAACAGGTGAGTTGGAAAAGGAGCGGAATTGAAAGCACGAGCCATAGAATCTGCTGAAACACACACCTAGTATACGTGGATATTAGTGACAAGTCCACCCCTGGCCGTCAAAGCGATCTCACCAGTTCACATTTATCCAGTGGGGGGTGGACATACCAGTGGACCCTACTATAACTTCATTGCAGTAGGTTCTTAATACTACAGGGTCGTCGGCACCTTTTAAAATGTTGTACATGTTTCTGGTAGCATTGGCATGAACCACTTGAATTGTTGATATCTTGTATTGTACATGTTTGAAGTATGAACATACCATGTATGATGTTAAAGTTTCTCAATAAAAACGTTTTTGGAAAAAAAAAAAAAAAAAAAATGCAAAAAGATATGCAAGAAGATTAAATCTATGAAAAAGAAATCAGATACCTAAGCTCTTTAAAATAAATAAACAGAAAATAAATAGTAGAAGATAAAACCAAAACTGCTATTTTTTAAGCACTTTACTTCCTGTTTTCATATGCTGGATAATATGGTGGAAAGGTACAACACAATGGATAACATTAGGCCTGTTTGTTTATGTTGTTTTATGCAGAGTTAAAGGGGTTGTAAAGTTTAATTTTTTTAACAAACATGTCATACTTACCTTCACTGTTCAGCTCGTTTTGTTCAGTGCCCCGATCCACATCTTCTGGGGTCCCTCTGCATCTGTCTGGGCTCCTCCCTGCATCAGCTAACCACCTCTGGGAAGCAGTCTCCCGGGAGGTTAGCTTGCGGGCGCACTCCTGAGTCCTGTATCCGGCGTCCTTAACTGCCGACTACAGTAACTCGGCCCGCCCCCCCGGGTCATTGGAGTTGATTGACAGCAGAGCGAGCCAATGGCTGTGCTGCTACCAATCTACCCAATAAAGAGCTGAGAACAGCCGAGAAGACCGGGCCGACATCAACACGTTCTCAACGCTGGACTTTCTAGGGCTCAGGTAAGTAAACGGGGGGCTGGGGCGCCTGAAATCGCTAATTTTTTTTTCACCTTAATGCATAGGAGGCATTAAGGTGAAAAAACAGGAACCTTTACAACCCCTTAAGTTACAAAAATAGTTGGTCCGAGTGACCAATCACCAGTTTGTTAATAGGAAAAGAAAACGTTGGCAGCTCACAACTGAGCAACAAAGCAACCATTTGATTACTACACACAGTTGCACAAAAGTCTGTGTGCTCCAATTTTTAATGGATGCATGTCAATTTAAAAAAATAAAAAATAAAAAAAATTGCTATTGTTATAGAAATCATTGCTACAAAATGTTTTTGGAACAAAAATGACTGTACGTTATGAAAAAATCTGTAATTGTGTACATTGGTGTTTGCTTTTCTAATAATGTTTATTAAAATATTGTATTATGTCAACCAAAAAAATCACTGAATTTAAATTGCACCTGTTCTGACATAATGTATTGCATATTGCTATGTTGCTGGACTAAATACTTTGCAATAAAGTTACTATTGCACTCTTCTGGGGTCCTTTTTCATTTTTAATTAGTTTTGCTGCTGTGTTTGGTAATATATAAAGTACATGCCTTCAGTCGTACTGTGGTGTTGATGCTTGTGGATTGTCGCTGTTTATAGATGAACTTTGTGCACACAAACTTTGAACTTCAGGTTAGTTCTCTCTGGCCATGCGCATTTCACACACAATGGTTTTTGCTGCCCTGAGAAACACATGCATTTTTTGATTTCTTGCTCGTTGGTAAAAAATATTCAAACTTTTCATTTGATTTTTTTGGGTCTTTACAGTCTGAAATGATTTTCAATTACGACCCATTAATTGTACAAAAAACAAACAAACATTTGAAATTAGCACATTTCAAATGATTTTTCTGTTAGTGTATGGCCACCTTTAGGAAGAATTCCTAAAACTGAACAGGATAGTGGCACTTTACAAAAACTTCATAAAACTTTATAAAAATGGAATCTTAGATAATCAAATGGCAGGTGAACATTTTCTTTTTTTCTTTCCGGTTGGGTTACACTGGACCAAAACCACTTTAGTTGTGTGAGGCTGACTATCATGGATGGATATCTTGTTCCAACCTAAATTATTAATAACTTTATATTCCCTTATCAGGTGGCCTTTCAGAATGCTAGACAATATGGTTGAGAGGTGTACATCAACAAATAATATTAAGCCTAGTTGTTTTTTATTTTTGTGTTAATTACTTGAAAAACCAAATACAGAGCAATGTGACCATGTTTCGCTGATAACACAAAATTATTTAAAAGGGTTAAAACTTAGCTGGATAGTAACATATTGAAATGCCCCGTGCACACGATCGGATTTTCCGACAACAAATGTTGGATGTGAGCTTGTTGGCCGGAAAGTCCGGCCGTGTGTATGCTCCATCGAACATTTATTGTCGGACTTTTTGCCAACAAATGTTGGCTAGCAGGTTGTTAAATTTTCCACCAACAAATGTTTGTTGTTGGACTTTCCGATCGTGTGTACACAGTCCGTCACACAAAAGTCCACGCATGCTCGGAATCAAGTACGAGCCGGAAGCGAACGGTCTTGTAAAACTAGCGTTCGTAATGGAGATATCACATCACTATTGAACTTCCTTTTTATTGGCTTGCTGTACGTCTTGTACGTCACTACGTTCATAATTGTTGGCCAACATTTGTGTGACTGTGTGTATGCAAGACAAGTTGGAGCCAAGAACCTTCAAAATCCACGGTTTTGTTTTTGTAAAGTCTGATCGTGTGTACGGGGCAAAAAAATATCTTAACAAAATTGAATTAATAGTCAGATTAAATGTTGTTTTTGTTTTGCCATCCACCAGAATTGTGAGGAGTTGAACATAGAGGATTTTCACCTGGTTAGAACCAAAATGATTGTGTATTTTTATATTCTCTTACCAGATGGGCTATCACAATAATGTAACCTATATTGTACTAACAGGTTTTCCAAAAATAAAAAGCATAACAATTCTATGTTTCTTGGTGCTTTTTTTCATATATTGTGTTACTATTTTTGGAAATCTTTTTATTGTGGTTTTATTTCAGCTGATTAAAACACTTCAGTCTCCTATGTACCTCTTCATCACCCAACTATCATTGCTTGATATAATTCTGTCTACAGATATTCTTCCCAACCTTCTTTATATCATCTTACATGATGGATGTACCATGTCTCTTCCTGGATGTATCACCCAGTTCTTCTTATTTGCACATGCTGAGGCCTCAGAGTGCTTTATACTGACTGTGATGTCCTATGACCGGTATTTGGCTGTTTGTAAGCCCCTACATTACAACTCTATAATGAACCAATCAATTTGCATTAAATCAGTGATTACCATTTGGTTACTGGGTTTTACAATGACATTGGTTGATTCCATTTCTTTGTGCAGTCTATACTACTGTGGACCAAACATCATTCATCACTTCTTCTGTGACTATGAACCCATACTTGAGCTTTCCTGCTCCGATACTTCATGGATCCATAATCAGACATATGTAGTAGGTTTCATCTGTGTTGTAGCACCTTTTATATTAATTGTTATTTCGTATGTCTATATTGTTATAACCATACTCAAAATTAAATCAATTACAGGAAGAAAGAAAGCCTTCACCACCTGCAGCTCTCACTTGACCGCTGTGTGCATTTTTTACGGGACGCTAATTGCTGTGTATTTGATTCCAACAAAAGGTCAACTAGATATTCTGAACAAGGTCCTCTCTCTCTTTTACACTGTAATGACTCCACTGCTTAATCCGATCATATACACCTTCAGGAACAAGGACTTTAAAAAGGCTATTGAGAAAATAAAATCATAATGTAAAAAAAAAATGCAAATGTGCTAGAAAAGTAAATATTAAAAAGCCTTCTGTATGGAGAAACTAGTCGCATGCTTTGCTCGGGTGTGATTTTGGCCCATTCTTCCACACAAACAGTCTTCAAATCTTGACGGTTCCGTGGATCTCTTCTATGAACTCTGATCTTTGGTTATTTCCATAGATTATAAATATATAAGAAAAGTTCACCAAAATATATATGATATATATGAAAAACCATGTGAGAAAGTGTAATATAGAGTCCAAATGAATAAATAAAGTCCATGTGTCTCATAAATGAGTAAGATATCTTCCACTAATTGGTCCATGATGATCAACTAAAACTTACATATCTCAACACCACACCATGTGATAAACGTGCCACCACTTCCCCGTTGGGTTCAGCCTCACCTGCTTCAGTCTAGTCCTGATCCAGTCTCTGCCTAGATCCAGGGATCGCTGACCTTTTACCACTGCTGCTACTGCCTCACCAGTCCAGTTCATCAGGTGGATCTTCTCTACTCATCTGTATCAGCTACTACGGATGAGCATTGTACCCTGCAGGGTTGTAGAAAGGTACCTCGATATACACAGCCAATAGCAGTGAATCACAGGTCACTGGTGTGATGTATTGCACTCTCAGACTCAGATTTTTCAGTTTGTGGTCCAAAAATCTAAGCTCCATCTTACAAGGTTCTGTGGGCCTCTTCTATGAACTCTGATATTTAGTTTTTCCCATAGATTGTCTATTGGACTCAAGTCAGGTGATTGTCTGGGCCATTCTAGCAGCTTTCTTTTCTTTCTTTTAAAACAATTTTGAGTTTCCTTGGCTTTGTGTTTGGCTGAAGTGTCCACCCTCATTTTATCGTCATCATCCTGGTAGATGGCAGCAGATTTTTATCAAGAATGTCTTGGTACATTTTTCCATTCATCCTTTCTTCAATTACATGAAGTTTGCCAGTACCGTATGCTGAAAAACAGCGCCACACCATGATTTTCCCACCTCTAAAACTCACTGTTGGTATGGGGGTGTTTTTGGGATGATGTGCCATTTAACCAACAAAAATGGTGTGTATTATGACATCCAAAGAGTTCAATTTTGATCTCATCTGACCACACTATATTCTCCCAGTTTTTCACAGGCTTGTTTTAATGTTGTGCAGCAAACTTTAAATGAGCTTCAACATGCTCTTTCTTCAGCAATGGCGTCTTGCCTGGTGAGTGTGCATACAGGCCATGGCGGTTGAGTGCATTACTTATTGTTTTCTTTGAAACAATTGTACCTGCTAATTCCAGGTCTTTCTAAAGTGGTCCACAAGTGGTCATTGGCTCTTGGACAACTCTTCTGATAATTATTTTCACTCCTCTGTCAGAAATCTTGTGAGGAGCACCTGGTCCTTAACGGTAAATGGCGAAATCATGTTCTTTCCACTTCCAGATTATGGCCCCAACAGTGCTCACTGGAACATTTAGAAGTTTAGAAATTCTTCTGTAACCAATGTCATCAGTATGTTTTGCAACAATAAGGTTGCAAAGGTCTTGAGAGACACCAAGGTGTCACACCAGAAACATCTCATGATGGGTAACATCATGAGATGTTTCTTGTGTGACACCTTGGTAATGAGATGCCTTTTTATAGGCCATCAGTTGAGACTGAACCAGCTGATATTAATTTGCACTGACAAAGGGATTGCTTTCTAATGCCCCGTACACATGGTCGGAAAATCCGACCACAAAATCCATCAGATTTTTTCCGACGGATTTTGTCCGACACTGGTGTTGCATACACACGGTCGGACAAAGTTGTCGGAAAATCCGATCATTCTGAACGTGGTGACGTTTGTTGCCTACGACGGGACTACGTAGAGGCTAGTAGCCAATAGCTTTGGTCTTGTAATGTGATCTGAGCATGCGTGGCACTTTGTCCATCGGAATTCGCTACACACGATCGGAAAAAGTCCGATAGGACTTTGTTGATGGAAAATTTGAGAGCAGGAGATAAAACTTTGTCCGTCGGAAAATCCGACGGAAAAAGTCAGATGGAGCCTACACACGGTCGGAATTTCCGACAACATTGTCCGATAATACATTTTCCGTCAGACAATCCGACCGTGTGTACGGGGCATAATTACTGATAGATTTCAGCTGGTGTCTTGGCTTTCCATGCCTTTTTGCACCCCATTTCTTCATGTGTTCAATGCTTTTTCCCTGTGTCATTTCTTTGTATTACACATAACTTAATGTCTGAATTTATTTGTTTTGGTTTCTTTGTATGAATGGATTGCATGAGTTGTTGCAGACATGTGGTGAAAATTTCATGTCAATAGCACCTTTATGGTGACATGTTCAATGCTTATTTTACCCGCTGTATATATGTAAATGTATAAATTGTGAAATCAATGGGGTAGTTAAAACTACATTATGAGATTATAGGATGGCATTATGTGACTAGAGCAGGGTGGTTCCACAATCTTCCCACAACTCCCATCATTTTAGACAATCAACCTCTGCCTTAACACATTCCATGATGATTGGACTGAGGTGTATCTCCCTCCTGTGGGGTATGTTTCTATCACTTATCAGAGCTGACAAAGTGGCTTGGAAACACTAGTGGCTTGAAAACTTTCAAACATCACAGAACAAGTCCAGTTGAATACGACTAACTTCTACTAGCTTTACCATGGCCTGGATAAATGAGAACATTCAGAGACAATTTTAATGGTTTTAACAAACTCATAACCAATAGCAAAAAAAGACTTCAATCCATATCTATTGAAGAAATATAAATCTATAAATACTATACAGTAAACAAATAATAGTGTCTTTGTAGTTTATGCGTGCAATTTATTTCAAATGTGCAGAGACAATTGAGGAAAATAGGTGAGTAGATAAAATCTGTAACAATGAACACGGAATTCTCTGCTGCATTCAATTTAAAGTGATTATAAAGGTAAAACATTTTTTTAAAATAACAAACATGTTCTATTTACCTGCTCTGTGCAATAGTTTTGAGCTGCCCCTATCCTCCTCATCTCTCGCCCCCCCCCCCCCCCCGCACCAGCGCTCCTGGCTCCTTTTCCCCGCTTAGTGCCCTATAGTAAGCCGCTTGCTATGGGGAGGGGCACTCATGCAGGCTTGCTCCCAAGCTGCATTCTGAGTGTCCATTGACGCACACAGTGCTGTTTGGCCCTGCCCCCTCCTCACTGGCTGTGATTGACAGCAGAAGGAGCCAATGGTTCCTGTTGCTGCCTCTGACAGTGAGGAGACAGAAAGAGCAGAAATGCAATGCTGGATCAACATCAGGCTCAGGTAAGTATGGGGGGGGGGGGCTGCACATAGGTTTGCCTAGAAGGCATTAAGGTAAAAAATCTTCAGGAGAAATGCAGCCTAAAAAGAAAATATTCCTAAAAAGATTCTTAGCTTGAGATTAATTAGCAGTGCAGAACATAAATCACACAGAGTAAATGTATAAAGGTTTTTTTTTTAGATCAACTCAGCAAATAACAGAGACTAATAATTCCCCGTAAGGGTTATATTATTGCCACAAAAATATATGATGGCTGATCTGGCATTGTTTGTTTCAAAGGTAGACTTATGCCGCGTACACACGATCAGACTTTCCGGCGGACTTGGCTGTGTAGGTGGAAGCGGCGGTGGAGGAGGACGAGGTAGCCAACACTGGTTCAAAAATACAACAATGGCTGGGTAAGGCCGGTGATGTGTTGAATTCTGTCCCCCGTCGGATAGTGTCCGCCCTGTACTGCGCTTGCTCAGTACGTAGGACAAGGGGATTTCGAAAATCTCTGAAGACAAACGGCGCCTGCACGGTGAGTCCAGGTTCAAGCCACACCATCCGAGGTTCAAGCCGAGCCAAGCGAGGCCTTGCCCGAAGCGTGGGGAGCGAAGCAAGCCCGTGAGGGGCCCTGTTACTATATGCTACCGTATGTCCACTTGGATGGTGGGGCTTGAACCTGCACTCATCTTCTGAGATTTTGTGAATCTCCTTGTCCTCCGTACTGCGCAAGCGCTGCACCTGCGCAGTACAGGCCGGAGACTATCTGATGGCCGGACAGTTGTTGTCAGAACACTGGTATACATGTCTATTCTGCACAAGGTATGGACAAGTCCTGTGGAATCCATGCTTGGTTCATTTTAATGAATGTGAGCTTATCCACATTGGCTCTGGACAGGTGGCTGCGCTGTGATAACGCCCCCTGCCATGCTAAATACACGTTCAGATAATACACTGGCTGCAGGGCAGGCCAGCACCTCCAAGGCGTAAAGGGCAAGCTCAGGCCATGTGCCCAATTTGGAGACCCAGAAGTTGAAGGGGGCAGACCCGTCATTCAATACGTGTAGGCGTGTGCACACATACTGCTCCACCATGTTGGTGAAATGCTGCCTCCTGCTAATCTCAGCTGGTAGTGCTGGTTGTTGGGGCATGCTGACAAAGCTTTTCCAAAATTTGGCCATGCTAACCCTGCCTTCTGAGGTGCTGGCGGTGCCCCGGCTGTGTTGGCGACCTCTTCCTCCTCCTCTGCCTTCGCCTTGTGCTTCCACCGTACCCCCGCTGTCAGGTGGGAATGCCACCAGCAGTGCATCTACCAGCGTGCGCTTGTAGTTGCGCATCTTACGATCATGCTCCAGTGAGGTAATGAAGGACGGTACGTTGCCCTTGTAACAGGGATCCAGCAGGGTGGCCACCCAGTAATCAGCACCAGTTAGAATGTGGGCAACTCGGTGGTCGTTGTGGAGACACTGCAGCATGCAATCGCTCATGTGTGCCAGGCAACAAAAAGCTGTCCTCTGTGGGAGGTGTATCGTCTGTGTCCTCTGTATCCCCCCAGCCACGCACCAGTGATGGCCATGAGCTATTCTGGGTGCCACCCTGCTGTGAACATGGTTCCTCCTCCTCCATCTCCTCCTCATCCTCCACCTCGTCCTGCTCCAGAACTGTGCCCTTGTTGCCGGACAATTGTGTACCTGGCGTTTGTTGGTGCAGGAACCCACCCTTGTAGCCACTTGTGAATGACTGCCCTGAAAGCCTTGGAAATGATCCCGGTTCCTCCTCCTCCTCCTGTGCCACATCCTTTTCCATCATCCCCCAAAGCATTTTTTCAAGGAGGCATAGAACTGGAATAGTAACGCTGATAACGGCATCATTGGCACTAGCCATGTTGGTGGAGTACTCGAAACAGCGCAACAAGGCACGCAGATCTCGCATGGAGGCCCAGTTATTGGTGGTGAAGTGATGCTGTTCCGCAGAGTGACTCACACGTGCGTGCTGCAGCTGAAACTCCACTATCGCCTGCTGCTGCTTGCACAGTCTGGCCAGCATGTGCAAGGTGGAATTCCACCTTGTGGGCACGTCACATATAAGGTGGTGAGCGGGAAGGCCGAAGTTATGCTGCAGCGCTGACAGGCGAGCAGCACCAGGGTGAGAACGCCGAAAGTGCGCACAGGCGGCCCGCACTTTCTGCAGCAGCTCTGGCATATCGGGTAATTTTTAAGGAACCTCTGGACCACCAAGTTCAGCACATGCGCCAGGCAAGGGATGTGCGTCAAACCGGCTAGGCCCAGAGCTGCTACGAGACTTTGCCCATTATCGCACACCACCAGGCCGGGCTTGAGGCTCACTGCCACCAACCACTCATTGGTCTGTTGTTCCATGTCCCTCCACAACTCCTGTACGGTGTGGGGTTTTTCCCCCAAAGAGGAAAGTTTTGAAACTGCCTGCTGTCGTTTACCCCTGGCTGTGCTGAAGTTGGTGGTGAAGGTGTTACGCTGACCGGATGAGGATGCGGTAGAGGATGAGGAAGCGGAGTAGGAGGAGTTAGCAACAGGAGGCAAACTGAAGCGCCCTGCAATCCTCGGTGGTGGAAGGACATGCGCCAAACTGCTATCCGCCTCAGGCCCAGCTGCCACTGCATTTACCCAGTGTGCTGCTAGGGAGATATAAGGTCCCTGACCATGCTTACTGGTCCTTGCATCCGTAGTTAGGTGCACCTGGCCACAGATGGCGTTGCGCAGTGCACACCTGATTTTGTCCCCCACTTGGTTGTGCAGGGAAGGGATAGCTCGTCTGGAAAAGTAGTGGCGGCTGGGCACAACATACTGTGGGACAGCCAATGCCATCAGGCTTTTAAAACTCTGTGTCTCCACCAGACGGAATGACCGCATTTCAAAGGCCAGGAATTTTGAAATGCTGTCATTCAGTGCCAGGGATCGAGGGTGTCTAGGGGGGTACTTCCTCTTCCGCTCCAGTGTTTGGGAGATAGAGAGCTGAACGCTTCCATGGGACATTGTGGAGATGGTTGGTGACCCAGGTGGTAGTGTTGCTGGCAGATCCTCTGTTTGCGGGTTGGCAGGTGCCACTGTCACTACAGAAGTGGATGAAGAGGCAGAGACTGCAGCAGAAGAGGAAGCAGGAGGAGCCAGAGACCTTTCTTGGTTTTTGAGGTGTCTACTCCACTGCAGCTCGTGCTTTGCACTTAGATGCCTGGTCATGCAGGTTGTGCTCAGGTTGAGCACGTTTATGCCTCGCTTCAGGCTCTGATTGCACAGTGTGCAAACCACTTGTGTCTTGTCATCAGCACATTGTCTGAAGAACTGCCACACTAGGGAACTCCTTGGACCTGGCTTTGGTGTGCTCGGTGACTTGCTGCGTTGGGCAGTAGCAGACGTACTGTCTAGGGGACGGACGCTCTACTTTTGCACCCTGCTCCCTCTTCTGCTGTGCTGGTGGCTCTGTGCGACCACCGCCTCTTCCTCCAAACTACACTGGTCACCTGCATGATGTTGATTCCATGTGGGGTCGAGGACAGCAGCAGTTGGCACCTGTGTTTCGTCATCATCCGAGACGTGCTGCGATGGTCCTCCCATGTAGTCATCATGAAACATAAGTGGTTGGGCATCGGTGCACACAATCTCTTCCACTTCTGGGGCAGGGCTAGGTGGATGGCCCTGGAAAACCCTGCTAACAGAGTCATCAAAAAGCAGAAGAGACTGCTTCATGATTTGGGGCTCAGACTGCTTGGCTGATTTGCAAGCGGGTGAGGTAAAAGACTGATGGATATCGGCTGCAGGTGCCAACTCTGATCTTTCATCAGGATACTGGGTGGGAGTAAATGTGAAGGAACTGGAGGCACTGTCAGCAACCCAATCTACTATCGTCTGTACTTGCCCTAAATGTGTGTTTTTGCAATAGCAGAATACACCCAGAGTATGTAAACGGTGTATCTCACATCTACAGAAATGCAGAAAATGCTATTAAAAAAATGTTTTTGCCCTAAAAAAATGTTATTTGAATAGCACAATAGAAGAAAAATATATAAATTGTGTATCTCACACCTGCAGATATGCAGAAAACACTGCAACATTTTTTTTTTGCACTAAATGTGTGTTTTTGCAATAGCAGAATACCCCCACAGTATGTAAACGGTTTATCTCACATTTACAGAAATGCAGAAAATGCTATTCAAAAAAAATGTTTTTGCCCTAAAAAAAATTATTTGAATAGCACAATAGAAGAAAAATATATAAATTGTTTACCTCCCACCTCCAGATATGCAGAAAACACTGCAAAAATTTTTTTGGCACTAAATGTGTGTTTTTGCAATAGCAGAATACACCCACAGTATGTACAGGGTGTGTCTCACAGTAACATATGCAGGGCTGGTGCACTGAGCTTGCAGATAAAAGTTATATTTTCTCTGGCACTGGGCTCATGGCAGTGTAAAAAGACTGTGCACTGCAACCCAACCAGCTAAATCTATGTAGATCGCTGAGTTATTAGAATAGATTTCTGAATCTGGACTCCTAGATAATTTTCTCTCCCTCAAAGCAGCAACAGGAACCTTGCCCTAAACTGTCTATCTTTTCTCTCAGTGCAGTGTAAAAAGCTTGTGCACTGCACCCACACAACTAAATCTATGTAGATCACTGACTAATTAGAATAGATTTCATAATCAGGACTCCTATCATGTAATTCTCTTCCTCACAGCAACAAAAGCCTGGAACCTTTCCCTACACTGTCTAAAGCAGGGTGATGTGCTGTGCTGTGTGCCTCTAGCTTATATAGAGGCTGGGTCACATGCTGCACTGGCCAATCACAGCCATGCCATTAGTAGGCATGGCTGTGATGGCTTCTAAGGGCACACCAGTTAAAAGAATGTTGATTGGCTGCCCTGCAGCTTTTAAAAATGCGCCATTACATCGACGAACACCGGACCCGAACCCGAACATACAGTCTATTGTTCGGGTCCGGGTCCAGGACCCAAAAGTACGGTAGGGACCCGAACTTTACAGTTCGGGTTCGCTCAACCCTACTCATGACACGTCACAGGATGGCTAATGCCGCGTACACACAGTCAGAATTTCCGATGGAAACAGTCCGATGGGAGTTTTTCATCGGATTTTCCGACCGTGTGTATGCCCATCGGTCTTTTTCTGTCGGAATTTCCGACGGACTTAGGATTGAGAACCTGTTCTTAATTTTTCAGACGGAAAACCTTTTATCGGATTTTCCGATCGTGTGTATGCAATTCCGAGACGCAAAATTCTGACGCATGCTCGGAAACAGTTTGACGCATGTTCGGAAGCATTAAACTTCCCTCTTCCCCATGTTGTATGCCGCGGTGTTATTGACCGTCGGAATTTGGTGTGACCATGTGTAGGCAAGTAAGTTTGAGCGAAATTCCGTCTGAATTCCGACGGGAAAACCATCAGAGCTTTTTCCGACGAGAATTCCGACCGTGTGTACGCGGCATAACAGAGGACAGATTAAGAAATAGACTTGAAAAACGTAACACTAATAAGCCACCGGGATTAGATGGCTTGCACCTGAGGGACTTAAGGAACTCAGTCAAGTTATTGCCAGACCATTGTTCCTAATTTTTACGAACAGTCTACTGACTGGAATGGTACCAGCTAATTGGAGAAAAGCCAATGTAGCACCAATATTTAAAAAAGGGCCAAAATACATCCCTGGGAATTACAGGCCAGTTAGCCTAACATCAATAGTATTCAAGCTCTTGGAGGGGAAGATAAGGTACTATATACAAGATTTTAGTAATGACAACTGTAGCATTAGCAGTAATCAGCATGGATTCATGAAGAATCGTTCTAGCCAAACCAATCTATTAACATTCTATGAGGAGGTGAGCTGCCATCTAGATAAAGGGAGGCCCGTAGACATGGTGTATCTGGATTTTGCAAAAACATTTGATACAGTTCCCCATAAATGTTAACTGTACAAAGTAAGGTACGTTGGCATGGACTATAGGGTGAGTGCATTAATTGAAAACTGTCTGCAGTGGCGAATTCAGGGGGTAGTGATAAATGGAGAGTACTGGGAATGGTCCGGGGTGGAAAGTGGGGTCCCCCAGGGTTCTGTCCTGGGACCAATCCTATTTAATTTATTCATAAACGATCTGGAGGATGGGATAAACAGCTCAATCTCTATATTTGCGGAGGATACTAAGCTAAGCAGAGTAATAACTTCTCCGCAGGATGTGGAAACCTTGCAAAAAGATCTGAACAAATTAACGGAGTGGGCAACTACATTACAAATGAGGTTTAATGTAGAAAAATTTAAAATAATGCATTTGGGTGGCAAAAATATGAATGCAATCTACTCACTGGGGGGAGAACCTCTGTTGTCCAGTTCTGGGCACCAGTCCTCAGGAAGGATGTGCTGGAACTGGAGAGAGTCCAGAGAAGGGCATCAAAACGAATAAAGGCACTGGAGGACATTAGTTATGAGGAAAGGTTACGAGCACTGAACTTGTTCTCTCTGGAGAAGAGATGCTTGAGAGGGGATATGATTTCGATGTACAAATACCATACTGGTGACCCCACAATAGGAATAAAACGTTTCCGCGAACACATGGCAATTCACAAAAATTAGAAGAAAAGTGGTTTAACCATAAACTGCATAGAGGGTTATTTATTGTAAGAGCGGTAACGATGTGGAATTTTCTTCCCCAGGCAGTTGTTTCAGCGGATCGATAATTAAAGAAAAACTATTAGATAAGATCCTGAACGACCACAAAATACAGGGATATACAATGTAATACTAACATAATATCACACACATGGGTTGGACTTGATGGACTTTTGGACACCTTGATGGATGTTTTTTTGCTCTGAGCAGTTGGTTTTGCACAGAGCAGCCCAGATCCTCCTCTTCTCGGGTCCCCCGCCAGCGCTTCTGGAACCTCCCTCCTGCCGAGAGCAGCTTGCTATGGGGGCACCTGAGCCGCTGCTCTCTGTGTCCATACAGACATGGAGACATGACTTGGCCCTGCCCCCTCTCTCTCCTCATTGGCTCACTGACTTTGACAGCAGCGGGATCGAATGGCACCTGATACTGTCTCAGCCAATGAGGAGGGAGCGTGCCAGACAGTCAAGGCTCTCGTGCAACATCACTGGATCAAGATGGGCTGAGGTAAGTATTAGGCAGCACTGATGATGAGACACTGATTGGCAGCACTGATGGGCACTGATTGGTGGCACTGGTGGGCACTGATTGGTGGCACTGGTGGGCACTGATATGTGGCACTGGTGGGACTTGGTAAACACAGAAAGCACCACGGTGGACAGGAAGCACGAGAATGGGAGGATGTCTATGGAAGTCCTCCCATCAATTTAAGCCCACGCTGTAGCCGTCTTTTGGCTATAGCGGGGACAGCAAGTGGATAATAGGATTTTTATCCTCAAAGTAATGCAGTCTTCATATGACATTGTGGGGTTGTTCAGCAGAGAGATTGCGGGGTCACAGGGCTCTGTGGATCTGATTTATCCATATGGGGGTAGAATCTGGTTTCCCAAGAATAGCATTAAAGATATGTCTCATCATTTCCAGTAGGTCTTCTTCCTAGGTAGCCTCAGGAAGACCACAAAGTTGAATGTTTTTTCTTCAATTTCTGTTTTCAAGATCCTCCTGTACACTCAAATCACAGGATTCTACGCGGTCCATTGGCAAAAAATATTTGATGGAGCCCGTTGATGGTAATTTAGAGGCCATGTGTCTCCCAGAACATTTGCCTGCAGCAGATCATGAGCTGAAGTATCAGGTCGGTATGTTAGGTTAGTGTATTAGACTGAGCTCGGCATAGATGCGACCGCTCGGCACCATGTGAAAGCAACGCCCGGCAAATGTATTAAATTCCTTCTTCTGCTTTGTGTATACAAAAGAGCATGGGGAAGCTTATGTTCATAATGGGGATGATAGTGCCCCAAATGAACCACTATGGCTCAAAATGTATATGGTCCAGAAATATACAGACAGAACAAAAGCGAATAAGCACCTGGACCAGATGACATACACCCACGGATTCTAAAAGAATTGAGCTCTATCATATCAAAACCATTGTTTCAAATTTTTAGGGACTCTTTAATGACTGGCATAGTACCACTGGATTGGAGTAAGGCCAATGTGGTGCCTATATTTAACAAGGGGTCAAAGTAATTATAGATCTGTTTTTCAAACACAGTTTATTTTGTAAGAAATACACTTTATTGAATAAAAAAACAAAAAAGTATGATATATACACTAATATTTTTTTCTATAATATGAAAGATGATGTTATGCTGAGTAAATAGATACCTAACATGTCATGCTTTAAACGCTTATCAGGTAATTTTCTCCTTCACTGATGTGCACTGATGGGCACTGATAGGCTGCACTGGTGGGCACTAATGAGGCAACAACCTTTAGTACCCCCTAGCGTGCTGCAGGGTCTTCAGTCTCCCCATAGTGCTCCCATCCTCCAACATTGTACCTCCAGCCCCTGCCAAGCTACATTCTACCACAGTGCCCCTGCAAAGCGCCTAGCCTGTTGGAGAGACCCCATCCCCCACAGTTTCTTCCAGCCCTTTTCAGAAACCGCATTCCCTAAAGAGCCACTATGTTTTCTGCAAAGTCCCCAAACTCCCCACAGAACCCTAATCTCCCAACAGTGACACCCATCCCATCCACAGTATTCCAATATTTCAATACATATTTTGTACTCCCTTACTTCTATTATAAACTTTTTTTTTTTTTTTTACTATTGGGGTACAGTATGTTTTGATATAATTTACAAGGCCCCTATCTCAATAAGATTGAGAACTACTGCACTAGAGGACCTCTCCTTTGGGAAGTGAATGCTGAATTATATCATATTGCATAAATAGAGTTCATCCTTAAAGGAGTTGTAAAGTCAGAAGGTTATTTACCCTAATACATTCTATGCCCCCCCCCCCCCCCCCAGCACCCAATAATACTTACCTGAGCCCCCTCTCTGTCCAGCATTGTCCACAAATCCCTTGGCCATCTGGGCTCCCTCCTGATTGGCTGAGACACAGCAGCTGTGCCATTGGCTCCCGCTGCTGTCAATATAAGTCAGTTAGACATTAAGGAGAGAGAGGGGTGGGGCTGAACCGCAGCTCTATGTCTGAATGGACACATGGAGCTGCAGCTCGGCTCGGGTGCCCCCATAGCAAGCTGCTTGCTTTGGGGGCACTCGACAGGAGGGAGGGGCCAGGAGCAGCAAAGAGGCACCCGAGAAGAGGAGGATATGGGCTACTCTGTGCAAAACCAACTGCATAGAGCAGCTAAGTATATTTGTTATTTTTATTTTTTTTAAAAGAGATTTTACAATCACTTTAAGTATTCATTTATTTAATAATGTGTGTCAAGAGAGACGCAATTCCTGAAAGAATTACATACACTTTAATTAGCAATGTAGAAAAAGCACACCAGAGCAGCAAATGTATAAAAAGGCTTCAAATCAACATATTAAATCACTCAACCTATTGATTTTATGGTATATCATTTTTTACGTGTATACATATTTTTACTGATCTGACAATGCTTGTCTGGGATAATCAAAGTAAGCTATTACATCCGGACATCATATCTGAACAGATACGTGGAATTGAGGTATGCAACAATTGTTTAGAGATATGTAAAAAACGAGAGCTATTGGCATAGACATAGCATAATATATATTTCACAACCTCTCTCTCACCATCCAATTTCCCAGGCCATTCCTCATCATTCTTCTGCAATTTCCATCTCAGCTGTTCCATTGATTCAGAAATTAAGCATCTTATAATATAATTCTTCACATTTTGCTCCAGTAATACAACTACAACTGTTTCTAAGGAAGAACACATCTGTGTAATTTTTCTGTCTATCTACTGCATTTTCTTTCATATTTTCTTACTACAGTAAAACCTTGGTTTGAGAGTAACTTGGTTTGAGAGGGTTTTGCAAGACAAGCTATTTTTTTTAAAATAAATTTTGACTTGATATACAAGCAATGTCTTGATATACAAGTAGCGTCATGTCACAACTGAGTATAAAACAGAACAGAGGCGCCTCTAAGTGTAGCAATATGGTTACATTACATTACATTTAATGAAGGTACAACATTTATCAACTCACATGGTTGATGATTAAAATCGGCACATCCAAGTATGCAGGCATCCGGGGTAAAGATGTCCACACAGACCGTCCTCACTGCCATTGACGTTGCCCCTTCCACGCTGCGCTCCACGAGCGGTTCAATCGCTCTACTCCAGGGTAGTCTTCCCTGTCACGATTGCAGACTGACAGCGGTGAGAGCCGGCGGTGTTGGGGATGGCAAAAGGTTACATTTTCAGAGATGTAAGAAAAAATGGCTAAAAGGGTACCGTGAGGATGTTTTTTTTCCCCAGTTCTTTTGAATCTTTTTATTAGGGCCTCTTCATATATTTAAAGCAATATTAAACCCAAAACCAAAAATTTATTATGTTGCACCTTACCAATCATTTTTTTAAAGTAGAACTATAGGAAACAAATATATATATTTTTGGGGGGATAGAGTAATGGAGGTTTATAGCCCCTGTAATTTTTTGCCACCTGTGTCGCTTTGAGGAAATTTACCTTCAACTCCTATCCCAAAGCCAAATAGGAAGTGAGAGGAAATCCCTGCAAATTATGGGAATTCCTTGGGTCCCTTAGAACACCAAAACTAGTGTCCCCATGGAAAGATCCCCCCTACTACTTTCTGGGGACAACCCAAAATTTGGGATTTTATTTCATTTTTACTTTCAATGATAATGGTAAACAGGACAAAATGAGAGGATCAGAGGGTGAATCTCCTTAACCACATGCCGACCGCGCTATAGTCGAAATACGGCTACAGCGCGGTCGGGTTTCCCTGAGTGGCCGTCCTACGGACGTCCTCCCAGAAACTTGCTCCCGCGCGCCCACTGGGGCGCGCACTCGGGAACATCCGTGACCGCCGGGTCCCGAGGACCCGGTGCTTCACGGATCACGGTAAACAGCCGCTGATAGCGGCCGTTTACCACGTGATCGCTCCGTCAAATGACGGAGCGATCACATGTTCACAAACCGGCGTCACGTCATGACGCCGGTTCCTCCCTTCCCTCTCTGTACCGATCGGTACAGAGAGGAGAGAAGCGGAGAGGGGGAGAGACGGGACCAGCGCTGTGGGCTGGATGTGTAGTGCCCACAGCGCTGGTCAATACACTGCCACCGCTGTGCAATGCTCTGCCATGCTGTGCCACCACTGTGCAATGCTCTGCAACCAACCACTGTGCAATGCTCTGCCACCGCTGTGCAATGCTCTCCCACCACTGTGCAATGCTCTGCAACCAACCACTGTGCAATGCTCTGCCACCGCTGTGCAATGCTCTGCCACCACTGTGCAATGCTCTGCAAACACTGTGCAATGCTCTGCCACCACTGTGCAATGCTCTGCCACCACTGTGCAATGCTCTGCCACCACTGCAATGCTCTGCAACCACTGTGCAATACTCTACCAACACTGTGCAACACTGTAATACTCTGCCAATACTTGCCAATACTCTGCCAATACTCACCAATACTCTGCCAATACTCTGCAAATACTCTGCAATACTCACCAATACTCACCAATACTCACCAATACTCTGCCAATACTCGCCAATACTCTGCAATAATTTTTAATAGAAACAAAGAATTTTTTTTTTTTTATTACCGAACTTTCAGTATTTTTTGATTTATAGCGCAAAAAAAAAAAAACCCAGCGGTGATTAAATACCACCAAAAGAAAGCTCTATTTGTGTGAAAAAAAGGACACAAAATTAATTTGGGTACAGTGTTGCATGACAGAGTAATTGTCATTCAAAGTGTGAGAGCACCGAAAGCTGAAAATTGGTCTGGTTAGGAAGGGGGTTTAACTGCCCAGTGGTCAAGTGGTTAATGGGGGGGGGGGCAGTGGTGGCAATACAATACAAACCTGACTGGTGTTCCAATCCCTCTCCACTCTATCCAACACTAAAAAAAAGTTTTGCATCTAATTATACTTTCATGTCGCATACACTCGATTGGATTTTCGGACAGCAAAAGACCGATGAGAGCTTTTCATTGGAAAATGCGACCATGTGTAGGCTCCATCGGAATTGTGATGGCCAGCAAAAATTTGAGAGCATGTTCTCAATTTTTCTGACGGAAATTCCGATCGTCTGTAGCAATTCCGACGCGCATAATTCCTACGCATGCTCGGAAACAATTGGACGCATGCTCGGAAGCATTGAACTTAATTTTTTCTCAGCTCGTCGTAGTGTTGTACGTCACTGAATTCTTGACGGTCGGAATTTGGTGTGACCGTGTGTAGGCAAGACAGTTTGAGCGAAATTCCGTCAGAATTCCATCAAGAAAACCATCAGAGCTTTTACCGACCAGAATTCCCATCGTGTGTAAGCGGCATTAGGCTTTTTTCCTCTCTGTTTTCACCTGGCAATCTGGCCAGCAATGCACTTCCTGTATTAGTGAGGAGCAACTCTTGAGGAATGAGAACAGGAGGCACTGTCAATCTTGGGGGGGGGGGGGCGGTTAGTGTTAAATGTATTATAAGGTTCCGATACACTGACAAATTGAAACCAATCTCCTGCTCACACTTTACAATCAATTACAGCAAACAGTGTTTTTCCTTTTGGGATAAAAGTTTTGCATGAATAAATAAAAGCTGATCATTTTAATCACCCCTGCCTGTGTTATGTGGTTTGTCTCATTCATGTAAACTGATACATTCAGCTGGGGAGCTTGATCTTGTGAAAAATAACAGGCTTGCTGGCTGGCTCACCAGATTAAACTAAATGAAAGAAAGCCTAAAAAAAAGAAATTAAAACAGCCATCATACCGAAGAATTGGTAAGCTGCAATATAATACATTTTTTTTCTTGGGTTTAATACTGCTTTAGACCCCTTTCACATGGACCTTCCAGTGTCTTCTATGGAGCAGCGGATGTCAGCGGAAACATGTCTGCTGACACTCGCTGACATCTGATCAGATCCTGTCTGCCAAAAGCAAACGGGTGGTGGTCCTATTCCCCATCTATACGGCAGATCGGATCAGATGGCATTGGATGGAAATGGCTGTCCATGTCCATCTGATGCCATCCATTCCTATCCGATTGCCCCATAGGGGAGAGTGGGACTGTGTCTGCTCTGCATAGCGAAGTGGACATGGACCTGTCATCTGCCTGCTCAGGGGGGGTCAATGGAGAAGTTCCCTGTTGAGCAAGTGGATTCTGCTTCACAGAAGTGCCCTTGTGAAAGGGGCCTTAACCACTTCAGCCCCGGACCAATTGGCAGCCAAAGGACCAGGCCCCTTTTTGCGATTCGGCACTGCGTCGATTTAACTGACAATTGCGCGGTCGTGCGACGTGGCTCCCAAACAAAATTGGCGTCCTTTTCTAAGGGATTGCTTTCTAATGCCCCGTACACATGGTCGGAAAATCCGACCACAAAATCCATCAGATTTTTTCCGACGGATTTTGTCCGACACTGGTGTTGCATACACACGGTCGGACAAAGTTGTCGAAAAATCCGATCATTCTGAACGTGGTGACGTTTGTTGCCTATGACGGGACTACGTAGAGGCTAGTAGCCAATAGCTTTGGTCTTGTAATGTGATCTGAGCATGCGTGGCACTTTGTCCATCGGAATTCGCTACACACGATCGGAAAAAGTCCGATAGGACTTTGTTGATGGAAAATTTGAGAGCAGGAGATAAAACTTTGTCCGTCGGAAAATCCGACGGAAAAAGTCAGATGGAGCCTACACACGGTCGGAATTTCCGACAACATTGTCCGATAATACATTTTCCGTCAGACAATCCGACCGTGTGTACGGGGCATAATTACTGATAGATTTCAGCTGGTGTCTTGGCTTTCCATGTCTTTTTGCACCCCATTTCTTCATGTGTTCAATGCTTTTTCCCTGTGTCATTTCTGTGTCATTTCTTTGTATTACACAAAGCAGCTTTTAAAAATGCGCCATTACATCGACGAACACCGGACCCGAACCCGAACATACAGTCTATTGTTCGGGTCCGGGTCCAGGACCCAAAAACCCAAAAGTACGGTAGGGACCCGAACTTTACAGTTCGGGTTCGCTCAACCCTACTCATGACACGTCACAGGATGGCTAATGCCACGTACACACGGTCAGAATTTCCGATGGAAACAGTCCGATGGGAGTTTTTCATCGGATTTTCCGACCGTGTGTATGCCCATCGGTCTTTTTCTGTCGGAATTTCCGACGGACTTTGGATTGAGAACCTGTTCTTAATTTTTCAGACGGAAAACCTTTCTATCGGATTTTCCGATCGTGTGTATGCAATTCCGAGACGCAAAATTCTGACGCATGCTCGGAAACAGTTTGACGCATGTTCGGAAGCATTAAACTTCCCTCTTCCCCATGTTGTATGCCGCGGTGTTATTGACCGTCGGAATTTGGTGTGACCATGTGTAGGCAAGTAAGTTTGAGCGAAATTCCGTCTGAATTCCGACGGGAAAACCATCAGAGCTTTTTCCGACGAGAATTCCGACCGTGTGTACGCGGCATAACAGAGGACAGATTAAGAAATAGACTTTAAAAACGTAACACTAATAAGCCACCGGGATTAGATGGCTTGCACCTGAGGGACTTAAGGAACTCAGTCAAGTTATTGCCAGACCATTGTAATCTTTACGAACAGTCTACTGACTGGAATGGTACCAGCTAATTGGAGAAAAGCCAATGTAGCACCAATATTTAAAAAAGGGCCAAAATACATCCCTGTGAATTACAGGCCAGTTAGCCTAACATCAATAGTATTCAAGCTCTTGGAGGGGAAGATAAGGTACTATATACAAGATTTTAGTAATGACAACTGTAGCATTAGCAGTAATCAGCATGGATTCATGAAGAATCGTTCTAGCCAAACCAATCTATTAACATTCTATGAGGAGGTGAGCTGCCATCTAGATAAAGGGAGGCCCGTAGACATGGTGTATCTGGATTTTGCAAAAACATTTGATACAGTTCCCCATAAATGTTAACTGTACAAAGTAAGGTACGTTGGCATGGACTATAGGGTGAGTGCATGAATTGAAAACTGTCTGCAGAGGCGAATTCAGAGGGTAGTGATAAATGGAGAGTACTGGGAATGGTCCGGGGTGGAAAGTGGGGTCCCCCAGGGTTCTGTCCTGGGACCAATCCTATTTAATTTATTCATAAACGATCTGGAGGATGGGATAAACAGCTCAATCTCTATATTTGCGGAGGATACTAAGCTAAGCAGAGTAATAACTTCTCCGCAGGATGTGGAAACCTTGCAAAAAGATCTGAACAAATTAACGGAGTGGGCAACTACATTACAAATGAGGTTTAATGTAGAAAAATTTAAAATAATGCATTTGGGTGGCAAAAATATGAATGCAATCTACTCACTGGGGGGAGAACCTCTATTGTCCAGTTCTGGGCACCAGTCCTCAGGAAGGATGTGCTGGAACTGGAGAGAGTCCAGAGAAGGGCATCAAAACGAATAAAGGCACTGGAGGACATTAGTTATGAGGAAAGGTTACAAGCACTGAACTTGTTCTCTCTGGAGAAGACATGCTTGAGAGGGGATATGATTTCAATGTACAAATACCATACTGGTGACCCCACAATAGGAATAAAACGTTTCCGCGAACACATGGCAATTCACAAAAATTAGAAGAAAAGTGGTTTAACCATAAACTGCATAGAGGGTTATTTATTGTAAGAGCGGTAACGATGTGGAATTTTCTTCCCCAGGCAGTTGTTTCAGCGGATCGATAATTAAAGAAAAACTATTAGATAAGATCCTGAACGACCACAACATACAGGGATATACAATGTAATACTAACATAATATCACACACATGGGTTGGACTTGATGGACTTTTGGACACCTTGATGGATGTTTTTTTGCTCTGAGCAGTTGGTTTTGCACAGAGCAGCCCAGATCCTCCTCTTCTCGGGTCCCCCGCCAGCGCTTCTGGAACCTCCCTCCTGCCGAGAGCAGCTTGCTATGGGGGCACCTGAGCCGCTGCTCTCTGTGTCCATACAGACATGGAGACATGACTTGGCCCTGCCCCCTCTCTCTCCTCATTGGCTCACTGACTTTGACAGCAGCGGGATCGAATGGCACCTGATACTGTCTCAGCCAATGAGGAGGGAGCGTGCCAGACAGTCAAGGCTCTCGTGCAACATCACTGGATCAAGATGGGCTGAGGTAAGTATTAGGCAGCACTGATGATGAGACACTGATTGGCAGCACTAATGGGCACTGATTGGTGGCACTGGTGGGCACTGATTGGTGGCACTGGTGGGCACTGATATGTGGCACTGGTGGGACTTGGTAAACACAGAAAGCACCACGGTGGACAGGAAGCACGAGAATGGGAGGATGTCTATGGAAGTCCTCCCATCAATTTAAGCCCACGCTGTAGCCGTCTTTTGGCTATAGCGGGGACAGCAAGTGGATAATAGGATTTTTATCCTCAAAGTAATGCAGTCTTCATATGACATTGTGGGGTTGTTCAGCAGAGAGATTGCGGGGTCACAGGGCTCTGTGGATCTGATTTATCCATATGGGGGTAGAATCTGGTTGCCCAAGAATAGCATTAAAGATACGTCTCATCATTTCCAGTAGGTCTTCTTCCTAGGTAGCCTCAGGAAGACCACAAAGTTGAATGTTTTTTCTTCAATTTCTGTTTTCAAGATCCTCCTGTACACTCAAATCACAGGATTCTACGCGGTCCATTGGCAAAAAATATTTGATGGAGCCCGTTGATGGTAATTTAGAGGCCATGTGTCTCCCAGAACATTTGCCTGCAGCAGATCATGAGCTGAAGTATCAGGTCGGTATGTTAGGTTAGTGTATTAGACTGAGCTCGGCATAGATGTGACCGCTCGGCACCATGTGAAAGCAACGCCCGGCAAATTTATTAAATTCCTTCTTCTGCTTTGTGTATACAAAAGAGCATGGGGAAGCTTATGTTCATAATGGGGATGATAGTGCCCCAAATGAACCACTATGGCTCAAAATGTATATGGTCCAGAAATATACAGACAGAACAAAAGCGAATAAGCACCTGGACCAGATGACATACACCCACGGATTCTAAAAGAATTGAGCTCTATCATATCAAAACCATTGTTTCAAATTTTTAGGGACTCTTTAATGACTGGCATAGTACCACTGGATTGGAGTAAGGCCAATGTGGTGCCTATATTTAACAAGGGGTCAAAGTAATTATAGATCTGTTTTTCAAACACAGTTTATTTTGTAAGAAATAACTTTATTGAATAAAAAAACAAAAAAGTATGATATATACACTAATATTTTTTTTCTATAATATGAAAGATGATGTTATGCTGAGTAAATAGATACCTAACATGTCATGCTTTAAACGCTTATCAGGTAATTTTCTCCTTCACTGATGTGCACTGATGGGCACTGATAGGCTGCACTGGTGGGCACTAATGAGGCAACAACCTTTAGTACCCCCTAGCGTGCTGCAGGGTCTTCAGTCTCCCCATAGTGCTCCCATCCTCCAACATTGTACCTCCAGCCCCTGCCAAGCTACATTCTACCACAGTGCCCCTGCAAAGCGCCTAGCCTGTTGGAGAGACCCCATCCCCCACAGTTTCTTCCAGCCCTTTTCAGAAACCGCATTCCCTAAAGAGCCACTATGTTTTCTGCAAAGTCCCCAAACTCCCCACAGAACCCTAATCTCCCAACAGTGACACCCATCCCATCCACAGTATTCCAATATTTCAATACATATTTTGTACTCCCGTACTTCTATTATAAACTTTTTTTTTTTTACTATTGGGGTACAGTATGTTTTGATATAATTTACAAGGCCCCTATCTCAATAAGATTGAGAACTACTGCACTAGAGGACCTCTCCTTTGGGAAGTGAATGCTGAATTATATCATATTGCATAAATAGAGTTCATCCTTAAAGGAGTTGTAAAGTCAGAAGGTTATTTACCCTAATACATTCTATGCCCCCCCCCCCCCCCCAGCACCCAATAATACTTACCTGAGCCCCCTCTCTGTCCAGCATTGTCCACAAATCCCTTGGCCGTCTGGGCTCCCTCCTGATTGGCTGAGACACAGCAGCTGTGCCATTGGCTCCCGCTGCTGTCAATCAAAGTCAGTTAGACATTAAGGAGAGAGAGGGGTGGGGCTGAACCGCAGCTCTATGTCTGAATGGACACATGGAGCTGCAGCTCGGCTCGGGTGCCCCCATAGCAAGCTGCTTGCTTTGGAGGCACTCTACAGGAGGTAGGGGCCAGGAGCAGCAAAGAGGCACCCGAGAAGAGGAGGATATGGGCTACTCTGTGCAAAACCAACTGCATAGAGTAGGTAAGTTATTTGTTTTTTTTATTTTTTTTAAAAGAGATTTTACAATCACTTTAAGTATTCATTTATTTAATAATGTGTGTCAAGAGAGACGCAATTCCTGAAAGAATTACATACACTTTAATTAGCAATGTAGAAAAAGCACACCAGAGCAGCAAATGTATAAAACGGCTTCAAATCAACATATTAAATCACTCAACCTATTGATTTTATGGTATATCATTTTTTACGTGTATACATATTTTTACTGATCTGACAATGCTTGTCTGGGATAATCAAAGTAAGCTATTACATCCGGACATCATATCTGAACAGATACGTGGAATTGAGGTATGCAACATATGTTTAGAGATATGTAAAAAACGAGAGCTATTGGCATAGACATAGCATAATATATATTTCACAACCTCTCTCTCACCATCCAATTTCCCAGGCCATTCCTCATCATTCTTCTGCAATTTCCATCTCAGCTGTTCCATTGAGTCAGAAATTAAGCATCTTATAATATAATTCTTCACATTTTGCTCCAGTAATACAACTACAACTACAACTGTTTCTAAGGAAGAACACATCTGTGTAATTTTCCTGTCTATCTACTGCATTTTCTTTCATATTTTCTTACTACAGTAAAACCTTGGTTTGAGAGTAACTTGGTTTGAGAGGGTTTTGCAAGACAAGCTATTTTTTTTAAAATAAATTTTGACTTGATATACAAGCAATGTCTTGATATACAAGTAGCGTCATGTCACAACTGAGTATAAAACAGAACAGAGGCGCCTCTAAGTGTAGCAATATGGTTACATTTAATGAAGGTACAACATTTATCAACTCACATGGTTGATGATTAAAATCGGCACATCCAAGTATGCAGGCATCCGGGGTAAAGATGTCCACACAGACCGTCCTCACTGCCATTGACGTTGCCCCTTCCACGCTGCGCTCCACGAGCGGTTCAATCGCTCTACTCCAGGGTAGTCTTCCCTGTCACGATTGCAGACTGACAGCGGTGAGAGCCGGCGGTGTTGGGGATGGCAAAAGGTTACATTTTCAGAGATGTAAGAAAAAATGGCTAAAAGGGTACCGTGAGGATGTTTTTTTTCCCCAGTTCTTTTGAATCTTTTTATTAGGGCCTCTTCATATATTTAAAGCAATATTAAACCCAAAACCAAAAATTTATTATGTTGCACCTTACCAATCATTTTTTTAAAGTAGAACTATAGGAAACAAATATATATATTTTTGGGGGGATAGAGTAATGGAGGTTTATAGCCCCTGTAATTTTTTGCCACCTGTGTCGCTTTGAGGAAATTTACCTTCAACTCCTATCCCAAAGCCAAATAGGAAGTGAGAGGAAATCCCTGCAAATTATGGGAATTCCTTGGGTCCCTTAGAACACCAAAACTAGTGTCCCCATGGAAAGATCCCCCCTACTACTTTCTGGGGACAACCCAAAATTTGGGATTTTATTTCATTTTTCCTTTCAATGATAATGGTAAACAGGACAAAATGAGAGGATCAGAGGGTGAATCTCCTTAACCACATGCCGACCGCGCTATAGTCGAAATACGGCTACAGCGCGGTCGGGTTTCCCTGAGTGGCCGTCCTACGGACGTCCTCCCAGAAACTTGCTCCCGCGCGCCCACTGGGGCGCGCACTCGGGAACATCCGTCACCGCCGGGTCCCGAGGACCCGGTGCTTCACGGATCACGGTAAACAGCCGCTGATAGCGGCCGTTTACCACGTGATCGCTCCGTCAAATGACGGAGCGATCACATGTTCACAAACCGGCGTCACGTCATGACGCCGGTTCCTCCCTTCCCTCTCTGTACCGATCGGTACAGAGAGGAGAGAAGCGGAGAGGGGGAGAGACGGGACCAGCGCTGTGGGCTGGATGTGTAGTGCCCACAGCGCTGGTCAATACACTGCCACCGCTGTGCAATGCTCTGCCATGCTGTGCCACCACTGTGCAATGCTCTGCAACCAACCACTGTGCAATGCTCTGCCACCGCTGTGCAATGCTCTCCCACCACTGTGCAATGCTCTGCAACCAACCACTGTGCAATGCTCTGCCACCGCTGTGCAATGCTCTGCCACCACTGTGCAATGCTCTGCAAACACTGTGCAATGCTCTGCCACCACTGTGCAATGCTCTGCCACCACTGTGCAATGCTCTGCCACCACTGCAATGCTCTGCAACCACTGTGCAATACTCTACCAACACTGTGCAACACTGTAATACTCTGCCAATACTTGCCAATACTCTGCCAATACTCACCAATACTCTGCCAATACTCTGCAAATACTCGGCAATACTCACCAATACTCACCAATACTCACCAATACTCTGCCAATACTCGCCAATACTCTGCAATAATTTTTAATAGAAACAAAGAATTTTTTTTTTTTTTATTACCGAACTTTCAGTATTTTTTGATTTATAGCGCAAAAAAAAAAAAAAAAAACCCAACCGTGATTAAATACCACCAAAAGAAAGCTCTATTTGTGTGAAAAAAAGGACACAAAATTAATTTGGGTACAGTGTTGCATGACAGAGTAATTGTCATTCAAAGTGTGAGAGCACCGAAAGCTGAAAATTGGTCTGGTTAGGAAGGGGGTTTAACTGCCCAGTGGTCAAGTGGTTAATGGGGGGGGGGGCAGTGGTGGCAATACAATACAAACCTGACTGGTGTTCCAATCCCTCTCCACTCTATCCAACACTAAAAAAAAGTTTTGCATCTAATTATACTTTCATGTCGCATACACTCGATTGGATTTTCGGACAGCAAAAGACCGATGAGAGCTTTTCATTGGAAAATGCGACCATGTGTAGGCTCCATCGGAATTGTGATGGCCAGCAAAAATTTGAGAGCATGTTCTCAATTTTTCTGACGGAAATTCCGATCGTCTGTAGCAATTCCGACGCGCATAATTCCTACGCATGCTCGGAAACAATTGGACGCATGCTCGGAAGCATTGAACTTAATTTTTTCTCAGCTCGTCGTAGTGTTGTACGTCACTGAATTCTTGACGGTCGGAATTTGGTGTGACCGTGTGTAGGCAAGACAGTTTGAGCGAAATTCCGTCGGAATTCCATCAAGAAAACCATCAGAGCTTTTACCGACCAGAATTCCCATCGTGTGTAAGCGGCATTAGGCTTTTTTCCTCTCTGTTTTCACCTGGCAATCTGGCCAGCAATGCACTTCCTGTATTAGTGAGGAGCAACTCTTGAGGAATGAGAACAGGAGGCACATCAGACAGTAGCATTGTCAATCTTGGGGGGGGGGGCGGTTAGTGTTAAATGTATTATAAGGTTCCGATACACTGACAAATTGAAACCAATCTCCTGCTCCCACTTTACAATCAATTACAGCAAACAGTGTTTTTCCTTTTGGGATAAAAGTTTTGCATGAATAAATAAAAGCTGATCATTTTAATCACCCCTGCCAGTGTTAAGTGGTTTGTCTCATTCATGTAAACTGATACATTCAGCTGGGTAGCTTGATCTTGTGAAAAACAACAGGCTTGCTGGCTGGCTCACCAGATTAAACTAAATGAAAGAAAGCCTAAAAAAAAAGAAATTAAAACAGCCATCATACCGAAGAATTGGTAAGCTGCAATATAATAAATTTTTTTTCTTGGGTTTAATACTGCTTTAGACCCCTTTCACATGGACCTTCCAGTGTCTTCTATGGAGCAGCGGATGTCAGCGGAAACATGTCTGCTGACACTCGCTGACATCTGATCAGATCCTGTCTGCCAAAAGCAAACGGGTGGTGGTCCTATTCCCCATCTATACGGCAGATCGGATCAGATGGCATTGGATGGAAATGGCTGTCCATGTCCATCTGATGCCATCCATTCCTATCCGATTGCCCCATAGGGGAGAGTGGGACTGCGTCTGCTCTGCATAGCGAAGTGGACATGGACCTGTCATCTGCCTGCTCAGGGGGGGTCAATGGAGAAGTTCCCTGTTGAGCAAGTGGATTCTGCTTCACAGAAGTGCCCTTGTGAAAGGGGCCTTAACCACTTCAGCCCCGGACCAATTGGCAGCCAAAGGACCAGGCCCCTTTTTGTGATTCGGCACTGCGTCGATTTAACTGACAATTGCGCGGTCGTGCGACGTGGCTCCCAAACAAAATTGGCGTCCTTTTTTTCCCACAAATAGAGCTTTCTTTTGGTGGTATTTGATCACCCCTGCGGTTTTTATTTTTTGCGCTATAAACAAAAATAGAGCGACATTTTTGAAAAAAATGCAACATTTTTTGCTTTTTGCTATAAGAAATATCCCCAAAAAATATATAATTTTTTTTTTTTTTTCTCAGTTTTGGCCGATACGTATTCTTCTACATTTTTGGTAAAAAAAATCGCAATTAGCGATTATTGATTGGTTTGCGCAAAAGTTATAGCGTTTACAAAATAGGGGATAGTTTTATAGCATTTTTATTAATATTTTTTTTTTACTAGTAATGGCGGCGATCAGCGATTTTTTTTGTGACTGCGACATTATGGCGGACACATCGGACATTTTTGACACATTTTTGGGACCATTGTCATTTATACAGCAATCAATGCTATTTAAATGCATTAATTCCTGTATAAATGACAGTTGTAGTGAAAGAGTTAACCACTAGGGGGAGGGGAGGGTTTATGGGCTTTGACATGTGTTTGTTTTTTTACATTAGGGGGCGGGGCTGACGTCTGATGTCATTGATCGGCTTTCCCGATGACCGGGAACAGCCAATCAATGACAGGCAGAGTAGGAAGCGCGGGGAGAGGTTTGTTTACACATACCTCTCCCCGTTCTTCAGCTCCGTAACCCGATCGCAGGGCACCAGCGGCGATCGGGTCCCCTGGTCCCGCGGCCGGGGTCACGGAGCTCCCGACCGGGTCGCCAGCGCGCCGCTGGCGCGCGCGACCCACGAGCAGTTAATTAAAGGGGATGTACAGGTACGTGCTTTTGCCTGCCCGTGCCATTCTGTAGACGTATATCTACATGAGGCGGTCGGGAAGCGGTTAAAGATCTGTTGAACAGAAATGGCTAAACATTGATCAAAATGTTGCCGGTCCTTCCTAAACCTGCTGAATTTCGAATTATCTTTGGCCAGCCTAAGGCAGGCTCTATTTATCTTATATATCTTATCTTATAACATGGAACTTTGTAGAATTGTTAAACTTAACTGGATAGTAACATCTTGTAAAAGGATGTTGACAAAATGGAATCTTGGATGGATAAGATAGCCAGACCAAAAACAGTTTGAGATGAGGGAGGTTCCCCATGACATGTGTAGGTCTTGTTTGATCAAATAATTACAGTATGTATTTTTATGTTCTCTTACTAGGTAATCGATCACAATAATTTAACCTATGTTGTACTGATAGGATTTCCTCATCTTAAATGCACCAAAATGCTGTTTTTCATGGTCCTACTTTTCATATATTGCGTTACTATCTCTGGAAATATTATTATTGTGATTTTATTTCTTCTGAGTAAAACACTTCAGTCTCCCATGTACTTCTTCATCACCCAACTATCATTGCTTGATATTATTCTGATTACAGATATTCTTCCCAACCTTCTTTATATCATCTTACATGGTGGATGTACCATGTCTCTTGCCAAATGTATCATCCAGTTTTCCTTTTTTGCCCATGCTGAGGTCTCAGAATGTTTTCTCCTAACTGTGATGTCCTATGATCGGTATTTGGCCATCTGTAAGCCCTTATATTACAACTCTATAATGAACCAATCTATTTGCATTAAAATGGTGTTTACAATTTGGTTACTGGGATTCAAAATGGCGTTGGTTGATTCAATGTCTTTGTGCAGTCTTTACTATTGTGGACCAAACATCATTGATCACTTTTTCTGTGACTTTGAACCCATACTACAGCTATCCTGCTCTGATACTTCATGGCTCCATATTCAGACCTTTGTAATAGGTTTCTTCTGTGTCGTAGCACCTTTTATAATAATTGTTATTTCGTATATCTATATTGTTTTAACCATCCTCCAAATTAAAACAATTACAGGAAGACAAAAAGCCTTCACCACCTGCAGCTCTCACTTGACCACAGTGTGCATTTTTTATGGGACGCTAATCGCTGTGTATTTTTTTCCAACAAAAGGACAACTAAATATTCTGAGCAAGGTCCTCTCTCTGTTTTACACTGTAATCACTCCATTGCTTAATCCAATCATATACACATTTAGGAACAAAGATTTTAAAACTGCTACTGAGAAAATAAAAACATATTTTAAATAAAATCTTTCATCTATTCTAAAGAAAAATGCAAATATAAAAGATGAGTAAAAAAATAAATAACAATAATTTTTATTATGCTGGATCCCAATTTGCCATATCTATGTAAAATTGCAAAAAAAAAATAGCTTTGGACGGGGTGGCCCATTGTTCACAGGCAACAAGAGAATCAGTGGGTGTAACCCTTCCATATGCAGGCCATAATTTGAGGACTGCTATTCAACACAAATTTAAAACCATGTTTGAATGGTTTGGGTTCAGATTTCAAGACTATTAGCTTTGCGGTTTTAGATTTATGTTGAATAGCAGTCCTCAAATTATGGCCTGCAAGTTGGTTAGAGCTCACCACTTTCTGTCACTGGGCCTCTGAACTGAGAAGGCCTCTGTATCCTTTGGTGTTTTCGATTGCCCATGGGAGGTAGTCAGTTTATCTACTGTGGAAGCAGGTTTCATTACCCAGCAATGTATTTTAGGTAAATGCCAAGTGGTCTTCTACCTGACGGAATTTCAATCCATCAATGGCCACCTTTACTGTATGTATGTTAAATTAGTAAGGCCCTGTGCATCATCTCTCCTCCCAGAATATAGCTGGTAGCAAAGCCCAAGACTGCCGTCCTGGTTTAAGTTATTTGTTGCCTTGTTAAATAAAATGCTTTATGGACTACACTGCTTCAGTTTGTATCCTTGTTAAGAACCCAATAACATCTAGGTTGACATTTCCAAGATGAGTGTGACATTAACCTACATTCCATAACTAGCAACACACACAGGTTCACACTGTTAGTTATCAGATAGACAAGGCTGGTACTTACAGATCTGGCCACCACTAATGTTCGGGAACCAATTAGTGTTGAATCTGATCATGTGATCAACATATCAGCTATGACATGCTGATCACATAAGGATTGGTCATAACCTCTCAGAGCTCCAGCTATGGAGCAGCTTTTTCTAGATGTACTTTAACCACTTCGCCTCTCACACCTTTTCACCCGCTATGGACTGGAGCAAATTTTACAATTCTGTCATGGACCTGTTTGTTCGGCGATAACTTGGTCATTATGTAAGAAAACAAGGTAAACTATGCTTTCTTTTCGTGATATTTTATTGCAACATTTATTTTTTTTTTTCAAAATACTTAGGTAAAATCTAAAAACTTTTTTTTGTAGTGTTAGGTTACAAATAAATAGTGTTACTGCAGATAAAAAGTACATTTTATTCTGTAATTTGTCTGGTTTCAAATGGGACTAGAATTATGATTCTGGTAAAAGCATTACAAAGTTATTTTTTTGCAATTATTCACTTTTTTATGTATCCATATACACTATATTATCAAAAGTATTGGAATGCCTGCCTTTACACGTACATTAACTTTAATGGCATCCCAGTCTTAGTCCGTAGGGTTGTCCACATCAGTGTCTGACCTCACAAATGTGCTTCTGGAAGAATGGTCAAACATTCCCATAGACACACTCCTAAACCCTGTGGACAGCCTTCCCAGAAGAGTTGAAACTGTTATAGCTGCAAAGGGTGGGTCAACTCAATATTGAACCCTACAGACTAAGACTGGGATGCCATTAAATTTAATGTGCGTGTGAAGGCAGGCAGGTGCCCCAATACTTTTGGTAGTATAGTGTATGTTAAAAGTGTAAAAATATTAATAAACAAAAAAAAAAAAAAGTTTAAACATTAATGGTTAGAAAATTAGAACATTTTAAAATAACAGAAGAAAAATCAGCAGGGAATTATAATTAAATGGCGAGAATAAGGTAAAACTAAGGTTTAATAAGGGGTTAAACTGAAGAACATTTTATATAAACATTTGTTTTAGTGGTCAGGCTTTAACTGACATAATCTACAGATTGACATTCATCCCTTTGGTCTGCAGATGAATAAACAGAATGATACAAAAGTAACAATATGTTACATTGTATCTTTCTGTAGCTTCTGAGCAAGTGTTATTTATAAACACTGTTTGACTGTTTATATTTTTTTGTCAGCTGAAGCTGTCAACCTCCTCTGAGTGCACAACAATGCCGGCTTTAATTAATCAATTGTTGTTTTACTGGGAGGGGAGCCCTGGCACATCCTGTGTAAACTGATGACATTTTTTTGTAACACACCCAAAGTCTGCAACTAAATAATAAAAGGAAAATAAACCTTTTTTTTAAAAAACATTTCTCTATTTTGCCGCCTATAATTAAAGCTAAACTCCAACTTTGCTATCACTTGTCCAAGATATGGAAGTATTCACTTGCATTTTTCATCAGGTGTAAAATAGACTAATTTTCCTTGTACATTATAAAGGTTGGCATAAAATTCACACAAGGCTTTTGTAATAAGAGGATTAGCTTGTACCAAGTAGGCAGCAGGGGTTTGAACCTTGGAAATAAAGAAGGCAGATTTATTCTCCTGTAAGGAGCATGCTTGCATCTTGCCCTATTTGTAAATCATCTGAGAAACTAATTAAAAAGCATTCTTTGAATCCAGGTCGAACAATGATTTAAGCCCTTCCCTCTTCTGCATCCAGATCAGATCAGCCACCTGTTGCAGTAATTCCACAAGCCTCTGACCATGTTCCTTTTTCCTTCTGGTAACTAGTCCAATTAGTTTGTCTCGCATGGTGGCTTTATGCCCCTCCCAAATGATGGTGACAACTCTGATGAGGCATTATCTGCAAAATAATGAGTTAAAGAGGTTGAAAACTGAGCCAGGTCAACAGGATCAGAAAGGAGAAAGTCATTCATTTTCTAGTTGTTTTGACATTGAGGTAAGGTAGGCAGGGACATACGGATTAAAACAGGAACATAATCGAAGAGAAAAGCAACAACTATTGAAGCCAAGCACAGGAAAGGTAGGTAGAAATGGTCTTAAAAATAGCATCTATTCTAGAGTAAGGGTCAAGTGTCTTAGATTAGTAAGAATATTCACATAATTTAGGGTGTAGAATCCTCCAGACATCAATTAGCTGGGCATTAGGAACATATGATATCATAGCCATTTACAGGATATAGAGGAATGATCCTGTGAAGGCATCTTTACATCTCCTGACAAAATTATTAATCCAGAGGCAAATTCTTTCAGTTTGGTTAGGATTTGAGAAAAATATGAAGGTTGATTTTGATTAAGACAATAAACATTTACCAGAGTGTAACAAGTCTTATTAATGGTTTCTTGAAGGAACAAGAATCTCCTGTGATCATCAGCAAGCATTTTGTTTAGCGTAAAGGAAATGCTCCTGTGAAATCCAATGGTCAATCCCTTAGCATTGTTGGTACCTGAAAGGCCATAAAACCAGGTTGGGTAAAATGAGGAGTTAAGTCTAGTCAAGATATAATGAGTTAAATGAGTTTCCTGTAGAAACACAATAGAACAGGCAGAGCGTTTCAACTCTGAGAATTCGGTGATGCTTGCATGAAGTATTTAAGCCCCTAACATTATATTATATTAACTGTAAGGTCACCATGGGGGAGTAGAAGCAGACCCTTTAGGCCATTGTAGTCACATGCATCTGAAGAAAAGAAAAAGAGAAAAAAAAAGCAAAGAAAAAAAGGGGGGGGCAGGAAAAGAGAGGGGGAATAATCTTAGCAAAACACAAATCTATAGCAAAATGGAATATATGTAGCTTAGCTACACCACACATGACACGGCAGTGGACCCAAAGGGAAACAGGTTGCCTAGAAACCCCAATACACTGCAAAAAAAAACAGTGCAAAGGGTCCAAGGACCCCTGGCCCCAACACGGGTGGGGGCGTCTCCAAAAATAGAAATGCAGAGATCATACAGCATAGGGCATAGAGGCCCCAGCCAAGGGGCCAATAGCACAGTACAAGGCATGGGAACAATATAAACTTACCAAGTGAATGATAATTCACAGAACCATATAATGGTCAACATGACTGTAATGAAGACCTCAATCAATTGTTAGACTAAACATGTAACAGCACACATATTAGACAAAAAACAAGCAAGTCAGAGGTGCTGTAAAGAGGCCTTTAGAGTATCTACTGTGAATGGTGGGACATATTCTGTAACGGAAGTAAAAATGAAAAAATAAAGTAGCCAAAATTATTCCAGAGATACCATAAAGGCCGAGGAGAGATCTCAGGCCTGGAGTGCTCATGAGTTTCTTTTTAGAAGAACTCTTCTTCCAAAGGGATTCCAGGGTTGAAGAAAATATAGGGATCCCTTCCTGCCATCTCCGCAGGGCAGGGGGATCAATTTTAAGAGCTGTTAGGGAGATCTTCAGGGAACCGGAGAGTGGTGGATTGGTCATTCTTCATGGCGATCAGGCAGGAGGAAAAGCAGTTTAGTATAACCACTTGCTTTTTGGGCACTTATGCCCCCTGCCTGCCCAAGCCAATTTTCAGCTTTCAGCGCTCTCACTTTTTAAATGACAATTGCGTGGTCATGCAACACTTTATCCATATGAAATTTGTATAATTTTTCACACAAATAGAGCTTTCTTTTGGTAGTATTTTATCACCACTGGGTTTTTTATTTTTTTGCTAAACAAACCAAAAAAGATAGAAATTTTTGAGAAAAAAACAAAACAAAATATTTTTCATATTTTGATATAACATTTTTTAAACAGGTAATTTTTTTCCTTCACTGATGTGCACTGATGAGGCTGCACCGATGGGCACTGGTCAGGAGGCACTAATGAGCTGGCACTGATAGGTGGTACTGATAGGTACAGATAGGTGGCACTGATAGGTGGCATGGAGAGGTGGCACTGATAGGCAATGATAGGTAGAACTTATGGGCACTAATAGGTGGCATTGTTGGACACTATTGGGAGGAACTGATGGGCACTGGTAGGTGGCACTAATAGGCAGCACTGATGATGAGACACTGATTGGCAGCACTGATGGGCACTGATAGATGGCACTAATTAGCAGCACATGCAGGCTCTAAGGGGACCAATGTCCCTCAAATTCCTCTAACAGAAGCCACTGCTTTTTATTTTCCTTCACGCTGATAGCGTGAAGAAAAGAAAACAATAACCGGCATCTGTTTATTTCTGTGATCAGCTGTCATTGGCTGACAGCTGATAATGTGGTAAAGGGCCTGCTGTGATTGGCCCTTTACCCAATCTATGATCCGATTCATGGACTCGTCGATCACAGAGAGCACCGCGGTGTGAGAATGGGAGGATGTCTATGGAAGCCCTCGCAGAAATTTAAGCCCACGCTGTAGCCGTCTTTTGGCTATAGCAGGGGCGGCAAGTACATAATAGCATTTTAATCCTCAAAGTAATGCAGTCTGCAAATGACATTGCAGGGGTGTTCAGCAGAGAGACTGCGGGGTCACAGGTCTCTGTGGATCTGATTTATCACTATTGGGGTAGAATATGTTTGTCCAAGAATAGCATTAAAGATACCTTTTACCATGTCCGGTAGGTCTTCATCCTTAGCAGCTTCAGGAAGACCACAAAGTCAAATGTTGTTTCTTCAATATTTGTTTTCAAGATCTCCCAGTTTATAGAGGGCAGCCCTGTGGACTATTGTGAGCTGTGTCACGTGGTCCTGTAGCTCTTCGATGGCCTCCTCATGGGCACCCTGGGGCTTCTCAGAATCTTCAACCTGGATCAATAAGTGGAAGAGGTCGGGGCGAACATCTCTTTCTTGATTGATTTTTCTAAGCTCTAATACATGCCTGCCAGTTCACACTTCAATTTAAAGATGACCCTTTTAGGTCCCTGGTCATCTGAACAGTCTGAGCCAAAGGAAGAGGCCAGTGAACTCTGATATGTGGAAGGAACGTGAAGGAAGGCAGACCTTCTCAACCTCAGAGATCGGACCTGTACTATCGTCTCACAGGAATCTGCTTGGTCCGTCACCAAAAAACATTTGATGGAGCCCGATGATGGTATTTTAGAGGCCATGTGTCTCCCAGAACATTTGCCTGCAGCAGATCATGAGCTGGAGGATCAGGTTGGTATGTTAGGTTAGTGTATTAGGCTGAGCTCAGCTTAGATATGACCGCTTGGCGCCATGTGAAAGCCACGCCCGGAAAATTTATTAAATGCCTTCTTCAGCTTTGTGCATGCAAAAAAGCATGGGGAAGCTTATGTTCATAATGGGGATGACATTGACATTGCCCCCGGCCTTCTTCTGGCTGCCTTCCCAGGTCCTTGGTTGGTTTTCCCGTCTCAACCCCCGGGGAGACACTATTTTGGAGATCCCACCAGCTTCCATGTAGAGGTTGGATCCAGCCATGTGACAGAGGTGTAAGTTACTGCACCTGTTACTATTTCTTGACAAAAAAAAAATATTTTTTGTTCAGAAGGGCACTATTAATAATTGATGTTTCTTTACAGTATATTATCCTATTACACTCCTGGTGAGTGGCTGCAACGTCATGAAACGCGTCAAGTGCTATTTAATACCAAGACACATCTGGTTTATTATGTGTATATGCATATATCCTTTATGTATTTTTTTCACTATTCATGTCTGTCATGTTAACTCAACCATGCTATGAACCTTGGAAATAAACCAACTATGCCATGCTATGTGCAGTGTAATTCCAGTGTAAGTCATGTGACTACCAAATTATGTGATACTATGTTTTTTCAAGAGTTTGAACAAATTTTAGATTGTAATAAATAAATAAATAATCTTATTTATATTTATATATATATATATATATATATATATATATATATATATATATATATATATACACACACGTATGTACTTATTCTCATTGTATATGCTATTGTGGGCCTCATTCAAAGTCCCAAGCTCCTTTTCTGTCCTGCAACTTACAACAGGGATGGAGGTCTTTTGGCTGTACTAGGTCACAGCTACCTTCACATTTTTTTTCTATAGGGCATCTGCTAAAATACAGTGGTGTAGCTGTTCCTTTGCATGTTTGTCACACTTAAGTGTTTCGGAACATCAAACCAATTTAAACAATAGTCAAGGACAACACAAGTAAACACAAAATGCAATTAGTAAATGAAGGTGTTTATTATTAAAGGTGAAAAAAAATCCAAACCATCATGGCCCTGTGTGAAAAAGTGATTGCCCCCTAAACCTAATAACTGGTTGGGCCACCCTTAGCAGCAACAACTGCAACCAAGCGTTTGCGATAACGTGCAATGAGGCTTTTACAGCGTCCTGGAGGAATTTTGGCCCACTCATCTTTGCAGAATTGTCCTAATTCAGTTACATTAGAGGGTTTTCGAGCATGAACGGCCTTTTTAAGGTCATACCACAACATCTCAATAGGATTCAGGTCAGGACTTTGGCTAGGCCACTCCAAAGTCTTCATTTTGTTTTTCTTCAGCCATTCGGTGGTGGACTTGCTGGTGTGTTTAGGATCATTGTCCTGCTGCAGAACCCAAGTTCGTTTCAGCTTGAGTACACGAACAGATGGTCGGACATTCTCCTTCAGGATCTCTTGGTAGACAGCCGAATTCATAGTTCCTTTTATCACGGCAAGTCTTCCAGGTCCTGAAGCAGCAAAACACCCCCAGACCATCACACTACCACCACCATATTTTTCTGTTGGTATAATGTTCTTTTTCTGAAATGCAGTGTTCCTTCTACGCCAGATATACTTGGACACACACCTTCTAAAGAGTTCCACTTTTGTCTCATCGGTCCACAGAATGTTGTCCAAAAGTCTTGGGGATCATCAAGATGTGTTGTGGAGAAATTGAGACGAGCTTTGATGTTCTTTTTGCTCAGCAGTGGTTTTCTCCTTGGAACTCTGCCATGCAGGCCATTTTTGCCCAGTCTTTTCCTGATGGTGGAGGCATGAACGCTGACCTTAACTGAGGCAAGTGAGGCCTGCAGTTCCTTGGACGTTGTTGTGGGGTCTTTTATGACCTCTTGGATGAGTCGTCGCTGCGCTCTTGGGGTAATTTTGGGCGGCCGGCCACTCCTGGGAAGGTTCACCACTGTTCCATGTCTTCGCCATTTGTGGATAATGGCTCTCACTGTGGTTCGCTGGATTCCCAAAGCTTTGGAAATGGCTTTATAACCCTTTCCAGACTGATAGATCTCAATTACTTTCTTTCTCAATTGTTCCTGAATTTCTTTGGGTCTCGGCATGATGTGTAGCTTTTAAGGATCTTCTGGTGGACCTTACTGTGTCAAGCAGCTCCTATTTAAGTGATGCCTTGATTGTGAACAGGTGTGGCAATAATCAGGCCTGGGTGTGGCTAGAGAAATTGAACTCAGGTGTGGACAACCACAGTTATAGTATGTTTTAACAAGGGGGGCAATCACTTTTTCACACAGGGCCATGATGGTTTGGATTTTTTTTCACCTTTAATAATAAACACCTTCATTTACAAATTGCATTTTGTGTTTACTTGTGTTGTCCTTGACTATTGTTTAAATTGGTTTGATGTTCCGAAACACTTAAGTGTGACAAACATGCAAAGGAACAGGAAATGAGGAAGGGGGCAAACACTTTTTCACACCACTGTATGTATATTAGTGTGTGTGTGTGTGTGTGTGTGTGTGTATATATATATAAACATTTAGGGGTTCTAAGTATTTTTCTAGCAATAAAAGGTAGATTTTTACATGTAGGATCTAAGTGTCAGAATTGGCCCGATACAAAGTGGTTAATACAACAACATACCAATTAAAAGTTTTGTTCGCCATATGGCCAAAATGTTGTGGACACCTGACCCTCACATCTACCTGCATGACCAAAACAATATTGACATCTCTTCACCTTTGAAGGACACTTTTAATTCTACAGCATACAAAGACATTTTAGATCACTTGTCACTTCTATTATTGGGACCTTTTCTGTTCTAGTACAACTTTTTCCCTGTTCACAAAGTTAGATCCATAAGGACATAGTTGATTTGTTGGTATGGAGCAACTCAGGTGGCTCAGGTGGCCTCAACCCAAAAGAACACCTTTGGGGTGGATTGGAATGCCAATCATGAGCCACATAATCGCCTGATCTTAAAATTTTATTTTTGGCCATATGGGCACACATTCCAATAGACACACTCTAAAATCTTAAGGGAAAACATTACAGAAGAGTGGAGGCTGTTACATTTACAAAGTGGGGGCCAAATCCAAATTAGTGCTTATGGTGTCCAACAAGCTTATATAGGTAGGGCAGGACTTAGGGTGGTGGGGGCCCCTGGGCTTGAGTCACTTTCGGGCCCTACCTTCTATACATTACCGGCATATAACACGCGCCAGCGTATAACACGCACCCCAAGTTTAGGAGGGAATTTTAAGGAAAAAAACTTTTAGGATGGAGGTTTAGGGGAAAAAAATACATTTAAATGCCCATCAATGCAGCCTTATCAGTGTCCATCTGCAGCCTTGTCAGTGTAGCCTTGTCAGTGTCATTTGCAGCCTTGTCAGTGTCATTTGCAGCCTTGTCAGTGTAGCCTTGTCTGTGTCATTTGCAGCCTTGTCAGTGTAGCCTTGTCAGTGTCATTTGCAGCCTTGTCAGTGTAGCCTTGTCATTTGCAGCCTTGCCCCAGTGTCATTTGCAGCCTTGTCATTGCAGTCTTGAAGTTTAAAAATGGCGCTGAGAGGACCCGAGAGCCGCTGAGATACAGAGGAATCTGTATCTCGGCGACTCTCGGGTCCTCTCGCAGTCCCGAGCGGAGCCGAGAGTACTCGGCTCAGCTTGGCTCACAGACATCCCAACCTGCAAAAACTAATTTCAGGGAGGTGACGCAACACAACAATATGCAGCCTATGTCACACATATACACCTCATATCACTCACATACAGCCTATGTAGGCTGTGTGTGTGAGTGATGTGGGTTGTATATGTGTAAGACACACTACAGGAGATGGTCAGAGACTGCAGACATGGTACAAGAGATGGTTAGAGACTGCAGACATGATACAAGAGATGGTCAGAGACTGCAGACATGATACAAGAGATGGTCAGAGACTGCAGACATGGTACAAGAGATGGTCCAAGACTGCAGACATGATACAAGAGATGGTCAGAGACTGCAGACATGATACAAGAGATGGTCAGAGACTGCAGACATGATACAAGAGATGGTCAGAGACTGCAGACATGATACAAGAGATGGTCAGAAACTGCAGACATGATACATGAGATGATCAGAGACTGCAGACATGATACGAGAGATGGTCAGAGACTGCAGACATGATACAAGAGATGGTCAGAGACTGCAGACCTGACACAAGAGATGGTCAGAGACTGCAGACCTGACACAAGAGATGGTCAGAGACTGCAGACACGATACAAGAGATGATCAGAGACTACAGATATGATACAAGAGATGGTTAGATACTGCATTTATGGTTGAACTCAGTGTACAAAGTATTGCAGGGCTGTGCCACTCTATTTAAACCAGCTCTGCAAGATCGAGTCAGTAATTCCTCTTTGAAAAGTACAACCAAGTGACAAGGCAGCAGCACATTTAATTTCCAAAATACATTTTTTCTTACAAACAGTGATCTGGTCAGGATTAGTGAAGGACAGTAAACAGTTAATGTGAAACTTCTAGCCTGAATCAGCAGTAAATCCTTCACAAAAAACATCAAACTATGCAGCACACACAGAGCTCTGGCTAAATAGCTGAGCTGAAATGGTTAACAGCCAGCCATGTGTGACCCCTCACTGGACACAGAATGCAGGTGGGCTGCAGGGTCTTCCAGAGATCTTATCAGTGCAGTGTGCAGCTACAAAAATAAAAAATAAAAGATTACAGAGGGAGGGGGAGGCTGATCAGTAACATTGCACTGCCTGAAGACATACATTTCTGGAAGACACTGTCCAGCCAGCATTACATGTGACTGTGCAGCGCTCCCCACCATCTTCTCTCCATTCAGCCAGAATGATGTGTGTGCTCAGTGCTGCAGGATTTTGCTGTGGTCAGGTCATACCTTCCTCTGCTATGTCCTCCTGGGGCTTCAGGTACTGTGTATCTCCCTCCCGGCGCCCCCATTCCGCACCTGTGTAGTCAAATGTGGCGGGCTGGAGAGGGCAAGGGTTACACTCTGTCTTCTGCACGATACACTTGCTCCTCCAGCCCTCGCTGTTAAGCCACATACACACGGTCGGACAATCCGACCACCAAATCCATTGGATTTGGTCCGACGGATTTAGTCCGACACTGGTGTTGCATACACACGGTCGGACAAAGTTGTCGGAAAATCCGATCATTCTGAACGTGGTGACGTTTGTTGCCTACGACGGGACTACATAGAGGCTAGTAGCCGATAGCTTTGGTCTTGTAATGTGATCTGAGAATGCGTGGCACTTTGTCCATCGGAATTCGCTACGCACGATCGGAATTGGTGTGATCGGACTTTGTTGTCGGAAAATTTTTAGAGCAGGAGATACAACTTTGTCCGTCGGACAATCCGATGGAAAATGTCCGATGGTGCCTACACACGGTCGGAATTTCCGACAACATTGTCCGATAGGACAGAATCCATCGGAAAATCCGACCGTGTGTATGGGGCTTAAGACATTTCCTCAGCCCCACCTCCTGTTCACAGCACATCCCCTGCCACCGCTTCTCTCTCTCGATTGCTGTTCCAAAGCTCCTAGCAGCTGACAGTGGCCCTCTCCCGCAAGTTGCATACACTCAGATATGTATCTCGGCGGGGCCCGCAGGGCCCCCTATTGGGCGAGGCCCATGGGCTTGAGCCCAGTCAAGCCCAATGGTAAGTCCGGCCCTGTATATAGGTGTGATATCCACAACATGTAGGTCATGTAGAGTATTTCCATTAGGAAAATCATCATTGAAGAGGTGATTTTGTTATTCTGTTTCAAATCTTACTTTATTTCATTTTCACATCTTGACAAACATAAAACTTTGCAGTTACATGTATTATAAAAAAAAGATATAATGAGAAAAAAAAACAAAATAATTCAATTAAAAAAAAAAGAGATTTTGACAAGGTCTCTCCCGTCCTCCCTCCTCTCCCCTCCCTCTCATATCATCCGCAGCAATAAGGACGACATCCTATAGTCTCTCCATTTTTGCCAAGTTTCGTTTATGTGATCTTTGGGATCCTCCTCCTTTATAATCCTCTCTTCCAGTGAACGCATATCATCCATTTCTATGATCCATTCCTCAATTGAGGGTGCTATATTGTTTTTCCATTTCCTTGCTATTACTGTTCTAGCTGCGGTTAAACAGTGTTTTAGTATCCCTTTTCTTATCTTTTTAATCGTACCTGGTATCATTGATAAAATAGCGATCTTTATTTCTGGTTGTATGTTTATATCTGTCATCTCGCTATATATCTTAAATATTTTTTCCCAGAATATGTACACTTTTGGGCATAAAAACCAGATATGTGACATAGTCCCGGTTGCTTTTTGACATCTCCAACAGGTGCTATCATTTTCTACATTAATTTTATACAGGTCAATTGGGCATTTATACCATCTCACTAGTAGTTTGTAGTTTCTTTCCTGATGTCTATTGGATAGAGACATTTTGTGTGTTAGTAAAATTGCTTTGTCCCATTTCTCTCTGGGTATGGCCTCTTCCATCTCCTGTTCCCATTTTCTTACATATTTTAACTCTTGTGTGTTATTGTTTGAAATTAAATATTTATATATGTTGGAAAGATTATGTATGGGTCTTTGTTCTTGTAATAATAATGTTTCCAGTGTTGTGGGTGTTCTGTCCAGTATTCCTGTTTTCTCAAGAGTATTTATATATTCCTGAAGCTGTCTGTGTTGTATCCATTTGTGTGCATGTTCTCTACCCATGTCTTCTAGTCGAATAAGTTTTTTGTTCTCCATTGTTTGTACTATTCTGATGTTGTCTTTTTTCTCCCATTTTAAAAAGGTTCTGGATTCATTTGCTGGGGGGAAATCGGGATTGCCGAAAAGGGGTGTCATTGGGCCTATATATGATGACCCTATTCCCCTTTTCATCAGTCCGTCCCATGTTTTCAGTGTTGCTTCAATCAAAAATGGCATTTCTTGTCTTAATGGTCTATTCTCTTTTTTTATCCATGGTAGTATTTTTAAATTTATATTCATAATTTCTTCCTCTAGTTCCACCCATTGTTTAGTTCCTTTATTATGAAACCAATCCAGAATCCTGGTGATCAGGGATGCCTTAAGGTATGTGGATAAATCCGGAAGAGCCAAACCCCCGTCTTTTTTAGATCTTATAAGTGTTTCCCTGCTGACTCTTGCTGGTTTACCCGCCCAGATGAAGCTGCCTATCAGTTTTCGTAGAGTATTCAATATGTTTTTGAGGGGAAATATTGGAACTGTTTGGAATATATATAGTATTTTGGGAAGTATGTCCATTTTTATAATATTTATACGCCCTGTCCAAGAGAAAATCCCTTTGTTGTAGTTTTGAAGTAGTTTCGTTATTTTTTGTATTAGTGGGACATAGTTGTTTTCTTGGAGTTTTCTGATGTCATTGGGGATAAATATTCCTAGGTATTTAATAGTACTATTTTGCCATTTAAAAGAGAAATTCCTTTTAAGAGTATCAACAGTGTTTGTAGTAAGTGAAATGTTTAAGGCTTCCGTTTTATTATAATTAACTTTGAAGTTACTAACTTCAGCAAAGCGTTTGAATTCTTTTATTAGATTGGGTAGCGTCACTATGGGGTTTGTAATATATAATAATAGATCATCTGCGTATCCTGAAAGTTTATATTCCTGATCTTTTATTCTAATTCCTTGTATATCCTTATTTATCCGGATTGCTGTCATCAGATGTTCCATAGTTAAAACATATATCAGTGGGGATAAGGGACATCCCTGTCTGGTTCCGTTTCGTATTGTTATCGTGTCTGATAATTCCCCATTTGCTCGAATTTTGGCCGTTGGATTCTGATATAGAACCAGAATCTTTTCTAATAATCTAGGGCCCAGTCCCCATTGTTTCAATGTCTCTTCAAAGAATCGCCATCCCACCCTGTCGAACGCTTTTTCAGCGTCTACTGCCAATAGACAGGATGGGATGGCGTGTCTTTTCGCATATTCGACTAATGTCAAAGTTTTAAAGGTGTTATCTCTCGCTTCTCTTCCCTCCACGAATCCTACTTGGTCTAAATGTATCGTTGTTGGTAGTTTAGGGGTAAGCCTATTGGCTATAACTTTAGAGTAGATTCGGAGATCTATATTCGTCAGGGAGATCGGTCTATAGTTTCCACATAGTGTATGGTCTTTATCGGGTTTGGGTATGAGAGATATATATGCCTGCATACTTTGTGATACAAATGGCTGAGCTATAGATACAGAGTTAAATGTGCGTTTTAAAACTGGGATAAGCAGGTCTTTGTATAATTTATAAAAGCGTGGGGTAAATCCGTCAGGCCCTGGGCTTTTACCTATTGTCAGTGAATCTATTACTATTTGTATTTCCGTTTCTGAGAATTCATTCTCAAGTTGTTCTATATCGCTATCAGGTAGTGGTGGTATCGGGGTTTCTGTTATGTATTGTTTTACCTTTTGATCAAGGTCTTCTAGGTTTTGTTTTGTTAGTCGGTTAGGTAGGTTATATAACCCAGAGTAAAATGTATGGAAAGTTTCCATAATCTTTTTGGGATCATACGTCAGTTCCCCTGAGTCTGTTTTAATTTTGGGAATTGATGTAGTTCTTGTTTGTTGTTTTAAAGCTCCAGCTAATATTTTACCTGGTTTATTCTCTTGATGGTAATATAGGGCGCGATTTTTGTCTCTAATTCGAAGTGATTGTTCATTCAATATCGTTCTCAACTCTACTCTTTTATCCGAAAGGACCATTAATGTTTCTCGTGTTGTATTCTGTTTATGGTGTTTCTCTAATGCCGAAATTTCTTGTATCAATTCTTTTAACCTATTGTTTTTCATTTTTTTTAATCTAGACCCATGTTTAATAAGGAGGCCCCTTATTATACATTTAAGGGCTTCCCATTGATTTGGGAGTGATGTATTATCTTCTATGTGGTCTGATGTAAAGTTCAATATCGCGGAAGCAATTTCAGTTCTACAGGATTCATCAAATAGTAAATTATCATTTAATTTCCATGTACCTCTAGGCATACTTTTATTTATTGTATCTATAGTTAGGTAGATGGGTGCATGGTCTGACCATATGAAATTCCCTATCTCGGGGGTAGAGGTTGTTGCAATCGCCGAGGAGTTTATCAAAAAGTAATCCAGTCTATGGTATGTATCGTGTACCTGGGAGTAAAATGTATAGTCTTTTATACTTGGATTTGTTATTCTCCATATATCTATTAGTTGGTATTGTTCTAGTAGTTTTTTAAATGCTCTTTTCTCACTTTTCTTTTGAGGTCCTGTCTTTGATGTGGTATCCATATTTCGATCTAGAACAAAATTGAAGTCTCCTCCAATTATGATTGTCCCTTCTGCTTTAATCATCATCTTTGTTAGTAGTTGAATGCCTGTTTTAATTTGATCTATATTTGGTAGATAGATATTAATAAAAGTGTATATCTGTCCGTATATATTCAGCTTTAGCAATAGTGCTCTGCCCTCTCGACTTGTCCATTTTTCTAAAACCTGATGAGGTATTGAGTTATGAATTACTATTGAGACCCCTCTGGATTTTGAATATGGGTATGTATCGTGATACTAGTTGGGATATTGTCTATTTTGTATGTTTGGTAGTTGATTTGTACGGAAGTGCGTTTCCTGGAAGAGAATAATTCCTACATTTTGTTTCTGGAGAGAATATAAGATTTGTGATCTCTTAGATGCTACATTTAGTCCCCTTGTATTGAAAGAACAAGCTTTAATAGCTGTCATATTTCGACAATAGGGGGTCTAGAGGAGGGAAGAGGGAGAGAGCAAAAAGGGGGGGGGAGAGGGGAAGAGGGAGAAGGAAGGAGAGAGAGAAAAGAAAAAGAAGAAAAAAGGAAGGGAGAAGAAAAAAAAAAAAAAAAAAAAAATTAATTTTTTTATTCTTTTATATTTTTTATTCTTTTAAAAAAAAAGCTTCTCTTCTGTAGTTCACGTTCACTCGCACTAAGAGTCAAATGCTCTTTGGTGTTCTACTCACTTGAGATTAAAACTTTCATACTTTATCACTCTCTAAATGACTCGTTGAGTCTACCCTTACAATGTAAGTTCCCTAATTGGGGGTATATAGGGTTGTGCCCCAAAAAAAAAAAAAAAAAAAAAATTGTGCCCCTATTCATACTCAAATGATTCTGGTCTTTTCCCTGATCACTTCTAATATTAACATTATTTCCTCTTTATCTATTACATATCCGCAGTGTATATTGTGATGGTTACTGTTTGTACCCTATTCCTAAACCTCCCTCTTTTCTCCCTCCCCTCACCCTCCCATCTCCCCCTTCTCCGGAAAAAGAAGGAGAGGGGAAAAAAAAAAAAAAAAGGGGAGAAGGGGGGAAATTATGTATCTCTTTCCCTTCTTTTTCCCCCTCATTTCATTCTGAAGAGATTTAATATATCTGGGCCACAAGGGCAGTTCTATCAGAGGGAGTCCCAAGTGGTTGAGGAATTCTTGTAGATCTTCAATACTCCGAAACACCGTCTTCTGGCCTTCTTGGTACACTATTACTTGAAAGGGGGATCCCCATTTATAAAGGAATCCCTTCTCTCTCAATAGCTCCAGTAGTGGTTTTACCGCTCTTCTCTTATTTAATGTATGTTTAGATAGATCTTGTAAAAATATAAGTTGAGCTCCCTCATACTTGAATTCCCTTTGTGTTCTTGCTGCTATCATTATAATTTCTTTGGTTTGGAAAAAATGTATTCTACATATTATGTCTCTAGGTCTCGTTTGATTGGGATCTCTGGGTCCTTGAATTCTGTGTGCTCGATCGATCTCTATTGCTGTTGTCTCAGGTTGTTGTAATAAAATATTAAATATATGTTGTAATATTTGTTTCAGATTCTCGGTGTCTACTGATACTGGAAGTCCTCTTATTTTTATATTATTACGTCTATTCTTATTCTCGAGTTCATCTGTTGAATCTCTTATTTGTTTTATTAATCGATCGTGTTCTATTATTTTTTCTTCCAGGGTAAGTGTTTTCTGGTCGATCGTCAGGATTTTGGCATCTATGATATTCATATGCTCTTGGGTGTCTATTAAGGATACCTTCAATGAATTTATTTGCTCTTTATATGTAGTCTCTAATCTATAGACATAATTATCCATATCCTCTTTAGTTGGTAGTGATTTTAAGTGTGTCTGTATGTCCCAGTTGGGATTGTTTGTTGATCTCGTTGTGTCCATTATGGGATATTGTGTACTCCCTATGGGGCTATTGTTGAGTGGGAGCTCTGGGCTCATACTGGGTGAAGCAAAATGCAATTCAGTGGAAGTCTCTGCGTCTTGTTGTGGCGATATTAATGGCTGTTTGAAAAACCCCTTTATATCTGAGTTCTGTGCAGAATGTGGCTTAATCTGATTTTTTGTTGTTCCACCTGTGGATCCTCTCTTTGTTTTCTGAGTGTGTGTACTTTTTGGTGGCATCCTTATAGAGTTTTTATCTGTTTCAAAGTAGTAGATGGAAAGCAAACAACCAAAAAAAAAAAAAAAAAAAAAAAAAAAAAAAAAAAAACCCTTTTCCTCTCAAGAGAAGTGTATATTCCACTGATCATATATTGCATATATATATGGAATGTTGTTCTCTCCCGGGTTGCACTATCTTCACCCCCAATTTAAATCCTTTTTTAGCCGTCCATTTTTCATTAGGTTAAACTTCCTTTTTTTTTCTTCTTTTTTTTCCTTTCTTTTCAAAACTCTTTATTGTACTCTGTATTCTTTGTTAACTGTGAGGTCTTTCTCTCTACAGGAGGGTTATATTTGGGTGTTTTTCTGCTGGTTTCTGTAGGTCCCACTAACACATATCCAAAGGGAAAAAGAAAAAGGAAAAAAACGGGGTTTTTTTGTCGGTCCCCTCCGCTTTACCTTTAGTCTGTAGGGTATATGAGATAGGGTACTTATCTGCTGGTTCCGTTAGTCCTGTACAGTCACTCTAGGGATTCCCTGTGGAGACCTCCGCCTCATGTAGTCTTCACAGCGGTGGTTGCTGCAACATTGATCTGTTGTGTTACCTTCCCAGGCAGTTTGGTATCTCCGCGTGCGACGGGCCGTCGAATCCACACGGTTTGTATGGCGTGTATCCCGTTCGGTATATCCCGGTTTCGGCCGAAGGGGGGTCTTTAGTCAGCACTCTGGGGACGCCTCGTTCCCATCACTGCAGGTAAGAGATCGCTGGGACAACATGTAGGTCATGTAGAGTATTTCCATTAGGAAAATCATCATTGAAGAGGTGATTTTGTTATTCTGAATAAAGCTCTCTCCCTAGCTCCACCAGTGCGGTTGTTGTGATGTCAGAACTGCCTGAACTACAGAAGGGTATTAAAAAGACACACAGACTGTTTTCCTCTACAGCTACCAAGACTGCATGAAATTGTGGATTATAGACTACAAGGACAAATTGAACAAGAATGAAATAGACCAGGTGTTCCTTACCACCAAGCCTTATGCCCTGTACACACGGTCGGAAATTCCGACCACAAAATCCGTAAGATTTTTTCCGACGGATTTTGTCCAACACTGGTGTTGCATACACACGGTCGGACAAAGTTGTCGGAAAATCCGATCATTATGAACGTGGTGATGTTCGTTGCATATGACGGGACTACTTTGTCCGTCGGAATTCGCTACACACGAACGGAAAAAGTCCAATAGGACTTTGTCGTCGGAAAATTTGAGAGCAGGATCTCAAACTTTTTCCGTCTGAAATTCTGACGGAAAAAGTCAGATGGAGCCCACACACGGTTGGAATTTCCGACAACATGGTCCGATAGGACATTTTCCGTCAGAAAATCCGACTGTGTGTACGGGGCATTAGTGTGCTGCCAGACTTAAGTCTCCCTCCTTTTGGATGTCCCGCCAGCTGAAGATCTCCTAACCTCCCACAGTGCCTGCCAGCTACTATAGTGCCGCTGAACCTCCCATAGTGGCCTATAGTGCCCCTCAACCTTCTATAGTGCTCAAGACCCCCTGAGATGCCTCAGCACCCACTGTGCTCCCCAACAACCCACAGTACCATCCTGCAACTTTTAGTAACCCCTAGCGTGCTGCATTTTTTTCAGTTCCCATAGTGCTCCCATCCTCCAACAGTGTACCTCCTGCCCCTGCTGTGCTACATTCTACCACACAGTGCCCCTGCAAAGCCCCTAGCCTCCTGGAGAGACCCCATCCCCCACAGTTTCTTTCAGCTCTTTATATAAACCACATTCCCTAAAGAGCCACTATGTTTTCTGCAGAGTTCCCTAATTCCCCACAGAACCCTAATCCCCCAACAGTGACACCCATCCCACCCACAGTATTCCAATATTTCAATACATAATTTGTATTCCCATACTTCTATTATAAACTTCATTTTTTTTTTTTTTACTATTGGGATACAGTATGTTTTGATAGAATTTACAAGGCCCCTGTCTCAATAAGATTGAGAACTACTGCACTAGAAGACCTCTCCTTTGAGAAGTGAATGCTGAATTATATCATATTGCATGGATAGAGTTCATCCTTAACTGCTTCAGATCTGCTGTGCTGGGAGTACGTCTATCGACATCCTCCCCTTTGCAGCTTCACCACGCCCCCCCTGAAGGGAGCGTGCAGCACATGCTGTGATCCCCGAGTCAATGAGACTCAGGTGATCACAGATCCAATGCCCCTTACCACGTGATCAGCTATCAGCCAATGACAGCTGATCACATGATGTAAACAGAGGATCTGTAATCCTTTTTTTTTCTTCTCACGCTGACAGCGTGAGGAGAAAAAAAAGAGGAAGAGCCTCATGTGTCCACCAGTACCGCCTGCCAGTGCCACCAATCAGTGCCCACAGATCAGTGCCCACAGTACGTAAGTGCCAGCAATCAGTGCCACCTATCAGTGCCCACAAGTGCCACATATCAATGCCAACCAGTGGTGCCAATCAGTGCCTCATCAGTGCCACCTAGCAGTGCTGCCTATCAGTGTCACCTACCAGTGCCGATCAGTGCCCATCACTGCCACCCATCAGTGCCCATCACTGCCACCCAGTGCCCATCAGTGCTAGCTATCAATGCCACCTATTAGTGCCCTTCAGTGCCACCTATCAATGCCCTTCAGTGCCACCCATCAGTGTCACCCATCAGTGCCACCTCTCAATGCCCACCAATGCCACCTGGCACTGAATTTGTTTTGGAGTGCAGCCATCCAGAGTCTTCTAATTACCTACAATGCTACCTATTAGTTCACATCAGTGCCGCCTTATCAGTGCCCATCCGTGTCACCTTATCAGTGCCCATCAATGCAGCCTATCTTTGCCCATCAGTGCCCATCAGTGTAGCCTGATCAGCGTATATCAATGAAGGAGAAAAACTACCTGTTTTCAAAATTTATTAACAAAATATAAAACAGTTTTGTATTTTTTTTTTTTTATTTGGTCTTTTAAATTTTTGTTATCAAAAAATAAAAAACCCAGGGGTGATCAAATACCACTAAAAGAAAGCTCTATTTGTTGGGTACAGTGTTGTATGACCGCACAATTGTCATTCAAAGAGTGACAGCGCTGAAAATTGGTCTGGGCAGGAGGGGGGTTTAGATGCCCAGTAAGCAAGTGGTTAAAGGAGTTGTAAAGTCAGAAGGTTTTTTATCTTAATACATTGTATGCCCCCCCCCCCCAGCCCCCTCTAATACTTACCTGAGCCCCCTCTCTGTCCAGCAATGTCCACAAATCCCTCGGCCAACCGGGACTCTCCCTCCTGATTGGCTGAGACACAGCAGCTGTGCCATTGGCTCCCGCTGCTGTCAATCAAAATCAGTTAGTCATAAAGGAGAGAGATTGGTCTGAATGGACACATGGAGCGGCTGCTTGGGTGCCCCCATAGCAAGCTGCTTTCTGTGGGGGCACTTGACAGGAGGGAAGGGCCAGGAGCAGCAAAGAGGCACCCGAGAAGAGGAGGATCCGGGCTACTCTGTGCAAAACCAACTGCATAGAGCAGGTAAGTATAACATGTTTGTTATTTTTATTTATTTTTTAAAAGAGATTTTACAATCACTATAAGCATTAGTTTATTTAATAATGTGTGCCAAGAGAGACGCAATTCCTGAAAGAATTCCATACACTTTAATTAGCAATGTAGAAAAAAGAACACCAGAGCAGCAAATGTATAAAAGGGCTTCAAATCAACATATTAAATCACTCAACCTATTGATTTTATGGTATATAATTTTTTACGTGTATACATATTTTTACTGATCTGACAATGCTTGTCTGGGATAATCAAAGTAAGCTATTACATCCGGACATCATATCTGAACAGATACGTGGAATTGAGGTATGCAACAATTGTTTAGAGATATGTAAAAAACGAGAGCTATTGGCATAGACATAGCATAATATATATTTCACAACCTCTCTCTCACCATCCAATTTCCCAGGCCATTCCTCATCATTCTTCTGCAATTTCCATCTCAGCTGTTCCATTGATTCAGAAATTAATCATATTATAATATTATTCTTCACATTTTGCTCCAGTAATACGATTACCTACAACTTTTTCAAAGCAAGAACATGTCTGTGTAATTTTCCTGTCTATCTACTGCATTTTCTTTCATACTTTCTTACTACAGTAAAACCTTGCTTTGAGAGTAACTTGGTTTGAGAGGGTTTTGCAAGATAAGTTACTTTTTTTTATTTATTTTTTTTATTTTGACTTGATATACAAGTAGCGTTATGCCACAACTAAGTATAAAACAGAACAGAGGCGCCTCTAAGTGTAGCAATATGGTTATATTTTAATGAAGGTACAACATTTGTCATCTCACATGGTTGATGATTAAAAACGGCACATCCAAGTATGCAGGCATCCGGAGTAAAGCTGTCTACATAGACCTTCCTCACTGCCATTGACATCGTCCCTTCCACACTACGCTTCACGAGCGATTCAATTGCTCTTCTCCAGGGTAGTCTTTCCGGTCATGATTGCAGACTGACAGTGGTGAGAGTCGGCGGTGTGGGGGATGGTCTATGTGAAATAAAAGATTACATTTTCACAGATGTAAGAAAAAAATGGCTAAAAGGGTACCATGAGGATAGGTATTCATATATTTAAAGCAATATTAAACCCAAAACCAAAAATGTATTATGTTGCACCTTACATAGTTACATAGTCAGGTTGAAAAAAAGACACAAGTCCATCTAGTTCAACCATAGAAAAATAAAATAAAAAATATCATACAATTCCATATACCCCCCCCAGCTCACTCCATCTGTCTCCTGACAGGGCACTGATAAGGCGGCACTGATGGGAACTAATAGGTGGCATTGTAGGTAATTAGAAGACTCTGGATGGCTGCACTCCAAAACGAATTCAGTGCCAGGTGTCATTGGTGGGCACTAAGAGGTGGCACTGATGGGTGGCACTGAAGGGCATTGATAGGTGGCACTGAAGGGCACTAATAGGTGGCACTGATAGCTAGCACTGATGGGCACTAATAGGTGGCACTGGGTGGCAGTGATGGGCACTGATGGGTGGCAGTGATGGGCACTGATCGGCACTGGTAGGTGACACTGATAGGCAGCACTGCCAGGTGGCACTGATGAGGCACTGATTGGCACCACTGGTTGGCATTGATATGTGGCACTTGTGGGCACTGATAGGTGGCACTGATTGCTGGCACTTACGTACTGTGGGCACTGATCTGTGGGCACTGATTGGTGGCACAGGCAGGCGGTACTGGTGGACACATGAGGCTCTTCCTCTTTGGGACCAATATCCCTGCAAAAAGAAGCCGGTGATCGGCTTTTTTTTCTCCTCACGCTATTAGCGTGAGAAGAAAAAAAACGACTACCGATCCTCTGTTTACATCATGTGATCATCTGTCATTGGCTGATAGCTGAGAACGTGGTAAGGGGCATTGGATCTGTGATCTCCCGAGTCTCATTGACTTGGGGGATCACAGCATGCGCTGCACGCTCCCTTCAGGGGGGGCGTGGCAAGGCTGCAGAGGGGAGGACGTCGATAGACGTGCTCCCGACAAAGCAGATCCGCTCTGTAGCCATCATTCGGCTATAGCGCGGATCTGAAGCAGTTAAGGATGGATTCTATCCATGCAATATGATATAATTCAGCATTCACTTCCCAAAGGAGAGGTCCTCTAGTGCAGTATTTCTCAATCTTATTGAGACAGGGGCCTTGTAAATTCTATCAAAACATACTATACCTCCTCCTTACCAACTTACTAGCAGACATATCAGCCTGGATGTTGCATCACTTCCTCAAGCTCAACCTATCCAAAACCAAGCTCATGATATTTCCTCCCTCAGGTGCTGCGTCCCCTGATTTCTCTGTCAATATCAATGGCTCAACTATCAACTTGTCCCCCCATGCCAAGGTTCTAGGTGTAATCCTGGACTCTGAACTAACCTTTTCGGCCCCTTCCTAACCAATGTCACCACAAAGCTTCTAATCCACTCCCTGGTAATCTCCTGCCTCGACTACTGCAACCCCCTCCTCATTGGCTTACCTCTAAATAGGCTATCCTCACTTCAGTCCATCATGAACGCTGCTGCCAAGTTCATCCACCTCACAAACCGCTCAGCGTCTGCTATACCCCTCTGCTAATCCCTCCATTGGCTGCCACTCAGCCACCTAATTAAATTCAAGATACTAACTATAACTTACAAAGCCACCCACAACCTGGCCCCCAGCTACATCACTAACCTAGTCTCAAAATACCAACCTAATTGTTCTCTCCGCTCCTCCCAAGACCTCCTGCTCTTAAACTCCCTTGTCACCTCATCCCATGCTTGCCTTCAGGACTTCTCCAGAGCCTCTCCCATCCTTTGGAATGCTCTACCCCAATCTGTCCGATTTTCTCCTACTTTATCTACTTTCAGACGATCCCTGGAAACTCATCACTTCAGAGAAGCCTATCTGGCCCCCACCTAACAACTGTACATTTATCTTCTCAATCAGCACATCGCCCACAGTTATTACCTCTTGTATCTCTTGACCTTCCCTCTTAGATTGTAAGCTCTAAGGAACAGGGCCATCTGATTCCTACTGTATTAAAGTGTATTGTATTTGTACTGTTTACCCTCAAGTTGTAAAGTGCTAAGTAAACTGTTGGCGCTATATAAATCCTGTATAATAATAATATACACAATCCTATACACACAGTTGATCCAGAGGAAACTCCAGAAAAGCAGCATCCAATTTGCCACAGCAGGGGAAAAAATTCCTTCCTGATCCCAGATAGACAATCAGATTTTCCCTGGATTAACGTTACCTATAAATGTTTGTACCCAATTATATTATGTACATTTAGGAAAGAATCCAGGCCTTTCTTAAAGCAATCTACTGAGCTGGCCAGAACCACATTTGCAGGGAGTCTATTCCACATTGTCACAGCTCTTACTGTGAAAAAAACCTTTTCGTATTTGGAGATGAAATCTCTTTTCCTCTAGACGTAAAGAGTGCCCCCTTGTCCTCAATGTTGACCATAAAGTGAATAACTCAACACCAAGTTCAGTATATGGACCCCTTATGTATTTGTACATGTTGATCATATCCCCCCTTAATCACCTCTTCTCAAGAGTGAATAAATTAAGTTCCTCTAATCTTTCCTAATAGCTGAGCTCCTCCATGCCTCTTATCAGTTTGGTTGCCCTTCTCTGCACTTTCTCCAGTATCCCGATATCCTTTTTGAGAACTGGTGCCCAAAACTGAACTGCATATTCCAGATGAGGTCTTATTAATGATTTGTACAGGGGGGCAAAATTATACATCTCTCTCTGGAGTCCATACCTCTCTTAATACAAGAAAGGACTTTGCTCGCTTTGGAAACCGCAGCTTGACATTGCATGCTATTATTGAGCTTATGATCTACCAAAATCCCCAGATCCTTCTCCACCATTGATTCCCCCATTTGTACTCCCCCTAGTATGTATGATGCATGCATATTCTTAGCCCTCAAGTGCATAACTTTACATTTATCAACATTAAACCTCATCTGCCACATAGTCGCCCAATTAGACAGAGCATTGAGGTTGGCTTGCAAATTGGAGACATCCTGTAAGGACGTTATTCCACTGTATTTCTTGGTGTCATCTGCAAAGACAGAACTGTTACTTTTAATACCAGACCCAATATCATTTATAAAGTTGTTACTAATCATTAGATGTGGTGCATGCATTAGTTGTCTTTTTTTAAAGTAGAACTATAGGAAACAATATACATTTTTTTTTTGGATAGAGTAATGGAGGGTTATACACCCTGTATTTTTTTTGCCACCTGTGTCCCTTTGAGGAAATTTACCTTCACCTTCTATTCCAAAGCCAAACAGGAAGTGAGAGGAAATCCCTGCAACTTAAGGGAATTCTTTGGGTCCCCCAGATCACCAAAACTAGTGTCCCCATGGAAAGATCCCCCCGCCCACACTACTTTTCTGGAGACAACCCAAAATTTGGGATTTTATTTTCACTTTCAATGATAATGGTAAACAGGACAAAATAAGAGGGTCAGAGGGTGAATCTCCTTATTGGGGGGGGGGGGGGACAGAGGTAGCAATACAATTCAAACCTGACAGGTGTTCCAATCCCTATTGACTCTATCCAAAACAAAAAAAAAATTGCATCTAATTATACTTGTAATGCAGGGGTAGTTACTAAAGTTACCAGGCTAAGTAATGGGGTGTTTCTTAAGCAAGGGTTTGGCTCCCGCTGGTGACCACTAAAACTTAGTCGGGGCCTTTTCTCTATTTTAGAAGCAAACAGTTATGTATTGTGGGATTGGTAGTTTGATGAGGAAGTAACTCATATTGTCAAATCAGTCTGGGAACTACTGACCCACAATGCCCAGTTCACATACCCACAATGCCAAGTCAGAGAACAGCCTGCTGGGTAAGGAGATAAAAAGGGGCCACCATCCAACAGCCAGCAGAGAGATCTGTGTGTGTGGGAACAAAAGACTGCAGCCCACATGGCATGGAGCAGAATCGTGAGCCTCTGATGGATTTCAGAGCTTAGCAAGTGGATGCAGTTCCATGACACCTGTAAGTTTCCTGCATCCCAGCCATCCAGAGGAGCAGTACAGCGTGGCAGCGCCATCTTTCATTAGACTGAGACATCAAGAGGAGAGTCTGGATGGAGCCTCACGGCCTCTGAGTCTATTGTGGTGAGCAGGCACCTGCCCATTTTAGTAAAGTGCACTATTTGCTGAGTGAGTTATTTACAGACTGATGGCAAGACTTGTAGTCCCACAGAAGTGATCTTACCTATTCACAGGTCACATACAACTAAACCTTAGGATCTGTTATCCCCTGTGCTATAAAGTCAGTACTGTAGTACACTCACAGATAAGAAGGAAGTGTTACAAGTGCCCTATTTCTTCAGTTAAACCGTTATCAGCACATAATTTATTCTACAGTTGCTTTTTCTCTTTTTCCCAGTTGGATTACAAATACTGCAGTATAATATCTGGCTAGCTGAAGACGAACTGCAAATTGAGGAACATTCATCACTGTATTCTTTAACAAAGCTCTGCTGCTCTGTATTGGAGAACTTCTCTGAACTTCAACCTAGGGGGAGCCCTTGAGTAAAAGATACATATTGCATTGTATCATTACATGTGTTCCACATTACCTTGCAATTTGGTGTGTGCGTGTGGTGGGACTTCAGTGGGAAAGTCGAATATAGGTCCTTGAGAATATTGGGCATTTCTCCCACTGTACCCCCATCTATCTTTGTCCTCTATTTTGATTACTAAATCTATAGTCTTCATGCCAGCAATTATTGTTATCAATTACCATTTACTGTTTACATTTGATCATATTGTTCTTTGTGTTGCTACCCTCTTTAGTAAACTTTCTGAATGGTTAATTGGTATTCTGTGTGTGTCTCTATTACCACTACAACAGGTGAAGGCACAGGATCCAGGGCTATGGTAAATATACCTGATGGTTTGTCATTATTGTGTTTCTCTCTACTGCTGGGTCTTACATTAATATTAACAAGCAGGTGTGCCAGAGGGGTCAAGGCTGTTATTGGGGTTGAGAGGCAGGGTGCAGAACCAAACATTCATTAGCAGCTCCTACAGGGGGAATTGCTACATACTTTAAGGCTTTTTTCTTCTCTGTTTTCACCTGGTGATCTGGCCAGTAATGCACCTACTGTATTAATGAGGAGCAACTCTGGAGGAATGAAAACGGGGGGCACATCAGACAGTAGCTTTGTCAATCTTGGGGGGTGGGGGGTAGTGTTAAATGTATTATTAGGTTCAGATACACTGACAAATTGAAGCCAATCTCCAGCTCACACTTTACAATCAGTTACAGCAAACAGTGTCTTTCCTTTTGGGATAAAAGTTTTGCATGAATAAATAAAAGCAGATCATTTTAATCACCCCTGCCAGTGTTATGTGGTTTGTCTCATTCATGTAAACTGATACATGCAACTGGAAAGCTTGTAAAAAAACAACAGGCTTGCTGGCTGGATCACCAGATGAAAATAAAAGAAAAAAAGCCTAAAAAAAGTAAATGAAAACAGCCATCACATCTAAGAACCGGTAAAAAGCAATATAATAAAACATTTTTCTTGGGTTTAATACTGATTAAGGCCCCTTTCACATGGACCTTCCAGTCTCTTCTATGGAGCAGCGGATGTCATCGGACACATGTCTGCTGACACCCGTTGACATCTGATCTGATCCGGTCTGCCAAAAGCAGATGGGTGGTGGTCCTATTCCCCATCTATCCGGCAGATCGGATCAGATGGCATCGGATGGAAATGACTGTCCTTGTCCATCCAGTGCCATCGGTTCCCATCCGATTTCCCCATAGGGGGAGTGGGACTGCGTCTGCTCTGCATAGCGAAGTGGACATGGACCTGTCATCTGCCTGCTCAAGGGGGATCAGCTGAGACGTTCCCTGCTGAGCAAGTGGATTCTGCTTTAAGAAGGCGCCCTTGTAAAAGGGGCCTTAAAGATCTGTTGAACAGGAAAGGCTACACATTAATCAAAATGTCGCCGGTCCTTCCTAAACCTGCTGAACTTAGAATTATCTTTGGCCAGCCTAAGGCAGGCTCTATTTATCTTTTTATTATGACATGGAACTTTGTAGAATTGTTAAAACTTACCTGGATAACATCTTGTAAAAGGATGTTGATGAAATGGAATCTTGGATGGATAAGATAGCCAGACCAAAAACAGTTTGAGATGAGGGAGGTTCCCCATGACATGTGTAGGTCTTGTTTGATCAGATAATTACAGTATGTATTTTTATGTTCTCTTACTAGGTGATCAATCACAATAATTTAACCTATGTTGTACTGATAGGATTTCCACATCTTAAATGCACCAAAATGCTGTTTTTCATGGTCCTACTTTTCATATATTGTGTTACTATCTCTGGAAATATTATTATTGTGATTTTATTTCTTCTGAGTAAAACACTTCAGTCTCCCATGTACCTCTTCATCACCCAACTATCATTGCTTGATATCATTCTGATTACAGATATTCTTCCCAACCTACTTTATATCATCTTACATGATGGATGTACCATGTCTCTTGCCAAATGTATCATCCAGTTTTCCTTCTTTGCCCATGCTGAGGCCTCAGAATGTTTTCTCCTGACTGTGATGTCCTATGATCGGTATTTGGCCATCTGTAAGCCCTTATATTACAACTCTATAATGAACCAATCTATTTGCATTAAGTTGGTGATTACCATTTGGTTACTGGGATTCCAAATTGTGTTGGTTGATTCGATGTCTTTGTGCAGTCTTTACTATTGTGGACCAAACTTTATTGATCACTTTTTTTGTGACTTTGAACCCATACTACAGCTTTCCTGCTCTGATACTTCATGGCTCCATATTCAGACCTATGTAATAAGTTTCTTTTGTGTCGTAGCACCTTTTATAATAATTGTTATATCATATATCTATATTGTTTTAACCATCCTCAAAATTAAATCAATTACAGGAAGACAAAAAGCCTTCACCACCTGCAGCTCTCACTTGACCACAGTGTGCATTTTTTACGGGACGCTAATCGCTGTGTATTATTTTCCAACAAAAGGACAACTAAATATTCTGAGCAAGGTCCTCTCTCTGTTTTACACTGTAATCACTCCATTGCTTAATCCCATCATATACACATTTAGGAATAAAGATTTTAAAAATGCTACTGAGAAAATAAAATCATATTTTAAATAAAATCTTCCATCTATTCTAAAAAAACAAAAAAACAATGCAAATATAAAAGATGAGTAAAACAAAAAAAAAAATGTTTTATTATGCTAGATCTCAATTTACCATATATGTAAAATTGAAAAAATATTGCTTTGGACAGAGTGGCCTATTGTTCACAGGCAACAATAAAATCAGTGGGTGTAACCCGTCCGTAAAACGATCACAATGTATGCATAACTGAATACTTTGAATGTAGAATCAAGAATCAAAGTGAGGTAGGGTGGGACTTTGTATGGACCTTTGTAGGGATTGAATAAAGATATATACCACCAGAAAATGTATTTAAACTTCATTTGTCATTTATTAGTCAAGAACATATTACAGTTATACAAATACAGTTACTGTTAATTGGGTCCAGGACATGCTGATCCTGGTACGTTGGATCAAAAATATGGCCTATGCGTTCCACGGGAAAACCTGCTTCGTCAGGGCCTTAGAGTAGCACGAATTCAATAAGAATATTGCAGTAACCTAAGAATACAATATTGACATAATTATAATTCGGTATTAGCAAGTATCGATGTTCTTTATAAGAAACATATGAAAATTCCAAAACATTAAATATTTATGGGATATTCACCATTTCCCAGACATTTTTATAGTGAAACTGGTATAACAACTAATTTTTTATTAAAACTTACTTTTTTCCGCATGAGAAGCAGCTTTCATGCAGATCTCCCGCCAGTTGCTTACTCCTCTCCTGGGGATGAAGAGAGAGCTTTGGGGGGGGGGGGTGGGAAGGGAGGGGGGAGTTGAGTGAGAACAACCATAAGGGAATAGATGGGGAGGATAGGAAAAAGGAGTAAGGGGTAAGGGAGGGACTCGCTTAAAGCTGAGTTTAAGGACAGGCTCAAAAGAGCAAGAGTGTGACTCAGGGTTTAACCCATAGAGAAAGCAAGGAGCTGGCTGGTGATAATAAGCTTTTAGGAAACCACACAGATACTAAGCATTTTAAACTAACGGTAACACAAATGTAGAATGAAAAGCAGTTAGTGCAATGGCTGTAGCCCGTAAAATGAAATAGGATGATCAGAGGGAGAAAAGGGTAAAGTTACCTGTTCAATACTGGGTTCCAGTAATGTTAAAGTACCAAGAGCACCTCAGCGAATTCTGATTCATCCTGATTAGCAAAGAGACCACATTTATATGGAGACTTATTAGGACTGCACTGATAAAGCGGATGAAGCATTGGTGGATTTTGAAGATGAGCCATCAGCAGGGTTATTTTGCTCTGTATCCATGTTGGAAACATTGTCAATGTAGTGCTCCGCTTCGTCCGGAGAGATAAAAGTAAGATTGGACATGCAGGACAGCTGGCTAGACTAGGGTAAACTTAATGGGATTTTTGTATAGCAGGGATATGCAATAGCGGACCTCCAGCTGTTGCAAAACTACAAGTCCCATCATGCCTCTGCCTCTGCCTCTGGATGTCATGCTTGTGGCTGTCAGAGTCTTGCTATGCCTCATGGGACTTGAAGTTCTGCAACAGCTGGAGGTCCACTAGTTGCATATCCCTGTTGTATAGGGTCGACTGCTGTTTCATCACTTCTACCGAGTAGTCAGCAAATAGCAATAGGTTTGCGCCGTCAATGGATAGAGTAGAGATATGCAAAATTTCTGCATAATGGCATGCTTGTCCGCATAATTGAGATATTGGACAATTACAGGATGGGGTGTGGTACGATTTTCTGCACGCTGGCCAATGAGAGGAGCACATTCATCAGTGCAAGAAATGAGAATGCCTTGTTGCTCGGGAATAACTTTATCACATTAAGTGAGCTGGGCATTAGACACTGACTCTGGCAGACCAATAATGTGCAGGTTATTTTGCTGTGAGTGATTTTCCAGGTTGTCTAGTTTTTCCACTATGTCTCTGTTCGAAGTTGATATGCATGCAAGCACTGCAGAATTAGCTGTGGCATCATCCTCTAAGGGGGAGGTCCACTCCTTTGCATGAGTGAGCCTTTAGGCTTGTGTTTGGAGCTCAACGTAAAGCTGTTCCAGGCCTCGCTGCACTGCGGTGTCAACTGTAGCTGATAGGGTGGGTGTAAGGAGTGTGACTACTGCCTGTGCTATGCTTGCAGGAGAGGCAGGGTCAGCAGCTGCCATTTTTAGAGTCGCTAAAGACTGTGATGTCTCTGAAGTGCTGGGGGGCGCCATCTTGGCTGCAACTGCCGCTGTGTCTCCTAAGGGTTGCAGTGCGGAAAACAATCGGGTGTGGGAGCGTGCCATGAATCAGTCCATGAGGGTCCCACTAGGTAGCATAGGCAGAGGGGTTACCCCAGAGCGTCGGCAACCTTTACAAGCTGGTTTTAAGAGGAGTGCAGTGGGAGCTGACTCTGCTTACCTCCTCCTCATGTGGCGCCAGAACTGGAAGTCTGTGTCTATTGGTTTTAGATGTTAGTAAATCATTTGTGAGTTTTAGGAGTCTCTGTGGAGTGATGAGGGTGAAGTCAAGACTGAAGGGGCTAAAGAAGTTTATACTCAGTGAGGTTGTAGACGGAAGTTCAAGGTGTTTGGAGGAAAATGGGAACATTAAGATGGGGCGTAGGCTGTTAAGATTGGTGGTCCAAGGAAGGACATTAAGGGGGTTATTTACTAAAGGCAAATCCACTTTGCACTACAAGTGCACTTGGAACTGCAGTCGCTGTAGATCCGAGGGGCACAAGCAAGGAAAATAAAAAACAGCATTTTATCTTGCACATGATTGGATGATAAAATTAGCAGAGATTCCCCTCATTTCATATCTTCCCCTCAGATCTACAGTGACTGCACTTCCAAGTGCAATTTCAAGTGCACTTTGCACTTGTAGTTTGCACTTGTAGTGCAAAGTGGATTTGCCTTTTTGTAAATAACCCCCAATATGCACTATAAACTTTTTTAACGCTTTTTAGGCCTGGTTCACACCTATGCAGGTTACAGTTTGCATATTCAAGGTGCATTTTGCATTTTTCAAATACACATTCTTGATCCATTGAAGTTTATGGAACCAAAAACTAGAAAAAAGTCCCTGGCTCTGTCCATAAAATGCACAGATGTGAACTACATCCATAAGAAACCGAGTTAAATGGACTGTAGTGTGTTTCTGCAAAACTGAAAACACAGAAAAAAAATGCATAGGTGTGAACCGGGCCTAGGGAGTATTTCCTACCGGACATCATCCTCAAGTGGTAACATCTTAGTTTAATAAACTGCGTGCGTCAGGAGAAATCTAGTGTGAAAAAAAAAGAAGAATCCCTGAAAGATTTCTCTAATGCTTAATTATCAATGTGGAAAACAGAGCAGCAAATATATAAAAGGATTTCAGATTGATGTAACAATCTCAGTTGTGTATTTACATTTAAATTATTACAGTGGATCTGGCCATGTTTGCCGGGGATTTTAAAAGTAAATTATTACATCCAGACATCATCACTAACAACACACATGGAATTGAGGTACAGTATGTAACGATTGCTTGGAGGATGAGTGAAATCATAGAGGTCATGGCACGATGCAGAGTAGATTCGCTGTTTTGTGTTTCTGCTTAAGCTTCGTACACACAATCGCATTTTCTGACGGGAAATGTTCGATGTCATGCTGTTGGCGGTAAATCTGACCATGTGTACGCTCCATTGGACAATTGTTGTTGGATTTTCCATGGACAAATATTGGATCACAGGTTTTAAAATTTTCCGTGGACAAATGTCTGTTGTCGGATTTTCCGAGCATGTGTACACAAGTCCGTCGGACAAAAGTCCAAAGTACAAACACGCAAAGCAAGGACGAGCCAGAAGCGGTCGGTCTTGTAAACTAGCGTTCGTACTGGAGAATTAACATTTTTTGACGTAGCAAATTATGAAATCTCCAAATGCAGCGCACAATTCTCTTCTTCTTTAATGGGATAATAATGCAGCTGCTTTGCTGGTGATACTGATGGAGTTATTGCAAACAAATTTTCAAAGGCTTTTTTTTTCTAGTGATATCAAGAATAATATATATATATTTTTTTTATTTGGGCAAGTTACCACAACACTATTATCCTGTAGTTTTTTTTAAGATCAAAGATACAACTATGTTGGTGTCCCTTGTTAATTTTACATTGTGTTTTTTTTTAAATCTAACTGCATACACCCAAACTGTCATTTGAAGTAAAACACATAGCCAAGTATTATTCTCCACAATTTATTTTATTGTGCATTAAAAAAAAGAAAATAAATAAAATTAGACCAATAAAACTTAACCAAAAAGTACATTCTATGCATCCAAAAATATAGAAAATATACCAAATCAAATCATTATTATTCAACCAAAAAAATAATGTCAAAGCAATAACTCCAAGGCCAATAATGAATAACACGTTATCTCCTCCGATTCCACAACATGTCTGGTTGACGAACGACCTTTCAGAAACAAACGAAAAAAGTAAAATAAAAAGCGCAAAATGAAAAGTGCGAAATGAAAAGCGCAAATCAACACTCACCAAACTTCTACTAACACAAAATTAGCAGAAGGAGCCCAAAGGGTGGCGCTAAAGAGCTGAAAAACCATGTAGTACATCTTGTACGTCACTACGTACGTAATTGTTGGCCAACAATTGTGTGGCCGTGTGTATGCAAGACAAGTTTGAGCCAACGCCCTTTGGACAAAATTCCAGGGTTTTGTTGGCCAACAATCCGATCATGTGTACGAGGCTTTAGATAAGAACTGGACAATTATAAGGAGTACTACCTTTTGTGTAAGATGATTGTGACCGCATTACTATATTTCTAAAAACACAGTTGAGCACTGATATACAGAAGTTAAAGTGTATGTAAACCTTAACAATGAACTTTATTTGCTCCCTTTGGTCTTCTAAATGTACTATTGCAATAGTTTTGTTATACTTATTTTATAAAAGCAAAAATATGTGTTGACTTTGACAGAAAGCTCATAAATTTCTGTGCTCTTTGTCTGTACACAAGGACAGGTTACGGTGATAAGGAAGGAGAAAACAAGAGGTCTGATTTTTTTGTAATCCATCAGAAGTGCAGTAGGCAGGGTTGACACCATAGGATTGATTTACTAAAACTGGAGAGTGCAAAATCTGGTGCATCTCTGCTTAGAAACCAATCAGCTTCCAGGTTTTTTACTTCAACGCTTAATTGAACAAGCTGAAGTTAGAAGCCGATTGGCTACCATGCACAGCTGCACCAGATTTTGCACTCTCCAGTTTTGGTAAATCAACCCCTTTATTTCTGGTACATTCGTTTGTTTTTTTTTTTTTGTATTTGCAGAATAGGTAGGCTTAAAGAAAAAAAAGAAATTCAGGGGATTTAACCCCCCAACACTGTATTGAAAACTAAAATAAAATTGCCTACATTGCCATGGTGGATATACTAGAGCAGCCTTTTTTCAGCACTTTTAACATGGAAGAATTGTTTAAATAACTTTCAGGTCTCAGGGAACCCTTTCTAACTATAACTATTACCATATATACTCGAGTATAAGCCAAGTTTTTCAGCACATTTTTTAGGCTGAAAAACACCCCTCGGCTTATACTCAAGTGAGGGTCTCGAGTGAGGGTGCAGCCTCATTGTGCCCATCTGCAGCCTCACTGTGCCCATCTGCAGCTGTACCTTTGATAACTAAAACAGCGGGTGTCTCCGGCTGTGTCATGCAGCCTGTTCGGTGGCCATCCATTGTAACAAAGCCCCGCCTCCTCCTTGTCCATGATAGATGGAACACTGATACAATGCTGGGAAACTGTATCAGTGTTCATTCTATCATGAACGAGGAGGAGGCGGGGTTTGTTACAATGGACGGCCACCGAACAGACTGCATGACACAGCGGGAGACACCTGCTGTTTTAGTTATCAAAGGTACAGCTGCAGATGGGCACAGTGATGCTGCAGATGCGCACAGTGAGGCTGCAGATGTGCACAGTGAGGCTACAGGTGGGCACAGTGAGGCTGCAGATGGGCACAGTGAGGCTGAAGATGGGCACAGTGAGGCTGCAGATGGGCACAGTGAGGCTCCAGATGGGAACAGTGAGGCTGAAGATGGGAACAGTGAGGCTACAAATGGGAACAGTGAGGCTGCAGATGGGCACTGATGATACAGATGGGCACAGTGAGGCTGTAGATGGGCACAGTGAGGCTGTAGATGGACACAGTGAGGCTGCAAATGGGCACAGTGAGGATGCTTATGGGCATTGTTTACCCAGTAGCTGCTGCATTTCTCACCCTAGGCTTATATTCGAGTCAATAAGTTTTCCCAATTCTTTGTAGTAAAATTACAAAAAAATTATATTTGGGTCGGCCTATACAGCTCAAGAGACTTTAGTATAAACAGTAAGCTGTAGATATAAGAAGTACAAAAAAAAGATGTGGTATACATAGCGTATTACACATCCTGGACCTAGTGTATTTGACAAAATTGTTAAGGAGAATAATAGTAATGAGAATAAAAAAGGAACCAAATAATAATGGTGGCAATAAAAGAAAGGCAGACAAGGGAAAAAAAGTAGTTCTCTCTCACATTAATCGTCGGAGAAAAAGTCTTCCCATACACTAGTGACCAGTGAAGGACCCTAGTACACTGGTAGTCAGTTGGAAAAATGCTTATAACACTGGTGGTCAGTGGAACAATTTCCCCCATTAGGCCATCATTGGTGGCAGTGGTAGCATATCAGAGAGGAAGAAATTGTTTATTGCTCAAGTAACCCCTAACAAACTCTGGAAGAACCCATGGGTTCCATGGAACTCTGGTTGAGAAAGGTTGTGATGGAGAGTACAGCTACCATTTTTATTATTATCACATAATTATACAGACCTGCAATACTCCTACTGCATAGTAACTTATTACAAAATGATCCTGGAAAATGGAATATTGATTGGATAAATAGAAAGTGAAATTTTGTTTGTTCTGTCTAGTCTTTCAACAGACTAAAACCACTTGACTGGTATATATGTATATATCAAAAGACAAGAATAGGGGAGAGGGGGGTTTGGACTTCATACGAGGCAATAAGTAGGTAGGTTCATCTGCCTCCATCCCTAATGTATATATTAAAAGGTATGTATGTATGATGGATGGATAGGTTTAAATTTCAATAACTATGTAGCTTCCTATTCCCTTATCAGGTGGTCTATCAAAGTAATATAACCTATTTTATACTAACAGGTTTTCCAAATCTTAAAGGAATCAAATTTCCGTTTTTTGTGGCGCTGTTCTTCATATTCTGTGCTACTTTTTCTGGAAATCTTTTTATTGTGGTTTTATTTCTTCTGAGTAAAACACTTCATTCTCCCATGTACTTCTTCATCACCCAACTCTCATTGCTTGACATAATTCTGACCACAGATATTCTTCCCAACCTTCTTTATATAATCTTACATGATGGATGTACCATGTCTCTTGCTGGATGTATCATCCAGTTCTCCTTCTTTGTAAATGCTGAGGCCTCAGAGTGTTGTTTACTGACGGTGATGTCCTATGACCGGTATTTGGCCATCTGCAAACCCTTGCATTACAACTGTACAATAAACCAAGCATTTTGCACAAAATCAGTGACCATAGTTTGGTTATTGGGATTCAAAATTATGTTGCTTGATTCCATATCTTTGGGTAGTCTAAACTATTGTGGACCAAACATCATTGATCACTTCTTCTGTGACTTTAAACCTATACTTGAGCTTTCCTGCTCCGATACTTCATGGATTCAAATTCAGGCTAGTGTAGTGGTTTTCTTTGGTGTCATAATTCCTTTTGTAATAATTGTTATATCATATATTCATATTGTTTTAACCATTCTCAAAATTAAATCAATAACGGGAAGACAGAAAGCCTTCAGGACCTGCAGCTCTCACCTGACCACAGTGTGCATTTTCTATGGCTCTTTAATCATTGTGTATTTGTTTCCAGCAAAAGGACAACTAGATATTCTAAGCAAGGTCTTCTCTCTCTTTTACACTGTGATGACTCCACTGCTTAATCCAATCATATACACATATAGGAACAAGGACTTTAAAAAAGCTATTGAGAAAATAAAATTATGATTTTTCAAATAAAATCTCTAATTTGAAGCCTAGAAAAAAATGCATATGTACATTTGCATAGGATGTAAATACACCCATGACTGATTTAATAAAAATTCACTCAATATGTATACAATCATAAAAAGCTACAATATTTTTTATTGAAAATCATTATTTATTTATTTCCCTTAACATTACAGGTAACTAATAGTCGAGTTCACGACATAGGTGAGAACAATACCTGAGACTGTTTTATCAAGTAGCAAAAAGGGGAGGAGAAATTGGGACTTTATATGGGGAAATTAATGGGTAGGTTCACATGCCTTCATCCCTAATACACAGACTCATATCCAGAGGTTGTCTTTGGAAAATAGACGTATGAGTGCTGCCAGCATTGCTACAGAGGTTGGAGGGGTGGGGGGTCAGCCTGTCAGTGCTCAGACCATATGCCGCTGTTAGAAGTGTAAATTCATTATATTTTAAGTGATGAAGGGTTTCTGATAAACTCACAAAAGTATATGTCATTATTGAAGTTTTGAAGGTTATTAGGACATAGCACAGAGGGTATAGAGACATGGTCTGCTGTGTAAGTAATTCTATTCTGAGCAACTATTTCAGGATACAGGCCTATGGGTGGAGTTATGCTACTTATTTGTAGACAAAACCATATTGGGGGAGATATGTAAATTTGGGTGCCACCAGGGAAATGCTGACAATACAGTATGAGACAGTATAAGAATGGAATAGGAAGAATGTAGGAGGGAGGTTGGGGAGGTGTAGAGTGTGAGGAACTCGACACTCGGAGAATGTAGCATCAGATGTCCCTTCCTCCTTCTGAGGCCTTAACCATCCATATGTTACTAAGATGCCCTGAACTCTGAAGCCGTAACCATGATGTCTTGTCTTTGCTAATTCTCGCTGATGATGAATAAACAACCTTGCAAGTATTTTGGATGAGAAATTGATTCTTAAAAAGTATCAGAATGCTGCCTTGGTTCCTCTAGTAGAGAGGATATTGACTGACACATTGAAACAGACTTTGCTAATTCATCTTGAAAACGCTCCTGTAAGTAGAATGACGAGATAGAGATATTTTTTCTCTTTTTCTTCTATTACCACCTTTCTTCAATGGCGAGTCAGACGGAATGGTCTATTTTTTCCCCACTCCTTGACAACAGGGGGGAGATGAACACTGTTGTATCAAGTCACGGAAAAAAAAAAATAAGATCAAAGAACCTAGGAGCCATATTCGTCAGATGTAAGCAAAAGTCAAAGCATGAGTTTTTTTTGTTTGTTTTCTCACCTAAGAAAAAAAAAAAAAAAGCTACAGCCTACAAAGTTGATTGACAAGGCCAGATGGACGGGACACTTCAAGCTATTTTCGGAAAATCCATTGACTTTGTAAACCTAACGGTTAGGTATGAGAAGATATCTACCAAGGTTAGTTCCTATGAAGGTGAGAAGTCTCACATAAGAAATATTGGGGTGTTGCCCAAGAAGAAAAAGTGTTGAAACAGGGAGGGGGGCGGAGCTTGCCGCAGACTGAGATGGACGCTCTGTGAGAGAGCTCCGCTGCACGCAGGGACAAACCGGCACAGATCAGGCTGTATCCACAGCAAAATATTGCTTACACCACCCACCGAAGCTGGGACAAGGACCGAGGAACCGATCGGCAATGTCCAAGAGGAATAAAAACATGAAGAAACTGCAAAAGATGACAGAATATTTTCCGCTGGGACCCAGGCAAGATAGCGGCGGCGGGCCTGAAACACGAGGGAGATTCAGCACACCGATGCCGACATCATCCAAAGGTAATCCAAACAAACGGATGGCCCCACCAAACTGCCCACAATCGCCCATACATACCCCATCCTCGGGAAGCCCAGAGAAAGCCAGATTAGGGCTGGATGCCACAGATCCCAATCTCACCCACTCTCAGGGCCTAGACTCAGGAGAGGACACAAGAGAGCTCCCGGACTCTATTGACACATTCCCCACATCTAACCAGCCTGTGCTGGATACTACACTAAGGGACATGCTAGTTTCCCTCAGGAGCTCTCTGCATACCGATATGCTTTCTTGTGTCCACAACCTGGGGATAGAACTAAAGGAAATTTCTGCTAGAACAGATCATATTGAACATAAAATGGGGGAGTTTGCGACCACCATTAATGACCTGGTGGATGCCCACGATGACCATACAGACGAAATGGATACCATTAAAGCTAAAATGGCGGACATTGAGGACCGCTCAAGAAGAAATAATTTTAAAATAAGAGGAGTCCCTGAGTCGGTCGCACAACCTGATCTGAAAGTGTATGTTACCCAGTTATTCCAAGCCATGATCCCGGGAACTAACTGAACTTGATATCACAGTGGATAGAATCCACAGGCTGCCCAAACCATCCCACCTGCCGGATAACATACCCAGGGATGTAATTTTGAGGCTCCATTTCTTTCATATAAAAGAACGCCTGATGACCGCATCTAGGAATAAAGGAAATCTTCCCCCGCAATACAAAGACCTGCAATTTTTTGCGGACCTTTCCCAATTCACTCTGCAAAAAAGGAGAAATCTTAACACGATCTCCAAAGCACTGAGAAACCATAAAATCGCATATAAGTGGGGATTTCCTACAAAGCTAATCATTACTAAAGATGGGAAGGATCACACTGTAGACACTCTTGCTAAGGGAATGCAACTCCTCCAAAAATGGCACATTATTCCAGATGCAGTGGAGACCAGCAAATCCCGCAGTCCTCACCGCACCGAAGAAGACTGGAACCTAGTCACCCCCAGACATGCCCACAAGCACACCTAAATCACCTGCAGCCACCACAAGTTCTCACCTACCGTTCCCTGTTTAGGAGAAATATTTGCTGCTAAGCTGGACTTTTCTTTTATTTGTTTTTTTTTTTATTGTTGCGCTTTTTTTTACCTGCCCCTCAAATATATCTTGAGTGACTATCAGTCACACCCGGGTCAAGATGACCTTCTTCCTCCCTTACAGGAGACTCTTGTTCATTCCCCATTGTTCTTCTTGTTTCACCTAACTACTGTTTATGCCCGCAGTATTAGACGCCAGCAAACTGATGCAAGGTTACATCTAATATGGACTTCCAACTTCATGCACCACCTCCTCGCAGAACCCAGGACCCACCGAGATTACTCCAAGACCAGATGTAAGTGTTACCAACACATGCAACACTACACACACCATCTTGACGTTACAAATGGTCGTTAACTTTCTGACAATCAACGCTAGGGGGCTCAACCACCCCGCCAAGCGCAGATCTATGTGGAAGGAGGTTACTCAACACAATGGAGATGTCCTTTGTGTCCAGGAGACTCATTTCAAAAGAACTGCACAGCCTGGGTGCTCTCACCCCAAATTTCCATATGTTTTTTTTGCAAGCTCAGAGGGAAAAAAAAGAGGGGTGTTGACGGCAATCAGAGATTCGGTTGCCTTCAAACTCCACAAATAAATTCAAGACCCACAAGGTAGATTCCACATCTTAGTGTGCGACATTAACTCGTATACAATTGTGAACGCCTATGCACCTAATCACAACCAGATCGGCTTTTTCCACAAACTTATGAGGAAAGTTTCTCAGGTAAAAAAAGGTCACATGTTGTTATGTGGGGACTTTAATCTCCCACCAGACCCTAAGGTAGACTCCAGCTCTTCCTCCACCAGGAAACAACCGTCTCTTTTACCCATCCTACAGTCTTACAAACTATACGACGCATGGAGATGCATCAACGCCAACGAAAGAGACTACTCCTTTTTTTACACTAGCCACAAATCTACACTAGACTAGATCTTTTCCTATTAGACAAATGGTTACTAACGAAGGTTAAAGCATCTGTTATTAATGACATAACCTGGTCGGATCACGCCTTGTTGACACTGCGGGTGGATGACTCTTCCAACAACAACCCAACCTACATATGGAGATCCAACCCGCAGCTGTTCCAGGAAGATCCGTCCAGATTGACACTACTAAATGAATTACGCAATTTTTTTGAATGTAATGAAGGCTCTGTAACGGATCCCTTTGTGACGTGGAATACGCACAAGGCATTCATGCGGGGCCTTCTCATCCAACTGGGAGCTAGGAAAAAAGAATGAGGGGGCAGCGCATACTAAATATAACAACCCAAATCCATACTCTAGACACTCAAAACAAGGCACAGCCCTCTATTTCACTCACTGATAAATTGGCGGAACTACGCCACGAACTACGTCTCATACTGCTGGAGGACTTTGAAAAGTCTTCCAGGAGGTTAAAGATGACATACTATGCCAATGGCAACAAAGCAGGGAAGCTACTAGCATCCCGCCTCAGAGGAATTAGATACAAGTCCAAAATAGCGCATATTCTGCACCCGCATACTCAATCCAAACTACACCACCCCCAAGCCATAGCAGACACATTCAGTGCATATTATGGCTCTTTATATAACTTAAAAGATGACACCAACACAATACAACCTTTGCCACATAAAATAGCAGAATTTCTGAATAAAGTAAACATCCCCCACCTCTCTGAAGAGCAAATTGAGGTACTAAACTCACCATTTACAATTCAGGAAGTTTCCCAAGCAATCAAAACTCTTCCGAATAACAAATCTCCTGGACCTGACGGTTTCACAGGAGAATACTTTAAGACATTTATAGACATTTTAGCTCCCAAAATGGTAGGTATATTTAATTGTGCTGCTGCCTCCTCACACTTTCCATCTGAAATTTTGAAAGCTATGATCGTTGCACTACCGAAGCCAGGGAAGGTACCTGATACCCCGCAAAATTTCCGCCCAATTTCTTTACTCAACAACGATCTAAAGATCTACGCCAAATTAATAGCCACTAGACTAGTAGAGCTACTGCCTTCACTAATCCACCCTGACCAGTCCGGTTTTAAAGGGCCGCCAGACAGCGGACGCCACCAGACGTTTAATAAATATAATTCATCTCACCAACAAAACCAAAACGCCTTCTCTGCTCCTAGCGCTGGATGCAGAGAAGGCGTTTGACCACGTACATTGGGACTACCTTAAGCAAGTCCTATGCAAATTCGGCTTTAAAGGTCATATACTACAGGCCATTATGGCATTATACACGAACCCATCAGCCCAAGTTTACGTGTCAGGAATGTTATCTACCCCCTTCAACATCACAAACGGCACCCGACAGGGCTGCCCCCTGTCACCTCTAATTTTTAACCTACTAATGGAACCCATGGCAGCATACATACGCCAACACCCTGAAATTACTGGGGTGATGGTGGATGGTAAAATGCACTCCATCAGTCTCTTCGCTGATGACATTATCCTAATGCTCACTAACCCTCCCACTTCCCTGGCTTCGGTACACCAAACTCTCCAGATGTTCAATGAGTTATCTTACTATAAAGTCAATGAATCCAGTCATATCTAATGGGTCTAGGACTATCTCGAGCAACAAGGCAATACATCTCAAGAAACTTCCCTTACACATGGAAAGACAAAGGCATAGCATACTTGGGAATTACCCTCACCCCTCATGTCTCAGACCTGGTCAAGCTGAATTACATACCCTTTCTTTCTACCCTAAATAATAAATTGTCATCCCTACAGAAATTTGAGCTTTCATGGACAGGGAGATTAGCTGCATTTAAAATGCAAATTCTACCACAGTTCCTCTATCTGTTTAGAACATTGCCAATTCCAATCCCTGAATTCTTCTTCCAACAAGCACAAAGGGAACTAAATAGATACCTATGGGCAGGGAAAAAAGCATGCTGTGCTTTCCACAAGCTTATCAAATTAAAATCAGCAGGAGGAATAGGCTATACCTCAATAAAGGACTATTATACGGCCACAGTACTGACCCAAGTTAAAGCTTGGTTCCCTGATCATGGTAGGAATCTATGGGCTGAACTAGAAAGTCACCAAATCAAAGGAAGGAACTTATACAACTACCTAATAACAAGTCCCTTTCACCCCAAGACTGCTCAATCCGCCAATATATCTCCTACCATCCAGGCGTCTACTGAGGCTTGGCAAGAACTTATTAAAACAGCTACGGTAGAAGGCCCTACCATTCCACTTAAACTCCCTATAACGGCCATGTCTTTTGTTATACCAAATATCTCTTTGCAAAACTGGAAGACCAGCGCCGCACAAGAGATACAATTCGACGACCTGTTTGTAGGCCCTGCACTCAAAACATTCAGAGCACTGCAGATTGAATTCCCCATTCCTGCCTCAGACGAGTACCAATATCTCCAACTAGAGCACCTTCTTAGAACAAAAAGAGAGAGGGTCGTAACCCGACTCCCCTGGCGGGTGGCGATTTTGTTTACCAACAGCAACACAAAATTAAAAGGGACATCCGTGATATATAAACATTTACAAGATAAACAGTCATTCTCCAAACAAGCCCATATATTGTCCTGGGAAAAAGACTTGGGGAAAAGCTACACAATTTCACAATGGGAAACCGCCTTAAAAACGATATACGCTTCCATGAGGAGTGCCAACCTCTGGGAGCTATCTCATAAACTGCTGCTCAGATGGTATCTAACCCCATATCGCATAGCCCAATTCGCCCCAAACACATCCTCACAGTGTTGGAGGAACTGCGGAGCAACAGGAACCCTAATACACATAATGTGGTCATGCCCACAAATCAAAAGATACTGGTCGCTAGTTTTCCAAACCATCACAAATATCACAAACACCACAGTAATAGGATCTCCAGGCTTGGCGCTCCTCTCACTGGGCATAGACAAATTCTCTAACCCGGTCAGAAAGCTAATATCTAATATACTCATAGCAGCCAGACTTACTATAGTAAGACACTGGAGGGACACAAACCCGCCCACCATGGCGGAAACCCTAAGGACAATCAACACGCACTGCGCATACGAAACCCTATTTGCTCATAGTATCGGAAACTTCCCATCAATTCATCCCATTTGGGACCCCTGGCACAAATGGTACCCTCTAAATACTGGTCTGAAATTCTTTAAAGCACGCAATTAAGTGGACATACCAGAACCTGTACTCATAAGCTGGTGGACACCTACCCACATTAGGGCTAGTTACGGTGAAACATGTTACTGTTCTCTATCTTTCTATCCTTTAAACTATCCTCTCACCCCTCTATTCTCTCTCTCAATTTCATCCTAAGCTTTCTAAGAAGCTGTTACTCAAAAGTCATGAAGAAAGAAAATGACTAAAATATATCTGTTTATATGAATGTCAATGGAGGGTGGGGGGGGCCCTCGCCTCCTTCGGCACAGATTGTTCCAAAATAGGGGTGCCGGGGGGGGGGGGGGGCGTGCGCCCCTCCAGAACTCTCTGATCTCAGCAAGTATGGGAAACACGGTATTCTCAAATTACCTCTGACTACATTTATATGCACATGTGAACAATTGTGATACAAGTTTTCGCTTATTTGATCGATAATATGATACTAAATGTACTTACTACTATACTTAAACCATGTTATTGTCTAAGTTTTATGACAGAACTTCACTTTGTTACTGTTCCTACTGTTGTTATTTACTGGAAAACTTTTCAATAAAAACTATTGGAATTAAAAGTGTTGAAACAGGAACGAAGAATTCAAGTTATTTGAAAAAGCTACCATAGATGTACACTATTGGGTGAGCTGATACGTCGGATTTTGACACTTGAAAATGGAAACTCCATGCACACAGGCTAAGAATAGATCTAACAGGCAACGCACCACACTACACAACAAAGACACAATTCAAGAAACGAGGCAAAAAAGCTACAAGAAAATGATGCTTAGAAGAACAAAGAAAAGGACATTTTAAGAAAAAGCAACAGCGAAAGAAAAGGCAACAATAAAAGAGAAGACAACGAACATCAGGCAACGTTAAAAGGACATTATTTATCTCTTGTTTTTTTAAGTGCATACAGGACTATCATATTAACAAGGGGTGAGTGTGTTTGTTTAATCAAGAAAAGTAATATGGAAATGGTTAAACATCTCTAGGTTCAGAAGTAAGTCTCAGTAAGATCAGGAAATGTATAAATTTCATATATATACAGAATATAGAATACATGCAGAAGTAAGGAAATTAAATAATGCCAGAGAGTAAAGAAGTTCTATAATAAGGAAACTAAGTTTAATGCAGCATGTAAATGTTTATGAATATTTTAGCCCTGAACAACAGAAAATGTGTGTTATCACATGTGGTTATTCTAAAACACATACAAAGGGGCAGAACAAAGTTTTAGAGAAAAAACTATTGATTAAGATTGTGTAAAGAACTGTATGAAATTGAGATAATGGAAAACATGATGTTTAGTGTTTTAAAAATCCTACAGATTTGGTTGCAGGAAATATTAAGTTAAAGGATTGAGCAACTTTTACAAAATATTGCAAACTTGGATTTGGTTATTAAATTAAAAGTAGTAGATTGTACTAATTTACTTAAGGTATAGCCAGAAAAAATATTAAAATATGAAAGATTTGTTCAATCTAAAAATTGTAAAAAAAAAAACGATTGTTTTATAGTTTTTGTAAAATTAGCATTTCTGATAAAAGTAATGATTTTGGTTGGGGAGGAGTTTTCTCGGGGAAATGGCCAATCACAAGTTTTTGGGCAGGACTCAAATTGTGAGTTTCACAAGATTGTCTTCTAAACAATTTTTTGTCATTATTATAATCAAGAAAGTCATATAATTGTAATGTACATTATTTTTGGCTGATGTACATACAAAATATGTTTAAAAAGTGGTAAAAAGGTTAAATATTTTAAAAAAAGAGAAACCAGATTGGTAACAAATTGTACAGTCAATGAGGTACAAAGCATGGAAGAGAAGATTGACAGTTCAACAGATCATTCTCTGAACAGTATGTGTCATGTGAGAAGTGTATTTTACCAACAGTAAAAAGTAGATCAAGTTACACAAAATGGTCAAGAAATGCCATGACACTTGTGAATCAGAGCACAATAAATGTTTGTGTTTTATCTTTCAGATACTTGAAAGAGGGATTCATGGATGAAAAATATATATATTTAAAAATAATTATTACTTACAAAAGTAATTGTTTTTAAAAATAAGATTTTGTGGGCCTTAAAAACTTTTTGAGAGTTCATTGAAATTTTTGCAGACAAAGTTTCTGGGTAAAATTTAATGAATTATATAGAGTTACTGTAGGGTAAATATTTTTTTAAATAACAAAAGATAACTTATTTATAATAATTTGAAGATCTAAAGAAAACCCTTATTAATCTAGTATTTTTGATAAATATAAAGAGATCTCTCAGTCATTTTTATACTTAAGTGTATGTGGATGATGAGACAATTCTTTTTAAAATGTAGAAATAAATATTAGGAGTGCATTTGTCCTATGCTATAGATTAGAAACGCCATGTGCTTTAAATAAATATTGATAAATATTGAATGTTTACACTAAAGGTGTTATTACAAGAAAAACAACAGGTGTCAATATACACAGTTTAGTGTATTGGCAATTGAATGTTAAAAAGATCAGTTATAGTGATATATAAGTATATAATGATTAAATTGATGCAGTGTGACAGAGCCACAGTTGTGTAAATTAATCATGAAAGTCACTTTTTCAACTTTTAGTGGACGCATTGAAAGCTGAATTTAAGACTGCCATGTGTTGGTTTAGCAGTCAGCTTGACAGAGCATGTGTGGTTCATTCAATCACATTGTATGTGAGGAATGTTTGGTTCTGAAAAAAAAAGTTTCAACATGATCAAATTTCTTTCAGAAATAAGATATTTAGGATAGCCCAACCTAAATTGATGACATAAATTACAAAATTAAATACATTATCAGTGTAAGAGATAAAATACAATAATCTGGAAAGATTATTATTTTACGAGATTTTAATTAATTATAAAGAGAGGGACTATGTAAGTTTGTCTTAGAGTCAGTACAGACTGATTGCAAAAATAATTGATTCCAACAATATGGATAGAGTTATTTTTACATGACTATATTTTTGCATATTCAGGTACCTGACTGACAGACTGATTGATTGATTTTTTGTTTAGCTAAGGAAAAGAATTTTGAGCTACTCATTTTAGAACACTTTGTCATCAAACTTCTGAACATTGTTTTATTTGTTTATAGAATTATTCAAAAGGAAAAGAAACCTGATACTACAACATATTGAGGGATTTGTTAAATCTATACAGATTGATAATATTCGTTTTTTCACCTACTAAAAGAGGCTATAAGGATGTAGTTTTTTGGATAATGTTTCTTTTTGATAAATTAATTGAGGCATTTCTAGAAAAATTATATTTTTAATAAAATCTAAGTTATTGTGAACTCATGTCATATTCCATTGGGGTTGGTTTTCAAACCATGGAATCAGATAATAATTTAAAATTTTATAGAACAGGTAGTGAAGGTATGCAATTTTAGGTTTAGTAAAGTTTTTGTTTTTTTATCATCTTAAGTACTCAGGTATTGTAGAACGTATAAATAGTATTACAAAGTCTAAATAGGGTAAGATGATTCAATAATAAGGTAAATATTGGGTGACTTATTTACTTGCTATAGTATAAGTTTAAAAACGTTATTATTTTCTAAACATAGGGTTTATTAACCTTGAGTTAATAACAGGATGTCTTTTGAGATTGGCATACTTAGTTATTTATATAATCTGTTGTATAGAAAGAAGTGTGGTTGCAAACTTTGCAAACATATACAGGTATTTCAGAAGTTTGTTCACAAAACATGACTAGGCCTTTGCTAAATTTAAATAGAAATGATGTCTTGAATGAGATTTCTATTTCTAATGAGTATGTTGAATAATGAATTAATGTAGCTAAAATTATGGTTAAGTATTATAGATCTGAAGATACCAGGGATATCAACAGAGATGTCAACTGGGATATCAATAGGGAAGAATATTTTGTTATTTTAAGGTACATTGGGATTATTTGGTTTCAAAATAATTACAAAAATTTAAATAATTAGTAAATATTAAAATAATATTTAGTAAATATAAAAATAATTGACAAACATAAAAATATAATGGGTAAACATAGAAAGGATTATCTGTCTAAAATAAATTTAAATTGAAAAATGAAAATTATTTAAGAAAACAATTTTTTTATTTTTTATTTTTTATTTTATTTTTAATTCTTCCATGACAATGCAACAAGTTCAACTAAATTTCTATTAGTTACTACTTCTTGTTTTTTCCAAAAAATATTATTTTTTGATTATGATATCAAGGACTATCATTTTTGGTGTAAACTTTAATGATTTATTCATATGGACTTGCATCAATAGCAACATATTGATCGATTGATCATTATGTGAGGGGGAGTTGGGATGTGAGTCTCATATAGGAATTTTTTTATGAATTATCTGAATAATTATGATAGTGATAAGATAATAGTAAAGATAAAAAGTTATAATTAGAGTATATGAACAAAAGGATTTAATATGTCTAAACAAAGTTACTGTTGAAATTAAAATAATATGGAATGTTGAGGAAAAAAGGAAAGGGTTACTTGCTGGTCATGGATAGATAGATAAATAAATAGGAAAATAAATAAAAAGATAGATAGGATATATTAAAAAATATGTCAATCCAATAATGGGAACATTTTTTGTTTTTTTTATGTATCTACTTGTCTAGTAGATTACTTATTATGTTTATAATTGTTCAGTGTCAAGGATAATGTATAAAAACTTATATTGTAGAAATGATTTAATTATTAAAATTTCCAGGAATGGAAGAAATTTTATTTTTAATTAATAATTTATATTAAAAAGCAATATAATCTGATATTTCAAAGATATTTATTTCTTCTTTATATTAAAATAGTTAAATGATATGGTTAAAGTAATAAGAGTTTCACAAGAAGTTAAATAAATGTATAAAATCGAAGGAAGAAAATTTTTTAATATTACGTGATTTAGATGGAAAATTTATTCAAATTAATAAATATAATAATTTATATTTTCTCAATGGAATGAAATAGTTAAACATTTGCCAAAACTTATAAAAATGTTTATGTACTATATCTGACATACTAAAATGTATATTGTATTAATGTTTATTGTATTAATGTTTATTATATTAATGTTTATTGTATTAATGTTTTATTGTATTGTTTGTATTGAAAAAGTGGATCAGAGACATTTTATCATTTAAGATGAATGCACTTATTATTTGTTAAATATAGTGCATTGAGGGGGAATTGTTAGAAGTGTAAATTCATTATATTTTAAGTGATGAAGGGTTTCTGATAAACTCACAAAAGTATATGTCATTATTGAAGTTTTGAAGATTATTATGACATAGCATACAGACATGGTCTGCTGTGTAAGTAATTCTATTCTGAGTAACTATTTCAGGATACAGGCCTATGGGTGGAGTTATGCTACTTATTTGTAGACAAAACCATATTGGGGGAGATATGTAAATTTGGGTGCCACCAGGGAAATGCTGACAATACAGTATGAGACAGTATAAGAATGGAATAGGAAGAATGTAGGAGGGAGGTTGGGGAGGTGTAGAGTGTGAGGAACTCGACACTCGGAGAATGTAGCATCAGATGTCCCTTCCTCCTTCTGAGGCCTTAACCATCCATATGTTACTAAGATGACCTGAACTCTGAAGCCGTAACCAAGATGTCTTGTCTTTGCTAATTCTCGCTGATGATGAATAAACAACCCTGCAAGTATTTTGGATGAGAAATTGATTCTTAAAAAGTATCAGAATGCTGCCTTGGCTCCTCTAGTAGAGAGGATATTGACTGACACATTGAAACAGACTTTGCTAATTCATCTTGAAAACGCTCCTGTAAGTAGAATAACGAGATAGAGATATTTTTTCTCTTTTTCTTCTATTACCACCTTTCTTTCAGCCGCACACTGCATCAAACTGGTCTGCATGGCTGTCGTCCCACAAGTAAGTCTCTTCTAAAGATGATGTACAAGAAAGCCTGCAAACAGTTTGCTGAAGACAAGCAGACTAAGGATATGGATTACTGGAACCATGTCCTGTGGTCTGATGAAACCAAGATAAATGTATTTGGTTCAGATGGCGTGTGTGGCGGCAACCAGGTGAGAATTACAAAGACAGGTGTGTCTTGCCTCCAATCAAACATGGTGGTGGAAGTATCATGGTCTGGGGCTGCATGAGTTTTTCTGGCACTAGGGATCTACAGTTCATTGAGGGAACCATGAATGCCAACATGTACTGTGACATACTGAAGCAGAGCATGATCCCCTCCCTTCGGAGGCTGGGCTGCAGGGCAGTATTCCAACATGAGAAGGACCCCAAACACGCCTCTAAGATGACCACTGCCTTGCTAAAGAAGCTGAGGGTAAAGGTGATGGACTGGCCAAGCATGTCTCCAGACCTCAACCCTATTGAGCATCTGTGGGGCATCCTCTAAGGTGAAAGAGCGCAAGGTCTCTAACATCCACCAGCTCCGTGATGTCACCATGGAGGAGTGGAAAAGGACTCCAGTGGCAACCTGTGAAGCACTGGTAAACTCTATGCCCAAGAGGGTTAAGGCAGCTCTGGAAAATAATGGTGGCCACACAAAATATTAACACTTTGGGCCCAATTTGGACATTGGACCATGAGGTACCATATTGAACTTCCAGTGAACAGAATGAGAGTGAGAGTGATAACACCAAATAGCACCTTGTAACACTAACGAGTCACATGACCCCGGGGAGGGAAAATGGCTAATTGGGCCCAATTTGGACATTTTCACTTAGCGGTGTACTCACTTTTGTTGCCAGCGGTTCAGACATTTATGGCTGTGTGTTGAGTTATTTTGAGGGGACAGCAAATGTACACTGTTATACAAGCTGTACAGTCACTACTTTACATTGTAGCAAAGTGTCATTGAAAAGATATAATAAAATATTTACAAAAATGTTATTTACAAAAATATTTCTAAGTAAGTTGGTGTTGGTGTCATTGGAGGCATATACTGTAAGGGAGGTTCACTATGTATAATGTGTGTCAAAATGGTATTTCTAAAACTGTGATTTTATAAATTGTGTTACAATAAAACTTATATTTATATATATATATATATATATATATATATATATATATATTACTGTGTTACGTTGGCACCTCAAAAGTAAATTTTACCACTTCCTCCAATTGTGACTATATTAATTGGATGTTGGTGCCCTTGACAGTCTATTTTGTACCATATTTCTCAATGAGAACTATGGCCTCTTCCCCACAACTTTTTCTTGGTGGTTGTGGGGGTTTGCAGACAGGGGCCCTGTGGGACAATATATGAAGGAACTTTTGTGAGTAGCAGCTTTTTTCAGCCTGGATTCTGTGGTATTTGGGACATAAGACCATTGGAGCTTGTTTCATCAGACATTTGAAGATTAAGACACTTGGTACAAAACTACCTATAGTTGATATTTAGACCTTTTATATACACCTTCAAATAAGCAAGCTAGTGCCTTCTTACATCTGGTTTTAAAAAGCCTGAAATGGCAGTTCCTATGCTATAGACTGGATTTGTGGCCCCTGAATGGGGCTCCTTTGGCTTATGTGCCCATCTTGTGTGCACTGTTGTGTGCCTATTCTGTGTTTGACTGTTCTGGGAGAAATGTAAAATGCCTTTTTGGGCCCTCCTAAAAATCATTTTGCACTCATTCAACAACCTTTGAGCCCTTGCAGAAGCCGACAAGGTTGTGTTATTCCTCCCTAATGTGATATCAATGTATTCTGTTTATATATAATGTGGATGCAATGCTCAATACAGGCCCCATTATACACTCACTGGGGAGGAATAACTATCTTTGGTGGGTTATTTGAAAAAAAAATGAGTCGTGATTATCGGTTATCTGTTATGTTTTAAGGGGTGTCTATCATCAACAGTAGACACACGTTTAATTAATTTTGTAAAAAAATAAATGTCTTTTTACCTTATGATCATTTATGGATAGTTATTCTGTTTCAGAACCTATAAAGTTCCAATTCTTTTCTATTTTTGCATGTTTTCAGATGGGGCTTATCAGAATCGGTAAGTCCCTTTTTAATAATAAGCACCTAGAAGCAACAACACCTCCTTTCAAATGAGTATGGGGTATGTGGAAAGGACCTCCCCTTTCTTTCCCAGTCATGTAAGTGAATAGAGCCAGTAATGTCAATGGTTGTTAAGGTCTTGGCAGAGTTCACGACCAGCAGCTTCCTTAACCGATTGCCGACCAACCGCCATCATTTTACTGCGGCAGGTCGGCATGAACCCGCGAGCCATCCTAGCTATATGTCGGCTCGCGGGATCAGGATAGCAAGCACGCGCGTGCTGCACTGTGGGGGGTGCCGATGCTCGTGGCCGATGGTCATGATGACCGCTGGCCACAAGCGTTCGTGAGCACAAGGGATAGAACACGGAAGTGTGTGTGTAAACAAACAAATCCGTGTTATGCTCTGAGTTTTAAAAAGCCCCAGGTTTTAAAAAGCCTGAAATGGCAGTTCCTATGCTATAGACTGTATATAATATATATATATATATATATAAATAATATAATAAATAACTATAAATAATTATAAAAAATAATATAATAATAATGAAAAATATTCAAAAATGTAATCCAATCAAAAACACTGAAATTTGCTCAGTTGCAGAATGTCATTACTTTCAGTGTTTGATGATGGATTTCCCCACAAATCGCTATCGCTCAATTCTGCAAATGATTCTAATTTATTATGTCTGTTTTCTAGCTGGTCTAAAAGCACTTTTGACGTAAACGGAAATTTTTTGGTTGCTATGGACAATCTCCAGTTTCCTGGCATAAAGAATAGTATTTATAATATAAACCTGCATGCAGGACACTGGACCAACCACTAAGGACAAAGGGGATGTGTAATTATTTGATACAGTACTGCAATCTGTAAGATTACAGTATACTGTATCTATACTGTGTTTTTTACTTTTTGAATTTGGCACCAAACTCTGTCCCCGTGCATCGCAACGCTCGCAGGGAACGGAGCTCGGCACTGTGACAGATCGAGCGAGACACGGCGGCTCGCAGATCACAGCAGGGAGACATCGCAGGATCCAGGGGACAAAGTAAGTACCGTAAATACAGGAGTATAAGTCGACCCAAATATAAGCCGAGGCACCTAATTTTACCACAAAAAAACTGGGAAATCTTATTGACTCGAGTATAAGCCTAGGGTGAGAAATGCGCAGCTACTGTAAGTGGAAAAGAGGGTCAACAATGCCCATTTGCAGCCTCACTGTGCCCATTTACAGCCATAGGTCCCCTGAGCTTCAAACTCAGTAGTTAAGGGTTCCTAGATGCCCCCTAGCTGCAGCCAAAATTTGGGGTCTCTGGACCCAAATGACATTGCTGCAGATGGACACAGTTGACCGACTTTGTGGCTCCATATCTCTGGGCCACTTAATGCTAGAAAACCTAGTTGTAGTGTTGGTTACACTGGGTTTGCACACCAAATTTTGGGTTCCTAGCACCAAGTGGCCCTGAGATACGGGTCCGCAAAGTCGGGTCGGAAAATGTAATTTTCTGCTGCAGAAAAGTGCTTGACTCGAGTATAAGCCGAGGGGGGCATTTTCAGCACAAAAAAATGTGCTGAAAAACTCGGCTTATACTCGAGTATATATGGTAAATGTCTACATGGATCCTGCGATGCAATCCCGAGTCTGGCTCAGGAATACCGCTTTTGGTACTGAAATCTCATCCCGATCCAGACTCGGGAATACCGCCAGAGAGGCTACGCAAAAAAATACGAAAAATGTTGAAAATAAAAATTCTCCTTTTCTGTATAAAACATATTCAATAAAATCAAATTTTTTCATAAATGTATGTCAAAATTTATTTTGCTTCATGTCTGGTGAATAAAAATCTCAGGAAGTGGATATTAATTGGTTTGTGTGAAAGTTATTGCGTCTACAAACTATGGTATATACATGCAGTGTATTCGAAAACTGATCAACCCTGATGTACTGATGGCCTATCTCATTTCTTGAGATTCCCCTAAATGACCCCTTTTGGAAAGTATACAGTCTAAGGTATTTACAAAGAGGCACAGGTTTTTTTTGAAGTTGTAATCTTTTTGTCAATTTTTTTTTTTTAAATTAAGAAATTAAATATTTCACAATTTTTTATACATATTGTCACCAGTTTAGTACAGTATCATCATATGACTGGTGTGGTGGTGATCAGGGATACTAATGGGTGACAATATTCCATTTTTAACCACTTCAGTACACTTTCGCACCTTCCTGCCCAAACCAATTTTCAGCTTTCAGCGCTGTCACTTTTTGAATGACAATTGCGCGGTCATGATACACTGTACCCAAACTAAATTTTTATGTTTTGTTCCCAAAAATAGAGCTTTATTTTGGTGGTATTTGATCACCTCTGCATTTTTTATTTTTTGCTAAACGAATAAGAAAAAGACCGAAAAGTTGGAAGAAAAAATAAAGTTTTTCTTGTTTTTTTTAAATAAAAATAAAATAACATTTTGTAAATTACCGTATTTATCGGCGTATAACACGCACCGGCGTATAACACGCACCCCAAGTTTAGGAGGGAATTTTAAGGAAAAAAAGTTTTAGGAGAGAAGTTTAGGGAAAAAAAAACTTACATTTAAGCGTCATTTGTCATTTGCAGCTTGCCCAGCGTCATTTGCAGCCTTTCCCAGCGTCATTTGCAACCTGCCCAGCGTCATTTGCAACCTGCCCAGCGTCATTTGTAGCTTGCCCAGCGCCATTTGTAGCTTGCCCAGCATAATTTGCAGCTTGCTAGTGTCATTTGCAGCTTGCTAGTGTCATTTGCAGTTTGCCAGCATTTAAATTTCCTGGCGTGAGAAATACCGCGCATGCGCGGCCGAAAAAGACCGAACCGCGGCCGAAAAAGGCCGAAGTGCGGACGAAAAAGACCGAGCCGACTGTTCGGCTCCTCTCGGAGTCCCGCCTCCCTGCTGTTTTGGGAGCGAGCACAGGGAGGCGGGACTACGAGCGGAGCTGAACAGCCGGCTTCGGTCTTTTTTGGCCGCGCTTCGGCTTTTTCCGGCCTTTTTCGGCCGCAGTCGCCATTTTTCGGTGTTATACGCCGATAAATATGGTAATACATTTTCTCCTTCACTGATGGGCACTGATAAGGCGGCACTGATGAGGTGGCACCAATGAGATGGCACTGATGGGCACTGACGATGGGCACTGATAGGCAGCACTAATAGGTGGCACTGATGTGCATTGATAGGCGGCACTGGTAAGCACTGATGGACACTGAAAGGCTGCACTGACGGGTAAACATAGGTGGCACTGATGGGCACTGATGACTGGCACTGATATATTTCACTAAGAGGCATCACTGGTGGCACTGGCAGGCATTTTTCATTGGCACTGGCAGCTGCCCGGGCACTGATTGGCATTTTCCTGGTGGTCCTAGGGTGGCATACCTGGTGGTCGAGTGTGGTGGCCATCCCTGGTGGTCCTGGCGGTATCCTGGTGGGGCATCTGAGGGGAGGCTGCGCTGATAAATAATCAGCACAGACCCCCCTGTCACGAGAGCAGCCGATCGGCTCTCCTCTACTTGCGTCTGACAGACGCGAGTGAGGAAAAGCCGATCAATGGCTCTTCCTGTTTACATTGTGATCAGCTGTGATTTGACACGACCGATCACGTGGTAAAGAGTCTCTATCTCTAGATCTGAGTTGTAGTGTGTCAGACTGACACACCGCAACAACGATCGCCGCAATGCGCAACCCCGGGGGTGCGCAGCGGCTTGATATATGAAGGCCGGTCAGGATATTGCAACCACTTTGCCGGCGTCATTTTGCTATATGGCGGACAGCAAGTGGTTAAAATCAGGTTTTTTTTTACACTTTGATTGCTGTTACAGTGATTATCAATGTAAAAGCAATGTTTTGAACTGTCACAAATGAGTTACATTCATAACAGCTGGTGTGGTGTGATCATAATGGCCGATCTAAGAGAAAAAATACTAGTGCTGAACCTTGAGTTTACTAGGTATTCCCCTCAAAATTAAATGGAAGTATCATATGAAGTGTTACATTTTTGTAGCCATGACAGGAAGCGAGACTCTCTCCAAGGTGAGGACAATTCCTCTTAGGAAGTTGTCACAGACACTGATGTGGATGGGAAGGCCTGGCTCGCAGTCTCCACTCTAATTTATTCCAAAGGTGTTCTATCGGGTTGAGGTCAAGACTCTGTGCAGGCAAGTCAAGTTCCTCCACCTCAAACTCACTCATCCCTGTCTTTATGGACCTTGCTTTGGCCACTGGTGAGCAGTCTTGTTGTAACAGGAAGGAGCCATCCCCAAAATATTCCAACAAAGTTGGGAGCATGAAATTGTCCAAAATGTCTTGGTATGTTGATGCTATAAAAGTTCTCTTCACTGGAACTAAGGGTCCAAGCCCAACCCCTGAAAAACAACCCCACACCATAATCCCCCCTTCACCAAATGATTTGGACCAGTGCACAAGGGAAGGTCCATAAAGACATGGATGAGCAAGTTTGGGGTGGAGGAACTTGACTGGCCTGCACAAAGTTCTGACTTCAACCCGATAGAAGACCTTTGTGTTGAATTCGAGTGGAGACTGTGAGCCAGGCTTTCTCATCCACATTAGCACCTGACCTCACAAATATGCTTCTGGAAGAATGGTCAAACATTCCCAAAGACAGACTTGGAAACCTTGTGGACAGCCTTCCCAGAAGAGTTGAAGCTGTTATAGCTGCAAAGGTGGGCCAACGCAATAGAGAACCCTACGGACTAAGACTGGGGTGCCATTAAAGTTCATGTATGTGTAAAGACAGGGGTCCCAATACTTTTGGTAATATAAGGTATGCCTGCGTGGAGAGTGGTATGTTGATCACAAAACGCTGGCCCTTATTAAAAAAAGTTGCTTTTGAAAGTGTTCCTTTGGAAGTCTGCTGCTGGAGAACCCATTACACCTGGGGAAAGAGTGTGTGCTCATTTAGATCTCTGTCATTCAAGATCATTTGCCTATGGTAAGAGGCTCTTTTCAAAGAGCACTGATGAGCAAAAGTTTTTTTTATAGCATTGAGTACTTTACTCACCTTCACTACATTTTGGACTGTTATTGTTTTAGTGTTGCTTTTGATGGACATTACTTTCATTAATACGTTTTACACCAATACATTTTTTTTTGTTTAACTTTTGTTCATCTTATTTGCGATTTGCATTTTTACTATTTATTCATGAATGTAAGCTCACCTAATTGTTTACTTGCTTATTTACACTCATCCAGTTTTCAAATGATGTTACTGATTTATGTAATTTCAGTTGTTTGTTTTTTTTGCACTAATTCATGTATCTTATCATTTAAAGGGACAGCATACAGTTTTTTAGTATCAGTTTTTTGGCCCAGTGTTCTGGGTACCAGAGTCGCAGCAGCCCTATATTCATTTGTTTAGAGCTGAGTGCAAGTTATTTAGTTAAGCGATAACTAGAACTAGGATACTATTAATGACCCTCAATTAAATACCTTATGTGAGGTTGTAGTTAATTGTTATGCCCCATACACACGGTCGGATTTTCCGACGGAAAATGTCCTATCGGACAATGTGTGTAGGCTCCATCAGACTTTGTCCGTCGGATTTTCCGACGGACATAGTTTTATCTCCTGCTCTCAAATTTTCCGACAACAAAGTCCTATCGGACTTTTTCCGATCGTGTGTAGCGAATTCCGACGGACAAAGTGCCACGCATGCTCAGATCACATTACAAGACCAAAGCTATTGGCTACTAGCCTCTACATAGTCCCGTGGTAGGCAACAAATGTCACCACGTTCAGAATGATTGGATTTTCCGACAACTTTGTCCGACCGTGTGTATGCAACACCAGTGTCGGACAAAATCCGTCTGAAAAAATCTGATGGATTTTGTGGTCGGATTTTCCGACCGTGTGTACGGGGCATTAGAGTGTAACTCCAATCAAATGAAATACTAGTATACTTATGTGCAAAGTTTTTTAAAAAAAAACTATATTATTATTCCAGCCACTCAGATAATGCTCATGGTTTTACCTATAAGTTGCAGTTAATTTTATACTTATACTGTAATTATATAATTTTCAGGGAAATGATTTTAATATATGTGTATTAAATATATTTTTAAATATAGCTTTACTAAACATTTTATTATTAAAACACTTCCTGTATCCGATATGAGGATCTAGAATGAGGCAATCCCATTGCTATGAGAATTAAATGATTAAATTGGTATGCCGTTTAATGATAAGATGATGATCAATGCTCCTATTGAAAAGGAGAAGCCTAGTGTTTTATGTAAACGGGGACACGAGGTGTGCGCATGCTCAGTTTGACAGGATCAACGTAACTCGTAGACGGTGCGCAGGTGCAGTTGCGATGGTGGGACGTACGGGCGGCCGTGTCAGACGTGAACTGGGCGGGCTTGTTGGTGCTGGCGCTCGGCGCCGCACAGGGGACTGTGCGGGAGCGGGCGTTAGCACGCTGAGCATAGGAGATTCATTATCATAGGATGAGGGATTCCACCAATGATAATAGGAGAGAGGGTATATAAGTTTGAATGTCACAACGCTCAGCAAACCCCATGAATAAGTCTTGTAGTGACGAAACATGTCGGGCGCGTGGCTGAGTGGCATCCATCTGCAGTGAATATCAGTGTTTGAGCCTAACAGAGACATGGTGTAATACTTTTAAGATATCGGCGAACGAAGGAGAGGGTGAGATCAAGGTCACACTGTGTTACACACCTCAGGTCCGCCGTGACTATTGGCCATATATATGCTTTGAAGTGGAATTTGCAGTGTTGGATACTTTGGAGTGGAATTTGCTGTGGTGAACCAAGATTCATTTCTGCTGGTTTTAATGTAAGTGAATCGGTTGAAGCTTAAATTTGTGCGTTTTAATAAGTTATTTTATTGAATTACACTATTGGAGCACTTTTTCATTTACATGTGGGACAACACTGTAACACTGAGTGGTTAATGCGGAGGAATCACCGACTGGCTGTTTGAGATTAGACATGTGCAATTCGTTTCGTTTTTAAATTTTTTTTTTTTTTTTTCGTTATTTTCGTTCATTCGTTTTCGTACGAATGAACGAACGATTCGCTAACAAATTTAACGAATAAGGAATCTTTTGAATCAAACGAATCCGAAAACAACGAAAATCCGAAAAAAACAAATTAGAAACAACGAATGTACAAAAGAAGAAAATCCGAAAAACAAAGACAGGAACAACGAAAATCAAAATGAATGAAAAAATTCGTACATTCGTAACTTTTTTTTTTGTTGAATTGGTAATTTTCCGTGTCCCTTACAATGGTGCTGCTTAACGTGCCTCAAATGGATTGAACGAAAAAATTTGTCAATTCGTAACTTTTTTTTTTTTTTTTTTTCGATTCGTAATTTTCCGTGTCTCTTACAATGGCGCTGCTTAACGTGCTTCGAATGGATTGAAAGAAAAAATTTGTACATTCGGAACTTTTTTTATTTTTTTTAGATTGGTAATTTTCCGTGTCTCTTACAATGGCGTTGCTTAACGTGCTTCGAATGGATTGAACGGAAAAATTCGTACATTCGTAACTTTTTTTTTTCGATTCGTAATTTTCCGTGTCTCTTAAAATGTAATAATAGCATACACATTACATAACATTATGAATTATGCTCCGATTACGAATGTTACGAATGTACGAATAAATAGAAATGCGTCCGAATTTCAAATAAACGAATAAACGAAAATTAAACTAACGGAAATACGAATCAACGAAAAAATAACTCTTATGAAAATACGAATCGTTCCGAATACGAACACAGACGACTTACGAATTTACGAATCGTTACGAATACGAACACCGACGACTTACGAATTTACGAATGGTTACGAATCAAGGGAAACGAAAAAAACGAAACGAAAATAAACACATTTTTTTGTTGTGCACATGTCTATTTGAGATCTTTTAAGCACATTTGCCTGTCACAAAAGTGCAGGCATCAGGATCTGGTGAGTGAGTTTCTTATGGGGGAGGACACATTGAGCACAGCGGTGTGGTGGAAGGTTAAGAAGAACATTTGAATACTTTTGAGAAGATTCACTGTCTCTTTAAAGGAGCATCACTTTAATTAATTTTCAATTGCTTTTCGTTGCTTCTGTTTGGACACTATATGAACAGTGTGGCACCTGTATTATTACTTTATTTTTTTTGTAGAAATTATCAAAATATTTTTTTTGTAGAAATTATCAAAATATATTTTTCACTGAGTTAAAGTTTTTTACTCACTTATCACGTGGGAGTGTACACATATTATATTTGATTATATGATTTTGTCACACTTATATGTATTTTACACATGAATTATTATTTTAGATGAGTTTAGAATTGTTTAAGCGCTATTATCCAACCTAAGTCCAGTGAGGACCACAGTTTGATCATGTAACACATATTCCATTTTTAAGTAGCTGCTTTAGTTTAGTCTAGATAGTACCCTTTCTGTGGCACAGTGGTTGGAGTTTGGGTCGTGGCGGTTTATCCAAATTCCTACATTCTTGATAACTTTATACACTCTGGTCTCAGAGTCAAGCTCTCCGGTCCAGGAACCATCTTTCTCTCCACTTTTGTATAAGAGGCTAAGAACTGAGGGGAGCCTTATGTGAGGCAATTTCTTTGACCTAATTTCACACCAGGCCTTTACAGATCTTTGTTCTTTATGGAACAGGTTGACTCTTTGGACAGGTGATTTGCCTATCGTTGAGGCTCAGGGTTCTGACTCAGTGAGAACTTAGAGGCGATGTGGGGGTTGCTGCAGCCATGACAGCTCTCAGTGTAACTGATGATTTTAATGTTCAGTTAAACAGACATCACACAGAATAAAGCCATCCCCATACAGTACACCAAGCACCACTACCCCTGTCTACAGTGCACAAAACATCTGTCACAGTGTACTAGTGTCCCATCAACATTTATCACAGTGTACTAGTGTCCCATCAACATTTATCACAGTGTACCAGTGCACAAAAACATCTGCAACAGTGTCAGTGAATGATCAATGGATCACCAGTATCTGTCAGGGTCCGCCGGTGGACGATCAACATCTGTCACAGTGTACAAGTGCACAAAAACATCTGTCATGGTGTACAAGTGAACAAAAACATGATACCCCTACATAAAGGTGCATGACAGTGCTGCCGACTATCCCCTATGCTTTTTAATCTTGCACTGGAACCTCTCTCAAGAATCCCATTGACTTCAGCCCCCCTTCATGGTATCCATATAGGCACAAAGAAGCTTTGTACGGTATTGTTTTCAGACGACACGCTAGTCTTCTCTACAAATCCTTCTTCTGATCTAGTCACCCTGTGATCCCTATTGGACAAATTCCATACTTGCTTTGGACTATGTGTCAATTATGAAAAGAGTGAAGTATTACCTCTCACACGTGTAACCTCCTTGAAGTGGGACTCCTCTTCCCTGTTCCCTTAACAATGCATTGAGGTTTATTTACTAAAGGCAAATCCACTTTGCACTACTAGTGCACTTGGAAGTGCAGTCACTTTAGATCTGAGGGGAAGATCTAAAATGAGAGGAAGCTCTGCTGATTTTATCATCCAATCATGTACAAGCAAAAATGCTGTTTTTTATTTTCCTTGCATGTCCCCCTCAGATCTACAGCGACTGCACTTCCAAGAGCACTTGCAGTGCACTTGTAGTGCAAAGGGGATTTGCCTTTAGTAAATTAACCCCATTGCATCACCTATTTAGGTATTGGGATAGGCAAAGAACTCTCCTCGATGTACTATCTTAACTTTCCACCATTGTTTAGAAAGGAATTGGAGGTTTGGATGAGTCTACCCCTATCATTCTTTGGAAGATACCATCTGGTAAAATGGTGAGCTTTCATTGCCTCTTATGCCTTATACAAACAATCTCCATCCGCTTGAAGCCTAAAGATGTGCAAAGCCTTAACAAGCTATTTCCTCCTCTATGGTGTAGGAAAAGACAGCGTATTGCCCTATCAAAGTTGCATCTTCTGCAGAGCGCAGGAGGGGCTCGTTTACCATATATCAGGATGTATAACTTGGCCTGTCTACTTGGATATGGTCTAGACTGGCTCTCTCAATCCTCTATTTTTTGCTAATTATGCCCTGGAATCACATATAGTCCACCCCTACCAACTTTCAGGGGTGCTTCACAGTAATTTTCAATCCCTCCCGAAGAACTTACAGCAACATATTTTCCTTTGGGACACTGTCATTGATTATAGGGAGATCAGGAAGGAACCTAATCTATCACCATACATTTCACAGTATCTTTTATTACACAGAAAACCCTATGCTCCATCCAGCTGCAGAATATAAAGCCTATGACATCTGGCGCACTGCAGGGGCTGGCTAAAGCGACACCTTTGTTCCACATGGACACTATAAAACCAAAACTCTTCACAAAACTTTTGAACAAATTTCATTTTATATTTGTATATTTTTTATAATTTGTCCATTTATAAGGACATTTAAATGACATTTAGAGAAAAAAGCTAGGCTAAGTTATTTGAGGTTGAAAAATAGTCTTTTATTTATCTTTAGTTTGTTTTGTTTTTCTTTGCTTTGTGTCACTGAAAACATTACAAGCAAACTAAATGAAAACTAAAAACGTTTAAATATTATTGATAAGAAATAGCAAAAATCAGATAAATAAGAGGCAAAGTAGAGAAGAGAGGAAGGAGTAAATTAAAATTCATTGTAGTTGAGTAAGTATTATTAAGGAGAATTTTTTGAAAATGAGCTGAGTTGCCGAAAGCTAGAGATATAGCGCCACATCCCTTCCATAAAGTCAAAATTTGGTTCAAAGAACAAAAAATGGGACTTTTAAGGCGCAAAGATACAAGAGAAATTACATTAATAGAAAAAAGTTTTATTAAATTTCACAATATAGCTTGATATTGCATATTTGACATCAAATGTCTATGAAAACGTTTTTTAAAACCATACATCGCTAAACAGGGATGAACTTTTCATTTATTGCTCTTTTTCTCAACATGTTTCACCCAAACTTGGGCTTCCTCAGGAGATTTAGATAATGTCAATTAATATTTACTGGAATAGAAAAAATACAATCAAAACATTGAATACACAACAATTTACACTGCTTTGATAAGATAATGTAGAAATGGACATCACATAATTGAAAAGTGGGTGGAGCTGGTAGGCTCAGAAGCTGACCTGAAAGTCCCGAGAGAGGGCTCTGCAGTCCACAAAAATGCTGAATACATGGGATTGTATCGAGTGCATCATAGAGAGGGAAATAATGTCCAAAACTATATCAGTTTGGCAATCCATCTATGGGGTACATTAATATAGATACTAAATTTGTTAGGATATTGGGAAGAGAAAATATATAAGTGTATGTTAACCCAAGAATGGAAAACCCACCTGGATAATGATTCCTTGGAAAGATAATAGGAGCATATAATGGAGCATACAAACAGGGTGCTCATAACTGCCAAAGGGGAAATCCAAGTTTAAATCTATAAGAAATTTTAAAGGGAAAAAACCTTTATCCATCTGGGAAATATCATACAGATATAGTTACCATCAGCAAACCAAGGACTGATCACAATGTGCCAGATATATATTTACCTAATGTTGAGGGTCTGCATCAACTCAGGGTGCCAGCCAGGATAGATAACTATCCAAGGAATAGGGAGGCCAGAGTGAGGTACTTAAAACCCCTTTAAATAGAGTAAAGAAAGAGGGGCATTTAGTGATCAGTTCCCAGCAGAAAAACGGATGGCAAATAGTCTGCTAATTCTCTTACCTTAAACAAGTGTTGTTTGGGGAGTGAACCTCCGCTGAGCTGCACAAATGAAGAGCTCAAACAAGTCCCCTTAAATAACCCTCTCCACCGCCATTTTGGCGCCAAAATTTCGGCGCCAAGCGGTCATGTGAGGACAAGTGATGTCACTACAGGAGCGCCAAGCGCACAGGAAGTGACAGCCGTGAAACAGGAAGTGCCATCCCCAACAGGAAGCCAGAGCAACTGACCTCTATGCTGATAGCAAATTGAATCACAGGATGTAAGGTCACATCTGAAGGACTGTCAGCAAAGGAGTAAAGGGGAAAAGGACTGACAAATATTGCCAGTACATGTCAGTAAAGGGATATTTAGATATATCCCTGGGCTGAATGTGATCAGTGTGTAAGAATGATTTTGGGTCACAAAACAGATCCATATATACTACCTCTGTTTTCTTGGGACATATATGTAACCAAGATAACGGCCGCAGTTGAGCGCAAGCGTTTAACCCTTAAGTGACTGGAACGGCGCAAATTATGAGAAAAATAGACGGACGAGGTCTAAAGATTCCAAAGATAACGCCTCACGTGTCCATATGATGCACCTGAACCCCATTTCAAAGCATTTTGCTACAAATGTATATAAGGCTGCAAATATTGCTCCTTTTAGGGGACCAGAGCTAAGAGTGGCTGATACTGTTTAAATACAAATACAATGGAGCAGTGGAACTAGCCAAAGGGCCCCCTACCATGATCGATAGGTCAGCAAGCACCACACCAAGCAAAATATGTGATGAACATCTGGATAATAATAACCAACAGTACAAAGGATAAATAAAGAAAACACACATGATAATATACATATTTAAATGAAAACCAATAATGTTCTCAGAAAGGAGTGACAATGGCGACCTACCCCTATAAGAAGGGTTTGAAGCTCAGAGATTCGTTCAAGCCAGGATGCACAGTGGCTCTAAGGTTATGAATCCATTTTGATTCTCTCTGTAAGAGAGTTTTATCAATATCACCTCCGCGGTTAAAGTCTGGTACATATTCTAGTGCAAAAAACTTCATCTGTGAAATATCGTATGAATGGTAGAGCCCCATATGTCGACTAATGGGGGTCTCCATTTTTTTCTTTTTAATGAGGGATACATGATCTCTAATTCTATGAAAGAAGGGTCGTTTAGTTTTCCCTACATAGAAAGCCTGACAGGTACATGTCATGAGGTAAACAACCCCAATAGTCTTACATGTTGCATAAAAGTTGGGCTTAAAGGTTTGACCTGAGGGCAGCATTATTTCAGTCAAATTAATCAATAAGTCACAGAATTCACATTTTCCACAGGGGGAAGTACCTTTTCTATGTGTCTTTGTTCTTAAAGTAAGATGGCTATGGACTAGTCGATCTTTTAAAGAGGTAGATTTGCGGTAAGTAATTTGTGGGTGAGCACCGACATATTTTGAGAGAACATCATCTGTAGAAAGAAGATGCCAGTATTTTTCAAAGATGTGGCGTACTTTTTTGTGTTCACCAACAAAAGTGGTGATTACGCGGACTTTGGATTCAGATTTATATGGCTTCACTTGGTGGATTAATTGATGTCTATCCTTCTGTTTTGCTCTATTGTATGAACGCTTAAGGCAATTTTTACTGTAGCCTCGTTCTAAGAGACGAACTTGCAACGCTTTGGCTTCTAGTTCAAAATCAGCCTCTTTGCTACAATTTCTTTTTAATCTTAGATATTGACTGAATGGTATACTCTGGACAAGGGACGCGGGATGAGAACTGTCAGCGTGAAGAATAGTGTTGCCTGCCGAGGGCTTTCTGTAAAGGGAGGAGCCAATAGTTTTGTCCTCATTTACATAAATCTTAATATCCAGAAAATTTACAGTAACCTGATCACAGGTCATCGTAAACTTAAGATTATAGGAATTAGTTTCAAGACACGATAGGAATTGCGACAGCTCATCCCGGGTTCCAGTCCAGACAATAAAGATATCATCAATAAATCTTTTCCAGATCAAAATATTCTCAAAAAAACGACTGAACTGAACAGCCGAGAATATCTCCCTCTCCCACCCCCCCAGATACAGGTTGGCGTACGATGGGGCACATTTGGTCCCCATCGCCACCCCCTGTACCTGGAGGTAGTGGGAGCAATCGAAGATAAAAATATTATTGCTCAAAATAAAGAGCAACAGTTCCAAAACGAAATTGTTATATTGCCTGGCTGATGGCCCCCGTTCAGAGAGGAAGCCGTCCACAACTCGAGCCCCCAATTTGTGGGGGATCGAGTTGTAAAGGGCCTCCACATCTATGGCCACCAGCCAGGCTTCATCAGGTAGGCACAGTCCATCCAGGGATCTCAGCAAATCAGCTGTATCCTGGATGTATGAGCTCAATGACTTGACATGTGGTCTTAAATAATCATCTATGAGTTTACTAGCTGATTCTGTCAGGCATCCATTTCCCGATATAATCGGGCGCCCAGGAGGGAAGGAAGCATTCTTGTGTATTTTAGGTAATGCATACATAGTAGGTAATCTAGGATTTTCAACAAGTAGAAATTCACAGGTTTTTTTGTCAATTAAATTATTCAAAAAGGCCTGAGTGGAGAGGCGTTTGTATTTATTTTGAATATATGAAACCTGAAAAACAGGAATGGGACGATACCATTGGCGATTGGATAGCAGATCCAGAACCATAGTTTTATAGTTTTTTAGGTCCATTAGGACTATATTGCCTCCTTTGTCGGAAGGCTTTATGATCAATTGATCATTCATTTGTAATGATTTAATTGCTTGACGTTGCTTTGAATTTATGTTGGATCTGCTATTCCAGGGTCGCCATTTGGTGTTTTGAATCTCTTTGCATACCTGTTGGGTGAATGCCCAAATATTTGGATTGCCCTGAAGGACTGGAAAACACCTAGATTTTGGTTTATACATAGAGGGCCGGGGGAAAACCGTGCCTATACCTGTGTCAAGAGAGGGTAGAGGGCAAGCCCCTGGATCCTCCAATGGGAGATCCAGGGGGTTGCTCTCCTCCCAAAGTTCCATCAAATCATTAATCGCCTTGACCTCCTTTATAGTTTTATTTCTCCAAATCTCAGCCGAGAATTGATCAGTCTCAGGTGCGATTTGTTGTTTATCATAAATTGCCTTAAACATTAACCTACGAGCAAAAAGGTTGACATCTTTGATGATTTCAAACGAATCCACCTCCTGTTCCGGACAGAAGGTCAGACCAAGGCTCAAGACCTGTGTCTGCTCCTCTGACAGGGGACACGAGGATAGATTGATTATTTGGAAACTATCTTGTTTGTTATTTTGGGATTTGTCCCCAGAGTACTTGGAGGTTTCTTTGAGTCCATGGTCATTTGGGAGGTGAAAATTGGTGCGTTTTTTGGTTCCCCTGACAGGGGAGCCAACACGTGGTCCCCCGACAGGGAAACAGAGGTTGGCTGGCTGTGTTTGGGAAGAGAGGCATAGTTCACATTAGTTTGTGATAAATTACCTACTTCAGATGGAGGTTGGGAGTCACCTACATTTGTCACTTTCTGAGATCGTAAACCGGAACGAACATTGTCTCTCTGGTTTCTTTTTCCAGAGGATTTTAAGGATGAGAAACTGTATTTCCGTTTGTCAGTGCCTGCTGTTGAGCCCTGGAAGGATCCTGCTTGCTGGGAGGAAACAGAGGAAAAATTAGATTCATCAGAATCAGAAGGTTCTTGATTAGAGTTAGTATTTCTTTGGGACAATGTCTTTTTTCTTCGCCCCCCTCCCTCTAGAGGCCATTTGTAGGCAGTGTTTGTCTCATAAGAGAGTCTGTCTCTATAGTATTTTTTATCCTTGGTTTTCAAAATCTCAGCTACAAATGCCTCTAGATGTTTTTCCAGGGCTAATTCGGATTCCTTAAAGGAAGCGTCTGTAAAAAGAGTTTCGTTATCAGAATACAGTTTTTCAATATCACTATCAATGTTCGTGATCTCTCTGGAATAATGTTGACATAAAGACCCCATCATTGCAAAAGAACAGGTTTGTAAATTACATTCCCATTCAGTTTTAAATTCAGTCTCCACTTTAAAAAGGTTCGGGAATATTTGGACTCGAAGACCCCAAGGGACAATTTTGTCCTCAATATATTTAGAAAAATATTTTCTGTTCCAAAAGATACGTGCCTTTTTTTCTAGTAGTTTTTTCAAGCTCCAGAAAAAGCGATCTAAAGTTATTCCACCAAAGGAAGCACCTTGTGCCAGATGTATTTTGTCCATCAGGCCATCGAATCCTGAGCCCCTATAGGTCGCCATTGTCACTTTACAGAATACACAAAAGAAATAAATAAATATACACAAATATAAAGAAAATTTCAAACTCAAGATAATTTAGAAAAATAGGTTTCAAGAAGCCAACTCATGAAGATTATTGGTGTTTGCCACCATGTGATATATCACAAAGGAGAATTTTTTGAAAAGGAGCTGAGTTGCCGAAAGCTAGAGATATAGCGCCACATCCCTTCCATAAAGTCAAAATTTGGTTCAAAGAACAAAAAATGGAACTTTTAAGGCGCAAAGATACAAGAGAAATTACATTAATAGAAAAAAGTTTTATTAAATTTCACAATATAGCTTGATATTGCATATTTGACATCAAATGTCTATGAAAACGTTTTTTAAAAACCATACATCGCTAAACAGGGATGAACTTTTCATTTATTGCTCTTTTTCTCAACATGTTTCACCCAAACTTGGGCTTCCTCAGGAGAGTTAGATAATGTCAATTAATATTTACTGGAATAGAAAAAATACAATCAAAACATTGAATACACAACAATTTACACTGCTTTGATAAGATAATGTAGAAATGGACATCACATAATTGAAAAGTGGGTGGAGCTGGTAGGCTCAGAAGCTGACCTGAAAGTCCCGAGAGAGGGCTCTGCAGTCCACAAAAATGCTGAATACATGGGATTGTATCGAGTGCATCATAGAGAGGGAAATAATGTCCAAAACTATATCAGTTTGGCAATCCAACTATGGGGTACATTAATATAGATACTAAATTTGTTAGGATATTGGGAAGAGAAAATATATAAGTGTATGTTAACCCAAGAATGGAAAACCCACCTGGATAATGATTCCTTGGAAAGATAATAGGAGCATATAATGGAGCATACAAACAGGGTGCTCATAACTGCCAAAGGGGAAATCCAAGTTTAAATCTATAAGAAATTTTAAAGGGAAAAAACCTTTATCCATCTGGGAAATATTATACAGATATAGTTACCATCAGCAAACCAAGGACTGATCACAATGTGCCAGATATATATTTACCTAATGTTGAGGGTCTGCATCAACTCAGGGTGCCAGCCAGGATAGATAACTATCCAAGGAATAGGGAGGCCAGAGTGAGGTACTTAAAACCCCTTTAAATAGAGTAAAGAAAGAGGGGCATTTAGTGATCAGTTCCCAGCAGAAAAACGGATGGCAAATAGTCTGCTAATTCTCTTACCTTAAACAAGTGTTGTTTGGGGAGTGAACCTCCGCTGAGCTGCACAAATGAAGAGCTCAAACAAGTCCCCTTAAATAACCCTCTCCACCGCCGCTTTGGCGCCAAAATTTCGGCGCCAAACGGTCATGTGAGGACAAGTGATGTCACTACAGGAGCGCCAAGCGCACAGGAAGTGACAGCCGTGAAACAGGAAGTGCCATCCCCAACAGGAAGCCAGAGCAACTGACCTCTATGCTGATAGCAAATTGAATCACAGGATGTAAGGTCACATCTGAAGGACTGTCAGCAAAGGAGTAAAGGGGAAAAGGACTGACAAATATTGCCAGTACATGTCAGTAAAGGGATATTTAGATATATCCCTGGGCTGAATGTGATCAGTGTGTAAGAATGATTTTGGGTCACAAAACAGATCCATATATACTACCTCTGTTTTCTTGGGACCTTTATGTAACCAAGATAACGGCCGCAGTTGAGCGCAAGCGTTTAACCCTTAAGTGACTGGAACGGCGCAAATTAGGAGAAAAATAGACGGACGAGGTCTAAAGATTCCAAAGATAACGCCTCACGTGTCCATATGATGCACCTGAACCCCATTTCAAAGCATTTTGCTACAAATGTATATAAGGCTGCAAATATTGCTCCTTTTAGGGGACCAGAGCTAAGAGTGGCTGATACTGTTTAAATACAAATACAATGGAGCAGTGGAACTAGCCAAAGGGCCCCCTACCATGATCGATAGGTCAGCAAGCACCACACCAAGCAAAATATGTGATGAACATCTGGATAATAATAACCAACAGTACAAAGGATAAATGAAGAAAACACACATGATAATATACATATTTAAATGAAAACCAATAATGTTCTCAGAAAGAAGTGACAATGGCGACCTACCCCTATAAGAAGGGTTTGAAGCTCAGAGATTCGTTCAAGCCAGGATGCACAGTGGCTCTAAGGTTATGAATCCATTTTGATTCTCTCTGTAAGAGAGTTTTATCAATATCACCTCCGCGGTTAAAGTCTGGTACATATTCTAGTGCAAAAAACTTCATCTGTGAAATATCGTATGAATGGTAGAGCCCCATATGTCGACTAATGGGGGTCTCCATTTTTTTTCTTTTTAATGAGGGATACATGATCTCTAATTCTATGAAAGAAGGGTCGTTTAGTTTTCCCTACATAGAAAGCCTGACAGGTACATGTCATGAGGTAAACAACCCCAATAGTCTTACATGTTGCATAAAAGTTGGGCTTAAAGGTTTGACCTGAGGGCAGCATTATTTCAGTCGAATTAATCAATAAGTCACAGAATTCACATTTTCCACAGGGGGAAGTACCTTTTCTATGTGTCTTTGTTCTTAAAGTAAGATGGCTATGGACTAGTCGATCTTTTAAAGAGGTAGATTTGCGGTAAGTAATTTGTGGGTGAGCACCGACATATTTTGAGAGAACATCATCTGTAGAAAGAAGATGCCAGTATTTTTCAAAGATGTGGCGTACTTTTTTGTGTTCACCAACAAAAGTGGTGATTACGCGGACTTTGGATTCAGATTTATATGGCTTCACTTGGTGGATTAATTGATGTCTATCCTTCTGTTTTGCTCTATTGTATGAACGCTTAAGGCAATTTTTACTGTAGCCTCGTTCTAAGAGACGAACTTGCAACGCTTTGGCTTCTAGTTCAAAATCAGCCTCTTTGCTACAATTTCTTTTTAATCTTAGATATTGACTGAATGGTATACTCTGGACAAGGGACGCGGGATGAGAACTGTCAGCGTGAAGAATAGTGTTGCCTGCCGAGGGCTTTCTGTAAAGGGAGGAGCCAATAGTTTTGTCCTCATTTACATAAATCTTAATATCCAGAAAATTTACAGTAACCTGATCACAGGTCATCGTAAACTTAAGATTATAGGAATTAGTTTCAAGACACGATAGGAATTGCGACAGCTCATCCCGGGTTCCAGTCCAGACAATAAAGATATCATCAATAAATCTTTTCCAGATCAAAATATTCTCAAAAAAACGACTGAACTGAACAGCCGAGAATATCTCCCTCTCCCACCCCCCCAGATACAGGTTGGCGTATTGGAGGATCCAGGGGCTTGCCCTCTACCCTCTCTTGACACAGGTATAGGCACGGTTTTCCCCCGGCCCTCTATGTATAAACCAAAATCTAGGTGTTTTCCAGTCCTTCAGGGCAATCCAAATATTTGGGTGTTCACCCAACAGGTATGCAAAGAGATTCAAAACACCAAATGGCGACCCTGGAATAGCAGATCCAACATAAATTCAAAGCAACGTCAAGCAATTAAATCATTACAAATGAATGATCAATTGATCATAAAGCCTTCCGACAAAGGAGGCAATATAGTCCTAATGGACCTAAAAAACTATAAAACTATGGTTCTGGATCTGCTATCCAATCGCCAATGGTATCGTCCCATTCCTGTTTTTCAGGTTTCATATATTCAAAATAAATACAAACGCCTCATCACTCAGGCCTTTTTGAATAATTTAATTGACAAAAAAACCTGTGAATTTCTACTTGTTGAAAATCCTAGATTACCTACTATGTATGCATTACCTAAAATACACAAGAATGCTTCCTTCCCTCCTGGGCGCCCGATTATATCGGGAAATGGATGCCTGACAGAATCAGCTAGTAAACTCATAGATGATTATTTAAGACCACATGTCAAGTCATTGAGCTCATACATCCAGGATACAGCTGATTTGCTGAGATCCCTGGATGGACTGTGCCTACCTGATGAAGCCTGGCTGGTGGCCATAGATGTGGAGGCCCTTTACAACTCGATCCCCCACAAATTGGGGGCTCGAGTTGTGGACGGCTTCCTCTCTGAACGGGGGCCATCAGCCAGGCAATATAACAATTTCGTTTTGGAACTGTTGCTCTTTATTTTGAGCAATAATATTTTTATCTTCGATTGCTCCCACTACCTCCAGGTACAGGGGGGTGGCGATGGGGACCAAATGTGCCCCATCGTACGCCAACCTGTATCTGGGGGGGTGGGAGAGGGAGATATTCTCGGCTGTTCAGTTCAGTCGTTTTTTTGAGAATATTTTGATCTGGAAAAGATTTATTGATGATATCTTTATTGTCTGGACTGGAACCCGGGATGAGCTGTCGCAATTCCTATCGTGTCTTGAAACTAATTCCTATAATCTTAAGTTTACGATGACCTGTGATCAGGTTACTGTAAATTTTCTGGATATTAAGATTTATGTAAATGAGGACAAAACTATTGGCTCCTCCCTTTACAGAAAGCCCTCGGCAGGCAACACTATTCTTCACGCTGACAGTTCTCATCCCGCGTCCCTTGTCCAGAGTATACCATTCAGTCAATATCTAAGATTAAAAAGAAATTGTAGCAAAGAGGCTGATTTTGAACTAGAAGCCAAAGCGTTGCAAGTTCGTCTCTTAGAACGAGGCTACAGTAAAAATTGCCTTAAGCGTTCATACAATAGAGCAAAACAGAAGGATAGACATCAATTAATCCACCAAGTGAAGCCATATAAATCTGAATCCAAAGTCCGCGTAATCACCACTTTTGTTGGTGAACACAAAAAAGTACGCCACATCTTTGAAAAATACTGGCATCTTCTTTCTACAGATGATGTTCTCTCAAAATATGTCGGTGCTCACCCACAAATTACTTACCGCAAATCTACCTCTTTAAAAGATCGACTAGTCCATAGCCATCTTACTTTAAGAACAAAGACACATAGAAAAGGTACTTCCCCCTGTGGAAAATGTGAATTCTGTGACTTATTGATTAATTCGACTGAAATAATGCTGCCCTCAGGTCAAACCTTTAAGCCCAACTTTTATGCAACATGTAAGACTATTGGGGTTGTTTACCTCATGACATGTACCTGTCAGGCTTTCTATGTAGGGAAAACTAAACGACCCTTCTTTCATAGAATTAGAGATCATGTATCCCTCATTAAAAAGAAAAAAATGGAGACCCCCATTAGTCGACATATGGGGCTCTACCATTCATACGATATTTCACAGATGAAGTTTTTTGCACTAGAATATGTACCAGACTTTAACCGCGGAGGTGATATTGATAAAACTCTCTTACAGAGAGAATCAAAATGGATTCATAACCTTAGAGCCACTGTGCATCCTGGCTTGAACGAATCTCTGAGCTTCAAACCCTTCTTATAGGGGTAGGTCGCCATTGTCACTCCTTTCTGAGAACATTATTGGTTTTCATTTAAATATGTATATTATCATGTGTGTTTTCTTTATTTATCCTTTGTACTGTTGGTTATTATTATCCAGATGTTCATCACATATTTTGCTTGGTGTGGTGCTTGCTGACCTATCGATCATGGTAGGGGGCCCTTTGGCTAGTTCCACTGCTCCATTGTATTTGTATTTAAACAGTATCAGCCACTCTTAGCTCTGGTCCCCTAAAAGGAGCAATATTTGCAGCCTTATATACATTTGTAGCAAAATGCTTTGAAATGGGGTTCAGGTGCATCATATGGACACGTGAGGCGTTATCTTTGGAATCTTTAGACCTCGTCCGTCTATTTTTCTCATAATTTGCGCCGTTCCAGTCACTTAAGGGTTAAACGCTTGCGCTCAACTGCGGCCGTTATCTTGGTTACATATATGTCCCAAGAAAACAGAGGTAGTATATATGGATCTGTTTTGTGACCCAAAATCATCCTTACACACTGATCACATTCAGCCCAGGGATATATCTAAATATCCCTTTACTGACATGTACTGGCAATATTTGTCAGTCCTTTTCCCCTTTACTCCTTTGCTGACAGTCCTTCAGATGTGACCTTACATCCTGTGATTCAATTTGCTATCAGCATAGAGGTCAGTTGCTCTGGCTTCCTGTTGGGGATGGCACTTCCTGTTTCACGGCTGTCACTTCCTGTGCGCTTGGCGCTCCTGTAGTGACATCACTTGTCCTCACATGACCGTTTGGCGCCGAAATTTTGGCGCCAAAATGGCGGTGGAGAGGGTTATTTAAGGGGACTTGTTTGAGCTCTTCATTTGTGCAGCTCAGCGGAGGTTCACTCCCCAAACAACACTTGTTTAAGGTAAGAGAATTAGCAGACTATTTGCCATCCGTTTTTCTGCTGGGAACTGATCACTAAATGCCCCTCTTTCTTTACTCTATTTAAAGGGGTTTTAAGTACCTCACTCTGGCCTCCCTATTCCTTGGATAGTTATCTATCCTGGCTGGCACCCTGAGTTGATGCAGACCCTCAACATTAGGTAAATATATATCTGGCACATTGTGATCAGTCCTTGGTTTGCTGATGGTAACTATATCTGTATAATATTTCCCAGATGGATAAAGGTTTTTTCCCTTTAAAATTTCTTATAGATTTAAACTTGGATTTCCCCTTTGGCAGTTATGAGCACCCTGTTTGTATGCTCCATTATATGCTCCTATTATCTTTCCAAGGAATCATTATCCAGGTGGGTTTTCCATTCTTGGGTTAACATACACTTATATATTTTCTCTTCCCAATATCCTAACAAATTTAGTATCTATATTAATGTACCCCATAGATGGATTGTCAAACTGATATAGTTTTGGACATTATTTCCCTCTCTATGATGCACTCGATACAATCCCATGTATTCAGCATTTTTGTGGACTGCAGAGCCCTCTCTCGGGACTTTCAGGTCAGCTTCTGAGCCTACCAGCTCCACCCACTTTTCAATTATGTGATGTCCATTTCTACATTATCTTATCAAAGCAGTGTAAATTGTTGTGTATTCAATGTTTTGATTGTATTTTTTCTATTCCAGTAAATATTAATTGACATTATCTAACTCTCCTGAGGAAGCCCAAGTTTGGGTGAAACATGTTGAGAAAAAGAGCAATAAATGAAAAGTTCATCCCTGTTTAGCGATGTATGGTTTTTAAAAAACGTTTTCATAGACATTTGATGTCAAATATGCAATATCAAGCTATATTGTGAAATTTAATAAAACTTTTTTCTATTAATGTAATTTCTCTTGTATCTTTGCGCCTTAAAAGTATTATTAAGGGTTTAAATAAAAAGACATACAGTATTTTTTTTTTTTTATATATATATATATATGTATGTATATATATATATATATATATATATATATATATATATATATATATATATATATATACACTGTATATATACAGTATATATCTTGTAAAGGATCTTTACTTTTGACAGCATTTTGCCGGGGGAGCAGTAGAGGGAGAGGTGCAGCCTGTTGAACATATGCTCTAAAAACTTTTTTAAAAGTTTATTATTTTTTAAAAGAAGTATTTCCTGCCAGGCATCGTCCTCAAGTGGCAACATCTTAGTTTAAGAAATTGTTTGTGTCAGGAGAAATCTAGTGTGGAAAAAATAATTCCATAAAGATTTCTCTACGACTTAATAAGCAATGGGGAGCAGCAAATGTATAAAAGGATTTCAGATCACGGAAATAACAGTCTAACAAACTCAGTGGTGTATTCTTCTCATTAAAATTATTACGGTGGATCTGGCCATGTTTGCCGGGGATTTTAAAAGTAAATTATTACATCCAGACATCATCACTAACAAAACACATGGAATTGAGGTACAGTATGTAATGATTTCTTGGAGATGAGTGACATCGTAGAGCTCATGGCACGATGCAGTGTAGATTTGCTCTTTTGTGTTTCCACTTAGATAAGAACTGGACAGGTATAAGAGAAGAGGAGAGGTCTGATTTTTTCTTTTTTTTGTAATCCATCAGAAATGCAGTAGGCAGGGTTGACGCCATAGGATTGATTTACTAAAACTGGAGAGTGCAAAATCTGGTGCAGCTCTGCATAGAAACCAATCAGCTTCCAGGTTTTTTTTTACTTCAAAGCTTAAGGCCCCTTTCACACTGAGGTGTTTTTCAGGCTAAAAATAGCGCCTATATAGCGCCTAAAAAAAACAGCCCCATTCACTCCAGTGTGAAAGCCGGAGGGCTTTCACACTGGAGCTGTGCTCTAGCAGGATGGTAAAAAAAAGTCCCTTTGGAGTGGTGTATTCACTGATCCTAAACCACTCCTACCCATTGAAATCAATGGGGCAGCGCGGCTATACCACCGGCAAAGCGCCGATGTATTGTGGCTTTGCGGGTGGTTTTAACCCTTTTTCGTCCACTAGCAGGGGTTAAAACTGCCCCGAATAGCGACGTTAAACGACGGTAAAGCAGCGCTAAATACAGCGCTGCTTTACCGCCGAGGCCGCTCCCGCCCCAGTGTGAAAGGGGCCTAATTGAGCAAGCTGAAGTTAGAAGCCGATTGGCTACAATGCACAGCTGCACCAGATTTTGCACTCTCCAATTTTAGTAAATCAACCCCTTTGCTTCTGGTACATTAGTTATTTTTTTGTATTTGCAGCATAGGTAAATAGGTAATTTTAAATAGGTAAAAGCTTTCAAGGTTCACAGACAGCTTAAAGAAGAAAAAAAAAACTTCAGGGGATTTAATCCCCGACCACTGTATTGAAAACTAAAAAAAATGCCTACATTGCCATGGTGGCTATACTAGAGCAGCCTTTTTTCAGCACTTTTAACATGGAAGAATTGTTTAAATAACTTTCAGGTCTCAGGGAACCCTTTCTAATAACTATTATATCTTTTATTATATTATATAATATTATTATAGTATGAACAGTAAGCTGTAGATATAAGAAGTACAACAAAAATTAGGGTGTGGTGTACATAGCGTATTTCCCACCCTGGGCCTGGTGTATTTGACAAAATTCTTAAGGAGAATAATAGTAATGACAATGAAATGGAACCAAATAATAATGGTGGCCATAAAAGAAAGGCAGACAAGGAAAAAAAAAAGTAGTTCTCTCTCACATTAATCGTCTGAGAAAAAGTCTTCCCATACACTAGTGACCAGTGAAGGACCCTAGTACACTGGTAGTCAGTGGGAAAAATGCTTCTAACACTGGTGGTGAGTGGAAAAATGTCCCCCATTAGGCCATCATTGGTGGCAGTGGTAGCATATCAGAGAGGAAGAAATTGTTCATTGCTCAAGTAACCCCTAACAAACTCTGGAAGAACTTATGGGTTCCATGGACCTCTGGTTGAGAAAGGTTGTGCTGGAGAAGTACTGCTACCATTTTTATTATTATCACAGAATTATACAGACCTGCAATACTCCTACTACAAAAAAGTGAAATTTTGTTGGTTCTGTCTAGCCTTTCAACAGACTAAAACCACTTGACTGGTATGTATGTATATATTAAAAGACAAGAATAGGGGAGAGAGGGTTGGGACTTCATATGAGGCAATGCGTGGGAAGTTTCATCTGCTTCCATCCCTAATGTATATATTAACCACTTAAGGACTGCCTCCTGCACATTTATGTCGGCAGAATGGCACGGCTGGGCACATCAACGTACAGGTACGTTGCCCTTTAAGAGCCCAGCCGTAGGTCGCGTGCGCACGCCGCCGCCGATGCGCTCAAGACCCGGTCCTGAGCTCCACGGGACCCGATCGCCGCCGGTGTCCCGCGATCGGGTCACAGAGCTGAAGAACGGAGAGAGGTATGTGTAAACAAACTTCTCCCAGTGCTTCCTAGTGAGACTGACACTGATCGTCTGTTCCCTGTCATCGGGAAAGACGATCAGTGATGTCCAACGCCATGCCACACCCCCCTACAGTAAAAAAAACGCACACACGTCACACTTAACCACGCACCCGCCCCCTAGTGGTTAACCCCTTCACTGCCAGTGTCATTTACACAGGAATCAGTGCATTTAAATAGCACTGATTGCTGTATAAATGACAATGGTCCCAAAAATGTGTCAAAAATGTCCGATTTGTCCGCCGTAATGTTGCAGTCACAATAAAAATCGCTATCATTACTAGTAAAAAAAATATATTAATAAAAATGCTATAAAACTATCCCCTGTTTTGTAAACGCTATAACTTTTTTTTTACCAAAAATATGTAGAAGAAGACGTATCGGCCTAAACTGAGGAAAAAAAAAATTATATTTTTTTGGGGGATATTTATTATAGCAAAAAGTAAAAAATATTGAATTTTTTTCAAAATTGTCGCTCTATTTTTGTTTATAGCGCAAAAAATAAAAACCGCAGAGGTGATAAAATACCACCAAAAGAAAGCTCTAATTGTGGGAAAAAAAGGACGCCAATTTTGTTTGGGAGCCACGTCGCACGACCGCGCAATTGTCAGTTAAAGCGACACAGTGCCGAATCGCAAAAAGGGGCCTGGTCCTTTGGCTGCAAATTGGTCCGGGGCTTAAGTGGTTAAAAGGTATGTATGTATGATGGATGGGTAGGTTTAAATTTCAATAACTATGTAACTTCCTATTCCCTTATCAGGTGGTCTATCAAAGTAATATAACCTATTTTATACTAACAGGGTTTCCAAATCTTAAAGGAATCAAATTTCCATTTTTTGTGGCGCTGTTCTTCATATTCTGTGCTACTTTTTCTGGGAATCTTTTCATCATGGTTTTATTTCTTCTGAGTAAAACACTTCAGGCTCCCATGTACTTCTTCATCACCCAATTATCATTGCTTGACATAATTCTGACCACAGATATTCTTCCCAACCTTCTTTATATCATCTTACATGATGGATGTACCATGTCTCTTGCTGGATGTATCATCCAGTTCTCCTTCTTTGCACATCCTGAGGTCTCAGAGTGTTCTCTACTGACTGTGATGTCCTATGACCGGTATTTGGCCATCTGCAAACCCTTGCATTACAACTGTACAATAAACCAAGCATTTTGCACAAAATCAGTGATCATAGTTTGGTTATTGGGATTCAAAATTATGTTGCTTGAGTCCATATCTTTGGGTAGTCTATACTATTGTGGACCAAACACCATTGATCACTTCTTCTGTGACTTTCAACCTATACTTGAGCTTTCCTGCTCAGATACTTCATGGATTCAAATTCAGGCTAGTGTAGTGGTTTTCTTTGGTGTCATAATTCCTTTTGTAATAATTGTTAATTCATATATTCATATTGTTTTAACCATTCTCAAAATTAAATCAATAACAGGGAGACAAAAAGCCTTCAGGACCTGCAGCTCTCACCTGACCACAGTGTGCATTTTTTATGGATCTTTAATCATTGTGTATTTGTTTCCAACAAAAGGAAAACTAGATATTCTAAGCAAGGTCCTCTCTCTCTTTTACACTGTGATGACTCCACTGCTTAATCCAATCATATACACATATAGGAACAAAGACTTTAAGAAAGCTATTGAGAAAATAAAGTTATGATTTTTTCAAATAAAATTTCTAATTTAAAGCCTAGAAAAAAATCCATATGTGCAATCGCATAGGATTTAAATACACCCATGACTGATTTACTAAATATTCACTCAATATGTATACAATCATAAAAAGCTATTAAGAAAATACATTTATGATTTTTATGCTTCAATATTTTTTATTGAAAATGATTATTTATTTATTTTCCTTAACATTACAGGTAACCATGGGCGTAGCATAAGGGGTTGCAGGGGTCACAATTGCAACCCCGCCCTTAGCTCCAGGGGGCCCCTGCAGCTTCCCTGTCATATTATCATATCCTCCACAAAATCCAGCTCCAATCTGCCCTAGGGCCTCACAGCCATGCTCCAGTACTGGGCTTCTACTTTGCCTTCCACAGTCCACACCCCTCTGTTCCCATTGGCTGGGGAGAAGCTGTGAGCTATTTCCTGAATGGAAAACGAGCACGAGGTGAGAACAGCCCAGGATTGGGAAGTGTCTGTGCTGTGTGCTAGCAACATGGAATGGTTACCTAGCTCAGCGAGGCAAGAGGAGGAGAGTGCCATCCTGTAGCCATGATGGGAACGATGTCACTAGTGAGGTATGACACTGCTCAGTATCTCCTAGTCACCAGCTGGGATTCTCTGTACCCCCCATTCGGGGATGTCTACTTACCCCACTTCCCTGACAACTGGGGAAAAGACACACACATCCGGGAGGTGACCTTCCCCCAACACCTGCCAACACTGACAGAGAAACCTTCAGAAATTGCTAAAACAGATCCCTTAACACCTCCTTGGGGAGCCCATGAAGGGCTGCAGTCTCCAGATTTTGTGTCACATGGCTTTGACCTCCCAGATCTAAGTTGCCCCCCTCCAAATCCCCCTGACCACCCCCTCCACCCTGCATGCTATGCCCACTGCTGAGCTCCTTTCCCATTACAGCACTCTATACTGTTCCTCATCCGCAGGGCTGAAATCACATTCCTTTACAACACAGCCAGCCATGATCTGCACAGGGTGTATCTGCCTACTGCAGCTCCACTGTCATTCTGACCATGGGATTTCACAAGTCAGAAGGGCAACATAAAAGCCAGATACACCCTGTGAAGACTGACAGACTGTGTGTAATGGAATGTGATTTCATCCCTGTGTAGTGTGTTGGGGGGAGCTGTATACAGTGCTGGGATGGGAAAGGAGCTCTGCCAAGTGACCTGCCATGGGTCCCTGTCCTCTGATTCTCCAGCGGTAATCCCTGTCCTCTGATGTAAAGATGAACTCTGGGAGCTCAAAACTCTTAAGTCACTTTGAGTATCTTGGCGTGCAGTGGATGTATCTGCACGCACGTTTGAAGTTGTGGGGGGGCCCAGGTCAACTTTTGTATCGGGGCCCACAAGCTTCAAGCTACGCCTCTGCAGGTAACTAATAGTCGAGTTCACGACATAGGTGAGAACAATACCTGTCAACGGTTTTATCAAGTAGAAAAAAGGGGGAGGGGGAGAAATTGGGACTTTATATGAGGCAAAATTAATGGGTAGGTTCACATGCCTCCATCCCTAATACACATATTAAAGGAAAGGAGTCTGGTTGGGACTTTATATGAAGCACACAATTCGAGAATGAATATGCAAAAACATGTTTATTATTACATATACATAAGAGCCATGGCAATAATACACCAATAAATATTAATAACAATATATAACACCTTAATAATTCATGTATGTAGATCTATTCAGACATAGATCACAATATATAATAATAAAAAGTACATAATTCAAAATAATCTTAAACACATGATTGTAATAATGTAGCATAAAACAGGAGCTCTACTTGTTTTGTGGATAACTTCCACTCATCAGCAGTAGATGAGAAATAGATGTATCTATAATGTAATGGATAAATGCAAAATGGTTGGTACAGAAGGGGAAAGTAGGAAGAAATGGGACAAAATATTATTTCCAACACTTAACTAAAAATTAACTATAAATTCAAGAGATGGTGTCTGCAGCTGGAGGCACTGTAGGAAACATCGTTCTGAGAACCATTTTCCCTCCCTGGTGTCATGTGACTCATTATCATTAGGGCTTCAAGGTCTTAGGTGTGAATGGGGTACAGGTGTGTTAAATTTGGTGTTTTTTGCTATCACTCTCTCATACTGGCCACCAAACGTTCAACATGGCACCTCATGGCAAAGAACTCTCTGAGAATCTGAAAAAAAGAATTGTTGCTCAACATAAAGTTGGCCTAGGCTACAAGAAGATTGCCAAGACCCTGAAACTGAGCTGTAGCACGGCGGCCAAGACCATACAGCGGCTTAACAGGACAGGTTCCACTCAGAACAGGCCTTGCCATGGTCGTCCAAAGGAGTTGAATGCACGTGTTCAGCGTCATATCCAGAGGGAAATAGACATATGAGTTCTGCCAGCGTTGCTGCGGAGGTTGAAGGGGTTGGGGGGGGGGGCAGCGTGTCAGTGCTCAGACCATAAGCTGCACACTGCATCAAATTGGTCTGCATGGCTGTTGTCCCAGAAGGAAGCCTATTCTAAAGATGATGCACAAGAAAGCCTGAAAACAGTTTGCTGAAGACAAGCAGACCAAGGACATGGATTACTGGAACCATATCCTGTGGTCTGATGAAACCAAGATAAACATATTTGGTTCAGATGGTGTCAAGTGTGTGTGGTGGCAACCAGGTGAGGAATACAAAGAAAAGTGTATCTTGCATACAGTCAAGCATGGTGGTGGGAGTGTCATGGTACTGGGGAGCTACAGTTCGTTGAGGGAACCATGAATGCCAACATGTACTGTGACATACTGAAGCAGAGCATGATCCCTTGCCTTTGGAGACTGGGCCGCAGGGCAGTATTCCAACATGATAAGGACCCCAAACACACCTCCAAGATGACCACTGCCTTTCTAAAGAAGCTGAGGGTAAAAGGTGATGGACTGGCCAAGCATGTCTAAAGATCTAAACCCTATTGAGCATCTGTTGGGCATCCTCAATCGGAAGGTGGAAGAGCGCAAGGTCTCTAACATTCACCAGCTCCGTGCTGTCCTCATGGAGTAGTGGAAGAGGACTCCAGTGGCACCCTGTAAAGCTCTGGTGAACTCCATGCCCAAGAGTGTTAAGGCAGTGCCGGAAAATAATGGTGGCCACACAAAATATTGACACTTTGGGCCCAGTTTGGACATTGGAACATGAGGTGCCATGTTGAACTTCCAGTGACCAGTGTGAGAGTGAGAGTGATAACACCAAATTTAACATACCTGCTCCCCAATCACAACTGTGAGACTAACACTAACGAGTCACATGACACTGTGGAGGGAAAATGGCTAATTGGGCCTAATTTGGTGTACTCATTTTTGTTGGCAGCAGTTTAGAATTTAACTACTTTGTTGAGTTATTTTGAGGGGACAGCAAATTTACACTGTTATACAAGCTTTACATTGTAACAAAGTGTAATTTCTTCACTGTTACATGAAAAGATATAATAAAATATTTACAAAAATGTGAGGGGTGTACTCACTTTTGTGAGATACTGTGTATTTCTAAGTAAAATTGTCAGTTGGGGTCATTGGAGGCATCTACTGTAAGGGAGGTCCGCTATGTATAATGTTTGTTAAAATGGTCTTTCTAAAACTGTGATTTTATAAATTGTGTTACAATAAAACGTATATTTTTATATATATATTGCTGTGTTGTGTTGGCACTTTGAAAGTAAATTTTTCCACTTCCTCCAATTGTGACTATATTAACCACTTGCCGACCAAGGACGTCATATGACGTCCTTGACTTTGAGTGGTGATATCTGAATGATGCGTGCAGCTATTGGCATCATTCAGATATCATTCTTTCCGGCCGGCGATTCTGTGCACCATAAGAACGATCATAGCGGCAGTTCCGCCGCCTGATCGTTCTTATAGGCAGCGGGAGGTTACGTCCCCCCCCTCCCGCCGCCATCCGGTGCTTCTCCAGGCTCTTCCGTGCCATCGGGGGCCCGGAGAAAGAATCGCTCGCCGCCGGATGACGAGCATAGAGATTTCCGGTGACCAGATGGTCACCAGTCATCTCTATGACCGTTGAAGGCCCGGGCGCGACGTTATGATGTCATGCCCAGTACCCGGAAGTACACAAAGCCGCGATCGCGGCTGTCAGCATGAGTATGGCGATGTGTGAGACTTTTACACAGCCTGGCCATATACAGAGGCCCACCATTGAAGTAGCACCTTCAGGCGTTCTGCAAGCATAAATTGCACTTCTAATTTCCTGACAACCTATTATTTTTGAAGGCCCATATATTTCTAACACATAGCTTTCCAGCCTGGAGGAGAGATTTGGTCCAGGCAGCAGGCAGCAGGCAGCAGGCAGCAGACAGCAGGCAGCAGACAGCAGACAGCAGACAGCAGACAGCAGACAGCAGACAGCAGACAGCAGGCAGCAGACAGCAGGCGGCAGGCAGCAGGCAGGGATGTGCTTAGCAAAGCCGCGATCGCGGCTGTCAGCATGAGATCGGTAAAAATGTTTTTACCGATCTCATGCTTTCCAGCCTGGAGGAGAGATGTGGGGTCTTATTGACCCCACATCTCTCCATAAAGAGGACCTGTCACATACATTCCTATCACAAGGGATGTTTACATTCCTTGTAATAGGAATAAAAGTGATCCAAAAAAAATTTTTTTTTTTTTTGAAAGTGTAAAAATAAAAAAAATTAAGTAAAATAAAAATAAATAAATAAATAAAAAAAAAAATTAAAACGCCCCTGTCCCCTGTAGCTCGCGATCAGAAGCTAACGCACACACAAGTCCCGGCCGCATATGTAAACGCCGCTCAAACCACACATGTGAGGTATCGCCGCGTGCGTTAGAGTACGTGCAACAATTCTAGCACTAGACCTCCTCCGTAACTCTAAACTGGTAACCAGTAAAAAATATTAAAGCGTTGCCTATGGAGATTATTAAGTACCGAAGTTTGGCGCCATTCCACGGTTGTGCGCAATTTTAAAGCGTGACATGTTCAGTATCTATTTACTCGGCGTAACATCATCTTTCATATTATATAAAAAAATTGGGATAACTTTACTGTTTTGTTATTTTTTAATTCATGAAACCGTTTTTTTTTTCCCAAAAAAAGGCGTTTGAAAAATCATTGCGCAAATACCGTGTGAGATAAAAAGTTGCAATAACCGCCATTTTATTCCCTAGGGTGTCTGCTAAAAAAAACGTACTCAATGTTTGGGGGTTCTGAGTAATTTTCTAGCAAAAAAATTATGATGTTTACATGAAGGAAAATAGGCCAAAATAGGCCCGGTAAGAAAGTGGTTAACTGGATGTTGGTGCCCTTGGCAGTCTATTTTGTACCATATTTCTCAATGAGAACTAGGGCCTCTTCCCCACAACTTTTTCTTGGTGGTTGTGGGGGTTTGCAGACAGGGGCCCTGTGGGTCAATATATGAAGGTACTTTTGTGAGTAGCAGCTTGTTTCAGCCTGGATTCTGTGGTATTTGGGACATAAGACCATTGGAGCTTGTTTCATCAGACATTTTTATTATTATTATTTTTTTTTATCTGCAATTTTTTAGCTGGACTTCGACATTGCGGCAGAGAGATTTGACACTTTTGACACTTGTTTGGGACCATTGACATTAATACAGCGATCAGTGCTATAAGTAGCCACTGATGATTGTATAAATATCACTGGCATGGAAGGTGTTAACACTAGGTGGTGATCAAGGGGTTAAGTGTTCCCTGGGAGGTGTTTCTAACTGTGGGGGGAGGGGACTAACAGGGAGTAGAGATAGATTGCTGTTATTAATCACTAGGAACAGCATATCACTCTCAACTTCCCTGGCAGAATGGAGATCTGTCTGTTTACATTGACAGATCCCCATTCTGTCTGTCTCAAGAGCGATTGCGGGTCGCCGGTGGACATCGCAGTCACACGCATTGGCTCCGGCTTCTTGCTCTCTATACCTCTTAAAGTGGCCGATGTACACCTATGGTGGTTTGCGCAGCCGTGCCGACCTGCCGCAGTATAATGATGGTGGCTGGTCGGCAAGAGGTTAAGCTAAGAGACCTCCATAGGCTCCATACAGTGGTCTCTATTTGGTGAATAAGCTGCAAAATTTGGTAATACTGGGAGATATACCAGAGAAGAGAAATTCCCACTCCATTATGAATGGACACCTTTAAAGTAAAAGTTCACCCTAAAACTAAAATCTCTAAATCTACTTGCATCCACAATCTAAGACTAACCTATCTAGCCCTGTAAAGAAGAAATCACTATACATACCTTTTCTGAAGTTGCTTAGGTCCCACACTGAGCTGTCAGTGGTGAATTCTCTGGAGAGGCAGATGAAGAAGCCATTGTCGGCTGTCTCCTGCACAGAGCTTCCGCTGCTGGAGACTGAGCCTTGTGGGCTTCAGAAAAGGTAAGTATATTGATTTCTCTTAGATTGTGAATGCAAGTAGATTCAGAGATTTTATTTAGGGTGAACTTTCACTTTAAAATATCCTAGTACTGCACATTAATGCACTTGGTCTCCCTTACAAGTATCATAATCTTTAAAAAAATTATGTTTCACATTCATATCAATTTGATTTTATTTGTTTATGTGAATCTAAAATAAGGACTCCTAAAAACGTTTTAATAAAATATATAGAATTACAGCTATACTGCATTTTTTTCAACAATATTGCAGCAGAAAAGCCATGGTGTTTGGTTGGGAAATAGGTGTTGACCAATGTATCAGGATTCATAAACAAGGAATTAGTCTTTTTAACCACTTGACCTCCAGAAGGTCCCCCCCCCCCCTTCGTGACCAGACCTTTCAGCACTGGACAACTTTAACTGGCATGCAACACTGTACACAAATACAATTTATATCATTATTTGCACACAAATAGAGCTTTCTTTTGGTGGTATTTGATCACCTCTGTATTTTTAATTTTTAGCTATATAAGCGAAAAAATGCTAAAAATTTTGAAAAGAAAAATTCTCCTTTCTGTATAAAACATATTCAATAAAATCTAACTTCAGCAATGGGAACCAGCGGGTATTCTTTCCCTCTCTCAACTTTATGAGAGGGGCGTACTTAAATCTTTTGATCACTTGGTAAGGGAGTTTTCTTTAAACCCTAGATGGTTCTACTAATTTTTGCAGCTGCGATATGGCTTATATGCCAAGTTTTCTTCTTCTCCTGTTTTGTTGCCCCTGGTCCCAGTTTTGGAAAGTGGTTCAGGCAACCATTACTAAAGGTCAAATATCCGCTATGTATACGTCTCTATTACTGTGTACTTCTAATAATTTCATTGTCCATCTTGAGAGAAATGGGAGCGCAATATTGGCCCTATCTCTGACTATGTCTGGGATAAGATTCTTCGGACTCTTCCCCTTGTAACTCTTTCACCCTCATTTAGACTAACACAAATTTATATATTGCACAGGGCAAATAGGACCCCACAATTTTTGTTTAATATTGGCTTAAGAACTGACTCTGTTGCTCTAGATGTGGCAATCCGGGGTCATTGATACATTTACTATGGTGAAGCCCGAAACGTCAGCAGTATTGGGCAGAGGTTGTGGGTACACTTAATGGGCTCTTATATTTGAATCTGTCAGTGGATTCTTTAATTTGTCCACTGGGCTACCTTGATAGCTCAGTGCTTAAACCACCAAGGTGGTTTACTGTTGCACGATGGCTCTTTCTGACTAGGAGACAAATTGCCATTAGGTGGACCTCTCCTCACCCTCTGACTATATCTGATTGGATATTTATCTGAATAGATCCATCTCCTATGAGAGGCATGTTTTCTATATGAGGAATTTATCTAAGAGGTTTGATACTATTTGGAAGCCGTGGCTTGACCATATGGATACAGGACTGAGTTAGGAGCTACCTTTGCCAGAATATATATGTATGGAAAAAGTAAAAATGTTTTTTATTTATAGGCTAAAAAGATTGTGTATTGACTTGACAGTGGAAGGAGTGGGAAAAGGGGTAGGTTAAAATGCCCCCCCCCTTATTTTTTTTGCTTTGTGTATGTTTGTTTGTGTTTTGATTTCAATGTTATATTTGTGTATATGTCATTGTGGTATAAAAAAAAAAATAGAGAACAAAATAAATCAAGAAAAAAATAAATAAAAAAAAAATCAAATTTTTTCATAAATTTAGTTCAAAATGTATTTTGCTACATGGTCTTTGGTGAATAAAAAGCCCGTAAGTGGATATTAATTGGTTTGTGTGAAAGTTATTGCGTCTACAAATGGTATATACATACAGTATATTTGAAAATTGATCAACCCTGACGTACTGATGGCTTCTTGAGATACCCCCAAATGACCCCTTTTGGAAAGTATACAGTCTAAGGTATTTAGAAAGAGGCATGGGGTGTTTTTTGAAGTTGTAATATTTTTGTCAAAATTAAGACATTAAATATTTCACAATTTTTTATACATATTTTCAAGAGTTTAGTACAGCATCATATATGCAGCACAATATAACATTTTTAAACTATATATAATTTTTTTTTACAATTTTCACATAATTTAATTATACCCCATACACACAAGCGGAATTTACGTCCGAAAAATTTTGGATGGTTTTCCGATGGAATTCTGCTGAAGCTTGGCTTGCGTACACACAGTCACACAAAAGTTCTCTGAACTTTTGACTGCCAAGAACGTGGTGATGTACAACACTACGACGAGCCGAGAAAATTAAGTTCAATGCTTCCGAGCATGCGTTGAATTGTTTCCGAGAATGCGTAGGAATTTTAGTTTCAATAAATTTTTATTTGAAAACGGGTGTAAACATGTACAGTAGTAATGCGCGCAGCGCAGTGATTGGTCAAATTTTAATACATACAAAACTAATTTTCAGCATCAACGTGACCTGACCATAAAGCATACATCATCATTATTTTAGTTTCAATAATCATGCTATCACTTGTATTACCTTGTATATTGTAGTATGGGGTCTATCTGACAGTAAAGCTTTGGGTGGGTGACCCACCCTCTCAACGCCCCTCAAGGGATCACACTGCGCCGAGAGGGTAGTCCCCACCTTTGTTAAATTAGGTTATGTGACTCCTGTCCTATTGTTTTTAATGTTGATCCTATATGTCATTCGTAGATTTATTCTACCATGTGGATTGTTATTTACCATCTGAAAGGTCTAGTATTAGGAAAGTGCTTGTGGGCATTTGCTTAATCCTGAAAAGCATTTTTGTTCGTGATGTATTGGTAGAGAGAAGTATGTAAATGTAAAGAAAAGGAAAGAAGGAGGTAGAGTGGGTTTAGGTAAGGGAGGGAGAAGTGATTGGGGTGCACATGAGACGTGACTCGGCCCAATGGATAGGGTAAATTATCCCATTAGTTGGTCAGTAGTTGGTTGTAGTGAGTAAGAAGGTTGTCAAGTGGCATCCCATCTGTGGTACCACCCGACCCACGGTTTCCAAGTCTGACACTTGGCTGCATAAGTACCTTGAGAGGCTGCGAACATCAGTTCGTATGATATGTGTAGGTTTGTAGTTCTAATTACTTCTTTAATAGAGGGGATCTCATATTTTAGCCATCTTCTTGTAAGTTCTAGCCTGGCACTGGTAAGGACCTGAGTTGTGACATGTCTCATCTGATAAGGTATTGTCTCTATTTCAAGTGAGAGTAAGGCCATACCGGGGGTAGCAGGGCAGTGGAGTTTAATGATGTTTTGGATAATATGAAAAACTTTATGCCAGTACTTTCCTATTTTAGGGCATGCCCACAGGATATGTAAGATAGAGCCTCTATGTCCGCAGTTTCTCCAGCATAGCGGAGATGCGCCAGTTTTGAATCCCGCCAGACGTGTAGGGGTCATATACCACCTAAGGTATATCTTTTGATAAAGTTCCCATGAGTTCACACTTTTGGAGGCCTTGTAGATAGAGGAGATAGCTAGTTGCCATTGTTCAATGGTGTAGGATGTGTTAAAGAAGGCCATAGAAAAGGGAGATACCTTTAATAGAGGATCTGAGCTTAGTCAAATATAGGTATACATTCCAGGGGACTTTAGTGTTAATATCTAGAATGGATGTCAGTAGATGGGAGATTTGTATATGTGTGAATTGGTCTTTAGGTTCTAGGTTATGCTCAATTTGTAGTGTTCTGAAGGATTTCAGTGTGGGTCCTATATAGAGGTCATCTACATTTCTGATCCCTCTATGTGTCCAGTGGCTAGTGTGTAGCTCAGGTATCAAAAGTTCTAGACTCGTGATAGGTGTTGGGATGGCTTTTAGTGGTAAGTCTGATTCAGGCAGTTTCAGGATAAGTTTCCATGCTGAGAGGGAGGCTTCAATAGTTGGTGAGAGCCTGGGGGAATGAGGCATGTGCTTGGATACTAATAATAGATCAGGTAGTCTATGATTAGGAGTTTGGAACCTCTCCAAGGTTTGCCATCTCGTCTCATGGTTGCCCGGGAACCATGATTTCAATTGCGCTAAGATGGCTGCGCAATAATAATCTTTTAATAGCACATGTCCCACTCCCCCCGCTCTTTTTGATTTGATTAGTTTGTGGAATGCACATTTGGCTCTCTTTCCTTGCCAGAGGAATCCATTGACCGCGGCTTGTGCACGAGCAATGAATCTAGGCGGCACTGGAATAGGGAGGGTTCGGAACAGGTGTATAAATTTAGGTAATAGCATCATCTTAAATGCCGCTAGGCGTCCCGACCAAGTGGATTCAGTCTTGGATATAGATTGTAGCTTTTGAGGTAGATTTAGTAGAAAGTGAGTATAGTTAGCTTCTACCAACTTATTTGTGTCTGCTGTTAAAATTACTCACAAGTATTTTATACCCTCCACTGTCCATTTGTATGGGAACTGTTTCTGGAGGCTATATGATGTGTGCTTATCTATACCTAGTCTTAAGATATATGATTTGTTATCATTAACCTTGTAATAGGACACTTTGTTGAATAAGCTTAGAGCTTCATGAGCCGCTGCCAGAGAGGAACCCACCTCTGTCAATATCATGATAATGTCGTCTGCGAATAGACTTATGGAATGTTTTTCCTGACCAATGGGGAATCCTAATATTTTCGGGTGATTTCTGATGTACGTGCCTAAAGGTTCCATCAGTAAATTGAAAATAAGGGGGGAAAGGGGACAACCCTGTCTGGTCCCATTTGTAATATTAAAAGGCTTAGAAATAGAACCAGACATAAACACCTTGGCAGAGGGTTTAGAGTAGAGAGCCATAATGGCTGAAAATATAGGGCCTGAGAATCCGAATGCTTCTAGTGTCCTGGCTAGATACAACCAATGAATTTGGTCGAAGGCCTTCTCTGCATCCAGTGTCAGGAGCAGAGAAGGCCTTCACTGCATTTTTGCTAAGTGAATAATATTGATCATGCGTCTGGTTGCGTCGGAGGTTTGTCTATGTTTGGTAAAACCCGATTGGTCAAGGTGAATTAATGAGGACCGTATATCTAATAGGCGAAAGGCAATAAGTTTGGCGGAGATTTTCAGGTTTAATAAAGAAATCTGCCTGAAATTGGAGGGGACAGTGGGTTCCTTCCATGGCTTTGGCAGAGCGACCACCAGGGCTTCCAGCATTTCCGGTGGGAAAGAGGCAGAGGCAGCTGCTTTGGCAAACACTGGAGTCAAGAAGGGAGTTAATATATTTTTGAATTCTTTGTAACATTCACTACAGAACCCATCAGGTCCCGGAGATTTGTTCAAGGGTAGTGAGTCAATTGTTTTTTGGATTTCTGCTTCGGAGAACGGGATGTTTAAGGATTGTAGCTGATGAGGTGACAGTTTGGGTAGTGACAAATTGTCCAGGAAGTCATTAATGACCCCGAGGTCTGGTTGTATGGTGGCGGTGTCATCTTTTAAGTTATATAAGGATCCATAATAATGACTGAAGGCATCTGCAATTTTTTGGGGATGGAATTCTTTTTTACTAGTAGCTGGGTGAATGATAAAGGGAATTTTGGACTTGTATCTATGCCCTTGGAGGTTCTGAGCTAAGAGTTTCCCTGCCTTATTACCGTTATAATAATAATTCATTTTGAGCCGTTTAGTGGCTTTTTCAAATCTGTCTAAGAGGTGGAGCCTAAGTTCGTATCTAAGTTGCGATAATTTCTGTGAGGTGTTCTGATCAAAAAGCGCTTTGTTTTTGGTTTCTAATTCCGAAATTTGCCTCGTTAGCTCCGTGGTTCGCTGTTGCCTCTGCCTCTTTGCCCTTGCCCCAATTTGGATAAACATACCCCTTATGAACGCTTTGTGGGCGTTCCATAACATAATAGGACAGTTTACAGAATGAACATTATAATTAAAGAAATTATTCAGATGTTTTGTAATTTGATCTTTGGTTTCGGTCTGTTGCAGTAAAAAAGTGTTTAAACTCCATACTGGGTTTGGTCTAGGGTAGGCTGCATTGGCAAGAGTCAAAACGATGTAAGCGTGATCAGACCAAGTTATAGCATTAATGCGGACATCTTTAGTGTTAAACAGGATCTGTTGATCTACTATGGCAAGGTCTAACCTGGTGTATATTTTGTGGGGAGCTGAGAAAAAAGTGAAGTCTTTCATTACCGTGTAAACATCTCCAGGCGTCATATACTTCATGTCTCTGAATAGAAGAGTTTAATGAAGGAGGGCTGCGTAGGGGAGTGGATGTTGAGTCCATCCCTGGATCCAGGGTAAGGTTGAAGTCTCCACAAAGGATCAGTGGACCTTTCTGGCATTTCCTAATTCTCCTCATCAGCTTGTTGAAAAAATGCACTTGGTGCTTGTTGGGAGAGTAGACTGTTGCTATTGTATATGGTGCAGATTGTGCAGATTAGAATCAGGTATCTGCCTAGTGTGTCTCGAATCTCCTGAATGAGCGTGAACGCTACTGAATCACGTATTGCTATTAATACTCCCTTGGTTTTAGAGTCTGCATTAGCCGTGAATACAAAAGGGAAGCTTCTGTGTGAGCATTTCGGTGGTGCTGTGTTGCAAAAATGTGTCTCTTGAGCGCACAAGATATCTCCTTGGTGGTGTAGAGCTTCTTGCCATAAGGACTTGCGTTTCATGGGGTGGTTAAGCCCCTTGGCATTGATAGAAACTATATTAATAGCCATGGTTCAGATATAGAGTAAGTCATGAGATGAAGTAGCAGCCCTCAACTCAACACTTGATCTATAGGGTACATTTGTTCTGACAGGGTCGTGTGGAAGGTAGGACTTGGCTGTCTTGCTGTAGCTGAGTTGGTATGGTGTTGGTTTGTAGGTAGCGGTGTTCCTGATGACGGTTGAGGTGTTCTGTCATCCTTCAGGAATTTTCCATAAGTTCGATGTAGAGTCGACCACGTCTCATGTGCACGGGCAGAAGGTTGGGGGAGGTGAGAGAGAAAAGAGGGAGCACGGGGTACAAGAAGAACAAAAATGACAAAAGATAAAGACAGTTTAGTAAACAACTTGGTTGCATATATCTGAATGCAACTTAACTTGGGGGTAATGGTACCCAAAGACAGCTTATCGCTGTGGAACACTGTTGGGGGGTAAGTTCTGTCCTAGCGACTCCAATGGTCAGGGACAAGGTGCAATTGGTTTATCATCCCTACTTTCTGTTCAGGAGTGAGGGGTGGCATTTTTGGTTGTGACTGTTTTCCATTCTTGGGTGAGTCGACGGGGATTACTGGATACATCAGGATCCTCTTGATGATCTGGCAGTATGTCCCACTCTCTCAGAAGGGCAATACCTTTCTCTAAGGGGGTCACTGTGTAAGAACGGTTGTTTCTTGTTACAGTTAGCTTTGTGGGGTATCCCCACCTGTATACGATTTTATGGTTTCTTAACACTTTAGTTACTGTGTTTAAACTGTTGCGTTTCTGCAGTGTATACTGTGACAGGTCTGCAAAGAATTGAAGGTTTTGGCATGCAGTGGGAATCTGGTCTTGCTTCCTCATTATGGACATGAGTTGTTCTTTAACATGAAAGAAGTGAAGCCTGAGGATCACATCTCTGGGGATTTGGTCGGATAGGTGGGTAGGTTTGGGCAGTCGGTGGATCCTGTCAAATGTGACATCGAGATCTGTGAGTGTTGGCATGAGGGATTTGAAAATGGCGGTGGCATGGGCAGCTAGGTCAGATTGCAGTACGGTTTCAGGTATCCCTTTTATCTTCAAATTGTTCCTTCTGGATCTGTCCTCTAAATCTGCCATTTTAGTCTTGATCCATTCAGAATCAGCTTTGTTTTCCTCATGTGCATCCACCAGCTCATTAATGGCAGAGGCATATTCCCCCATCTTGGTCTCTATGTGATTCACTCTGTTTCCCACCTCCTGTATATCTCTATTGACCCGGTGCATATAGCCTGCCATGTCAGATTGCAAAGAGCTCCTCAGTGACAGGAGCATATCTTTTAAAACAGTATCCATGACTTGCATGTTTTGTGTGGGAAAGGATTCAATAGATTTCGGGAGCTCTCTGGTGTCTTCCCCTGAATCTGAGGCTGGGCTCCCCGCTCTGTCTAATCCTTCAGCATCCAGTCTAGGTTTGGTCTTGGCCGGGCTACAAGTGAATGGGGTGGAAGTAAAGTGCCTCCTATCGTCTGGGGAGTCTCTGATTTGTGGTTTATTACCTTTATGCGAGGTCCGCTGATGCCTCGAGGCTTCCAGGGATGAGTATGCCTCAGCGCCATCTTGGCCCTCGGCCTTGCCGCTCGTGGGGTAATAGTCCGTCAAGCGGTGGAGTTTACGGTCCTGCTTTCTCTTCCCGGACATTTTCGGTGAAGGGTGATGATGTGCCCGTCAGATAGATTGATCTGTCTGCCGTGGATGATCGTTTTTAGCCGCTGGTGTCCCTGAGTTCGCCGGAGCTCCGCTACAGCACGTCCATCCGGCTCGCTCGCTAGGCCACGCCCCCCAATGCGTAGGAATTTTGCGCGTTGGAATTGCTACAGACAATCGGAATTTCCGGTCAGAACTTTTTCCGACCGAAAAATAGAGAACCTGCTCTCAATCTTTGCTGGCGGGAATTCCACCAGCAGAAGTCTGATGGAGCATGCACACAGTCGCATTTTCCGACCAAAAGCTCTCATCTGTTTTTTGCTGGCAGGAATTCCGATCGTGTGTACGCGGCATTAGAGTAGTTCAGTGTCACCATACTGACACTGTACTACTCTGGGGGGGGGGGGGGGGGTGAACAGGTTTTTTTTTTTTTTTTTACACTTGATTGCAGTTACAGTGGGGGTTGCTGCAGCCATGACAGCTCTCTTAGTGTAACTGATGATTTTAATATTCAGTTAAACAGACATCACACAGAATAAAGCCATCCCCATACAGTACACCAAGCACCACTACCCCTGTCTACAGTGCACATCAGCATCTGTCAAAGTGTCCCATTAACATCTGTACCAGTACACATCAACATCTGTCAAAGTGTCCCATTAACATCTGTACCAGTGCACAAAACATCTATCACAGTGTACTAGTATCCCATCAACATTTATCAAAGTGTACCAGTGAACAAAAACATCTGCAATAGTGTCAGTGAATGATCAATGGCTCACCAACATCTGTATGTGTCCGCTGGTGGACGATCAACATCTGTCACAGTGTACAAGTGCACAAAAACATTTGTCACGGTGTACAAGTGCACAAAAACATTATACCCCTACATAAAGGTGTGTGACAGTGCTGCCCACTACCCCCTATGCTTTTTAATCTTGCCCTGGAACCTCTTTCAAGAATCCCATTGACTTCAGCCCCCCTTCATGGTATCCATATAGGCACAAAGAAGCTTTGTACATGCCGTTTACAGACGACACACTAGTCTTCTCTACAAATTTTTCTTCTGATCTAGTCACCCTGTGATCCCTATTGGACAAATGCCATACTTTGTCTCTGGACTATGTGTCAATTATGACAAGAGTGAAGTATTACCTCTCACACATGTAACCTCCTTGAAGTGGGACCCCTCTTCCCTATTCCCTTTAGCGAAGAATTGTATCACCTATTTAGGTATTGGGATACCGCTGTACTATCTTAACTTTCCACCATTGTTTAGCAAAAATTAGAAAGGAATTGGAGGTTTGGATGACTCTACCCCTATCCTTCTTCGGAAGATACCATCTAGTTAAAATGGTGAGCTTTCCTTGCCTCTTATGCCTTATACAAACAATCTCCATCCGCTTGAAGCATAAAGATGTGCAAAGCTTTAACAAGGCTATTTCCTCCTCTATGGTGTACAAAGCTATTTCCTCCTTTATGGTGTACAAAAAGACAGCGTATTGCCCTATCAAAGTTGCATCTTCTGAAGAGCGCAGGAGGGGCTCGTTTACCATATATCAGGATGTATAACTTGGCCTATCTACTTGGATATGGGCTAGACTGGCTCTATCAATCCTCAGTTTTTTGCTAATTTTGCCCTGGAATCACATATAGTCCACCCCTACCAACACTCAGGGGTGCTTCACAGTAAATTGCAATCCCTCCCGAAGAACTTACAGCAACATATTTTCATTTGGGACACTGTCATTGCTTATAGGGAGATCGGGAAGGAACCTAATCTATCACCATACATTTTACAATATATTTTATTACACAGAAACCTCCAGCTGCAGAATATAAAGCCTATGACATCTGGCGCACTGCATGGGGCTGGCTAAAGCGACACCTTTGTTCCACGTGGACACTATAAAACCAAAACTCTTCACAGAACTTTTAAACAAATTTTATTTTCCTCAGACGCACCTCCTATACCAGTGATGGCAAACCTTTGCACTCCAGATGTTTTGGAACTACATTTGCCATGATGCTCCACTACACTACAGAGTGCATGAGCATCATGGGAAATGTAGTTTCAAAACATCTGGGGTGCAAGGTTCACCATCACGGTCCTATACCTTCACCAGGTGATCTCCTACATTTCTTCATGCTGCAGATACGCTTCCAAGAGATTGTGTTCCTCACCAATTGATCATTTACTTAGTCAATTGACATACTTCATATCAAATACTTACAAAGCACCATCTGCCAGAAATAACAACACAACTGAAGCTCTTTTTGGAAAGTGGCATAAAGATTTCCTTGAGCATGATCTGGGAAACATGGAGAGATCCATCTGGGAAACATGGAGAGAAACACAATTTAAGTTGATCCATAAAGTGTTTATTCTGTTCCTCCCTCCAAATTCAACCTCACACTTTCCAGCATGTCCCCAATGTGGGTATTTCAAACCCTTGCTATCTCACAGATTCTGGCATTGTCCTTCAATCTCTGCTTCCTGGGACCAAATAATAGATCCTGTGCAGGGTATAACCAGAATACGCATCTCCAAAGCATTCCTTTACTATTATTTAGTCACAGTGCGTCCAGACAGACCAGCTCAGGCAAACCCAGCACCAATATTGCACAATGGATCCACCTTTGCCTCCTGGTGGCCAGGAAAACTATTCTATAAATGTGGACTACCTCTTCCCCCCCTACTGTCTCGGCAGTCATAAAAGATCTCACAACTCTTCTCTATAAAGAGAAATTGGACACAACACAGAGACTCAGAATTGTGCCTGTACTAAAAAAGTTATTTTTACGAGATGGTGCTCCTATAATGAATATAGCTTCCCTCCATCAGAAATAGTGTTGTTAATTACATCTTTTCAATACACGTAATGGTATCTCAAGGCGTCTCTGGTTAGCTCCCTGGGCAAATGGAAAATCCCAGCTCCCTGATTTACATAGCTCAACCACCCCGCTACCTTTAAGATAATAATGTAGAAGCACGGATAAGACTTATATTTGTAAAAGGTTTACTGATAATTGTTTTGTAAGTCCATGTCATATTACTAACTAATTAACAGTCATCCAAACTGAAAGTTGGTTATCACCTCATGTCCCATGCAAGACAGCTAACTACCATGTCAATATTGATATTGCTTCAATTTTACTACAAGTAGCCATGTCTGAATTTGACTTTGACTTTGATTGTTACGCTACAAAATTGTCATGTTTTAACCTAATTTTCATGTTACTGTCTTATGTATATTTAAAATTTCCAATAAAAATATATGGAAAAAAAAAGTCATACATATGTTGTTTATTGGGACCAAGCAAGGATTTATTTTATCAATATTATCCTGCAAAAATAATAACATTTTCTATCACATCTATAAAAAAAAAAAGACAAAGAAAAATTAGAAAAAGTTATTTGAGCAATGTTTTTAAAATAAGTGGTGCTATTGTAGACCGAGGGTTGGCACCCCGCCGATTGAGGTCCACCTGCCGACTCGACTTGTTCTATGCCCAGTGATCTTTGACTTCATCAGTGTTGTTCAAGTAGATCTCCATCTCTCAAAGGTTGCCTACCCCTGCTGTAGACAAAAAGAAGGCGTCTTATTTTATATGAAAGAAATAGGAACTTAGAGAGACCCGCCCCAATCTAAATTCCAACCTCTGCGTCTCAGATTACTGAATAATCTAATAAAACTAAAGCAGCCACTTAAAATAGAATATATGAGAGAGAAACAAACTGTGGTCCTCACTGGACTGGAGTTTGGATGGTGGCGCTCAATTAATCTAAACTACTAATACATAAACAAATAAAATAAAATGAAATAAATCTAGTGCAAAAATTATTTAAATGAACCTAGTGCAATCAGAAAATATATATATAGTGAAATATAAAAATTGTGCACTCCCACGTGATAAGTGAATATATAAAACACAGAAATATAAATTTCCAAGCAACAAGTAGTGTCCCACTGTTCGTATAGTGTTCCAGTGACAATAATACAGAAAAAAAATGTGTTTTTTTGAAATGTGATGCTCTTTTGACAAAGCGACGTATCTTCTCAGGATACATTTCAAGCTAATTTTCAAACGTTCTGTTTAACTTCCACCACACCGTTGTGCTCAAACGTGTCCACTCCCCTAGGAAACTCACTCACCAGAATGTATTGCCCGCACTCTCGTGTCGGGCAAACGTGCTTATAAGGTCTCAAACAATCGATCAGTGTTTCTCCCGTATTTTCCACTCAGTGTAAAACAGTTGCTCCACATGTAAAAATGAAAAAGTGATCCAATAGTGTAATTCAGTAAAAATGTATTGAACGCACAAATAATAAGCTTCATCCAATTCACAATTACACATTTAAAAAGATAAATAACCAGCAGAAATGAACTGCACTTCACCACAGCAGATTCCACTCCACTATAACACCACTGAAAATCCACTTTAAAGCAAAAAAATATGGCCAATGGTCACGGCGGACCCGAGGTGTGTGTGACAGTGTAGCCTTGGTCTCACCCTCTGCCGTCCTCCAGTGTCTCAAAATGCCTCCGTATTCCACCGTCTCTTTGTTTCGCAAAAAAGTTTAGTGATCACTATTGCTGAGTGCCGCTTAGGCACGCCCCCGACATGTTTCGTCACATAAGGTACTTATTCATGGGGTTGGCTAAGCGGTCTGTCACTCCAACATATATATCCTGTCCTTCCCTCCCATTGGTGGATTGCATTAGCCTATCAGGTCATGCATATTAGTGCTGAGAATACTTGTATTCGATCCCTCCCACTTCCCCAGTGATAGCCCCAAGTCCGCCCATCTAACGTTAATCAGGGCCGCTCCAGCGTTCCCTGGTTGACATCGCGCCTGCGCATTAAGCGCCATTCCTATTGGTTGTGACTTTCTCCTATCCGTGCCCGATGATCAGGGCTAGACGTTGCGTGCTTCCGCACGGCATACGTCAGAGACGATAGGCCCGCCCATCCTCCGTCAGACGTAGCCGTGGTTCTAATCCCCCACCTTCGATTGCGCTTGCGTTCCACCTGCAGCTGTGGGTCGGGTCATGCGCACACCTCGCCTCCCCGTATCCAGGTATCAATAGGGCTATCATATTGAGTATACTCTATGTACATCCACTTCATTAATGGCAGAGTGTTCACAACAATTTAGATTTTCATAATGTTGGAGTAAAAACACCCGAACGCTCTAATCAAAATAACATCATACATAGAATACCCTATTGTGTAGTGAATTTCCTGAGAATTCATTTCTTTTTAAAAAATGATGAGTGAAATTTTAAACATATACAATTAATTACATAAAAAATATATTATAAAAATATAAAAAGTAACAAATTATATACTATTGCTGGTACTATAATTTTACTACAATTAAATTGAGTGGCTGGGTTGCGTTAAATAACCAAAATTATAACATTATTAAAAATTATTAAAAATTATGTCTACCTACATTATGTCCCCATGACAGTATCTATAATTTCTTTAAGATTATGATACTATAGTTAATCATACCTACATGTCATTATATTAATAAATAACATTATTAGTAGTCATAATCTCTATACTAAGTCAGATCAAGCCCAATAAATGTTGACCTGATAAATAATATCTCTCAATATTAAACCAGGATATCTTAGAATAATAGTATTAAAAATAACCATAAAAATATATTATCAAAAATATTCTTAAAAATCATTTAAAAAACAATTTAAGTCAAGCTCGATGTTAAGCCCCCTAGGGGCAAGGCATTTAAACAGAAATATCCACCAGGTTTCCCTCTGTGACAGGTCCCTCACTCTATTAGACCCCCTCCACGAGGGGTGGACGGTATCAATCCCTACAAACTGAAGTAGACTTGCGTCCTGATGATGCTTCAATTTAAAGTGTAACGATACACTATGGAATTGATAACCCCTTCTAATGTTGGCAAGGTGCTCAGATATCCGCACTCTGAGCAATCTCTTCATCCTCCCAACATAGAACAGGCCACATGGGCGCCACATCAGGTACACAACGAACGACGAGTTGCATGTGATGAACTCCTTAATTGGGAAACTTTCGTTATCCCTATTAATTACAGTTGTCACACCTCTATTGGATATTTGTACTGTTCTACAACAGATACACTTCCTACAACAATAAAACCCCTTCAAATCTATTTTCAAAGAACCTTCCCCCGGAGGATTCAAAACCCTCTTAACAATTTGGTCGCCAAAGTTAGGCGCTCTTTTATATATAAACTTGGGTTGCTGCGGTAAAATGTTGGCCAAATGTCGATCCCTAAGCAATATATGCCAATGTTTTCTATAAAAATACTCAACCTCTCTGTATTGGCAATGATAGCCAGAGAGGAATCTAATTTGATGGGGATTATTTAATACCGAATTTTCACCTGTTGAATTCTTCTTTTTCTCAAAACATTGGGCTCTTGGTATGTCAGCAACTTCTTCAATGATTTCACTAACTGCCTCATTGTCATATCCCCTCTGGACAAATTTTTCTTTTAATACATTAGCTTGTTCATGGAAATCCTCCAGATATGTGCAGTTTTGAATGACACGTAGCATTTGTCCTCTAGGTATATTTTTTATCCATATAGGATGATGGCCACTTCTAATGGACAAATAGCTGTTCCGATCCGTAGGCTTGAAGTAAACCTTCGTACTTAGCACATTTACATTTTTCTTGATAGTAACATCAAGAAAATTAACCGAGGTTTCACTAATTAGGTACTCCAAATGGATATTGTTGGTGTTCCCATTTAGATACACAAGAAATTCTACCGCAGATTCCCTAGACCCCTCCCATACAAACAGGAGGTCATCAATGAATCTGCGGTAGAATTTCAACTGTGGAATTGGTCTACTAAAAATCCGCCGATCCTCCCACTCTGCCATAAACAGGTTGGCGAGGCTGGGAGCATATTTTGCTCCCATTGCCACCCAACCTGTTGGGAGAAAAAATCGCCCCCAAACCAAAAATAATTGTGTGAAACACAAAAATCTAAAACCTGTCCCAGAAAACGTTTTTGTGTATGCGGGATGTCCTCTCGTTTACTAAGTGCCCAATTAAGGGCTAGAGAGGCATCCTCATGCTGAATAATAGTATAGAGGGAAGCTACGTCGGCAGTCACTAAAAAGGAAGTAGCAGTTGCGTCCAACTTAATGTCCTGCAGCTGCAACAGAAGGTCCGACGTATCTTTTAAATACGCCTTGGTGGCTTTCACACTAGGCTGTAAAAATGTATCCAGATACTCGCCTAACCTGGCCGTGACAGATCCAATACCATTGACAATAGGGCGTGGGGGTGGTTTAAGCGCATCCTTATGGACCTTGGGCAAGGTATAAATCACTGGTATCCTACATGAGCTGGGGATAAGATATCTTCTCTCTTTAGCATTTAAAGCATCAACATGAAATCCCCACTCTACTAACGCTGTCAATTGGGCCATGTATTGCTCCGTGGGATCTGATGACAGTCTTTTATAGGTAACCTTGTCTCCCAAAAGATCCGTAAGTTGGTCATGATAAAATTGCCTATCTAAAACCACCACCCCTCCCCCCTTATCAGCAGGCCTGATGATAATATCTTTCCTACCCTCGAGAGATTTGATTCCTTCTCTAATATGTTCTGGGTTAATCCGTTTCTTTGGGACAATTTTTTCAATGTCATTCAGTATAAGGTTCTTAAAGACCTCTACGAAATGATTTCCATGGATCTGGGGATTAAAAATGGATTTATTTTTGAGACCTCTATCGATTTTATTGGTGGTCACATGCGATCTAATGGCCGAATTGGTGGGATGATTGAGAAAATGTTTTTTAATATTCATAGTTCTAATAAACTTGTGTGAGTCTATATAGACCTCAAACTTGTTCATCATCTTTTTTTGAGCACATTTGAGGCCCAAATTCAAAATATTAAGTTCTTTCTCATCCAGTGAGACCTCACTCAAGTTATATATTCCTGAATTCACACATCCCTCAACCTTTTTCTTGGCGGATTTTCGTTTGCCTGCCCTACATCCCCTTCTTCTCTTCGAGAAGGTGTCCCTTCCCTGTGATAGGGGACCACAGGAACGCTCTTTCCTTTCCCTCTTTGCATCCAACCCTGTCCATTTCGTCGTGGAGTCCCTCCTCCCCTGCCCCCCCCTCCTCCTTTGTCCTAAAAAAGGCATATTCTGGGGATATTCATAATTACCTTCATCCCTAGAAGGTATACATCTATTGTACATGTTGACATCATTTCTAGGGTCAGGGTAGTAGGCTTGAGGTAACTGATTAAAATGTTGAGGTGGCGAAGATGGCCGCCGTCATCTGAGGCTCCGCTCCACCACAGCTCGCCGCTGCCCACCGGAGCTGACAGAGGGCTCGTTTTAAACACACCTCGAGCCATCCATATAGGGGAACACCCCAGGAACCCGGCGCTATATCTATCGTGGCCCAGGAGGGCTCCGTCGGGCCATATACCGGCCGTTCCCGGCCGTTCCCGGCCCCCTCAGAGGATCTAAAATGGCCGCCGGCGTCTGAAGCCCCGCTCCTCCACAGCCTGACACTGCTTAACGGAGCAACCAGAGCGCTCAATTGCCCCTCTCTTTGTGCCATCCGCATAGGGGGACATCACAGAGACCAAGCTCTTGCTATACCGCGGCCCAGGAGGGCTCCAGTGTGCCAGATGACAGCCGTTCCCAGCCCCCTCAGTTATGCCAAGATGGCGTCGGCCACACGAAGCCCGCAGGCCTCTGAGGAGATTACACAATCCATTGCTGACCAGGACCAGGATGGGCATCTGTTTTCAGGTACCGAATTCCCCCCCCTGCAGGCAGTCAGTTCTCCCTCCTCAACAGAATCCCTGCTAGGGGGACTGTGCCCAGGCTACCCCACAACCCCACAGATGGATCCTAACACAGGCATGTTGCTCACAGTCAGTGAAGCACAGGAGGACATACCTACCCCCACTGACTTCCCATCTATGATGGTTGCTTTTTCACAAATGTTATCTAAAAGTCTGGCCCTAAACGCTGCTCAAATCACTACATCTATACAAGCTTCTCTACATGCTGATCTGCAGCAAATAGGGATGAGGATAGACACCATAGAACATAAATCTGACCAAGCAGTGGCTCAGATTAACCAGAACTCTGCCAGATTGCAAGAAGTACAAGATCAATTGGAAACGGCATTCGCCAAAATCGTCGACCTCGAGAATAGGTCGAGACGATATAACTTTCAGGGTAGTAGGCTTGAGGTAACTGATTAAAATGTTGAGGTGGCCAGGGGTGGTAATTTGATTGGTTCTGAGCATAATATCCCTGTGGTATATGCGATTGTGGATGCTGACCATAATTCTCATTTCTTTTAAGCATACAAGGGGATTGTTGAGCATAATCCCCTACTGGGTGACTACTCCTATTATGGGTCAAATTAGGTGAAAAGTATTGATTACTCGATTGGGAACTATTACCAATGCTGATATACCCCAAGCCAATGGGGAAACCACCAGCAATGGAGGCTCTTCATTGACTGATCCTTTCTAAAAAAGGTGGCAGTAAAACTATACAAACTAGAAGTGAACAGGGGGCTGGAGGACAATATAGAAGGGGGGCAACCCCCAATAATTATAATAGTTCCCAATCGAGTAATCAATACTTTTCACCTAATTTGACCCATAATAGGAGTAGTCACCCAGTAGGGGATTATGCTCAACAATCCCCTCGTATGCTTAAAAGAAATAAGAATTATGGTCAGCATCCACAATCGCATATACCACAGGGATATTATGCTCAGAACCAATCAAATTACCACCCCTGGCCACCTCAACATTTTTTTTTTTTTTTTTTTCGTTTGAAAATTTTTATTATGGTTTATCATGTACATAACAAAGAAGAAACAAGTGTAACGTATACAACAATAAAAAAAGTATACAGGTGAGCCATTGAACAGAAAAAATAAAAGTATCACATCAGCTTGATAAAGTAACCGTGGATGTCATCTCAATCAATGGGTATCCATCCCTGCCGACCAATAAGTAAAGATCCATTGTACCCCAACCTTCCGTGACCGTGAGCCAGACCTAGAAGAACCCTGAGAACCCCGTGCTCCTAGGAGCCCCAATTGGGATCCTGCTGCAGCCCAGGAGTCGAGGACACAGAGCTATCCCATGCAAAATGAACCCTGGGTCCATGTCAGAGCGGAAGTGGTGGCGTAATATTCACCATAAAGCTACAGATTCAGATAAAGTGTCGAGAGTCCAATCCATAAAATAGCATGAAGGAGAATGCATTCGCCAAGAGAGGCGATAAAAAAAAAAAAAAAAGGGGGGGGGAGAGAAAAAGGGGATAGAGAAGAAGGAAGGAAAGCAAAGCCATACTCAACTATTAGAGCTTCAGAAGTTCATAGCTCCTGGGGGTACGCCAGGAATGAGGGAGATATTACAAAGGGTCGCCCAAGGTTCCCAGATGTCCCTGAATTGCTCAGTTTTGTCATTGAGTTTAGCAACAATTTGTTCTTGAACCATGACCCACGTAACCTTTCTTTTAAACATCCGAAAAGAGATGGTATGTGTCTTCCAGGCCTTGGCGATAGTCATTTTAGCACCTAAGAATAAGAACAAAGACAGCCTCTGTGATGCTTTGGATAGCTTTTGGATCTGAAAATTAAATAGTGCCCACCGAGGGTGCGGTACAACAATAGTGCCCGTCAATGAACAAATAGTGCGGAAAAGTTTGTGCCAAAATGATCGTATGCGGGGACAGGTCCACCAAATATGGATCATTGAGCCCTCCAATCCACAACCTCGGAAGCATACCGGTGATATGCCTGGGAAAAGAGTCGCTAGCCTGGAAGGAACATAGTACCATCGTGTTAGGACTTTTAGACCTGCTTCGATAAGAGAGATGTTAAGTATACCTTTAAATGCTCTTGTCGAGGCGCGAAACCACGTCGTAGTATCCCAGGACTCGTCCATGTCTTGCTCCCAGGCTTGGGCATAGGAGGGTTTGGACTGTTTAGTCATAAGTGCCATATAAATCAACGAGATACCTCCCTTCTGATCCTCCGTAGTGATACACCAGTGTTCAAAAGGAGTAATATTGGGGAGCAGGGGTTTGGTGTTCCAGATTGAGTGTATAAAGTGGGAGATTTGTGCATGTCTAAAAAGTTCTGAGTCAGGTAAATCTAATTTCTTCTTATAGTGTTTCAGTGAGAGGGGCCCTGCAGGGGAAAAAAAGTGTCCAATACGATATAGGCCTTTGTCGGTCCACCATTTAAACGCTTCAATGTTCATCCCAGGGGGGAAATCAGGATTGTGAAATATATGAGTTAGGGGTCTCAGTGGAGAAATTAGGGAGCTAAGGGAAAAAAGTTTGGAGCTAAGTGCTATAGAGTGAGAAAGAGTGGGTGCCATAATGTCCGGTCTGTCTTTCAGCGCGCAGCCTAAAAGAAAATCTATCGTGTTCAATGGGACAGAATGTCGTTCCATAGCAAGCCAATCTGGCTTGTCATGACACGAGTAGGCTAAGGATATTTGTGCTAGTCTAGCAGCCTGATAATATCCCCACAAGTTGGGTAGTCCCAATCCCCCCTGCGACTTTAATCTATAGAGTGTAATGTAAGGACACCTGTAACCTTTATTATCCCAAATAAAACGTAATATGTCTGACTGTAGTTTTGTAAGAAAGCGTTTGGGTATCGGGATTGGTAGTGAGCGGAAAAGATATAAGAGCTTAGGTAGCAATGTCATTTTGACCGCATGAATCCTACCCAGCCAGGATAGAGCACATCTAGACCATCTCTCCATATCCTGTTTACATTTCTGTACCATGGGGGGATAATTTGCTTGGAATAGACCTCCTATATTTGAGGTAAGCTTGATACCCAAGTATGGAAGCTGGTGATGTGCCCAAACAAAAGAGAAATTGTCCGTGATCTGTTTGAGAAGGTCCGGAGGAAGAGTTATATTCAAGGCCAGTGATTTATTCATGTTAACCCGTAGACCTGAGATTCCACTGAATTCACGAAGAATCCGAAGGATCACTGGCATTGAAGTCAGGGGGGAAGTGACAAAGAGGAGAAGGTCGTCTGCATATAGTGCACATTTGTGCTCCAGGGGGCCACAATTAACCCCTTTAACGTCTGGGTTTGTTCTCAGTGCAATGGCTAAAGTTTCTATTGCTATTGCGAATAAAAGCGGCGATAGAGGGCACCCCTGTCTGGTCCCTCGGCCTATAGGGAAGGACTCTGAATATCTGCCTATTAGGCGCACCTGCGCTGTAGGAGCAGAATAAAGGGAATCAACAAGATTAAGAAAATATTTGCCACATCCCCAGCGCCGTAGGATTTCAGTCAGGTATGCCCAATCTATTGAGTCGAACACCTTGTGTAAGTCAATTGAAAGTATAAAACCCTTTTGTGCAGGACCCCCATCCCATTGAGAATTGAGCAGTGATATAATGTCAATTGCCTGCCTGATCTGGTCTGGTCCTTGTCTCCCAGGGATGAAGCCTACCTGATCCTTGTGAACATATGACGAAATAAAGCTGGAGAGCCTGTTGGCCAGAAACTTTGTCATTATTTTGATATCATTGTTAATAAGAGATATAGGGCGGTAATTGCCCACCTCACTAATATCCTTATCCGGTTTCGGTATGACTGAAATGTAAGCCGAGTTCAAGTCCGGATTCAGAGTGGCTCCATCCCTGAGGGAGTTGAACAGTCTAGCTAAATGGGGTACTAGGCAGTGTCCAAATTTCTTATAATAACCCATGGAGAGGCCATCCGGACCCGGTGAGGAGCCCAGCTTAAGGCGTTTAATAGTGTCCATCACTTCCTCGTGGGTGAACGGGCTCTCCAGGAGTTCAGCATGATCTTTATCCAGGGAGGGCAATGGGAGGTTAGTGAGGAAAGTATCCCTCAGAGCTGTGGAGGTACTGGGACTACATTTGTAAAGATCTGTGTAAAAATGTTTAAAGGTGTCCATTATCTTGCTTGGATTCTGTGAAAGTTCCCCAGAGGTCACTTTTAGTTTAGGGAAGGCCTGCGTGCGTATTTTAGGGGAAAGTTTTGCCGCCAGTCTGGATCCTATCCTATCCTTCTGCGCATAAAATTTGGCCCCAGTCCAATTAAGGTGTTGGGCTGCCGAGGTAGTCAGTGACAAGTTTAGGTGGGCCCGTGCCGTATCTAATTTAGCTAGCGAGTTAGCAGTGGGGTTACGTTTGTGCTCCTTAGATAATCTACCGAATTCCTCCGTAAGTTTCACTGTGTCAGCCCTATGTTCTGCCCTGATTTTAGAGGATAATTGAATCAGTTTACCCCTGATAAAAGTTTTGTGAGCTGCCCAGATGGTAGCAGGAGATATCCCTTCTGTCAAATTTAAAGTAAAGTATTCTTGTATAGCATTTTCCAATAACGTACATTGTACAGGGTCGTTCAATAGGGTTTCCCGTAAACGCCAACGTGGACGGCTGTCAGTGCCCGCTGGTCTACTTGTCAATAGGGATACAATGGAGTGGTCCGAGAGAGACGTATCAATGATCCTGGAGTACTTAATGAGAGGGAGTGTAGTGGCCCGAGTGAAGATGTGATCTATCCTGGCAAAGGAGTTGTGGGGAACTGAGAAATGTGTGTAGTCTCTAACATGTGGGTTGGTCTCCCTCCAGATATCGATCAGGTCCGCCTCATTGAGCATTTTAGCAATTTTAACACTCTGCTTAGTAGGGCGTTTGGGTTTGGACTTTCCGTCAGCCAGCTTGTCCAAAGAGAAGTCGAATGCCATATTCGTGTCCCCACCCAGGAAAACCGTCCCCTTGAGATGCGTATGTAGATTAGTAAGGAGGGTTTCTAAGAAGGATTTTTGACCCTTATTCGGTGCATAATAGGACACGAAGGTAAAGAGTTCCCCATCTATAAAGCCGGAAACTAGAATATAGCGTCCTTGGGGATCGACTATAGTGTTCGTGAGGGAGAGGTTTATGTGTTTAGCAAAACAAATCGCAACCCCTTTAGTTTTGTTCTCAGCCGATGCTAAAAAAAATTGTGAAAAGCGTTGATGTAAAAAAGTGGGTCTAAAAGTAGAGGGGAAGTGTGTCTCCTGAAGCAGGAGAACGTCAGCATGCAAAGAGTGATAAAATTGGAAGATTTTCCTACACTTAATCGGGGAGTTAAGACCTTGCGTGTTGTGAGAGATGATTTTTAGGGTAGTTGACAATGTAGGTGTATCAGGCATAGATCAGAAGGGGGTGGACTTACCCTGCCAGCATAGGAGAGGAGACCGAGTATATCCCCCGGAGCATATAGAGAAGTACCTGGAACCTGGGAGCGACGACTGGAAGAGAATGTGAGATCCACGAACTCCACCTAATGTGACCGGGAAAAGGAAGAGAAAAGAGATGAAAGGGAAAAGGAGAGAAGTAAGAAAAATAAAAACATTAGTAACAAGCTGATGTGTCCTTACGAAATTAGACTCATAGCATAAAAAAAAAACAAAGGGGTCCCCTGACCCCTTCCCAACCCCAAGTCGGTTTGGATTCTCCAAACCCACTCTAAACCCTGTGGTACCTGATTTTCCTATCAAGGAAAATCCGGAGGAGGATTCAGGTATGCCAAATGGGCTCCTGATCCAATTGAGGCGCACTGGGTCCACCACAGCCCTCCCACCTCAACTCAGTAGTGTCTTAGGGGTCCAAGAAGTCCCTTTATGAGCAAATGCTAGAGCACTCCCAGGGGGAGTGAGCTCCATTACTACTTAAAAAAATACCTCACATGTTAGAGTCCCGCCGTGCGACTCTCTTTAGACTGGCCCGTCTCGCAGCCCCCCCGCAGGTGTAGGAGCCTGTGAGTGAGCCGGACACCAGCGAATTAAAAAAAAAAACATAAAAAAATAATATATATATATATATATATATATAACAAGAAGTAAAAAAGGAATAACTTGAACATACAGTAAGCTCCTATATCCCGGTGAATCCCCCAGAGCGACCCTGAGTGTAACTGGACCCGGGTGGATTGATGTGTATCAAAGAAAAAAAAATTAATAAAATTCAGACTTGGTAATACATATTCACAACCTAGGGTTAGAAAAATGCCCTATGACCAGGCATGCTAAAATCGAAAAAGCTAATCTATTAACAAAGGCAGTTCTTACTGCAGGGGAAGGTGGACCCCCCTAATCCTCCCTCTATAAGGAAGAGGGGAAGAAGGTGGAGTCCTAACCAGTCCTTCACCCCAAGTAATGTCCCAAAACCGGGGGGGAAGTCCAGTGAAGAACACATGGAGGAGGAAGGAGATTGCTCAAGGCGGTACGTTTTCCTTGGTGCGTTTAGGACCTTGCTTCATCCAGGATCTTTGCAAAGGGCTTGCTGGCGGGGGTCTCTTAGATGAGGAAGGTGGTCCTCTGACGGGCAGAGCAGGTGTAGGTTCCAGCTGAATCAGGCCAAGATGAGTGAGGAGACGCTCGCCTTCTTGGAAAGAGGAGAAGCAGAAACTTCTGTTTTTGTAGGAAAAGTTCAAGCGAAGCGGGAAAGACCATCTGTAAGCTATTTCTTTATCTAGTAACACCTGCAGCAATGGTTTGAAAGATCGTCTCTTTTGAACTGTTAAAGGGGAAAGGTCAGCGAAGATCTGAATCTTGTGCCCGAGTAAAGTGAGATTATCATATATATAACTTCTTCCTTGACTGAGTAATGATGTGGTTTGACAATAATATCTCCGGGCAGACCGTCAGAGCGGGGGGCCTGTAGTGCTCTGTGTGCTCTGTCAAGTTCCAAACGGTGATCAGGGATGTCAGGGATAAGGCTTTTAATCAAGGATTTAACCGCTTTATGCACGTCCTTTTCAGATTCCGGGAGCCCCCTTAACCGAAAGTTATATCGTCTCGACCTATTCTCGAGGTCGTCGATTTTGGCGAATGCCGTTTCCAATTGATCTTGTACTTCTTGCAATCTGGCAGAGTTCTGGTTAATCTGAGCCACTGCTTGGTCAGATTTATGTTCTATGGTGTCTATCCTCATCCCTATTTGCTGCAGATCAGCATGTAGAGAAGCTTGTATAGATGTAGTGATTTGAGCAGCGTTTAGGGCCAGACATTTAGATAACATTTGTGAAAAAGCAACCATCATAGATGGGAAGTCAGTGGGGGTAGGTATGTCCTCCTGTGCTTCACTGACTGTGAGCAACATGCCTGTGTTAGGATCCATCTGTGGGGTTGTGGGGTAGCCTGGGCACAGTCCCCCTAGCAGGGATTCTGTTGAGGAGGGAGAACTGACTGCCTGCAGGGGGGGAATTCGGTACCTGAAAACAGATGCCCATCCTGGTCCTGGTCAGCAATGGATTGTGTAATCTCCTCAGAGGCCTGCGGGCTTCGTGTGGCCGACGCCATCTTGGCATAACTGAGGGGGCTGGGAACGGCTGTCATCTGGCACACTGGAGCCCTCCTGGGCCGCGGTATAGCAAGAGCTGGGTCTCTGTGATGTCCCCCTATGCGGATGGCACAAAGAGAGGGGCAATTGAGCGCTCTGGTTGCTCCGTTAAGCAGTGTCAGGCTGTGGAGGAGCGGGGCTTCAGACGCCGGCGGCCATTTTAGATCCTCTGAGGGGGCCGGGAACGGCCGGTATATGGCCCGACGGAGCCCTCCTGGGCCACGATAGATATAGCGCCGGGTTCCTGGGGTGTTCCCCTATATGGATGGCTCGAGGTGTGTTTAAAACGAGCCCTCTGTCAGCTCCGATGGGCAGCGGCGGGCTGTGGTGGAGCGGAGCTTCAGATGACGGTGGCCATCTTCGCCACCTCAACATTTTAATCAGTTACCTCAAGCCTACTACCCTGACCCTAGAAATGATGTCAACATGTACAATAGATGTATACCTTCTAGGGATGAAGGTAATTATGAATATCCCCAGAATATGCCTTTTTTAGGACAAAGGAGGAGGGGGGGGGCAGGGGAGGAGGGACTCCACGACGAAATGGACAGGGTTGGATGCAAAGAGGGAAAGGAAAGAGCGTTCCTGTGGTCCCCTATCACAGGGAAGGGACACCTTCTCGAAGAGAAGAAGGGGATGTAGGGCAGGCAAACGAAAATCCGCCAAGAAAAAGGTTGAGGGATGTGTGAATTCAGGAATATATAACTTGAGTGAGGTCTCACTGGATGAGAAAGAACTTAATATTTTGAATTTGGGCCTCAAATGGGTGCTCAAAAAAAGATGATGAACAAGTTTGAGGTCTATATAGACTCACACAAGTTTATTAGAACTATGAATATTAAAAAACATTTTCTCAATCATCCCACCAATTCGGCCATTAGATCGCATGTGACCACCAATAAAATCGATAGAGGTCTCAAAAATAAATCCATTTTTAATCCCCAGATCCATGGAAATCATTTCGTAGAGGTCTTTAAGAACCTTATACTGAATGACATTGAAAAAATTGTCCCAAAGAAACGGATTAACCCAGAACATATTAGAGAAGGAATCAAATCTCTCGAGGGTAGGAAAGATATTATCATCAGGCCTGCTGATAAGGGGGGAGGGGTGGTGGTTTTAGATAGGCAATTTTATCATGACCAACTTACGGATCTTTTGGGAGACGAGGTTACCTATAAAAGACTGTCATCAGATCCCACGGAGCAATACATGGCCCAATTGACAGCGTTAGTAGAGTGGGGATTTCATGTTGATGCTTTAAATGCTAAAGAGAGAAGATATCTTATCCCCAGCTCATGTAGGATACCAGTGATTTATACCTTGCCCAAGGTCCATAAGGATGCGCTTAAACCACCCCCACGCCCTATTGTCAATGGTATTGGATCTGTCACGGCCAGGTTAGGCAAAGATCTGGATACATTTTTTGACACACAATTATTTTTGGTTTGGGGGCGATTTTTTCTCCCAACAGGTTGGCGTGGCAATGGGAGCAAAATAGGCTCCCAGCCTCGCCAACCTGTTTATGGCAGAGTGGGAGGATCGGCGGATTTTTAGTAGACCAATTCCACAGTTGAAATTCTACCGCAGATTCATTGATGACCTCCTGTTTGTATGGGAGGGGTCTAAGGAATCTGCGGTAGAATTTCTTGTGTATCTAAATGGGAACACCAACAATATCCATTTGGAGCACCTAATTAGTGAAACCTTGGTTAATTTTCTTGATGTTACTATCAAGAAAAATGTAAATGTGCTAAGTACGAAGGTTTACTTCAAGCCTACGGATCGGAACAGCTATTTGTCCATTAGGAGTGGCCATCATCCTATATGGATAAAAAATATACCTAGAGGACAAATGCTACGTGTCTGTTGAAACTGCACATATCTGGAGGATTTCCATGAACAAGCTAATGTATTAAAATAAAAATTTGTCCAGAGGTTATATGACAATGAGGTAGTTAGTGAAATCATTGAAGAAGTTGCTGACATATCAAGAGCCCAATGTTTTGAGAAAAAGAAGAATTCAACAGGTGAAAATTCGGTATTAAATAATCCCCATCAAATTACCGTATTTATCGGCGTATAACACGCACTTTTTCCCCCTTAAAATCGGGGGAAAGTCGTGGGTGCGTGTTATACGCCGATACCCAAAAAAAAAATGACAAAAATCGGTTGCGGCGCCGAAAAATGGTGACCGCGGCCGAAAAAGGCCGAACCGCGGCCGAAAAAGGCCGGAAAAAGCCGAAGCGCGGCCGAAAAAGGCCGGAAAAAGCCGAAGCGCGGCCGAAAAAGACCGAAGCCGGCTGTTCAGCTCCGCTCGTAGTCCCGCCTCCCTGCGCTCGCTTCCGAAACAGCAGGGAGGCGGGACTCCGAGCGGAGCTGAACAGTCGGCTCGGTCTTTTTCGGCCGCACTTCGGCCTTTTTCGGCCGCGGTTCGGTCTTTTTTCGGCCGCGCATGCGCGGTAATTCTCGCGGCGGGAAATTTAAATGATGGCGAACTGCAAATGACACTAGGAAGCTGCAAATGACGCCGGGCAAGCTACAAATGACGCCGGGCAAGCTACAAATGACGCTGGGCAGGTTGCAAATGACGCTGGGCAGGTTGCAAATAACGCTGGGCAGGTTGCAAATGACGCTGGGCAGGTTGCAAATGACGCTGGGCAGGCTGCAAATGAAGCTGGGAAAGGCTGCAAATGACGCTGGGAAAGGCTGCAAATGACGCTGGGAAAGGCTGCAAATGACGCTGGGAAAGGCTGCAAATGACGCTGGGAAAGGCTGCAAATGACGCTGGGAAAGGCTGCAAATGACGCTGGGTAAGGCTGCAAATGACGCTGGGCAAGCTGCAAATGACGCTGGGCAAGCTGCAAATGACGCTTAAATGTAAGTTTTTTTTTTTTTTTTCCCTAAACTTCTCTCCTAAAACTTTTTTTCCTTAAAATTCCCTCCTAAACTTGGGGTGCGTGTTATACGCCGGTGCGTGTTATACGCCGATAAATACGGTAGATTCCTCTCTGGCTATCATTGCCAATACAGAGAGGTTGAGGATATTTATAGAAAACATTGGCATATATTGCTTAGGGATCGACATTTGGTCAACATTTTACCGCAGCAACCCAAGTTTATATATAAAAGAGCGCCTAACTTTGGCGACCAAATTGTTAAGAGGGTTTTGAATCCTCCGGGGGAAGGTTTTTTGAAAATAGATTTGAAGGGGTTTTTCATTTCAATATGTTTTATTTTTCAAGAAAAGAAAGATACAGCAGTGCATAGCAATGTATCGAAACAGTATGGGTCAACAGCCCAAAAAATGACAGTAACAGATACTAGTTAAACATATGTAGAGCAATCGAATTAGACCATTGGAAAGAGAAACAAGGAACATAACCAGGGAGCTGTATGATCCGTGATGTTGGGCCGTGAGCGGATTCCCTTAGTCCCTTACTCGAGAGTTGTGGCCTGTGGAGGGGAACAACGACAGAGTGAGAGGAACCCCGCCACCCTGGTAGGGATCATGCTGTGGCAAGGCTCCTCAAGCCCCAACACCTCCCCTCTAAAATCAGTAAACCTGAATTAAAATAGAGACAACAAAAGAGAAAGAGAGAATAAAAAAGAGAAAAAAAAAAAAAACAACACGGTCCTTGATGAGCACTCTAGCGGCAGAGTGCTCAGGAAGGCTCAAAGATCTGGACCATGACTAGACTAGCGTACAATCCTAGCGGTGGTTAAATTAGTCATCTGCTGATACTAGGCCTAAATTCTAGTAAACATGCAATTTAGAATCAAAAAGAAGAAACAGAATACCCGAAAAAAGAGGAAAAGAGGGTAAAAGGTAAGTGGGAGGGACAAAGAGAGACGGAATGAGAAAGGAGGGTAGGAGTAGAGAAGCAGAGAAGTCGACTGGGGTGGAGTGGGCGTGCTGCAAGTGCTCTTGAGGTCAATGATGGAGAGTGACTCCAGTGAACGTCGCCCAGGGTTCCCAGGTTTGTATAAAAGCATCGGAGTGATCTAGGATCACACCAGCAATCTTCTCCTGGTTCATAATCCAGGAGATTTTCCAGTTAGCTAGGAGGGTGGAGACAGAGGGTTGTTTCCAGGCTTTAGCCAGAGTGAGCTTAGCCCCTAAAATGATGAAAAAAATGAGGCGTTGAGTAAATTTGGAGGCTCCCTTCACTGAGAAAATGAGGAGAGCAGTGAGGGGGGAATGGGATTTCAAATTTCTAATAACCCTGCAAACCTCCTCAGTGGAGATAGGGGCGTCAAGTTTCAGACGGTGAGAGTCTTTCAAGACGGGACACTGTATAGAGTTGAGGAACCGGTCAATCGAAGATTGAGTAGGACCATTAGGGTTGCTGTATAGGGATTTGTAAAAGTCCTGAAATTCCCCCATGATACGTTGGGGGTTCTGTGACAGGGTTCCACCTTGGATTCTAATTTTCGGGAATACTAATACTCTAATACTAATACTCTAAATTTTGGGGTAAGTCTGCCTGCCAGCATGGAGCCGATCCTATCCCCTTGACAATAAAATCTGGAGCTATTCCATCACAGCCATTTCTCAGCCCTAGTCGTTAGAGCCAAGTTCAGGGCCATGCGGGCCGCATCTAGTTTAGATGTGGGAATCGCCGCGGGATTGGCTTTATGCTTTTTGGACAAGGCTGAAAATTCCCGCTCCAGAGTTTCAATGCCTAACTTATGCGCTTTGTTTATTTGGGAAGCTACTTGGATCAAGTGACCTCTAATGACAGCTTTATGAGCCGCCCAAAGGCTTGAGGGGCCTATATCTGACGTGTCATTAGTGATAAAGTAGTTACTGATCTCGCGTTCAATTTCTGTCACTCTGGCCGGGTCACTCAATATAGACTCGTTAAGTCTCCAGCGTCTACTGGGTTTGAGACCAGCGGGACGCTGGAGAGACAGAACCACCATGGAGTGGTCCGACCAAGCAACATCCTTGATGTGGGCCCTGGTTGTCAGTGGAATGGAGTTAGGAGCCACGAAAATATGATCTATTCTCGCAAACGACTTGTGTGGGTTAGAATAGTGTGTAAAGTCACGGAGAGTCGGATTAATTTCCCTCCAAATGTCCACCAGGCCAAACTGAGATATCAGTTTAGCTATGCGGAGGCTCTGCTTGGTGGGTCTGGTGAGGCGTTTGCCAGGAGGTCGGGACTTGTCTAACCCCTGGTCAAAGGCTGTGTTGGAGTCGCCCCCGAAGATTACAGTGCCTTCTAATAATGGAGTCAGGGTTTTCATCAGGCATTGAAAAAAGGGCAGTTGGCCCTTGTTTGGGGCATAGTATGATATGAAAGAGTATAGTTTGTCATCCACTTCCCCCACTACTAGAAGAAATCTGCCCTCCGGGTCAGTATGTTCAGATTTGAGAGTAAATTTACATCTTTTGGAGATGAAGACCCCAACTCCCTTAGTTTTGTTATCAGCATTGGCTAACGAAAAATACGGGAATTTGGAGTGGATGAAGGACGGTTTGAAGCGTTTAGGGAAGTGCGTTTTCTGAAGGAGAGCTATATAAACCTTTTCAGCATGAAGGTATTGGAAGACCTTGCATCGTTTAGCAGGAGAGTTCAGGCCTTGAACATTATGTGATACAATTTTAAGGGGTATGTTGATTAAGGGATCGCTAGCCATTGAGCAGAGGTGGGAGGCAATCTAGAAGGTCTGTAGCACTTACCGGTAGGAGTCCAGGGAAATCGAAGTGATCAAGTCGCCAATGTAAGACCTCTTTGAGCAGCGGCAAGTGTTGGGGAGTACCCCCCCAGTCGACTTCTGCAAGAGAAAGACAAATTAAACCTCGTGAAAAAAGAAGGAAAAAAGGAAAGAGAAGAAGGAAAGCGGGAGACAAGGGAGTCTCCCGTAGAGTGGAGGTGAGCGGTCCCTTCATCAGGAAGTCTGAGTCACTCTGAGATTCCTTTCCTACAAGAGGAAAAAGGGAAAAACAGAGAGCAGTCCTGTCTAGAGATGGGTAAAATACCTGTTCTACAAGACAGGAGGGGGTGCATGAACACCGCCCCAGCAGGGAGGCCACGTGAGATGGATCTGGGATAGTAGGTGCATACAACGGGTACTGCGGGTACTTGGCTGCCTCTGTTGCCTCTATTTCTGGGGGAAAGGTAGAATTGAGGCAAAGAAGGTGAGATGACAAGTAGCAAAAAACAAGTAAGATAGCCTACCAAGGGTGAATGAGGTAGACCAGAGAAACAACCTGAGAAAGCTGGGTAAGGAAAGGAAGGGGGGGGAGGGGTGAGGAGAGACAATGGCCCAGTGGGTGGGCTGCCAGGAATAGAGGCACTTCAGGATAGCAGTATATCAGTATATCAGGAATAACATGAGGAATAGCTATGTATAACCCAGGGGGGCAAGCTGTGAATAGCCCCCACAACCCCAACAAGAGGCTATAAGAGCACTAAATACATGGGAATGAAAAAAAAAAAAAAGGGGGGATAGTCTTCTCTTTGTGAGACGCTTCGCAAGACCGCCTCGGCAGAGGCGTGGGGGCACTGCAAAGGAGTGCTCGTCCTGCGGTGCTTCAAAAAGAGTGTCACTATCTCCCAAGTGCAAGATGGGAGGTCTAAAAAGGAGAGAAAAAAATAAATAAATGAAAGTTAGTTCAAGTCGTGAGCTTCGGGGGGGATGGTTTCTTTGGATTTTTTGGATCTCGCTGATTCCCAAACTGGAGTCAAGGGGCTGGTCGGGAGTTGCCTCTTCGCCGAGTTCTGTGAGTAGCCTTGCTGTAGTGAAGTCAGATCTTGGGAGATGAGACCAAGGTGTAGTAGAAGTTTTTCGCCTTCCTGCAGGGATCCGAAGGTGTAAGTCTTGCCCTTGAAGAGAAATTTAAGTTGGAACGGGAAGAGCCACCAATATTTGATTTCTCTGCCCGTCAAGATTTGAAGAAGCGGTTTCAGGGCTCTCCTCTTCTGGATGGTTGACGGGGATAGATCTGCGAATATTTGCAGATGGTGACCCTGGAACAGTATTTTGGACATGGTCCTCGATTTCCTCATCACATCCTCCTTTACAGAGAAGAAGTGTTGTTTAACCACAATATCACGGGGGAGGCCATCGGCCCTAGGGGGCCTAAGAGCTCTGTGAGCTCGGTCCAGTTCAAGTCTGTGCTGGGACGTGTCAGGCAGCAAGTCTTTCATAAAAGCCTTAAAGGTGTCAGGGATGTCTTTATATGACTCCGGGAGTCCCCTGACCCTGAAATTATACCGTCTGTTCCGGTTCTCGAGGTCGTCGATTTTAGCAGTGGCATTCTCTAATTGTTCCTGCAACACTTGTATACAGGCAGTATTTTGGTTCGTCCTGGAAATAGTTGCTTCTAAATTGGACTCAATAATTTCCATGCGGGTCCCAATGTGTTGGATGTCTGTTTTAATGTCTCTGGTGATCCTATTGGCAGTGTCCTGCAGAAGGGCAGCAAATTTGGCAAACATGTCAGTCATATCCATAGGCTGCATTAGGCCCAAATCCCCAGGCTGAGGTAACTGGTGAGTCTGGGAAGGGCCTGCTTCCATGGGGGGGGAGTCCATGTCAGTGAGGGACTGTTCAATCAGGGATTCAGTGGAAGCTGGGGATACAGGGGGGAGCGGTGGATTACCTGAGGCGAATCCATGCTGCATCATGTAGGGAGAGGCTGCTGGCTGTGCGTTAGTGAGGCAGGCCGGATCAGCATTGTGAGGAGCGGCCGCCATTTTGGCCGTTCCGGCCGGAGACTGAGCGGCTTCAAACGAGGGCTTGAGATTCCTCCTCACCGCTCCCGAGTACATGTGGGCAATCCCTGGGAGTTCCGCAGCCCGAGGGGGTGTAAACACGGCGGTGTATGCTGGGGATAGCGCTGTACGGAGGCCTGTGCTGCTGGGGCGGGACGGAGCACTCGGACTAAGCGCCCATCTTAGGTGCCGCCGCGCATGCGCCCCCTGATTTGAAGGGGTTTTATTGTTGTAGGAAGTGTATCTGTTGTAGAACAGTACAAATATCCAATAGAGGTGTGAAAACTGTAATTAATAGGGATAACGGAAGTTTCCCAATTAAGGAGTTCATCACATGCAACTCGTCGTTCGTTGTGTACCTGATGTGGTGCCCATGTGGCCTGTTCTATGTTGGGAGGACGAAGAGATTGCTTAGAGTGCGGATATCTGAGCACCTTGCCAACATTAGAAGGGGTCATCAATTCCATAGTGTATCGTTACACTTTAAATTGAAGCATCATCAGGACGCAAGTCTACTTCAGTTTGTAGGGATTGATACCGTCCACCCCTCGTGGAGGGGGTCTAATAGAGTGAGGGACCTGTCACAGAGGGAAACCTGGTGGATATTTCTGTTTAAATGCCTTGCCCCAAGGGGGCTTAACATCGACTTAAATTGTTTTTTAGATGATTTTTAAGAATATTTTTGATAATATATTTTTATGGTTATTTTTAATACTATTATTCTAAGATATCCTGGTTTAATATTGAGAGATATTATTTATCAGGTCAACATTTATTGGGCTTGATCTGACTTAGTATAGAGATTATGACTACTAATAATGTTAGTATGTATGTATGTAATTAATTGTATATGTTTAAAATTTCACTCATCATTTTTTAAAAAGAAATGAATTCTCAGGAAATTCACTACACAATAGGGTATTCTATGTATGATGTTATTTTGATTAGAGCGTTCGGGTGTTTTTACTCCAACATTATGAAAATCTAAATTGTTGTGAACACTCTGCCATTAATGAAGTGGATGTACATAGAGTATACTCAATATGATAGCCCTATTGATACCTGGATACGGGGAGGCGAGGTGTGCGCATGACCCGACCCACAGCTGCAGGTGGAACGCAAGCGCAATCGAAGGTGGGGGATTAGAACCACGGCTACGCCTGACGGAGGATTGGCGGGCCTATCGTCTCTGACGTATGCCGTGCGGAAGCACCAACGTCTAGCCCTGATCATCAGGCACGGATAGGAGAAAGTCACAACCAATAGGAATGGCGCTTAATGCGCAGGCGCGATGTCAACCAGGGAACACTGGAGCAGCCCTGATTAACGTTAGATGGGCGGACTTGGGGCTATCACTGGGGAAGTGGGAGGGATCGAATACAAGTATTCTCAGGACTAATATGCATGACCTGATAGGCTAATGCAATCCACCAATGGGAGGGAAGGACAGGATATATATGTTGGAGTGACAGACCGCTTAGCCAACCCCATTAATAAGTCCCTTATGTGACGAAACATGTCGGGGACGGGGCTAAGCGGCACTTAGCAATAGTGATCACTAAACTTTTTTGCCAAACAAAGGGATGGTGGAATACGGAGGCATTTTGAGACACTGGAGGACGGCAGAGGGTGAGACCAAGGCTACACTGTCACACACACCTCGGGTCCGCCGTGACCATTTGCCATATTTTTTTGCTTTAAAGTGGATTTGCAGTGGTGTTATAGTGGAGTGGAATCTGCTGTGGTGAAGTGCGGTTCATTTCTGCTGGTTATTTATCTTTTTAAATGTGAGTGAATTGGATGAAGCTTATTATTTGTGTGTTCAATAAATTTTTTACTGAATTACACTATTGGAGCACTTTTTCATTTTTACGTGGAGCAACTGTTTTACACTGAGTGGAAAATACGGGAGAAACACTGATCGATTGTTTGAGACCTTATAAGCACATTTGCCTGACACAAGACTGCGGGCAATACATTCTGATGAGTGAGTTTCCTAGGGGAGTGGACACGTTTGAGCACAACAGTGTGGTGGAAGTTAAACAGAACGTTTGAAAATTAGCTTGAAAAGTATCCTGAGAAGATACGTCGCTTTGTCAAAAGAGCATCACTCATTTTTTTTCTGTATTATTGTCACTGGAACACTATACGAACAGTGGGACACTACTCTAGTTGCTTGGAAATTTATATTTCTGTGTTTTATATATTCACTTATCACGTGGGAGTGCATAGTTTTTATATTTCACTATATATATATTTCCCGTCTTATTTTATAATTTGTCCATTTATAAGGACAATTAAAGAGGAAGTAAAGCCGTGAACTGACCTTGACCTTGATCTGAGAAAGACATACAGTCTTATAATATATATATATATATATATATACACATATATATATATATATATATATATATATATATATATATATATATATATATATATATATATATATATGTGTATATGCACACACATATATATTGACCTTGCTCTGCATGTGACATCGGTTAAAGATCCCTTAGGCTCGATTCACATCTATGCATTTTGCTTTTGAGCGTTTTTGCAGTGCTTTTTGCGGTGCTTGCCGCGTTTTTGGACACACATTTTTACCGTGATTTTGCCCCGTTTTGCGTTTTTTTTATTCATTTTTTTATTTTACATTTTTTTTACACTGTGGTTGCTTAGCAACCAGCTATATACAGTGTAAAAAAAACCCGCAAATCGCGGCAAAATCTCTGTAAAAACGCGGTAAAAATGCGGTACTTGCGTTTTGGATGCGAGTCCATTGACTTCTATTACATGCAAAACGATGCATTTTGCATGAAAAAATTCCCCGACCCTTTCCAAAAACGCAGAGGCACAAAAATGCATTGATGTGAGCATGTTTCATAGGAACCCATGTTAAAAAATTTCCCTGCATTTCTGCAAAATGCATCAAAAAACGCGCTAGTGTGAATCGAGCCTTACAAGGTATACATATATACGTACAGTGGTGTGAAAAAGTGTTTGCTCCCTTCCTCATTTCCTGTTCATTTGCATGTTTGTCACACTTAAGTGTTTCGGAACATCAAACCAATTTAAACAATAGTCAAGGACAACACAAGTAAACACAAAATGCAATTTGTAAATGAAGGTGTTTATTATTAAAGGTGAAAAAAAATCCAAACCATCATGGCCCTGTGTGAAAAAGTGATTGCCCCCCTTGTTAAAACATACTATAACTGTGGTTGTCCACACCTGAGTTCAATTTCTCTAGCCACACCCAGGCCTGATTATTGCCACACCTGTTCACAATCAAGGCATCACTTAAATAGGAGCTGCTTGACACAGTAAGGTCCACCAGAAGATCCTTAAAAGCTACACATCATGCCGAGACCCAAAGAAATTCAGGAACAATTGAGAAAGAAAGTAATTGAGATCTATCAGTCTGGAAAGGGTTATAAAGCCATTTCCAAAGCTTTGGGAATCCAGCGAACCACAGTGAGAGCCATTATCCACAAATGGCGAAGACATGGAACAGTGGTGAACCTTCCCAGGAGTGGCCGGCCGCCCAAAATTACCCCAAGAGCGCAGCGACGACTCATCCAAGAGGTCACAAAAGACCCCACAACAACGTCCAAGGAACTGCAGACCTCACTTGCCTCAGTTAAGGTCAGCGTTCATGCCTCCACCATCAGGAAAAGACTGGGCAAAAATGGCCTGCATGGCAGAGTTCCAAGGAGAAAACCACTGCTGAGCAGAAAGAACATCAAAGCTCGTCTCCATTTCTCCACAACACATCTTGATGATCCCCAAGACTTTTGGGACAACATTCTGTGGACCGATGAGACAAAAGTGGAACTCTTTGGAAGGTGTGTGTCCAAGTATATCTGGCGTAGAAGGAACACTGCATTTCAGAAAAAGAACATTATACCAACAGTAAAATATGGTGGTGGTAGTGTGATGGTCTGGGGCTGTTTTGCTGCTTCAGGACCTGGAAGACTTGCCGTGATAAAAGGAACTATGAATTCTGCTGTCTACCAAGAGATCCTGAAGGAGAATGTCCGACCATCTGTTCGTGTACTCAAGCTGAAACGAACTTGGGTTCTGCAGCAGGACAATGATCCTAAACACACCAGCAAGTCCACCACCAAATGGCTGAAGAAAAACAAAATGAAGACTTTGGAGTGGCCTAGCCAAAGTCCTGACCTGAATCCTATTGAGATGTTGTGGTATGACCTTAAAAAGGCCGTTCATGCTCGAAAACCCTCTAATGTAACTGAATTAGGACAATTCTGCAAAGATGAGTGGGCCAATATTCCTCCAGGACGCTGTAAAAGCCTCATTGCACGTTTTCGCAAACGCTTGGTTGCAGTTGTTGCTGCTAAGGGTGGCCCAACCAGTTATTAGGTTTAGGGTGTAATCACTTTTTCACACAGGGCCATGATGGTTTGGATTTTTTTTCACCTTTAATAATAAACACCTTCATTTACAAATTGCATTTTGTGTTTACTTGTGTTGTCCTTGACTATTGTTTAAATTGGTTTGATGTTCCGAAACACTTAAGTGTGACAAACATGCAAAGGAACAGGAAATGAGGAAGGGGGCAAACACTTTTTCACACCACTGTACATATATACATATATATATATATATATATATGGATAGATATAGAATCAACAGCATTTGGCAGGGGGCGCAGTAGAGGGAGAGGTGCAGCCTGTTGAAGATATGCTCTAAAAACTTTTTTAAAGCTTTTTAGGGAGTATTTCCTACTGGGCATCATCCTCAAGTGGCAACATCTTAGTTTAATAAATTGTTTGTGTCAGGAAAATTCTAGTGTGGAAAAAATTATTCCTGAAAGATTTCTCTATGGCTTAATTAGCTATGGGGAAAACAAAGCAGCAAATGTATAAAAGGATTTCAGATCAATGAAATAACAGTCTAACAATCTCAGTGGTGTATTAGGCCCCTTTCACACGGACGGACCGTCTATCTGTTTTTCTTCCATCCGTTGACGGACGACAATGCATTCCTATGGGCAGACGGATGAACATCCGTCACCATCAGTTAACCTCCGCTTCCGTTTTTATCCGTTTTTTTAAACGTACAAGGCTACGTCCAGATCCGTCAAAACGGATATTAACTGACGATCCGTTAAGATCCGTTTTGTGTTTATCTGTGAACTCAACCTCTTAAAGGCACAGGCACACATATAAACGGAACAAAACGTATACAAAAACGGATGAAAAAACGGACGTAAACGTGTGCATTTACGGATGTAAGCGGATGTTAACGGAACAAAAGACGGATGAAAACGGACATTAACGGAACGGATGAAAACGGATGAGACAACGGATAAGAACTGATACGTTTTTGACGTGCCTAAACTGACTGCGTCCGTGTGAAAGGGGCCTTATTCTCATTAAATTATTACGGTGGATATGGCCATGTTTGCCGGGGATTTTAAAAGTAAATTATTACATCCAGACATCATCACTAACAACACACATGGAATTGAGGTACAGTATTGTAACGATTGCTTGGAGATGAGTAAAAACGTAGAGCTCATGGCACAATGCAGAGTAGATTTTCTGTTTTGTGTTTCCACTTAGATAAGAACTGGACAAGTATAAGGAGTAGTACCTTTTGTGTAAGATGATTGTGGCCGTATTACTACAACACAGTTAAGCACTGATATGCAGACGTTGAAATGTATATAAACCTTAACGATGAACTTTTCTTATTTTCTCCCTTTTGGTCTGCTAAATGTACCATTGGAAGTGTTTTGTTATACTTGTTTTAAAAGTGCAAAAATACAGGTTGATTTTACGAAAAAGCTTAAAAATGTCTGTGCTCTTTGTTTGTGCACAATGACGGGTTATGGGGATGAGGGGTGAGGAAAGACAAGAGAAGAGGTCTGAATTGTTTGTAATCAATAAGAAATAAAATAGGCAAGGTTGACACCATATTTCTGGTACATCAACAGTTTTTTTGTCCAATAGATTTTTATTGGAAAAAATTGAGTGTGGCCTCTGTAGTGAGTTACTAAATGTAAGGTTTATTAAAAGACTTATACCATCATCCAGTAATCTAGAAATAATGGGATTGGGAGCCTAGTCCCCAACCAGGCTGCCAAAAGGACATGGGGGCAGTTGGACTATCTCTATACAGTAAAGCAATACAATTTTAAACATGTAACAAATATAAAAAATATAAAACATTATATTGATGCAAAAACAATCAATTACAGATTAAAACATGGTAGCATTTCATATATATAACTAGAAAAAATAATTTAACCCCAGAGGGGGAAAATCACAGTAGGACAATTGATCACAGATGGCATCTCTCTCAACTAGTTTCGCAGACAATAGCCACTTCTTCAGGAGGGTATCTGTAATTTAATTAGCAAATTGATCAGAGAAACAATATAAATTGCCTGAAGGCATACACAGTAAGAAACGAATATACAGCATAATGATTGGACAATATAGATAGAAGGGGGGAGAAGGAGCAAAGCTGCTTACCCAAGTCCCAGCAGACACCAGGCGCAGGGCGCCGCCGCTTATGAGTGGTCCCGGCGGCGATACGGGGGAGCTACCAATGGTGATAAACTGGAATCTGGATAAATAGGGATTTTTATTAAAGTTTTCACAGAAAAGAAAACAGACAAGGTATAAAAACAGAATACAATAATATAAGTGTACAACAGATGCAGAGTTACCCATGATACCCATGGTTTCCACATCCACGTAGTAAAACTTTTGGAGTCTTGATTGTAGAGATAACATTTTTTCATATTAATTTTAATAAAGGCCACGACCTCGGTCAGATTAGGAGCTAAGAATATGGATATAGATTGAAAGGGTGTAGATATGGCGCTACTCTTTTTGGTGTAAATTTAAATATTTAAGAGCCAAGTAATGGTTAAACACTTGGTAAGAGCTTCCACCAGTGGCAGAATTAGAGCCTGACAGTCAATAATCCGCATAAAAAATAAAAAAAATATATAGGTAAATCCAAAATTGGATGATGTGTGTTACATCCTCTGCCGATTGCAGAGTCCAAAGAAAAAAAAGAAAAATGTATATTGAATATATAAATGTGCCACCTGGTGTTGAAATGTGTATTTAATCACGTGTTTATTTAGATAATTCAATCACGTGTAGGTGTGTTAGACCCTCTGAAATACAAAAAAATTGTCTCCAAACAAAAAATAATGTGTTATACCCTCTGTATAATGAAAAACAAAAGAATGATGTGATAAACAATCAAGTGAGTACCAGCAAGAGGCGTTCGGCCTCTTACTAAGACCTTATTGAAAAATAATTAAATGATAAGTAAACAAAACGATAGGTAAACAAAAGTGTGGCCTGCTACTTATGTCCTAAATGGACAGAATATCATCTAATAACACTGAATTGATGTTGGTAGTGATGATAATTTCGATCCTAGTTTGCCGTGCTGTGCTTGGTTATTGTGATACCAAAATACAGATATTGTATGTGTTTAACCCTCTATTTGTCATGCTAACAAACAACATAAACCCATGAAAAAATATATATATATATGATGAATAGAACAAAGAATATGTCAATATTCCACCGTATAAACAAAAAAAAATGAATATACAAAATAAAAATGCCAGCAGTGTATGATTAGTCCATAAAATTGGAATATATAAATATAAAGTGACTTTGTGCTCAAAAAACAGTGTCAAGTGCCTGTTCCTAGAGGTTCTGATTGTCCTTTCATGTGACAGTGGTGCCAGGTGATGTTATCCATGCTGGAAATAAGATTGCACTCAACAGATGACCATACCCCCCCAGGGGTTTTAAACATTCACAGTGTAAGCCACTGTGTAGCTTAAAGTTCTTATTACCCCTATTAACTGTGTGATAAAAACATGGGATTATGGGTAAATCTTATACCCATAAACCCATGTTTTTTCCTTGTAGTTAAGAGGGCTGTGCTTTTTAGACACATGCCCCCTTCTAAGACACTGCAGTGAAAGGACAGCCTCCACTGCAGCATTTTTTTGGACAGCTGGGGCCAATGGTACTTTACCATTGGTCCAAGGCTCCAAGCTGCCCATTGAGCTCATTCCCTTTGAAAAGAAGTGAGAGGCACTGTGAGTCCATACTCCCAGTCTGCGGCAAACAGAGTGTGCCAACTTGTATTTAAACTGGTCGCTTTGTATGTAGCTTCTGACGGGCTGCGTAAGGAGCCCCGTATCTCCCGAACCATAGGTCCCAGGAGCCCCAAATTATGACCAGTGGTGGGGTAGGACTTCGGCTACCTACCTCCCACAACCCCTGAAGTGCAATCTTTTTTTATTTATTTTTTATGTTCATGACAGGTGCCTGAGGCAGAATACCTGGTTCCAAAAACGAGTGAAATTTTTACATGACCAGACTATATGGTAGAGATTTCCTACTTGGCCACAGTTACGCCAACATAGTGGTGACTTGGAGGGATAGTATTGAGGTAAACTAAAGGGTGTCAGGTACCAGCGTGATATTATTTTTTGTGAAAGTGATTGACACATCGAGAAATACTGTGTGTATACTAAAAAGCTTGCAACCATTGTCCTGAGGTTTATGTGGTCTGGAGGTCCTCTTCCCATTGTAGGAGAGGTTTAGACTTGTAAAAGGAGGTTTTACTTTGGAGGTTATTATAAAGAAGGGAAGTCCCTTTCAAAGAGGTTGAGTTGTAGTAATATATATATATATATATATATATATATATATATATATATATATATATATATATATATATATATATATATATATATATATATATATATATATATATATATAACATTTTGTGGTAGGGATGTCATATAATTTAGTTAAGTCAGAGAAGGGTTTAAGTGTGTTGTCCTCCAGAATGTCTATCAACAGTTTTTTTGTTGTGTTTTTACAGCATGTTTTAATAGGTAAAAGTGCAAGTAAAGTCAACGTGGTTAATACTGGTTCAAATCTTCCATGGTACAAAAAAGAAAAAACTGAGGATTTTTTTACTTCCTATTGCTGTATTGAAAACCAAAAAAAAAAAAAAAAAAAGCCTCTGTTGCCATGGTGGATATGCTAGAGCATCCTTTTTCAACATGAAAAAACATGGATGGTTTTTCCGACGGAATTCCGCTCAAGCTTGGCTTGCATAAACACGGTCACACAAAAGTTCTCTGAACTTTCGTCCGTCAAGAACGCGTGACGTACAACACTACGTCGAGCAGAGAAAATGAAGTTCAATGCTTCAGAGCATGCGTCAAATTGTTTCCGAGCATGCGTAGGAATTTGTACAGACGATCGGAATTTCCGATCGGAACTTTTTCCGACCGAAAAATTGAGAACCTGCTCTCAATCCTTTGCTGAATTTTACCAGCAAAAGTCTGATGGAGCATGCACACGGTCGGAATTTCCGACCAAAAGCTCACAGCGGACATTTGCTGGTGGAAAATCCAATCGTGTGTACGCGGCATTACTCCTACTATTAAACAATACTCCTACTGCATAGTAACTTACAACAAAATGATCCTGGATGAATGGAAAGTGAATTTTTTTTTAGTACTGTCTAGCACTTCAACAAATTATACCACTTGGCTGCTACATATAATGGATGGATAGGTTTAAATTGAAATAACTATGTAGCTTCCTATTCCCTTATCAGGTGGTCTATCAAAGTAATATAACCTATTTTATACTAACAGGATTTCCCGATCTTAAAGGAATCAAAATTCCATTTTTTGTGGCGCTGTTCTTCATATTCTGTGCTACTTTTTCTGGGAATCTTTTCATCGTGGTTTTATTTCTTCTGAGTAAAACACTTCAGTCTCCCATGTACTTCTTCATCACCCAACTATCATTGCTTGACATAATTCTGACCACAGATATTCTTCCCAACCTTCTTTATATCATCTTACATGATGGATGTATTGTATCTCTTGCTGGATGTATCATCCAGTTCTCCTTATTTGCAAATGCTGAGATCTCAGAGTGTTTTTTACTGACGGTGATGTCCTATGACCGGTATTTGGCCATCTGCAAACCCTTGCATTACAACTATACAATAAACCAAGCATTTTGCATAAAATCAGTGATCATAGTTTGGTTATTGGGATTCAAAATTATGTTGCTTGATTCCATATCTTTGGGTAGTCTACACTATTGTGGACCAAACATCATTGATCACTTCTTCTGTGACTTTCAACCTATACTTGAGCTGTCCTGCTCCGATACTTCATGGATTCAAATCCAGGCTATTGTAATTGTTTTTGTCTGTGGCATATTTCCTTTTGTAATAATTGTTATATCATATATTCATATTGTTTTAGCCATCCTTAAAATTAAATCAATAACAGGACGACAGAAAGCCTTCAGGACTTGCAGCTCTCACCTGACCACAGTGTGCATTTTCTATGGCTCTTTAATCATTGTGTATTTGTTTCCAACAAAAGGACAACTAGATATTCTAAGCAAGGTCTTCTCTCTCTCTTACACTGTGATGACTCCACTGATTAATCCGATCATATACACATATAGGAACAAGGACTTTAAAAAAGCTATTAAGAAAATAAAATTATGTTTTAAATAAAATTTCACATCAAAGCATCACCCTTCACCCCGACCGTACGCAAATTTGCGCTCATGGCTTGAAGGGGTTAAACCGGGGTGATGCACCCCAGTACCGTTTTTTAGAGCGGGCAGTTGGCTCTTTAGTGATAACAACCGATCTGGCTAAAAGCCACTCGGCTGTTATCCTAAAGGGGTGGGAGGGGATGTCCCCCCCTCCCGGAGCATTCCATTGCTCTTCCACACACCGGAAGACCAGAGCCACCAGCCGGTGTGTCCTCCGGCTAGGCTGAGACCCGTACGAAGCCAGATTCGGCTCAGATCGGGTCTCCAATGTAAAATCCCAGAAGCGACGTCACGTCACTTCCAGTTTACTCGGCTGCCAATGGCGCAAATTAAAAAAAAATTACTGTATTCATAATCGCCATTTGGATTACTTTTAGGTGCAAAGGAGCGATTTGGGGTCTTTTAGACCCCTGATCTCTCTATAAAGAGTACCTGCCACTGCCTATTACTGTCGCAAGGGATTTGTGACAGCAATAAAGCATACAGCATATAGCATTCCTTGTGACAGCAATAAAAGTGATCAATTTTTTTTTTTTTTAAATTCTTTATTTATTTTTGTCAAAAGGTACTAGACATTACATATTCACACCATATTTCCACATCAACAATCACGTATTTATTTACTAATGTTTACTTATCACCTATATTGGTTTGGCGAACTTCCATCTTTTTATCGACCTATTTCCTCACCCGGTAATAAGTGATCAGATTTTTTTTTAACCACTTCAATATAGGCCACTTTCACCCCTTCCTGCCCAGGACAATTTCCAGCTTTCAGCGCTGTCACACTTTGAATGACAATTGCGCTGTCATACAACATTGCACCCAAACTACATTTTTATAATTTTCTTCCCACAAATAGAGCTTTCTTTTGATGGTATTGGATCACCACTGGGGTTTTTATTTTTTGCTAAACTAACTAAGTTAGTTTCTGCTATAAAATGTTGTTTTCTCCTTCACTGGTGGGCACTGATGAGGCTGCACTAATGGGCACTGATGAGGCGATACTGATGGGCTCTGATGAGGTGGCACTGATAAGGTGGCACTGATGGGCACTGATGAGGAGGCACTGAATGTAGAATTGATGGGCACTGATATGCAGCACTGATGGGCACCGATAGGCTACACTGATATGCAGCACTGATGGGCACTGATAGGCGGCACTGATGGGCACTGATAGATGGCACTGGATAGACTGCACCGATGAGGAGCTACTGACAGGCATTAATAATTGGCATCTGAAGGGCACTGACAGGCATTAGTGATGGGGCACTGATTGGCACATATATGGGCACTGATTGGCACTGTTATAGGCACTGATTGGCGTTCTTTATGGGGCACAGATTGGCAGCTGATGGGTACTGATTAGCAGCTGATAATCCAGCATCTGATGGGGGCTGTGCTGATAATCAATGTGCTGATTATCAGCACAGACCCCCCCGACAGGGAGAGCCGCCAATTGCTTACATATTTAAGTGAGTTTTTATGTAATAGTCTGCACAGGAAGTTAGGAAGAGGTTAAGTCTGCTCATTCCCTGGTGTTCATATCTCTGCCCCTTTGTGGAGGCTATAAATGCAAGTGTAGGCAGTCTTTTCTGGGTCATTCTACATGGACATACGGAGAATGTTGCACTATGTGAATATGTGCTGAGCATGTGGCCTCCCTTCCCACTTATCGGGGTATCGGACATCGGATATGGACTCAGCTGAAGGAACTCTTCTTACCTAGGAGATATGATTTGGGCAGCTTAAGATAGAATAAACTAAACTATGTATAGAAGAATCTTTTGATAGATTGTGTCATATTAATTCTGTAATTGCAAGAAGTTCAAGTAAAAGTTCTTAAAGTTACACATGCCTGGTCTGAAGTTCCTAAGAGCGTATCAAAAGAACAGGGCTTGTACTACAGGGCATTTAGAGGAAATGAGAGTGGGTTCATAGAAGGGTTATTCATGTTGTGGCGTGGGTGGGAAATGTGGCATTTACACATTATACACATTGTATTTATACAGGAAGTGACTTCACATGTTGTTTTATAGTACTGTCTGGCAGTTTCAAGGCTATGGCAGAGCTTAGGCACATCACAATAAATAAAACAATAAAGATAAATGACCATTATCACATTGACCCTCAGATCCTAAAGTTGTAGATTTGGCATGACCCTTTGTGGTCCCACAAACCTGACTGGTCTTATCCTTATGTTATGACATTTACCATAATCAAATTTTATTTCTTCTCTTATGCCACGTACACACGATCAGACTTTCTGGCTGAAAGTCCGCCGGACCCAGTTCCTGTCGGGAAGTTCGCTCGTCTGTATGCATTTCCGACAGACTTTCCAAATGAACGGACTTGCCCACACATGGACTAAAGTCTGTTCATTTTGAACGTGACTCCAGGTACGACGGGACTAGAGAAGGAAGTCAATTTTGCCACTTTCATCAACGAGATTGCGAGCCCCGTTGCCTGGTATGGATTTTGAGGGTAACCACCTATACCAAAAAAATGGCATGGGGGTCCCCCCAAAGTCCATACCAGACCCTAATCCGAGCACGCAGCCCAGCCGGTCAGGAAATGGGGTGGGGACGAGCAAGCACCCCCCCTCCTGAGCCGTACCAGGCTGCATGCCCTCAACATGGGGGGGTGGGTGTGTTGGGGCCCCCCCACCCCAAAGCACCTTGTCCCCATGTTGATGAGGTCAAGGGCCTCTTCCCGACAACCCTGGCCTTTGGTTGTCGGGGTCTGCAGGCAGGGGGCAGTAAAAGAGCTGGAAGAACATATCGGAGGAGCCCGGCAGATCAACCGGAGAGCGGGAGAAGAGGCCAGAAAGTGTGGAGAGACCCCTGAAGTCAGAAGAAGACCCCCAGAGCTGCCTAATAAACTATTTTAAAAACCTGTCTAGTGTGTTTTTTTTATTGACTTTTTTTCCCTAGGTGAATGGGTAGGGGTACCATGTACCCCATACTCATTCACATAGGGTGGGGGCCAGGGATCTGGGGCCCCCCTTATTAAAGGGGGCTCCCGGATTCTGATAAGTCCCCACCCCCTTTGCTGACCGGCCGGGCTGCATGCTCAGATAAGGGTCTGGTATGGACTTTGAGGGGACCCTCAAAATCCATACCAGGCGACGGGGCTCGGAAGGTGTCAATCTTGCCAATGAAAGTGGCGAGATTGACTTCCTTCTCTAGTCCCGTCGTACCTGGAGTCACGTTCAAAATGTAGTACCTTCACCCCTGATCTTGAGATTTTAGTCCATATGTGGGCAAGTCCGTTCATTTGGAAAGTCCGTCGGACCTCCGCTGACAGTTCGGCGGATTGTCCGTCGGACCTAGTCTGCCGGAAAGTCCAGTCGTGTGTGCTCGTGTGTGCGCAAGTCCGCACTTTCGGAAAGTCCTGCGGATTGTCCGCCGGACCAAGTCCGTTTGTGTGTACCTAGCATTAAAGTAAGATGCAAATGTCTTTTATTTATGCATTTTAAAGTGGTTGTAAACCTAGTTACACCACTTTTCCCTACAGGTAAGCCTATAATAAGGTTTATCTATAATAGGAAAATTTATTATAAAAAATACTTACCGTAATTTTCCTTACCTGATGGACTCCATGGCAGCCTACGTGTGGGTTAACCCCGCCTCCTCTCCAATGCTATAGGACCCCATTCCCATAAATGAACACTCACCACTCCATACTGTGTTCCGTAACTAGCCTACTCATATGACTCATGGGTGGGAACTCCGTCTGACATGGAGTCCATCAGGAAAGGAAAATTACTAAGTAAGTATTTGATAATAAATTTTCCTTTTTCCTGACAGACTCCATGGCAGCCTACGTGTGGGAAATAACTAGCCGACCAAACGGGTGGGTATGCTTTAAACAAAAAAATCTTTAATTTGACCTATCAGCCGATAGGATTTTTAAACCAAAGTTTACAGAAGACAAGGAGGTAGGTTCAATGCAATAATGTGACATGAATGTATTAATAGAAGCCCATGAAGCCGCCTTGCAGATGGTATCAGGAGCCACATGCCGGGCCGCCGCCCATGAAGTAGCCATTCCTCTGGTAGAGTGTGCTGCCACCGCCTCAGGAGGAGCCAAGCCCTTAGCCCTATAATCTTGTTGTATGGTTCTTACGATCCAGGATGCCAGTGTCCTGGTTGAAGCTTTGTTCCCCTTGTTGCTGCCTGAGTGCAGTATAAAGAGATGATCAGAACGCCTGAAGGCGGAAGTGATTAGAAGGTATTCTTTCAGGGCTTCCCCAACTTTCAAAGGATGAATATCATCGGATCCTGGTGATCTGAATGTCGGTAGAACGATTTCTTGGTTCTGATGGAACACAGAAGTCACCTTTGGGTTGGAACCCAACATAGGAATGAGGACCACTCGGTCCGGGAAAATAGTCAAAAAGGGTTCTTCGAAGCCCAGAGACCCAATTTCCGAGACCCTTTTGGCTGAAGTAACCACTACTAGAAAGGCATCTTTCGCCGAAAAGTCCTTGATGGAAACCGGGGAACCGGGGATGGCCCCGACGTACTTAGTCCAGAAATTGAATTGAGGACAAGGGGAAGATCCCATTTGGGGAATCTAGGCTTTCTTTGGGGCTTAAGTCTTGAGGCCCCCCAAAAAAACTGACGGAACAATGGATGGACTGCCCAGGAGGTACCGGAGAAGGCTGATAAAGCCGAAACTTGCACCCTGAGGGACAACGGAAGATCAAGGCCAGTTTGCAAAAAAAACGAGAATGTCCTGGACTCCTGGATGTTCAAAGGATCTATCCGTGGACTAGCAAAAATCTACAAACTTGGACCAGATTCTGCCATAGACCTTGTTCGTGCTTGATCTCCTAGAGCTCATTAAGGTAGAAATCACACTTGAAGCACATCCGATAGACTCTAGCCTCTTCCTCTCAAGAACCAGACCATCAGTCTCAGTACTGCCGGGCAAGGGTGCAGTACCGCACCCTGAGAAAGAAGGTCCGGCCTGAGAGGGAGGGGTAGTGGCTTCCGAACGCTGAGTTGGACTAAGAGGGGAAACCAAGGCCTGTTGTGCCAATAAGGAGCTACGGCCACCACCTTTCCTGCTTCTGTTTGAAGCCTCTGAAGGAATCTGAGAATTACTGGAAGTGGAGGGAAGGCATATGCCCTCTTGAACTTCCATTGGTCCGTTAGGGCATCTATCCCGAAGGCCTGGCTGCTGCGACTTCGCGTGTAGAACTTCTCCATCTTGAAATTGCAGGGAGAGGCGAATAGGTCTCCCTCGGGACTGACCCCCAGTGACAGGATCCACTTGAAGGACTGAACGTGGAGGGACCACTCGTTGTTGTCCAACTGAGTGCGTGACAGGAAGTCCGCTTGTGAGTTCTGAACCCCTGGAACAAAAACTGCCGAGACATTTATCAGGTTCTTCTGTGCCCATGATAGAATGGGTTCTACTTTCCGGAGGAGTGTAGAGCTCCGAGTGCCCCCTTGCCTTTTTACGTAAGAGACAGCTGTGGTGTTGTCCATCCGTAACAACACTGATTTCCCCTTCAGAAGATGAGAGAAGTGCTGGAGAGCGCACCATGCTGCTCGGAGTTCCAAGATATTCGACCCCGGAACAGGGAGACCCATTTGCCCTGTGCAAGGTTTGACCCGCAGAGAGCCCCCCAACCGGTCCCACTGGCGTCGGTCGTGACCGTCACCCAAGAGATGGGGGTGATTGAGTGACACGTCAGCAGATTCCTGCGCTGGACCACCAGAAGAGGCTGTTCCTCATTCTTGAAGTTATACGGATATTTTGGTTTTTGCTTCCTGTTTTCCATTGTCGGAGAAAACCCGTCTGGAACGGGCGTAATCTCCACAAGGCCCACTTGACTATAGGAGTCGTTGCGACCATTGTTCCTATGATCTTGAGGCACTGAGAGGCCTTTAGATACTGGGTGTGTAGAGCTCGAGAGACCCTTTCCCGTATAGTTTGAAATTTTTCCACTGGAAGAGAGATTGTACTCTGTAGAGTGTCGAACTGGGCACCCAAATTAAATCAGACATTGCGTTGGTTCTAGATTACTCTTTTTTATGTTCAGAAGCCATCCGAATCTGGACAGTGTAGAAATCACCTGTTCCCGATGTTCCAGCAACTGCCCTCTGTCTTGTGACAGAACCAGAAGGTCGTCCAAGTAATGGTACAGCCTTACCCCTTTTAACCTGATCAGGGCCACAACTGCCAGGAGCACCTTTGAAAAAACCCGAGGGGAGGTCGTCAACCCGAAGGGGAGGCAAATAAATTGTAGATGGTCTTGACCGACATGAAATCTTAGGAATTTTTGGAAGTATTCCTCTATCGGGACGTGAAAGTAAGCGTCCTTCAAGTCGATCGAAATCATCCAATCCCCTGGTTGGATGGCTTGCTGTATAGTTAAGAGAGTTTCCATTTTGAATTTCCCGTACTCTATGAATTGATTTAGATAGGTTAAATCTATTACCGGGCGCCAAGATCCAATTTTCTTTTGTACCAAGAAGAGGGGGGAGTAGATTCCCTGAAACCGTTCTTTGGCACCTGAACTACTGCACCCTGAGCCTTTAACAGTTCCACGTAGGAAAGCAATACTCGTCTTTGTTCTTCCTAATGAGGAAGTAGGGTGGACACGAACCTGGGAGGAGGAATACTGGAGAAGGTCCATCTGTGACCTGACGAGACCGTCTTGATGACCCAGTAGTCCGAGATCGAGGCCACCCAGACGTGTCGGAAGAGCGATAGACGGGCCCCCACCCAACCCGCCTGAGCGGAGCGCAATCTCAGAAGGACTTGGGTGGCTCACGTCCACCAGATGACTGGTTCTTGACAGACTTATGAAAGGAACCCTGCCCTCTGCTCCAATTCCTCCTGAAGTCACTTCCAGGCTTGTAGGAGCGTGCATCTCTTGAGTGCTCTGGACTGCGCCTTTTAAACTGGGGCTTCTTCCGACCAACAGCCTTCTGTCCTGGGGAAGGAAGCCTGACTTACTGCCTGTCGCACACGTTATAGCATTGTCCAGCTTGCTGCCAAATAATGTAGATCCCTCAAAGGGGATTTTACACCAAGCTTGTTTGGAAACCGGGTCAGCGAGCCAGGGACGTAGCCACAATGCTTGCTTAGCCGTAACTGAGAACAGCATAATGCGTGCTAGCAGACGGATCAGGTCAATGGATGCCTCCCCCAGGAAGACTGCCGCAAGCTTCAGTTCTGCTGCTGCCGAACTCCTAGCCAATTCTTCCGACACACCTTTCAAGAAGGAGTCTACATTTTCGGTCCAAGACTCCATGGCCTTGGACATGGCCAGCTAGGACTAAAGCTGGTTTACAAGCCATTCCGGCAAGACCATAGATTCTCTAGACAACGGAAGATCAAGACCAGTTTGCAAAAAAAACGAGAATGTCCTGGACTCCTGGATGTTCAAAGGATCTATCCATGGACTAGCAAAAATCTACAAACTTGGACCAGATTCTGCCATAGACCTTGTTCGTGCTTGATATCCTAGAGCTCATTAAGGTAGAAATCACACTTGAAGCACATCCGATAGACTCTAGCCTCTTCCTCTCAAGAACCAGACCATCAGTCTCAGTACTGCCGGGCAAGGGTGCAGTACCGCACCCTGAGAAAGAAGGTCCGGCCTGAGAGGGAGGGGTAGTGGCTTCCGAACGCTGAGTTGGACTAAGAGGGGAAACCAAGGCCTGTTGAGCCAATAAGGAGCTACGGTCACCACCTCTACTGCTTCTTTGAAGCCTCTGAAGGAATCTGAGAATTACTGGAAGTGGAGGGAAGGCATATGCCCTCTTGAACTTCCATTGGTCCGTTAGGGCATCTATCCCGAAGGCCTGGCTGCTGCGACTTCGCGTGTAGAACTTCTCCATCTTGAAATTGCAGGGAGAGGCGAATAGGTCTCCCTCGGGACTGACCCCCAGTGACAGAATCCACTTGAAGGACTGAACGTGGAGGGACCACTCGTTGTTGTCCAACTGAGTGCGTGACAGGAAGTCCGCTTGTGAGTTCTGAACCCCTGGAACAAGAAGGAGTCTACATTTTCGGTCCAAGCCTCCATGGCCTTGGACATGGCCAGCTAGGACTAAAGCTGTTTTACAAGCCATTCCGGCAAGACCATAGATTCTCTTAAGGTCTTGGTCAATCTTTCTCTCCAGTCCATCCTAAAAGGACACTGCGTCTTCCATCGGGAGAGTAACATGTTTAGCCAGGCGCATCAATGCTGCATCCACAAGCGGAGTGTTCTCTAGATGCTTCACCTCTTCCATTTTAAAGGGATATAACCTGGACTTTTATTGGTCATGGAAGACTTCCTATCCACCTTGCTCCACTCTTCCTCTATAATATCCTTCAGTTCGGTAAGTAGAGGGAAGTTTGGACGTTCTTTACACAACTGTTTGAATAATTTCTTCTGCTTAGCTGGGGGGGGTGGATGAGTCTGCCCACTTAAAGCGGTTCTGCACTGTCTATTTATTTATTTATTTTTTGCGAGTCATCGCTGCCAGTTTTCGTCCTGTAAAAAAATTTAGCAACATCCTTCCTGCTGGGGGCCATCTTGCCTGTGGGCATGTGAAACCCCACAGGCACTTCAGATGGCCCAGCATGCACCGCTGTTACTGCGCCGATCTTACGCGTCCGCAGTAACGGCGAAGTGCAGCTCACGTTCTGCGAAATCTCGCGAGATTTCGGAAGATGTGGCCGACATCTCGCGAGATTTCGGAAGATGTGGCCGACATCTCGCGAGATTTCGGAAGATGTGGCCGACATCTCGCGAGATTTTGGAAGATGTGGCCGAAATCTCGCAAGATTTCGGAAAATGTCCGCACTGACTCCTGGGATCAATGACACCAGATCCCAGGAGACAGTGCGGCCTGACGACGATCGATGCAGAGACCCCGCCCACCGCCGCAGAGACAGAGGACAGAAAGTCAGCGATTATCAAGGTAAGTGAAAAAAAAAAAAAAAAAACACATTTCATTTAGTACTCTTTGCCTGATTTGGAAGGCAAAGAGATTTACTAAATGAAATGTGTGCAGAACCGCTTTAAGGGCCTCCTTGATTGCCTTTGTTAGTGGCGAGACCATAGCAAAGTTAAAGCCCCCAATATCCTCATCGCCTGGGAATTCATCTCCGGAGGATTCATCAGAAGCCCCGTAGGGCTGGGACGTACCCGGATCATCACGGGCCTCGTCAGCCTGGGGAGCAGACGCAGTCGTGGATTGACTTAACATGTGAGAAACCTCCATGTCTCTAAGCGACTGCTGCACGACACGCTTCACCAGGGATTCCATACGCTGGCTTTCCATATCTTTTTCCCCAACCGCCTGGGCATAACATCGGTCACACAAAGATTTGCCCTCCATGACTCGAGTCCCACATGCCCAGCAGGCTCTGCGATCAGAGCAACCATCATGGTGGTGGGAGCGGTGTCTGGAAGAGGAATGTGAACTTCTCCTCTGGTGGTGAGATCCATGCGGAGAGTCCCGTCTGGATCTGAATGACTGTTTGTGTTGTGGCCTGGCAAGGTCCCTGCCCTGCAAATCCAATCTGGAAGGGCTAAAGCAGAACACACAGGGGGTGGGAAAAAACATTGGCATCAGAATGCAAATAAAATGCAGTTGTACCTCAATCCCTCCCTTACCAGCACATACCTAGTGCGTAAGGGCTGGCCACTTAAAGGCAGTGATTTGTCCATCATTTCTGGACGAAGAGCATCAAAATATGAATAACTGCAGTCTGCAAGAAAAAAATGCGACCTAAGCATCATGCCGGCAACACTAGCAAGAAAATGCATGCCAAAAAAAAAAGTTTTTTTTTTTTTAAATATATAAATATATATATATATCCTCCATAATTTTTTTTTTTTAAATAAATATATAATATATAAATATATATCCTCTATACATTATTTATATATATATATATATATATATATATATATATATATATATATATATATATTATATATATATATATATATATATAATTTTTTTAAACATATAATTTCCTTAAACAGAAAACAAAAAACAGGTCAAAAAGCACAAGGAAACACAATGTGCACTAACCTTTTGCAGACTTGAGGGCTGGGGAAAAGGCTTGCTGCTTCCAATGCACTGGTAGAACCCAGTGATACTGAAGCAGCAGCCTGATTTTTAAATTCCCCGCCCGTGGCATCACCGCCCCTCCACCTCGCGCCTGCGCCGTGGAGAATGACCATACTGCACATGCGCGACCGCCAGACTGCGCATGCGCGAACCAAGCCTCGGTCTCACAAGAGGCCAGTGCACACGCGCAATCCACCGATGTGGCCGAGAACACGGAAGACGATACGGCAAACTGGAACGCAGAAGCGCTCCAGCCGCCATACAGGGGGGAAATACACAGGACGCCAGGGATAAATATATAAACAAATATAACTGCAATGGAGCCAAAAATAAACATGAAGAGATGCAGACCTTGCCAGCCGCTGATGGCGCTCATCCGTCCGTCCGATGGGCATACAGAGGCAATCACCTTATTCTGGGGAACCATCCAGCCTCAAAAGCTACTCGCCCGCCCATGGCTGAGCACAGAGCTTGCACCGCACAGGTATGCCAAGAGAAAATCCGAGATCCTACCGGACGCGAACAGCATGTAAAGGTCCATTTGGAGGAGGACAAAAAAGGAACACAGTGTGGAGTGAGTGTTCATTTATGGGAATGGGGTCCTATAGCAATGAAGAGGAGGCAGGGTTAACCCACACGTAGGCTGCAATGGAGTCTGTCAGGAAATAAGGCTTACCTGTAGGTACTGTAAATATCTCCTAAATCTGCACGGTTTAGTAGATATTTACTATATACGATTGGGCCAACGTCATTGGCGCATGCGCACTAAAGAAACAGATCAATTGTTCCGTTTCTACAAAAAAACACTTTTTTCTATAATAAATATCCCCCAAAAATATATAAAAAAACAATTTGTTCCCTCAGTTTAGGCCGATACGTATTCTACATATTTTTAGTAAAAAAAAATGCAATAAGCGTATATTGATTGGTTTGCGCAAAAGTTATAGCGTCTACAAAATAGGGGATAGTTTTATGGCTTTTTTATTATTATTATTTTTTTTACTAGTAATGTCGGCGATCTGCGATTTTTATCGGGACTGCGACATTATGGTGGACACATCGGAGAATTTTGACACATTTTTGGGGCCATTGGCATTTTTACAGCGATCAGTTCTATGAAAATGCATTGATTACTGTAAAAATTTCACTAGCAGTGAAGAGGTTAACACTAGGGGCGGTAAGGGGGTTAATTGTGTTCCCTAGTGTGTGTTCTAACTGAAGCGGGGAGGGGACTGTGCAGGGGAGATGACAGATTGCTGTCTCTATGAACAGACAATCTGTCTCTTCTCCCCTCAGAGAACCGGAAACTGTGTGACAGATCCTGGTTCTCAGTGTGCCCAGAGCGATCGCGGGAGCCTGGCGGTGATCGCGACTGCTGGGCACTCGCATCGGCTCCATGGGTGAGCAGGGGGCACACACACACGCTCCCTAGTGGGCGTCTATGTTACCGACGTGCGATTCGCACAACCGAGCCATGTTGCCGCAGTATAGCTGCGGCGGCTGGTCGGCAAGCGGTTAAAATATGCCTGTATTTGTCCTAATGTGCATGGACACATAGGATAACATAGAGCTGCTTCTACAGGCAGAACGCAAAACTCCTGTACTAGCAGTGATTTTTTAAGCCTGCATGGAGCTTTTTAACCACTTTAACCACTTATCTACAGGGCACTTTCACCCCCTTCCTGCCCAGGCAATTTTTCAGCGCTGTCACACTTTAAATGACAATTGCGCGGTCATGCTACACTGTAACCATGTGAAATTTTTATCATTTTCTTCACACAAATAAAGCTTTCTTTTGGTGGTATTTAATTGCTGCTGGGGTTTTTATTTTTTTCCTAAAAAAAAGGCTGAAAATTTAAAAAAAAGTTTTTCTTAGTTTCTGTCGGTAAATTTTGTAAATAAGTCACTTTTCTCCTTCACTGATATGCACTGATGAGGCGGCACTGATGGGCACTAATAGTCTGCACTGATGAGGCAGCACTTATGGGCACTGATTAGGTGGCACTGATGAGGAGGCACTAATATTCTGCACTTATGGGCACTGATAGGTGGCATTGATGAGGTGGCACTGATGAGTGGCACTGGTGGGCATTGATAGGTGGCACTGACAGGCCCTGGTAGCCGGTACTGGTGGGCACTGATAGGTGGCATGGATAAGCGGCACTGATGGGCATTAATGGGTGGCACTGATGGGCATCACTAAAAGGTGGCACTGAAAGCCAGCACTGACTGGCATCACTAATGGACACTGATATCTGGCTGTGGTGGGCACTGATTGTTGGCACTGGTGGGCATTGATTGCTGGCACTGGTTAGCGTGGGTTGCTGGCACTGGGGCGCTCTAATGTAATCAGGGCACTTATCATTAGTGCCCTGATTACATCTCTTACTGTCCCCTGTGAGTACATGCCACTGATCGGCTCTCCTCGCCACACACTCTGTCAGTGTGAGGCGAGGAGAGCCCATTACAGGCACTTCCTTGTTTACATGTGACCAGCTGTGATTGGACACAGCCGATCACATGATTAAAGAGCCGCATTAGCAGCTCTTTACAGAGATCTGGGTCATGCCATGTCCTAGCAACATGGAGCGACCACGGTCGCCGTGCTGCGTGACCCCTCAAACACGCAGGAGTGGCCATTCGGGTGCAACGTAAAATGACGTCCAACCAGAACGAGCGCCGCACCGCACCACTGTCATTTGACGGTGGGCGGGTGGCAAGTGGTTAAAGGCTAAGTTCACATTTGTGCACTTATTTTTTTCTAAATCCCAGCTCCCCTATGCACCAATATAGCATTAATGTACTTATTTTGCAAATATAAAAAAGCTTTCCATGTATTCTACACACGTTCACCTCATCGCTTCATGGCTGTATAAAAACACTTATCCAATACTTCTGCCTTACTTCCTGGACAGACTTTAGGTCATGACACATGAAGGAGTTGACCAGCTGAGGGTAGATGATGCAGGGTGTGTGCTAATTAGATCAGCTGGACAACTCCTTCCTGTGTCATGACCTAAAGTCTGACCAGGATGTAAGGCAGAAGTAATGGATAAGTGTTTTCAAACAGCTATGAGGAGAGTGAGGTAAGTGTGTGTAGAATAAATTGAAAGCAACACACATGTGAGGTATTGTCACAAACACTCTAAACAGGTAACCTGTAAAGAAGTTTAAAGCGTCTCCAATGGAGAATTTTAAGCACCGTAGTTTGCTGCCATTGCACGGGCAGACACAAATTTAAAGCGTGAAATGTTAGGTATCTATCTACTCGGCGTAACATCATCATTCACATTATACAAAAAAATTGGGCTAACTTTAATGTTTTTTTTTTAATTAATGAAAGTGTTTTTTTTTTTCCCAAAAAAATGCTTTTGAAAAACCCCTGTGCAAATACCACATGACATAAAAAAATTCCAACACCCACCATTTTAATCTATAGGGTCTCTGCTTTAAAAAAAATATATAATGTTTGGGGGTTCTAAGTAATTTTCTAGCAAAAAAAGTAGATTTTTACGTGTAGAAGCGAAGTGTCACAAATGGCCTAAGATGGCAAGTGGTTAATATACACTTATTAGATTTTTTTTTTAATGAAGACATGCAGCAAAATACATTTTGGCCTACATTTATAAAGAAATTTGATTTTATTGGTTATTTTTTATAACAGAAAGTAAAAAATATTGTTTGTTTTTTTCCGATATTTTTTTGTTTATATCCCCAAAAATTAAAACACCTAGTGGTGATGATATTCCATTAAAAGAGAGCTCTTTTTTTGTGTTAAAACAGTGATATAAATTCAGAGCCATCTTTAATATTGATTGGACCCTGGGCAAAAAACTATTTTGGGCCCCCCCTCCATGCAGTTTCGCTCTCCACCTGCTTTGAGACATACAATAAAAAGCAGCTAGACTCAAAATCAGTTTACTGAATCAGATCAGACAGCGATTGTGATTGGTTGCCAGAGGTTAAAGTGTATCATTACCATTCACTGACTGGTTGCTAGAGGTTACAGCAAATAATTTCTGCTTGTTGATTGGTTGCTAGAGATTACTGTACATCAATACTGCTCACAGATTGGTTGCTATAGGTTACTGGATATCATTACTGCTTACTGATTGGTTGCTAGATGTTACAGCAAATCATCTCCTCACTGCTTGCACACCATGGACTGGGGAGGTGAGGGGGCCCATTAATAGACAGAAAACTCCTAGAGATCCTAGGACTCCTGTGATCAATGACAATGCTGATTTTTTTTTTATACTGACTGCCAATATAAAGAGGAGTTTTAACACTGGCCACCAATGTAATAGGGGTTTACACTGACCACTAATTTTAATAGGAGCATTCACAGTAGCCACCAATGTAAGGAGGAATTTACACTGACCACCAATGTAAGGGGGACATTCACACTGGTCACTAGTGTGAATGAAAGCATTCTACACCAAGCACCAATGTAATGAGAATATTTACATTGACGACCAATGTAACTGAGACATTTAGCCTGCGTTCACATTTCTGTGTGTTGGGAACGCATGCAAAATCGCTTTCCTGACACCACAGACATGTGCTGCCCTATAGCAGATACACAGCGGTGCCATTAATTGTTAATGACACCCTCACACATCTGCTGACATGTGCCTTGGCACCGTGTGATTTTGAAAAAGGGTTTGGGAGTTTCTTCCGTATTTGTAGCCCATTGAAATTAATGGGCTGCCCTACATGTGACCTAAATCTTTATCCACCCTGTCAGTACACCTTTGCATCCTTAAACCCCTGCTAACCTCTGCAAAACTTTTTTGCAGATTCCTACCTTTTGTTATTCTGAAGAAATCCTTGTGTGTTTGTCTGTGTCCATTGACCCTGTGGTCGAATGTGCCTAAACTTAACTCTATTAGTCCAAGATCAGCTGTGGAGCTACCGGTAACTAAATAAATGTATTTTTCGGACTAATGAGGGCATTGGCTGGGCCTGCATCCCTTTAGACATGTTCCTATTGAAAGTATCTCTCCAAAAATGAAATTTTTGTTGCAGGGGATGCCTGAAATCTGACTTTCTTGGAAAATTGGTGAGCCAATCACACAAGAAGGAAATGATGTTTCTGGGGAGTGGTCAGTACACACTCTGTGTACAGGACAACTCCGGGTAGCCATATTGCAATGCATTCTCAGAAAAGTACATTGGCTGCAGACTGAAAAGGAAAAGTAATTTTTAATAACATTCAATTACAAAATGATTAGTGTCGCAATTATATGCGCTATATTATTTTTTCTTTATATGCTATTTTTGTTCCCTTTAAGGTCACATTGTAGCCATAAGAAATTTAAAAAAATGTTTTATTCTGTTAATACATAAGTCTATTTTCTCATCCATCCATCCATTTCCCATTCATCCATTAAATTAATTCTAATAAAATTGTTCACATTTTTAAATGTAACCTATTCTTGGTTGATAGATTTTTATTGATATATCTATAATTTATAAATACAAAAAGTATATTGATAATATACATATCATGCAGTCTCGATAACAATGGTTCTAAAATAGGGAAAACATGCATGGTCTCTGTGGATTGTTCTAATATACATCAATGTTTTCTCCAAAGACATAATTGGCACATAGCTCAAGTGTATAAATAATCGGTGTGTAGGTCACTGACATTAAACCATGGATTTTGATTTTTAAACTGCAAATGCACACTTTGCTTGGAGGTTACACGTGGTCAGATTAGTTCCACTTCTGTCTCACTTTACTTTGCTTGTCAGTATTGATTAAAAAAAAAATGTTTTCATCCTTTGCAGCCACATCCTATCTACAGGAACAACATTGATGCCTGAATGGCATTCCATAGAGGAGCTTTCCTGGTGATCTCAATAGTAGACCATAATGTGTGTTGAAGCGGCCATTTGTAGTCACCACTGGATGCCCATGTGACAAGGTGACAATGTAGGAGCTGGCAGACATACGTGTTATCACCCTATATTCATTGCAGGATCATCCAATATTTCAAATGAATGCTGCATATTTTTTTTAAATATTAAAAGTGAGAACTGAAATTAGGTGGTATAGCTTAACCGCTTCAACACCGGGCCATTTTACACCCTTCCTTACCAGAGCACTTTTTGCGATTCGGCACTGCGTCGCTTTAACTGACAATTGCGCAGTCGTGCGACGTTACACCCGAACAAAATTGACGTCCTTTTTTTCCCACAAATAGAGCTTTCTTTGGTGGTATTTGATCGCCCCTGCGGTTTTTATTTTTTGCGCTATAAACAAAAGAAGAGTGACAATTTTGAAAAAAAAAAACACAATATTTTTTACTTTTTGCTATAATAAATATCCCATTTTTTTAAAAAAATAACTATTTTTTTACTCAGTTTAGGCCGATACGTATTCTTCTACATATTTTTGGTAAAAAAAATCGCAATAAGCGTATATTGATTGGTTTGCGCAAAAGTTATAGCGTCTACAAAATAGGGGATAGATTTATTGCATTTTTTTTTTTTTTTTACTGGTAATGGCGGCGATCTGCGATTTTTTTTCGTGACTGTGACATTGCGGCGGACACTTCGGACACTTTTGACACATTTTTGGGACCATTCACATTTACACAGCGATCGTTGCTATAAAATTGCATTGATTACTGTGTAAATGTGACTGGCAGGGAAGGGGTTAACACTAGGGGGCGCTGCAGGGGTTAATGTATTCCCTATATGTGTGATTCTAACTGTGGGGGGAGGGGGACTCAAGGGGAGGAGACCGATCATGTGTTCCTCCGTACTGGCATCACATGATCGGTCTCTTCTCCAGTGACAGGACGTGGAGCTGTGTGTTTACACACACAGCTCCACGGTCCCGCACGGTCCCGTTGTTTTAACGGGCAATCGCGGGTGCTAGGAGGACATCGCGGCCGCCGGCACTCGCACCAGGTCCCGAGCGACGCCGTGGGCGCGCGCGCGCCCCCCAGGCGACCGGGAATGGGAGGACGTCATATGACCCACCCAGGATGGGAGATCCACCTTGTGGGCGTCATACGACTATGGGCGGGTATTGAAGGGGTTAAATAGGATTATAGCATAAATAGGATTATAGCAGTGGGTTTAGATATACCGTATTTATCGGTGTATAACACGCACCCCAAATTTAAGAGGGAAGATTCCGTTTTTTTTTTTTTAAATAAAACATTTTAAAGCAAAATAATGGTCAGTGAAAATCAATGCAGTCTGATTAGTGCCCATCTGCAGCCTCAATGAAGCCTAATCTGTGCCCATCTGCAGCTTCAGTGCAGCCTGATCTGTGCCCATCTGCATCCTGTTATGTGCCAATCTGAAGCCTGTTCTGTGCCCATCTGCAGCTTCAGTGCAGCCTGTTCTGTGTCCATCTGCAGCCTGTTCGTGCCCATCTGAAGCTTCAGTGCAGCCTGTTCTGTACCCATCTGAAGCTTCAGTGCAGCCTGTTCTTTTTTTTTAGCAGACCCTAGAGAATCAAATGGCAATAGTTGCACTATTTTATGTCACACCGTATTAGCGCAGCCTTCTTACAAACCAAAAAATACCCAGTTTCATGCATTAAAAAAAAAAAACAGTAAAGTTAGCCCAATTTTTTTACATAATGTGAAAGATGATGTTACGCCAAGTAAATTGATACCTAACATGTCACACTTTAAAATTGCGCACACTTGTGGACTGGCGATAAACTACGGTACTTAAAAATCTTGTAGGCAACATTTTAAACATTTTTACAGGTTACCTGCTTAGAGTTACAGAGGAGGTCTAGTGCTAGAATTATTGCTGTCACTCTAACCATCATGGCGATACCTCAGATGTGTGGCTTGAACACCGTTTACATAAGTGGGTGTGACTTGAAAGGATGGGGCACTTTAAAAACATATTTTTTTCTTATTTATTTAACTTTTATTTTTTATTTTTTACACTGTCCCTTTAAAAAGAAAATTGTGATCACTTTTATTGTTATCATTATTTATTTTTAATGTAAACATCCCTTGTAATAGGGATGCAAGACAGGGCCTCTTTATTGTGAGATCTGGGATCAAAAAGATCTCAGATTTCACATTTACACTTAAAGGCAATAAAAATAAGAAAAAGTAATTTTTTCTTTAAGAGATGAAAAAAATCATCCCGTCAGACCATGGGCATCTGCAGAAGTTTTTCATGCTCCACCCCTTTTTGTCAACATCATGGAGGGGGGGCTTGAGTGGGCGGTGCCGGTGCCATGCCAGCTGGATTTACATCTCTCTATCTCACCCCAGAGGGTCATCACTTTACAATTAAAATGATTGCCCTCATACTGATGTGTGCAGTGATATATGTGTAGGGCAAACATAATTTTTCTACCTAGGTGACCTAGCACATGTGTTTTTGTATGTGTGTGTGTGGGGAGGCCTCTAAAAAATTGTATTATTATTTATGTGTCCATTTAAACAGTTGAAACTTTAAAAAAAAAAAAAAATTGTCATGACTTTATTGTTATCAATAGCCCCTATATGATAGCATATAGGTGACTAGGTGGCGGGGGTGGCACATAGTGGCTGTGGAAGTGATCAGCCAAAATTTGGATTTACAAAAGTACACAAACGTCTGGCTGCTATTGCAGCCAGGGGTGTGTTAAAAGGACATGTCTGTAGCACATTAAAAATATGAAGCTCCAGCAAGTCATTGGTGATTCAGATTTTACCCCCCCCCCCCCCTATCCTGGCACCAATTGGTCTGATCGGGTCTGCTTGTCAGTTCATCAGACCCTCCATTGTCCTCAATGGAGTGATAGATGTAAACAGACTTGTGTCCGTTTACACCCGTCTACATCCAATCCAATCCAATCTGCCGAAAACAAATGAAGGGGATCTGTTCCCCTCTGTCTGGGCAGATGGGATTGGAGGGCATTGGATGTAAACACACAAGTCTGTTTACACCTCACCACCCATAGAGCGGAGTGGGCTGCGTGGGATCTGCTCAGCAGGAGATCAGCACACAGACCCCAAGCTGAGCATGTAGATAGGAAGCAGATTCTGTCCCTCTGTCCCCATGTAATCTTCTCTCTTGCCCCCATGTCCATTTCTGTCCCCATTTCTCTTTTTCCCTATGTTCTCATCTATTCCTCATCTCTAGAGGGTCCCCATGGTGTACATGTCAGGGGGCTATCTTATGCAAAGCAAAGCAGCAAGATTTACCTTTCATCCCTCCACTCCATGGTACTCCCTCTTCTCCCTCTCCTCCGACGGAAAAAATTTGAGAGCAGGATCTAAAATCTTCCGACAACAAAATCCGATCAGACTTTTTCCGATCGAATTTCGACGCACAAAGTGCCACGCATGCTCAAAATAAATTTGAAGATGAAAGCTATTGGCTACTGGCCTCTACGTAGTCCCCTCGTACATTTTCTACGCCCCCTTGTTCGGAACAATCGGATTTTCCGACAACTTTGTCCGACCGTGTGTGTGCAGCACAAGTTTCGGACAAGATCCGTCGGAAAAAATCCGACGGATTTTGTGGTTGAAATGTCCGACAGTGTGTACGGGGCATAAAAGGGATCCCTTTTATCGGAAAGAAAATTGCCCACAGTATGAAAAAATACCGGGGTAAAATAACAGCGGTATTTAACATCAAAGTAATGATGTATATATACTATGGGCAGTCTTTTTTTTTTTTTTTTTTTTTTTTTCTTCTTCTTTTCTTCTTTTTTTTTTTTTTTATTCTTTTCTCCACGTTCAGATAGATCAGTAAAGGGTAATGTCAGCACGGCCCATATCTCCGTCCCCTTTTTGTCTTAACATCATTTGTGGATACTTTTAAATTTCATAACAGCCCCCCCTGTTTTCTTCTTCTTTTTTTTTTTCTTCCTTTTTTCTTTCCTTTTTTTTTTTCCCCCAGGGGGTTTATTCCATTAAAGTATTACTTCGTTGACATACATAAGTCAAGGCAGTAAGGGTAGTGGGTCGGGTTCTTGCCAATCTGCCCCCTGATCGGTGTATAGGTTAGGCCCCTTTTCTCCTCCCCGATTTTCAGCCTCCCGGGTAAAGGCTTTCTCTTACGTTCTCCCTCTAACTTATTTGTTTGTTTTCCTTTTTTTCTTTTTTTTTTTTTTTCCCCCTGCATTATGTAATATTCCCCTCAACCTCCCCGCCCCCCCCCCCCCCCCCCCGCTACTGACATACGGCGCTTTTTTTTTTTTTGTTGTGGGTGCTTGCTATTAAGACTTTGTCTCCTTGGGTATCTATGGAAGGGTCCTCAGGGCCTCCGAGTAGCTCCATGATTTTTTGCATTTTCTCCAGCCTTCCCACTTCTCTTTCATTGCTTTGGGCAGTCTTGAAGTGGGAGGATCCTAGTAAAAAAAAGGAAAAATAAAAGTAGTACTGTATATCAATTCATAAATATCATAAGGTAATCAAACAGTATAGTGCTTAAATCACTAGTAGCACAGTGACAACAAATATAAACAAATAAACCAAAAATATATATGAAAAATATATACAGTATAAAATAAAGTCCACTGTGCTTGAAGTGAAAAAAAAAATGTTTTTAACCACTTCCATACCAAGCCAATTTGACATTCCTCTCCTGCATGTAAAATCATATTTTCATGCTAGAAAATTACTCTGAACCCCAAAACATATATATAATTTTTTTTTTTAGCAGAGATCCTAGGGTGGTGTCTCTTCCGGCCTCTGAGGATCATAGAGATGGCCAGGGACCATCTGGTCCCTGGCCATCTCTATGGTAAACTTCCACCACCTGCAAATTCAATCTCCGTCTCCCTGATTGCACGGGCAAGCTGGGGGATGCACTGGAGGGCGGCCAGAGGGGGCCCGCTGCCTGTAAAATCAATCAAGCAGCTAAACGGCCGCTATGATGGCTTTTACATTGCAGGTAATCGCCGGGTGAAAAAATATCTGCAGGTATCATTCACATATCTCCACTAAAAAATCTAGAATGTCATACGATGTCCTATGAGTGGGAAGTGGTTAAAGAAGCAGAAGAGTCCAATGAATTCAGTGCCAAGAAACTTTGAACTCATTTTATAAACGCAAAGTCCAAACCTACTTTAAAATGACTTAGGCACACACACACGTGCGGACCGTTCGTCCGTTTTTTCATACGTCCATTTAAGGATAAAAACGGACATCAATGCTTCTCTATGGGATAGCGGACGTTAGCGGGTGATCATCCGCTAATGTCCGTTAACATCCGTGTCCGTTAAGCTCCGTTTTTCAGGACGGAAGAAAACCCTATGGCCCCTTTCACACATGCGGACCGTACATTAGATCAGTTCAGTCACGTTTTTTATCATCAGTTGTTGTCAGTAAACATCAGTTTTCGTCCATTTTCATTTCCGTTTTTTGTCCGTTTACGTCCGTTTTTCATCAGTTTTTTATCCGTTTATGTTCGTTTTTTTATCCGTTTATGTCCGTTTTTTTATCCGTTTTTTTTTTTTTTTTTTTTAGAACAGTTTTTCATGAATTATGGGAATTTTTTTGATGAAAAAACGGATGTCAGCAGATCGGATGTGAACGGATCGTCCGCTAACGTCCGTTTTTCATCCGTTCCGTTTTTTTACGGAAGACAAAATAGGGTTTTCTTCCGTCCAGAAAAACGGAGCTTAACGGACACGGATGTTAACGGACATTAGCGGATGATCACCCGCTAACGTCCGCTATCCCATAGAGAAGCATTGATGTCCGTTTTGATCCGTAAACGGACGTATGAAAAAACGGACGAACGGTCCGCACGTGTGAAAGGGGCCTATTTTGTCTTCCGTAAAAAAACAGAACGGATGAAAAACGGCCGTTAGCGGACGATCCGTTCACATCCGATCCGCTGACATCCGTTTTTTCATCAAAAAAATTCCCATAATTCATGAAAAACAGTTTAAAAAAAAAAAAACGGATAAAAAACGGACATAAACGGATAAAATAACTGATGAAAAACGGACGTAATCGGATGAAAAACAGACGTAAACGGACCAAAAAACGTAAATGAAAATGGATGAAAACTGATGTTTACTGACAACAACTGATGATAAAAAAACGTGACTGAACTGATGTAATGTACGGTCCGCATGTGTGAAAGGGGCCTTAAGGGCTCTTTCACACGGGGCGGATCAGTGCAGATTTTTCCTCCGTCTGCAGAAACGGAGCATAGCGGGCACGGACGAGAGCGGGTGTCAGCGGATGCTCATCCGCTGACACCCGCTATCCCATAGGGATACATGTATGTCCTTTTTCATCCTAAAACCAAGGATGAAAAACGGACATACGGTCCGTCAGTGTGAAAGAGCCCTTAGAGTTTCTTTGGACTGAATGCATTGGACTTTTCTGTTTTGTTTAAAAAAACTAAGTTTTCACTTTGAGCACAGTGGACTATTTTATATCTATTTTGCACATATATTTTTTGTTTATTTGTTTATATATGTGTGATGATTTGTGATTAGTGATTTGATTTGAGCACTGGTAGCAACAGTGATTTTTTGGGAGTTTTTTTTTGCGTTTTATTTTACTTTGAATTTTTTCACTGAAGTGCGGAGAAGGGGTTATATATATTGTATATTAATTAATAAATTTCTTTTCTTCGTCTGCATAGCACATACTTGTTTTGTTTTTTTTTTGGTCTACTATTCAGCCCTGAAGAATGTAATAATATTTTCAAACCTTCAGTTATTTCTGTATGTTATTTTCCTTAACTGTTTCTGACATCTCAGTACTTCCTAAGCACCACACAAAGATCACAAGAAAATGTTGACAAATAACATTACCACCGTCCACCTTCTGGGCTTCCCAGGTCTTCATAACTTCAAATTTCTGTTTTCATCACTTTTGCTACTCTGTTACTGTTTGATTTTATTTGGAAATACTTTAATAATTACTCTAGTTTCCATAAGTAAAAATCTACAGTCTCCTATGTACATCTTCCTCACTCAGTTGTCCATACTAGACATTTTACTTGCTACTGACATCCTTCCAAATATGATTCATATTACCATACACGAAGGGGAATCTATCTCACTTACCTCCTGTATTATTCAGTTTTGTTTCTTCAGTTCCATAGAATGCTCGGAGTGTCTTCTTCTTACTGTGATGTCCTATGATCGATATGTGGCTATCTGTAACCCGCTGCACTACCACTCTGTAGTCAATCATCTGTTTTGTCTCATATCCATTGTCTCAACTTGGACAATTGGAAATTGTATTCTCTTGCTCAACGCAGTATCTATCTGCAGGTTACATTTCTGCAAGTCAAATTTCATTGACCATTTCTTTTGTGATTTTGCACCTCTTGTTGGCCTTTCATGTTCAAATACTTTCGTAATTCGAATGCAGACTCTCATATTGTGCTTCTTTATAGTTGCTTGTCCATTTATAATAATAGTGATATCTTACCTATGCATTATTTTTACAATTCTACAAATCAAGTCAGCACAAGGTAGACAGAAGGCTTTCTTCACCTGCAGCTCCCACTTGACTGCAGTCTCTATATTTTATGGGACTTTAATTTCTGTTTATGTGATTCCAACAGATGGTCAGTTAGTCATTTTAAGCAAAATTCTGTCTCTACTTTATACTGTGGTGACTCCATTGCTAAATCCAGCTATTTATACTATACGGAATAAAGACTTCAAGAAAGCATTTGGAAAGTTTAAAATGCTAGCGGTGTGAGTTCAACCTTCTAGAGTAGCCATTCTCAACCAGAGTTCCATGGAATCCTAAGGTTTCTCCAGTAGGTGGTTCTCTAAGCTGGGAATTATTAACCTCTCATTTGATGGTGTCTGCATAGTTCTAGGACTATCACCACTTGGAACTATGAACTGGTTTTATCAAGAGTTCCCCAAGGCCTTAAAAGTTATTTTAAAGGTAGCTATGGGGTAAAAGAATTTAGATAAGCTGCTCTAGAGACTTAACTGTTCAGAAAGATAGATGGATTTTATTTTGCACTTTCTATTTTGCACAGTTCATACATTTTTAGGGTAGAAGAAATACATAAAACATGTATTATTTCAAAATGAACAAAATAATGGTGATTACTGCAGTTTTTGGGATTCTTCATAATACATAATTAACCGATTCCTGTCCAGCCATAGTAATATGACATATATGGGTGGGCGCTCCCTTCTTCTGGGAGGAAGTCATATAACGTCTTCCCTGTTGCATGCCTCCTGCACGATCTAGCAGCCAAACAGTGGCGCAATCTGTCCCTTGCGGTGTTCACCAAACACACCGGATGACAGATCAGTGTACCAGGTGGGCCCCAGTATCATGTGATCGCTATGACCAAAGTGACAGTTGTACATAATGAATTGCTTTCATTCATAGCCATTCATTGTGTACTATTGTGATGATCTCTGTGATTGGTCACAGTGATCACATGATTACAGACTCTTCTGGCCTGCTTTAGTACATCTTGCAACCCTGGGTATGTACTTAGAAAATGCTGCACCACCAAATTGAGGACATGTGCCAAGCATGGCACATGTGTCAACTTTCCCTGTCTAAGGGCGGACAGGAGGTTTGAGCCATTATCAGACACCACCATTTCTGGCTCCAGCTGGAATGGTGTGAACCACCTCTGGGCCTGTTTCTGCAGAGCTGCAAGAATCTCTGCTCCGGTGTCACTGCATGGCACCTTTTAGCCTGACTCTGGGAATAGCCCTTTAAAATGCTTAGGGGGTACCTAATGTTCATAGGACAATTCTACAAAGCTCACAGGTCTGACATCATCACCGCCAGCTGTATGGAGACGTGGGTGCACAACAAGCTGCAGCACCGAGCCCGTCCCTGCCCATGCTTGCTGGACCACTTGTCAGCAGTAAGGTGGATTTTATGGCGGACTGCCTTGCCCAACAATGCCAGAACATTTGTTTTCCACATTATGTTAGAGAGATGGAACGGCCTTACGTGAAAAGTAGAAGCAACTGGGAACCTGCCATTGAGGTGCAGCACATTGTGCAAATTCACGGAAGGGGGCAGAATCCACCAGGCTGAAAGGCAGAAGTTGGAGAGCCAACCGCTTTGATAAGCTTGCATTCCAAACGCAGGGCATGTGGGTGGCAGGGACTGTATTTTTTCTCGGCTGCAGCAGATGTGGCAGAGAAATTTGCCGTCTACATTCTACAGCTGGTGGTGTGCTGCTGGCAGATGTGCTGCTAGGACTGGGACACCTTGTGCTATACCATCATCCCTTTCGGTGGAGGCTGCTGAGAGGTAATGACTCTGTATCGCAGGGGCACACTGAAGTGGGTAAGGAGGAGGAGTGACAGATTTGTGCCCCTTATGTGTGGCTTTTAGGTGCTCTTGCCAACGGGCTGAGTGGTTGAACGTTAAATGCCTTGTTAAGCATGTGGTACCCAAATGGTTGGTGTTTTTGCCACCTTTGATGTGCCTGAGACACAGTTTGAAGATAGTAACAGTGCGATCTGCTGCAGATGTGCTGAAAAAGGCCCAGACAGCTGAGCTTTGGGGAGTGGGCTTGGAGATAACAGCTGCAGCATGTGATGGAATATGGTGGCTGCTCTCTACTCTTTCATGATGTCGGCCTTCTTGGGGTTGTGCCGCCTCACCTTCAGTTTTCTCCTCTGTCTCTATCTGGCACCCAAGTTGCATCAGTGACCTCATCATCATCTCTGTCTCCTCCATCTTCATCAGACAACTTGGCAATACGCTGTGGCTTGGGGAACCTGAATGTCAATTTGCTCTGATATTGAATGGCTGCAATAAAATGAATGGCTGCAATAAAATATTGTTTTTACTAACCACCAACAATGATAAATGTGCAAGTCTCTCATATCTATCATGCCTGTGGATGCGTTTGTATTACATAGGGCACCCTCATCCAATATGCTTCAATTTGCGTGCTATTGTAACCAAAGAATTCCAACACTATCAATACTTTATTGTAAAGATTAATATATTGCAGTTTATGGTGGGTAGAATCAGTGGTGTATTTTGGTTTTGTACTGCCCTAGGCAACACTAAAATCAGACCCCCCCCCCTGGGCGCACCCCATCTAAATTTGTCCCACCCCTTCCTTCTCAAGTGGCTATTTGGGGTCTCTGATAGCTATTCAGGGTCCCTGATGGCTATGTGGGGCCTCTGGTCACTGTGGGGGGCCTATGGTGGCTGTTCAGGGTTTATGGTGGCTGTACAGATCTCTGGTGGCTGTGCAGAGCCTCTGATGGCTGTGCAGGACCTCTGGTGGCTGTGTGGGGTCTCTGGTGGAATGTGGGGTTGATAAAATTTGGACTTGGTGAGGAATGCCAGTGAAGTCTGGCAGAAATAAAAAATATGAGTGTGGTGTTGCATGAGATGCAGTAAGCTTATAAAGGAGATAGCCCTGTCTGAGTCTGTGTCTGGGTTGGAAAATCACATAGCAGAGTGGAGGGGGTGCACCCCACACACAAAGATGAGTGACACATTCTGTATGGGGCAGGCACAGATGACAGTTAACCCTTCAAGTGAGGGGAGCTGTGGCAGAGAGCCCAGTCTGAGGAAGAGGGTGACAATGATGTCTGGTGTCTGTGCACACAGTGTTGACTTGGCTCAGTGTCCACAGCTCACTCACCTCCCCTCCTAGGACACGGTAGTCCACTGATTCAGATAAGATCCCCAATGTGTGACAGCAGGAACTAGAGAGTGGAGGGAGGTCAGAGCCCGCACTCTTCTCTCTCCTTTTCCCTGGCTACATGCTTGGAACAGTCAGGCTCCTCCTTCCTTCCTCCATGTCCACCACCCTGTGACATCACTCACATGTTCCATTTGGAGCGGCGCTCATAGACCGGCTGATGAAGAGGCAGCAGTGGGGCTGGGAGCTGTGTGTTCCCGGTGAGCGCTGACACCCCACCACACTCAGGATTCTAGCTGGGGCATCGGATCGAGACAAATTACTGCGCCTGCCCACTCCCTCACCCCCACTATGCCAGTGGCTGCTGCAGGATGTCAGTGTGCTGGGGAGAGGACATGGAATCCCCTTCCACCGCTTTGTGTTCAGTGAGGGAGGAAAGACCAGCTCTGCTATGGGAACAGAGTCATGGTGTCCCTTCCTCCCACACTGAAAAATTCCACCCAAGGCAAACCCCTTGTTTGCCTTGAGTTAGATACGGCCCTGGGTAGAACCATTCAACCTTTACAGCCCTTTCTTTATTGTTGTTTTATGTCAAACATAAACAGAGTTAAAAACTTTATAAAGCTATACAAAGCTAAGGGGTCAGTTTAACCGCTTCAGCCCTGGGAAAATGTTACCCCCTTCCTGACCAGAGCACTTTTTGCGATTCGGCACTGCGTCACTTTAACTGACAATTGTGCGGGCGTGCAACGTTGCACCCAAACAAAATTGATTATAGTTATATAAGTCTACATCTGCATCTACAAAATAGGGGATAGTTTTATGGCATTTTTTTTTACTATTAATGGCGGCGATCTGCGATGTTTATCAGGACTTCAACATTATGGACACATCAGACACCTTTGACACATTTTTGGGACCATTGGCATTTATACAGCGATCAATGCTATAAAAATGCACTGATTACTGTAAAAATGGCACTGGCAGGGAAGGGGTTAACACTAGGGGGTGATCAAGGGGTTAATTGTGTTCCCTCTCTGTGTTCTAACTGAAGGGGGAGGGGACTGTCTAGGGGAAATGACAGATTGCTGTTCATACTTTGTATGAACAGATGATCAGTCTCTTCTCCTCTCAGAAAACCCGGAAACTGTGTGTTTACACACACAGATCCCGATTCTCCGTGTGTCAGCGGCGATCGCGGGAGCCCGGCGGTGATCGCGACCGCCAGGCACTCACATCGGCTCCGGGGGGTGAGCAGCAGGCACACGCCCCTAGTGGCCACAGGGCGAAGTGATGTTACATAACGTTGTTTCGCCCAGCCGGGCCATTCTGCCACAGTAAAACTGCGGCGGCTATGGTCATGCAGTAATCTTTCCGCTGCTTGAAAATGTGCAATGCACTCCACTGGATGTGGAATTCTCAGCACAATAAAGATTAATGGAGAAGAGACTGACAATGTGATCTGTCAAAGTTAAATGACTGTCTCTCCTTGAATTACAGAGTTCTCTTTGCTGCGTTAAGCAAAGAGAATGCCATAGGCTCCATACTATGGCCTCTATGTAATGAATAAGCTGCATAATTTAGTAGTACTGGGAAGTATAACAGAGAGGGGATAGCACTATCCACTCCCCATTGTGAATGGACACCTTTAAAAATGTCCTAGTAATGCACAATGGTGCACTGAAGAAATTATTGGTTTGCTTCTTGGTCTCACTTACAAGTATCAAGATCTTTATAAATGATATTGTATATTAATATCATTGGGAGATTTTGCCACTATTAATCTTCATGTGCCATTTTAAAATGTTGGATTGTCCTTCACTTGCCTAAGTTGCAGTTATCAGTAGAAATAAAGAGCATGAACCTCCCCCTTTATTTTACTGATAAATTATAAGTGATAATCATTGTGACTCACACAAAGGAGTAAAGGAAAAACTAACATTTTAAAGTGGTTGTAACCCTAAAAAAATAAATAAAAAGACCCTGTTCCTTTAAAGCACGATACACAGCATAGTTCCTGTGCTGTGTCATTTGTCCCTCTCTATGTTCTAAAAAACCTGGTTGATCTTGCCATTTCCTGTGTCCCCTTGTCTGTGCTGACCACAATAATCATGGCTGCTAAACCATGATTACTGTGGTCAGGTTACGTGCCTCTTCTCTCCCCTCTCCCCCTCTCTCCCTGCCTGTCAGCTTGGCTCTGCCCCCTACCCCAAAGCACCTTGTCCCCACCAAAATAAAAAAAATAGTGTGGGGTCCCCCCAGAATCCACACCAGACCCTAATCCAAGCATGTAGCCTGGCAGGTCAGGAAAACAAGTGAGTGTCCCCCCTCCTAAACCATATTAGGCCACATGTCCTCAACATGGGGGAAGGATGCTTTGGGGCAGACGGGCTCTGCCCCCCCACCCCAAAGCACTTTGTCCCTATGTTGATGGGGACAATGGTCTCTTCCCGACAACCCTGGGATGTGGTTGTCTGGGTCTGCAGGGCAGGGGGGCTTATCGGAATCTAGAAGAGCCCTTTAACAAAGGGGGCCCCCAGGCTCCCCCCTATGTGAATAAGTATCAGGTACATAGCCCTACCACTTTGTAGAGGAGGCATTCAACAGGAGGCCTCCCAGGAGGAGGCAGCAGCGTTTTTGATTTTGCTGATATTTCGCACTGGCGGGCGGCTTAATTAAAGATGGATTTTTATCGAAGGACACTATTTTTAATTTTTTTTATTTTGTAATAAAGGAATTTTGAAAAAAATTGTCTCTTATGTTTATTGCTTTTTGACACTTTTTTGGTGAATGGGTAGGGGTACTATGTACCCAATACTCATTCACATGGGGGCAGGATCTGGGGGCCCCCTTGTTAAAGGGGGCTTCAGATTCCGATAAGCTCCCCCACCCGGAAACCCGACCACAGTCCAGGGTTGTCGGAAAGAGACCCTTGTCCCTATCAACATGGGGACAAGGTGCTTTGGGGTGGGGGGCAGAGGCCATCTGCCCCAAAGCACCCACCCCCATGTTGAGGACATGTGGCCTGGTATGGCTCAGGAGGAGGGGATGCTCACTCATCCCCCCCTTTCCTGACCTGTCAGGCCACATGCTTGGATAAGGATCTGATGGGGACTTTGGGGGGACTCCCATGCCATTTTTTTACCAATGGTCTTTTTTTCTCTAGAAATTTCATTTTTGCTGCAGTGTGTTTAATGCATGCTACAGATGCACCACGTTACAGGCAGACTAAGGGGGCCCTCCAGGCACTATATTTTAAAGGAATTTTTCATTTTTATTGTTGCACTTTAAGCATAATTAAAATCACTACTTCGTAAAAAACGATTGTTTAAAAGAAATAAAAAAATGATACATGTCCCCCCCGGGCATTAACCATTCCCCCATACCCCTTTTATGACCAATTACTTGCATGTACAGTAAGCCTTCAAAATGGGCACTTTTGACATTTCCTGTTCGGCTCCCACAGACTTCAACGGGGTATGCCATTCAGGTTGGGGGGTGGGGTGTTCGGCCCATGTCTAGTAAACACTAGCATGTAAACGGTCAGAGCTGGGCTCAGCCCTTCCTTCTCAAAGCTGGCCGCTCAGCTGTTGGCTAATTGTCAGCTCCTATCTCTCCACAGTGCTCATCAGTCTTGCCTACTTAAGCCGTCCAGACCAGATGATCTCTGCCTTCGCCTTGATCACATCTCTAGAGACGCTCTCCTGTGTTCCTGTTAAAGACTTGCTTGGCTGACATTCCTTCTGGCTCCAGATCCTGCTTGCTGTTCTACTACACTCTACTCTGGCTCCCTGACATTTTGGCTTGTCTGACTATCCGTTCTGGTTCCTGAACTCTGGCTATGTTTTGACTACAATTACTTGTTTACTTTTTTTTATTATTATTAAACAAGTGTGATTTAACTGTACTTCTGTCTCAGTCTGATTCATGGTTTCTGACATAAGCACTGTTATTGGTCATCACAGTGGTCACAAGGTACTAAGCCATTCAGATCAGGCTCTGGAAAGCCATCCCCTTTAAAAATAACAGGGTTCACAGACACCATCCACCCCCATATGAATGAAGAGGCTGGGAGCTGTCATTTACTAGCAATTTAAACAGTTTTTTCCTTGTAAATGTCAGAGTATCTGTAGTAGGCTGTATACATTTCACAGATGCGCTATTTTCACAGGCAGGGTCAGGGCATCCCCCAGGCATGTTATTTAATGGCGTTTTACATTTTAACCTCTTCCTACCTGCACAGGGATCCCTTTACATAGTTCTGAACACCCAAGGGGAGGTAAAGATTGCCAATCACAGTCACAGAGGTCACCTGATCGGAAGCCTGTTCTGACAGCTACTAATCTTTACCCCAGATTAACAGCTGTCTCAGCACACAAACATCGGCCGCCTAGTGATGTATATGTGCGGCATGTGGGCGGTAAAGTCCACCCTTTTGCAACTTCACTTTTGAGTTGGGCTGTTGGGAAGGGGTTAATGTTTCATTTTAAGTGTTGTTAAAAGCACTTCTCACAACCAAACATAAATTTGTATTTTTTTTTTACTTTGGTACATGTTAACCACGGCAGTGCCAATTAACAATGCCTGTATTTTACAATCCCTTGCCTATTTGAATAGAAATGGAAGTGCATTCTATAATACACTTTCAGCATGGAGACCAAGCTGTGACTGACAGCTCTGGGTCTCATACTAGTTATCAAGAGCTAGGAGAACAGGCTTGTGATCAATGTGAAAGCCTGTGATGAACTTTCAGAGTGATGACACTGTAAAACTCACCCTTGTACTCTCTTGTTTCTCCTTTTGAATGGAAAAAAAATACATTCCATCTTTTTGAAAGAAAATGTAAGAAAAAGCTTGTGCGTAAAACAAAATAATAATAATAACAAAAGTAATAATAACATAGATATAAGTTATTGTAATTGTAAAAAAGCTGAGGCTCAAAGTTAAAGTGAAATGTCAGGTAAATGTTCAAGGGTCAAAGCTCAGTGTGTTTTAGGTAGGATTGAAAAAAAAAATATTAAAGGAGTTGTAAAGGCAGAAGGTTTTTTATCTTAATGCTTACACCCAAAAATTGAACTTCCACTTTTCGGAATCCTCCCCCCTCTGGTGTCACATTAAATATAGATATCTGCAGTATCTGCGGATATCTATGCTATATCCGGCGCCTCCTCTGTCCCCCCCCCCCCCAGCTGTCTTCTGGGAGACACACAGGTCCCAGAAGACAGCAGGGACCAGTGGAATCCCACAGCGCGAGTCACGTATGCGCAGTAGGGAACCAGGCTGTGAAGCTGCAAGGCTTCACTTCCTGATTCCCTTACCGAAGATGGCAGTGCCTCCACCCGAGAGCCGGGGGACAGATCGGCTTCGGGTGCCGACATTGCGGGTGTCCATATTTTAAAAGTCAGCAGCTGCAGTATTTGTAGCTGCTGACTTAAAAAAAAAATCAAAATCATCTCACGATGGTATAGAACACCAGAAAAAAATTCAAAAATACTTCCCGAATACATCAAGTGAGTGTTGGAGATGCCAGAAGGAACAAGGAAACTTCTTACATATATTTTGGCCATGTCCAAAAATTTGAAAATATTGGAAAGAGGTATGAGAGATCACTCAAAAATTTAGGGAGGGGGAAATACATGAAGACCCAGCGTTATTTCTTTTGCACCTGTCAGGGATCCCGAGGAAAACCTATAGGAATTCTATCCTGTGTCACTTAGTGAATGCAGCTAAGGCATGTATAACACTTAGGTGGAAACAGACACAGCCGCCTACCGTGAGTATATGACTTAGGAAAGTAGAATAAGTGAACAGGATGGAAGACCTAGTATGGTCAGATAGGAAAAAAAGGAAAATGTATTTGGACATTTGGACACCATGGAATTGCTACATTTCTTCAGAGGCAGGAAAAAAATTAATTGATGTGACCTAAAGGGGAGGAGGAGACGAGGATGAGAATTCAGGGGGGGGGAGGGAGAGGATTAAATAAGGAGGGAGAATAAAAAAATCTCTTTCTCCCCCTGGTTTCTTTTTTTTTTTTGTCTTGTTTTGTTCTGTTTTTTGTTGTTTATTTTGGGAAAAGCAAGGAGGGAAATGAACTGTAGATAAGAGAAGTGGGTGATAAAATGTGTCTTGGTCAGGCCTAGGGATAAAGTCAACCCAGGGCCAGGCGCAGGGTACGGGGGGTCGAATTTAGTGGGAGGTGCAACCTCACTTACGACCCCATATTCTACCTTTCTCACTTACTAATTTAGTTGTCTCGCTAGGTTGAGATACATAATTATATGGAAAACCAGAGACAAAGGGAAAAGAAAGCATAGATTTATCTGATGTGTATATATATATATAGAAATGTAATGTAAAGCATTGGAAAGACTGTTTATGTAAGTTTTCCATCCTTGTTTAAAAGAAAAAGAGAAAAAATAAAGAAATTATAAAAAAATAAAAAAAAAATTAGGCGGAACTTCACTTTAAGATAAAAAAAAACCTTGTATAGGGTGCTATAGTATGTGCTGAATGTGTCTGCTATTTCTTGTGGGTTGGTCTTTTTGGAATTCTTGGTAGGGTGGTAGATAAAGGGGATAGAGGTTTTGGTTTGGTAGCCCTTGATTTGGTGGGCAAGCAGTTTACCTGCCTTATTACCAGAGGCATAAAAATTAATTTTAAGATGTTTCTGGGATTTGTCAAAGTTTTCTAGGAGGAGGGATCTTAGTTTTAAGCGGTGTGAGATTTATTTGGATTTTAGATCAGATTTTGAATGTTGTTTATTAAGAGAGTCAGTAGTTTGAATATCTTTTTTTTTTTTCTCAATAAAGTTTTTATTGAAATACAATGAAAGCATTACAGTAACCTAACATCCTAATTGTATACTATGTATTGGTAGATATAACAGTTCAAAAGAACACAACATGTTGCTCCAATAGACGTAGATTGTGTTTGTTCGTTTTGCATTTAATGTATAAAAAAACATTAACCTGGCTGGGTTTTCCAGTCATGACCAAGGACCCATACTATATATGTTTTGTTCACAAAAAATGTGTATTAACTTGAAAAATGTTATGACAGTATTATAAAATGTAATTTAAGTAACCTTACGAGGTTACAGAGATAGATGTAGAAATAGAAATAGTATGTGTTAGGTGAAAGGGAAAGTAAGTGAAAAGAAAGAGAGGTGATTGAGATAAACCATGAGGTTGACAGGTGTCTGTCTACACTTCATGCAGTCGTAAGGGACTTCAGTTCTTCAGAGTATTTGTACATAACCCATACTCTCCACAGAGTGTTACATTTCTCTGTAGTTTTGTGAGCTCTTGTTTCCTCCATGCCATACATATCGTGTACATTAAAGGGCCATTCTTTAATAGTGGGTTTTTGTGGTTTTCCAGTATTTGAACATTAGGGATTTTGCAGCTGTAAGTAGAAATCTAGTCAATGATTGCTTATATTTTTTCATTGGGCCGTTAGAAATGTGTAATAGGCAGCAAGCTGCCATTAATGGAATTGAAGTATCTGTAATGTGTTTAATGATGTCACAAACCTCTTGCCAAAATGGACGTATCAAGTCGCAATCGCACCATATATGGTACGCGGTTCCTTTTGCCAATATGCATCTCCAGCATAAATCTGAAGCCATGGGGAACCATTTATGAATTTTAGCTGGTGTAATGTACCAATTTGTCAGAAGTTTGTAGGAAGTTTCTTTGTTGCGTGTGCTGATTGAGCATTTGTGCCCAAACACACATGCGTGTAGCCATTGATCATCGCTAAAAGCAGTGTTTAGAGCATCTTCCCATAACCTTTTGTTTGTTTAGTTCTGTGGATCCTGATGATTGCAGCCATGTATATGCCAAAGAAATGTTTTTTTTTTTCACTTTTTTTCAGCCTCTAGGCACACCTCTTCAAGTTAAGGGCCTAGTACAATATTTACGTTTATTGGGGTTGGAGATGAAGCTAAAAATTTGGCCATATTCCCAGTGCTTCTTGTCCACTTGCCTGATTAAATTCTAGTAGTGATTTCACTCTGTCCTTCTCAAAACAGTGTATTGCTAGCAAGGGTTTTATCGTGTCTTCTATCTTTCCTGTTCGCATTTTTAGACCTGGTGGGAATTCAGGGTTATTACTTATTGGAGTCAATGGACCCGGTGATGAGATCAGTCCTGTTTTTTTAATAATTTTCGGTGTAATTTTTAGCGTGGCTCCTACAGTTGGATGATTTTTAAGTTGTGTAGGGCATGCTTCCCATGTGATCCAAGATGTGTATTTTATCGCGATAGGCTCTATGACATTTTCCAGACTCACCCAGTCCTTACTGTCTGCATGACAGTTCCAATCGATTATGCGATTCACATGCGAGGCTAGATAATAGTGTCTGAAATTCGGAAAACCCATGCCTTCAATGTATTTTGGTTTGGTGAGTAGCATGAGGTTGATGCGTGGGTTTTTAGATGCCCAAAGGAATCTCCTAGTCATGGAGTTCAATGCATGAAAAAAGCATGCTGGTAACAGGACCAGAAGAGTCTGGAAGAAGTACAGAATTCTAGGCAAGATTGTCATTTTTATTATGGCTGCTCTACCAAACCAGGAAAAATATTTTAAGGACCATTTCTCCAAATCCTTATTAATGTTTTGTAAAAGTGGCTTAAAATTCATTGTATATATATTGATCCCATTTTCGGGATGAGCCAGATCCCAAGATATTTAATGGCCTTGTCTTCTCATTTAAAGGTACAATTGTTCCGTGTAGTAGATAGGTTATTTCCTGTTAGTGTTAAGTTCAACGCCTCAGATTTTTTATAGTTTACTTTGAAGTTAGAGAGATAGTTGTAATGTGCAAAGATTTTACATAGGTTAGCCAGTGAGATATGTGATTGGGTGATAAAAAACAGGAGATCATCGGCATATGCTGCAGATTCATATAATTTGGTTCCTACTTGAAAGCCCTGTATTGATGGAGAATTATTTACTGTTCAAATTAATGGTTCAAGGGTAAGGATGAAGAGTAAAGGTGACAGAGGACCCCCTTGTCGCTTTCTGTTATTAATTAACACAGTGTCCGATAACGTACCATTGGCCTTAATTCTCGTCGTTGGGTTGTGATATAAGGTTGAAATCCATGACAACATATGTGGTTTCAATCCAATATGGTCACATGTCGCATGCAAATAGTCCCACGATACACCATTGAAGGCTTTCTCCGTGTCAGTGGAGAGAAGCATGGCTTCAAAGCTGCTGGTGTGTGCCCTGTGAATTAGATTTAGGGCTTTTGTCACATTATCCCTGGCCTCCCTACCAGGCATGAAGCCTACCTGTTCTGGACCAATCAATTGGTGTAATAGCGGCCGTAGGCGATTCGCTTGGACTTTTGTGAAGAGTTTTTAATCTATGTTAGGAACCAAGATTGGTCGATAGTTGGAGCATTCTAATGGGTCTTTCTTTGGCTTGGGTAACACTGTGACATGCTCTCAGGAAGTCGTCTGAGATATCCTGGGATCCTTAAGGTAGTTTAGGACTTTCAGGAGGTGTAGTATCAATAGTGACTGAAAGGCTTTGTAATGGTGTGTGGTGAACCCGTCTGGTACTGGGCTTATTTCTGGCTTAAGTGATTTAATGGCCTGTATTAACTCATCTTCAGTAATTGGTAGTTCTAACTGCTGGGTATCCTGTTCTTCTAGTACGGGTAACCCACTATCTATAAGGAATTGCTTGATTAATTGAGGATGTGTCCCAATCAATTCAGCTGGTTTATGTGATTGTGGTAGGTTATACAGTTCAGTATAATATTTATGAAAAACTTTTTTTCAGTCTCATGGATCAACTGATTGTATTTGTTTTTTTTTATGGCCGATATATTTGTAGATAATTGTGCCTCTTTCAGTGCTTTCGCTAGGAATTTTCCAGTTATATCACTATGTTCATAGAAAATTTTTTTTTTTTTTTAGAAAAAAGATTCTCTGTGCTTTCAAGTTTAGTATAGACTGCAGCTGTTTGCTTAAATCTAACAGTTCATCAGCTGTTCCAATAGCCAACGATTGCTTCTAGGTTGCTTATTTTGGCCACCAGCTCTTTCAATTCCCTCTCAGCTTACCTTTTTTTCTGGCCCCCATTCTAAAAAAATTCCCCTCTGTGCACACATTTATGGACTGCCCATATGGTCAATTGGGAGAGCTCATTTGATGCATTTTCACGAAAATATGCTTTTATTGCCTCTGATACTTTTATGTGATCTTGTGTGATATTGAGTAAGGATGTATAGTTTTACTAACACATTCCAAAGTTACCTGGATACACTAAGTAGTTGAGATAATATGTATAGTTTTACTAACACATTCCAAAGTCATAAAATTAAGATGTGTTTTTTTTTCAGGCATTATGGGGTTAAATGAAATAAAATTACCTTAAGTGCCATCAAACAACACTCAATTTCAGTACAGAATGGTTTACAAGAAAGAACATAACACGAATCTTGCTAAATATTTTGATTAAATTGGTGCCTCCACTACACAAAATACACCTATGATTAAAATGATAGACCCTGCATATCTTTGTAAGTGGGCAAATGTACAAAACCTGCAGGGGATCAAAAATGATTTCCCCCTCTGTATATTTTACCAAACCCTTGGGTATTATATTGTCTTTTTTGCAATAAAATTCACTAAAGTGTGACATAAAAAAATGCAACACCCACCATTTTATTCTCTAGGGCCTATGCTTAAAAATATATAATGCTTTGAAGGGGGGGGGTGGGGGGTCTAAGTATTTTCTAGCAAAAAAATAAGATTTTTTTCATGTAGGAGAGAAGTGTCAGAATAGGTCCGATGTTGAAGTCGTTAAATGAGATAAAATGATGTACCATTAGAAAGCACTCGATTTCAATGTGGAATGTAACATGAATATTGCTAAATATTTTGATAAAACCGGTGCCTCCACTTCCTCAAAGCTTCCTTGAAGTCCTGGTTCCTCAAGCTGTAAATGACTGGGTTAAGAAATGGAGTCATTACGGTATAAAGAAGAGCCAAAACTTTATTGATGATTAAGGATTGTCCTTCAGTGGGAACAACATAAACAGATATCAGTGCACCATAAAATAGACACACAACAGTGAGATGAGAACTGCAAGTGGAGAAAGCTTTCTTCCTTCCTGTAATGGATGGGATTCTTACAATGGTATAGACAATATAGATGTACGATACAATGATTGCTATGAATGGACAAATTAATACCACAACACAAAATACAAAAGACTGAATATGAACTATGGTAGTATCGGAACAGGCAAGTCCCAACAGAGGAGTAAAATCACAGAAGAAATGGTCAATGACATTATTTCCACAAAATGCTAAATTCCAAGTAGCAATGGCATCGGATAAAGTCATCACAAAACTCAAAAGCCATGTAAAAACTATTGATTTAAGGCAAAACATTGGACTCATTAATGTGCTATAGTGGAATGGGTTGCAGATGGCCAGATACCTGTCATAAGACATCATTGCAAATAGTAGGCATTCGGCAGCTTCTACATTGACAAAGAAGAAGAACTGAGCAATGCAGCTTCTCAAGGTAATTGTACCCCCATCATTTAGTATAATTGGGAACATGTTGGGAACAATATCTGCAGTAAGTAAGAGGTCAAATATAGACACTTGTGTGATGAAGAAGTACATGGGGGAATGGAGGTTTTTGCTTAATGAAACCAGAGCAATGATCAAAAGGTTCCCCATCAGGGTCAAACAGAACATGATAAGCAACAATAATAAGAACAAAATCTTGGCATTATGAAGACCTTGGAACCCCAGAAGTACAATGATTGTGATATTATTTTTTTGCATTTTCTGTTGACAAAAACGTGCATCTATAATATGGTGATATTAAATATTTTAAAGCCCAGCTCCAGCTTTTACCCCAAAGCAAAAATTGTTGTTGCTGAAGCTAGACCTGATCGGTTGTGCTGATCTACTATTGTATTTTGTTATCTATTTACCCTAAAATGAATCAAAAGCTTATGATCACATAATAATGCCTGATCCATCGTCATCCATCCAGTGCTGGTGGCCAGTGAGAGAATCCAATGCATCTTAGTGTGTAGGGCTATTATAATACAACATCTATTCAGCTTTGTTAATGTGCAGGGGAGGCGGAGTTTGCAGATATAGACATTGCCTGGGTGCAGTGCATTTTTATGACTGACAACCCTTAAGCCTCAAACACATGATTTGATTGTTGGCCAACAAAATCATGGACTTTTGTCCGAATAGTATTGGTGCAAACTTGTCTTGCATACAAACGGCAAGGAATTGTGGCCAACAAATACGAACGTAGTGACGTACTATGTTGTTTTTCAGCTCTTTAGCGACACCCTTTGGGCTCCTTCTGCTAATTTTGTGTTAGTAGAAGTTTGGAGAGTGTTGATTCACGCTTTTCATTTCGCACTTTTCATTTTGCGCTTTTCAGTTCGTTTATGAACGGCCGTTCGTCAACCAGACATGTTGCGGAATCGGAGGAGATAACATGTTATTTATTTTTGGCCTTGGAGTTATTGCTTTAACATTATTTTTTTGGTTGAATAATGATTTGATTTGGTATATTTTCTATATTTTTGGATGCATATAGTGCACTTTTTGGTTAAGTTCTATTGACAGATAGCATGTCCAATTTTATTTGTTTTCTTTTTTTAATGCACAATAAAAAAAATTGTGAAGAATAATACTTGGCTATGTGTTTTACTTCAAATGAAAGTTTGGAAGTAGGCAGTTACATTTAAAAACATACAATGTAAAAGGGACACCAACAAAGTTGTATCTTTGTTCTTAAAAACTACAGGATAATGGTGTTGTGGTAACTTGCACAAAAAAAACAAAACAAATAAAACCCCAAAAAAAACAAAAAAAAACAAAAAAAAAAACATAATAATAGTATTCTTGATATAACTATAAAAAAAAGCCTTTGAAAATTTGTTTGCCATAACCCCATCAGTATCACCAGCAAAGCAGCTTCATTATTATCCCATTAAAGAAGAAGAGAATTGCGCTGCATTTCGAGATTTCATAATTTGCTTCCGAGCATGCGTGTTTGTACTTTGGACTTTTGGCCGACGGACTTGTGTACACACGATTGGAAAGTCAGACAACACAAATTTGTTGGCGGAAAATTTGAAAGCATGCTAGCCAACATTTGTTGGTGGAAAGTCCGACAACAAATGTCCGATTGAGCATACACACGGTCGGACTTACTGCCAACAGCCTGACATCCAACATTTCCTGTTGGAAAATCCAATTGTGTGTATGCGGCAGTAGTTTGTAGGGCCATTATAATAAACATCTATTCAGCTTTGTTAATGTGCAGGGTGGGCGGCGTTTGCAGATATAGACATTGCCTGGGTGCAGTGCATTTTTATGACTGACAACCCTAATGCCCCGTACACACGGTCGGATTTTCCAATGGAAAATGTTTGATGGGAGCTAATTGTCGTAAATTACGACCGTGTGTAGGCACCATCGGACATTTTTTCATCGGAATTTCCGTCACAAAAAATTTGAGGTCTGGATCTCAAATTTTCCAACAACAAAATCTGTTGTTGGAAATTTCGATTGTGTGTACACAATTCCGATGCACAAAGTTCCACGAATGCTCGGAATCAAGCAGAAGAGCCGCACTGGCTATTGAACTTCATTTTTCTCGGCTCTTTGTACATCTTGTACATCACCGCGTTCCTGACGTTCGCAATTTCCGGCCAACTTTGTGTGACTGTGTGTATGCAAGACAAGTTTGAGCCAACATCCGTCGGAAAAAAATCCATGGATTTTTGTTGTCGGAATGTCCGATCAATGTCCGATCGTGTGTATGGGGCATTAGGCTTTGCACTTACAGACATTTGCTGTCACTGCACATGATGATACATCCCAAGGGGTGCGTCTATGACAATAGGGATGACGTTGGTCTTTCCTGACACTGGAAGTCTTTCAAACTGGATGTGCAGCAGTTCTCATTAAAATCACAGAATATTTCTAGGTAAACCACAGAAAGGGAAGCAGTGCAAAATGTAAGATTTAGTTGGATTTCTAAATCAAGCTCTGGATACAATATTGTTATGGAAATCGAAAGGTGGGACCTGATATAAGCTTAAAAAAGATCATAATCATTGTGATTCCACAAACATACAACAGATATGGATGAAATGTGCAACATTTTGTAGAATATGGTAAATTTTCTCTAAGATGCTAATAATATCAGAGAAGTTACCCTATGGAAATGTGAGATAAGATAACTCGTGTTCAGGGTACCTTATACATTTGCTCCACATATTGAATTACCAGAGGATAATTTCATATAAATCCATGCGATGATTCATTACAGCCATTTTGGTGGTAAAAAGGTTAGCAGTATGTGGGAGCAGTCTTTGATAGCAAAACAAAGAGGAGTTGATTTACTAAAGTCAGTTAAGCCTCGTACACACAATCGGATTGTTGGCCAACAAAGCTTTAGACCAGGGATCCTCAAACTACTGCCCTCCAGCTGTTGCGGAACTACACATCCCATGAGGTATTGTAAAACTCTAACATTCACAGACATGACTAGGCATGATGGGAATTGTAGTTCCTGAACAACTGGAGGGCCATAGTTTGAAGACCCCTGCTTTAGACTTTTGTCCGAAGGGCGTGTGCCATGAACTTGTCTTGCATACAAACGGTACACAATTGTCAGCCAACAAACACAGACGTAGTGACGTACTACATGTAATTTAGGCTCTTGAGCACCACCCTTTGGGCACCATCTGCTAATGTCGTGTTTGAGCATTGATTACGAGCATGCGTGTTTGTACTTTGGACTTTTGTGTGACGGAAAATCTGACAACAGACCGTTTTCCACCGAAATTTTCCTAGCCTCCCATCCAACATTTTTGGTGGAAAGTTAGACAACAATTGTCTGATGGAGCGTACTAACGGTCGGATTTTAGGCAAACAGTCTGTCATCACACAATTCCCTGCCGAAAATCTGATCGTGTGTATGAGGCTTTAGGCTGTTTAATTTGTAGGGAATTTTCCCCAGAGCTTAACGAAAAAGGGTGAAGCTCTTCTAGCTACTATCAGCCAGTCATGTACAAGCAAACATTCATATTTTTTTCAATTTTCCTTGCACATAATTGAGTTTTCTTTGCAAAGTGAAACTTCCCCACCTTCACTAAGCTATGGGGCACATTTCCCTGCAAAGTGCAACTTTTATTGCAAAGTCCACAACCTTTAAGCCTTTAACAAATCAACCCCACAGAGTATGAATCTATAGGTATAGACATGTATTCATATATTCAACATATATATGGTGAGGTGGACCAAAAGGAACCAAAAAACCTCCACAGAACCAGTGCAAAGCACAGTAAACCTTGTTAAAATTACATATTTTATCGGCGTATAACACGCACTCCAAGTTTAAGAGGGAATTTAAAAGAAAAAAACTTTTAGGAGGGAAGTTTAAGGAAAACAACTTACATTTAAATGCCCATTAATGCAGCCTTGTCAGTGTCATTTGCAGCCTTGTCAGTCATTTGCAGCTTTGTCAGTCATTTGCAGCCTTCCATTGCAGCCTTGTCAGTCATTTGCAGCCTTCCATTGCAGCCTTGCATTGCAGCCTTCCATTGCAGCCTTCCATTGCAGCCTTCCATTGCAGCCTTGTCTGTCATTTGCAGCCTTGTCAGTGTCTTTTTTATTTTAAAAATGCCGCCGCCGAGATACATAGCGGATGTCCTGTGTATCTCGGCGGTGCTGGGTAGTTCTCGGCCGACTTTCGGATATTTTCGGCCACACTCGGCTATCTTCGGCCGTTCTCGGCTGACGACGGCAGAGAGCGGCCGAAAATAGCAGAGAACGGATGAAAATAGCCGAGAACGGCCGAAGATAGCCGAGAACGGCCGAAGACACCCGATCGCCGCCGAGAACGGCAGAAAAGGTTACAAACAGCGGGGGATCGGCGTATAACACGCACCCCCGATTTTCCCCTGATTTTAAGGGGAAAAAAGCGCGTGTTATACGCAGATAAATACGGTAACTGCTTGCAAAGCATGAGCACCAAAAGTAACAGGCATTAAACATTAATGTTAATAATCCTCACACAAAAGAAATGGGAAGAGCAGGGGTCTCAGACTGGCGGCCCTCCAGCTGTTGCAAAACTACAGTCCCATGAGGCATTGCAAGGATGAGAATTACAAGCATGACTCCGTCAGGCAGAGGCCTGATGGGACTTGTAGTTCCACAACAGCTGGAGGGTCGTCAGTTTGAGACCTGTGGTGAAGAGTAAACATATAACTTGACAGTTTTTTTTTCTGCTTGATGAAGTGGATGTGGAGCACAAAAAAAAGGTATTTTTTTGGTTTATTCATAGTTTAATTGTATAGTCTAATTGTGTTAACACATATAGATCGGCACTTTGTATGATAGTCATAGGGGGGTTATTTACGAAAGGCAAATCCACTTTGCACTACAAGTGCAAACTACAAGCAAACTATACTTTGCACTTGTAGTTTGCACTTGTAGTACAAAGTGAATTTGCCTTTCGGAAATAACCCCCAAAGTGTTGGTATAGTTATTTTCGGACATCACTGCTTAGTTTATCAACTATGGTTGATAAACATTAACCACTTGCTTACTGGGCAATTATGCCCCCTTCCTGCCAAGACCAATTTTTAGCTTTCAGCGCTGTTGCACTTTGAATGACGATTGCGCGGTCATACAACACTGTACCCAAATGACATTTTTATCATTTTTTTCACACAAATAGAGTTTTATTTCGGTGATATGTATACACCCCTGGGTATTTAATGAAAGAAAAAAAGAGCAAACATTTGAAAACAAACAAACAAAAAGTTTTTCATATTTTTTTATAAAATTTTGCAAACAGGTAATTTTTCTCCTTCACTGATGGGTACTTATGGGCACTGATAGGTTGCACTGATGGGCACTGATCACGAGGCACTGATGAGGCTGCACTGATGGTTGGCACTGATGGGCACTGATAGGTGGCACTGATATGTAGCACTGGTAGGCGGCACTGATAGGCAGCACTGATAAGTGACACTGATAATAAGGCACTGATGGGCACTGATAGATGGCACTGGAAGACACTGATTAGCAGCACTGGTTGGCACTAAGGGGACCAATGTACCTCTAACAGTAGCCGGTTAACGGCTTTCTTCTTTTCTTCATGCTGACAGCATGAGGAAAAAAAATAATTACCGGTTTCTGTTTACTTCCACGATCAGCTGTCATTGGCTGACAGCTTATCACGTGTTAAAAGGCCTGCTGTGATTGGCCCTTTACCCTGATCTATGATCAGCCATGTCCCATGGACTCAAGGATCACAGAGCGTGCCGCTTACATACCCTCTGGGGCACGCGGGCAGAGTGGGAATGAGAGGAAGTCCATGTACGCCCTCCCGGCAAAAGGAAGCCCGCACTGTATGAATGGGGACCTTAGATTGTGGGCTCCTTGAGGGTAGGGACTGATGTGAGTGTGCAATGTACAGGGATGGGGACAATTGTAGACACTCACTCAGGTTGAACTGGATGGACTGATGTCTTTATTCAACCTTACTAACTATGAAACTAACTATGAAACGGTAGCGGTCTTTCGGCTATAGCGCAGGCACCAAGTGGTTAATAGAATAGTGGCACTGCTACTGAATCCAGTACACATCATACATCACTTATAAATTATTTTTATTATTTTATGTTATTATATTGTATTATAGTTATTATTAGTAGTAACAATATTATATTAAGTATTTTTAGTAAATCAGAGTTGTGCACAGTAAACCATGATATGAGAAGAAAACCAACCACTGGATATCTCCAAATGTACATACATGTTTTTTTAATATAAAGCAAGTATACATATCAATTCATTTGCGGTAAATATTTTACCAGCTTTGATACCTACTGTATGATACTAAAATAAGCAAGATAAAATGCAAATACACATGAAGGGTATTTTTTATATACTTACCAAATCTTATATGTCCTTAAAAAATACTGACATTTTTTATTTTTTTATTTTTTTCGAATTAGGAAGAGAGATATTTTTAAATAAACTAACATAGACCTGGTCACAAAAGTTGTAATTCCCCCAGTCACAAAGAAAATTGTCTCTGCTTATTACATGTGTTTAAGGCATGTATGGATATAAAAGAATGATTATCAGAATGGATAAACTTAAAAAGTGAATAGCTTACAGTGTAAGAAATGGCATGTGAAAAACACACTGTACATTTTACCAAAAAAAGGAAATTATCATTAAAGCACAGAAAAATATAATATATTGGGAGAATTTCCACCAACAAAAAAAAAAAAAAAAGTTCAGTATAAACTGTCATCCTCATTTCAAATCCTCCTTTTTATTTCTCCCCAACTATTCTTATTCGTGAACAATTCATTTTGAAATAAAGTCACAAAACTGGTAAAATGCATTACTTTTTCTGATGATATCTCTTGATACTGATACATAATGGTTGATATGCTTCCATGAAAATGTGTTTTTACCAAGAACATGAGCCTATTTATAAAGTGGTAATAATGTAACGAAAAATATCTTATTCCATAGAGAAGCTGTGAAGAATCTCAAGAGTTTGATGATGAAATTCCACCAGGAAAGGGCAATCTATTGTTGTGTTGGAAATTACAATGGCTTTTGGATTCCATCTCATTCTTTTTTTATTATGGGGGGAACTGTTTCTATTTTAACATTTGTTATTTTAGATAACAGCACAATTTTTTTTTTACTTTTAATCTTGTAAGAATTTTATAAACACACTCCTTAAAGCTTAACCACTGCACCCCCAGAATAATTTACCCCCTTCCTGACCAGAGCACTTTTTGCGATTCTGCACTGTGTCACTTTAACTGACAATTGTGCGGTCGTATGACGTGGCTATCAAACAAAATTGACGTCCTTTTTTTCCCACAAATAGATCTTTCTTTTGATGGTATTTTATCACCCCTGCGTTTTTTGTTTTTTTGTGCTATAAACAAAAAAAGAGCGACAATTTTGAAAAAAAAAACGCATTATTTTTTACTTTTTGCTATAATAAATATCCCCCAAAAATATATAAAAAACTATTTATTTTCCTCAGTTTAGGCCAATACGTATTCTTCTACATATTTTTGGTAAAAAAATTGCAATAGGCGATTATTGAAAAATTATAGCGTTTACAAAATAGGGGATTGTTTTATTGCATTTTTGTAATCATTTTTTTTTAAATGGCGGCGATCAGCAATTTTTATCATGACTGCAACATTATGGCGGACACATCGGACATTTTTGACACATATTTGGGACCATTGTCATTAATACAGAAATCAGTGCTGTACAAATGCACTGATTCCTGTGTAAATGACGCTGGCAGTGAAGGGATTAACCACTAGGTGGCAGTTTAGGGGTTAAGTGTGTCCTAGGGGCGTGTTTCTAACTTTGGGGGGTGTGGCTGTGTATGACACGTCACTGAGCTATGCTCTGATCACAGGGAGCAGAGATCTGTGACACTGTCACTAGGCAGAACGGGGAGATGCTTGTTTACATTAGCATCTCCCTGTTTTTCCTCTCCTTGAGGCGATAGCGGGTATCCCCGCGGCAATCGAGTCCACGGGACCCGTCACCCGCCTCATGGAGCTTTCCACGCGCCCCCCCCGCCGCCTCTTAAAGGGCAACGTACAGGTACATGCCCTTCTACAGTAGTACAGGCATACCCCACTTTTAACCACTGCCCTACTAACACCAACCACTGACATTGGCCACTGCCCTACTGACACCGACCACTGCCCTACTGACAATGACCACTGCCCTACTGACACTGACCACTGCCCTACTGACACCGACCACTGTCCTACTGACACCGACCACTGCCCTACTCACACCGACCACTGCCCTACTCACACTGAAAGTAGTCCTACAGACTAAATAATATACACTGATTTGGGTTATTGTCATCAATGAAATGTAGCAGTATAAATTTTGGCCTAAATTTATAAACGAAGATTATTTATTTGCTAAATTTTATAACAGAAATTAATTTTTCTTCAAAATTTTCATTTTTTTTCCCTTATTTAGTAAAAAATAAAAAACCTGGAGGCAATTAAATACCAACAGAAGAAATATTTATTGTGTGATTAAAATGTCATATGGGTACAGTGTTGTATGTCTGCATAATTGTCATTCAAAGTGCAACAGCAGTGAAACCTGAAAATTGGGTTGGGCAGGAAGTGTCCGATATGAAGTGCCCGATATTGAAGTGGTTCACATAAAAGTATTTATTTTATGTCTTTTATTTTCCCACCAATGTATCCCTCCTAATTAAATAAATAGTATAGATGACACTAAGGGATCTAAGGGGGAGGTGATTTTACTATTGGAAGGCATGGATCAGTGTTTCTGCTTTACAGGAACACAGGATCTATGCCTTCTGTACTGAAAGAATGACAATCTACATTGTGCAAATAGGCAGGCTGGCATTCTGTCAGTGTAACGAACTATGCACAGGTGCCGGCGAAGATCGGGTCCACCGGACCTGCAGTGTAAAATCACAGAGGGTGTGTATCACCGGTGGCGCGCACTTGCGCCCAAAAGTCGGAAGTGCAGAACCATGTATATATATGTGATTCTTAGTAGCACAACCACCCTGTAGCAGTAAATCTGCTATTGGGCAGTTGGGAAGTGGATAATGTTGTCACCCAATGTTCAAACAACTTTCATCTGGGATTAAAACATTTTCTAGTAGAATTAAATTAGCAAAAAATTGTGAAAGTTACGTGAACCTTGGCTTCATAAGGCTTCATAAGGATCGTGCAATCATCAATTTTGCCCTATTTTTATATGTCCTTACTAGCATTTAAAGGGTTACCTGGGTGTGTTCTGGGACAGAGCTCAGATAATTAATTAAAAAAACATACATTAGTAGGGAAAAACTCAAGGTTTGATCCCACCACAAGCTTGTAATGAATTTGGGCTGTTCAGGTGTTTGAACATACAGTATATAAAAGCGATTTTACTACTACTTTTATGCATGACAGCTTCCCACTGCCAATGGTTGTTGTTGGCAATGGTGGGTGGAGGCACTGCCAGTGATGTCACCAGCCCCATTCACTTACATGGCTGGAAATCCTGGTCATGTGGTCAACGATGTCACCAGGAGACCATGCCCTCAGCTGTCATCCACCAGACTTTTCATTCAGCAGGTAATAAGCAAATGAGTGTGACGTGTCTCGGCAGCAGCTGTGTTTTTTCTTTCAGTAGGTTGTGGGTCATCAGCCATCATAACTAATGTGGACTTGCATAGATGGATCATGTGATTGTCGATGGATTTTCAACAAGGGACTTTTTAGGGGGATTAAAATTTTTTACTAAAATTACTTTTTTAAATAAAGGTCAAATGTTTGGTTTTCTTTATTTCTAGGTTACCACGTTGTTAAATTGGGGCTTCTGGGTGTCAAAAAGCACCCCAGACCCCCCCCCCCCCCACACAGCCACTGGGCGAGAGTTGTGGGAAAGAGGCCTGTGTTTTCATCAACATGTGACAATTAACCCCCCTTGCATGGTGAAAGCATGTGGCCTGGAATGGTTCGGGGGGACGCATGCTTGTTTATCCCTTTCCTACTAACGGATCTAATATAGATTTTAAGTGGGACCTCATGCATTTGTTTTCTTTTGATGTGCATGAAGCCCCCCTTAAAATCTATTTCAGACCGGTATGGATTTTATGGGGCCCTTACACATATTTTGTGTGAAGTACCCCTTTAACCACTTACGGACCGCCGCACGCCGAAGAGGAATATTGTTGTTAAAGCAGCAGCTAGCTGCCATAACCCCGGTATCCCCGGTATTCTTCGGCCAATGGTCTGCTTTCAGATAAAAGTGGTCTCTGCGGCGGATTCGCCGCAAGATCACTTTTATCGAAAGCGGGAGAAGGGCCCCCTTATTGGGCCGTCGGCAGCGGCAGAGGTGATCGGATCCTTTCACATGCTGGATATGGAGACGAGTGAGGGGAAGATGGCCCCCACCCATCTCCATACTAGGCTTGTGCAATTTGTTTCGTAACAAATACCATTTTGCATCCGAATGTCCGAATAAAAAAATAACGACTATTTCAACTAATACAACAGAAATTATAGTGGATATAACGATTGAATTTGACATGATTAGGTAATTTGTTAAAGATCTAATGAAACAAAAGGTTAACTCAAAGTAAATCTTACAGTCCAATCAGCTGATTAATTTTGTGCTGGAGGTTGGATTACTGGCAAAGTGCATTCCTGAGAACTGAGTGAGAAAGGTGTTGTATTGTATTTGAGCAGAGAAGAGATATTGTCATTGTGTGTGTTAATAGATTCAATAAACAAATGACTTTCCAAACTACAAATCATTATCACGAATATATACATAAATATCAAATTTCAACTAATACGAATGAAATTATAGGGCATATAACAAATTAATTAGACATGATTCAAGATTCGGTATAACGAATATCGACAATCTACAGAAATAACAAATTATCTGAAAATGTATTAACATAATATAATGAATACAGTGGTGTGAAAAAGTGTTTGCCCCCTTCCTCATTTCCTGTTCCTTTGCATGTTTGTCACACTTAAGTGTTTCGGAACATCAAACCAATTTAAACAATAGTCAAGGACAACACAAGTAAACACAAAATGCAATTTGTAAATGAAGGTGTTTATTATTAAAGGTGAAAAAAAATCCAAACCATCATGGCCCTGTGTGAAAAAGTGATTGCCCCCTAAACCTAATAACTGGTTGGGCCACCCTTAGCAGCAACAACTGCAACCAAGCGTTTGCGATAACGTGCAATGAGGCTTTTACAGCGTCCTGGAGGAATTTTGGCCCACTCATCTTTGCAGAATTGTCCTAATTCAGTTACATTAGAGGGTTTTCGAGCATGAACGGCCTTTTTAAGGTCATACCACAACATCTCAATAGGATTCAGGTCAGGACTTTGGCTAGGCCACTCCAAAGTCTTCATTTTGTTTTTCTTCAGCCATTCGGTGGTGGACTTTCTGGTGTGTTTAGGATCATTGTCCTGCTGCAGAACCCAAGTTCGTTTCAGCTTGAGTACACGAACAGATGGTCGGACATTCTCCTTCAGGATCTCTTGGTAGACAGCAGAATTCATAGTTCCTTTTATCACAGCAAGTCTTCCAGGTCCTGAAGCAGCAAAACAGCCCCAGACCATCACACTACCACCACCATATTTTACTGTTGGTATAATGTTCTTTTTCTGAAATGCAGTGTTCCTTCTACGCCAGATATACTTGGACACACACCTTCCAAAGAGTTCCACTTTTGTCTCATCGGTCCACAGAATGTTGTCCCAAAAGTCTTGGGGATCATCAAGATGTGTTGTGGAGAAATTGAGACGAGCTTTGATGTTCTTTTTGCTCAGCAGTGGTTTTCTCCTTGGAACTCTGCCATGCAGGCCATTTTTGCCCAGTCTTTTCCTGATGGTGGAGGCATGAACGCTGACCTTAACTGAGGCAAGTGAGGCCTGCAGTTCCTTGGACGTTGTTGTGGGGTCTTTTGTGACCTCTTGGATGAGTCGTTGCTGCGCTCTTGGGGTAATTTTGGGCGGCCGGCCACTCCTGGGAAGGTTCACCACTGTTCCATGTCTTCGCCATTTGTGGATAATGGCTCTCACTGTGGTTCGCTGGATTCCCAAAGCTTTGGAAATGGCTTTATAACCCTTTCCAGACTGATAGATCTCAATTACTTTCTCTCTCAATTGTTCTTGAATTTCTTTGGGTCTCGGCATGATGTGTAGCTTTTAAGGATCTTCTGGTGGATCTTACTGTGTCAAGCAGCTCCTATTTTGTTTGTTTTTTGTTTTTTTTTTTTCTTTTTTTTTTGCCACTTCAGAAAAGCTAGTGTGTAGGACTAAGTCAGCAAGGCCTTTTTCTCCGTCCCTACTCAGTCTTATCATCATTGTGGCTTATATTTTCCCCTTGCATTTAATACTACCTTTTATTCTTATACATTAAAGAGGGTTACAACTTTATATTAAAAAAGAAGGACTGAAGAGAGAGGAGCCTTTATGGGCAAATTATATAATTTACTCCTTGGCTATACCAATGCCACCTGCTGTTCTATTTATCGCTGCTGGCTAGCTTTTACCCCCCTAAACTACACCCTCCCATTCACCCCAGGTTGAGAGACATTTTCCCGTACTGGTATCCTATACTAGCCATATCCTATATATAGGAAGAAGTACAACCAAAAAGGCACAAAGAAAAATGCTACACCACCAAAAAAGAAAAAGAGAAAAAAACAAAAAAAAAAAAGAAAGAGAAAAAAAGGAGGCAGGAAAAGAGTGGGAGAAAAGTCCCATCGAGGGACAGGGGAGAGAATATTATATCCCCTAATTTACTAATTCTGGTATATTTTCAATCCAAGGGCCCCACATCTTCTGGAATTTTTTGTGGTTCCCCTGTTTAGTAAAATATACTCTCTCGTTGCCAATTATTGAGTTCATGCTCCTCAGCCAGTTCTCCGATGTCGGGGGGGACTGGGACTGCCAATGTTGAGCGATGAGCTTTCTGGCCTGGAATAAAGCCCTTAAAGCCGAATCGACCACGTCATTTGAGGCCGATCCTTGTTCAAACAAACCCAAGAGGCATGTTCTAGCCGTTGCCTGTAGATTTAACTCCACTATTTTATTGATTTCTTTAATTATATTAGTCCAATATCTAAAGAGCTTTGGACATTTCCAAAGCATGTGTATAAAGTCCCCAGTTAATCCACATCGGGGGCAATGATCATTTTCGCGCCATCCCAATCTGAGCATTTTTTTTGGGGTGTAATATACACGGTATAGGAAATAAAGATGCGATATTTTATGCGAGGGAGAAATTGAAACCCGCCTTACTTGGCCCAAGACCCGATCCCATTCCGCTGGAGAAAAGGGGCCAACCTCTCTCTCCCATATTGGCCTGATCTTGCATGGTCCGCTTTGATCCATGTTTTTTTCCCCAAGCTTGGCATACAGCCCAGAGATTGCCCCCTTCGCTGAGTCTGACAGCACCATTTGTGACAAAATAGTAATTTGTGTCCAATTAGGAATCTGTTGTCCGAATTGCATCTGGGCTGCATGCCTCACCTGGAGAAATTTATAAAATGTTTTATTAGGGAGGGAGAAGTCCTGTTTTAACTCAGCGAATGATTTCATATTGTTGCCAATAAAGAGTTGGCTTACCCGCGTAAGGCCCCGATTCACCCATTCCCGAGGCACCTTGATTTTAGCTAGTTCTTGTAGATTGTTGTTATTCCATAGGGGAGCTAGGTCCGATATGCCCTGATATCCTAAAATGGTTTTTGCTGTTTGCCAGGTCTTTGTTACTAATTTTGCCGTTGGGCAGCATATAGCAAAAGAATTAGCCTCGAGCGCTTATAGAAGTGTGTCATGTGGGCATCCTATCAGCATCAGGTTTGGGGCTACTCCCATAGATGTGCCTCTCCCTGCTAGGTGCTGTAGCTGAGACGCCAGGAAGTACCGTCTAGGATGTGGGACCGTCAACCCCCCCCCCTCAAAGGGCAACTGAAGTGTGGACAGTGCAATCCTAGGCTGTCCCCTCTTCCAGATCAGGTCTCTGAAAAGAGAATCTATTCTTTTAAACCATTTCTGTCCAATCCACACAGGTGCATTATGAAGGAAATATAGAAGCTGGGGGAGCCAAATCATTTTAAGGAGATTACAGCGTCCAGCAACGGATAGAGGGAGACGGCCCCACACCTCAGACTTGTGTTTCAGCTTTATTAGTAACGGGGCCAGGTTATTTTCAAGGTACACACTTGGATCTCTGGAAATCCAGATCCCGAGGTACTTCAAATTATCAACTATATTAAGGATAAGTTCATGTGGCCTTATGTCTGGTGAAATTGGATCTATTGGGAGAAGGGCCGATTTTTCCCAGTTAATAGTTAACCCGGATATCTTGCCAAAATCTCCCACCATTTGCATTGCTGCTCTAAGCGAAGTTTGAACAGCTCCTATTTAAGTGATGCCTTGATTGTGAACAGGTGTGGCAATAATCAGGCCTGGGTGTGGCTAGAGAAATTGAACTCAGGTGTGGACAACCACAGTTATAGTATGTTTTAACAAGGGGGGCAATCACTTTTTCACACAGGGCCATGATGGTTTGGATTTTTTTTCACCTTTAATAATAAACACCTTCATTTACAAATTGCATTTTGTGTTTACTTGTGTTGTCCTTGACTATTGTTTAAATTGGTTTGATGTTCCGAAACACTTAAGTGTGACAAACATGCAAAGGAACAGGAAATGAGGAAGGGGGCAAACACTTTTTCACACCACTGTATAACAGAACGAAATGATGTATTTTACAAATGAAATGAACCAAAACTAAACAAATTTTTCTGTTGTGCACAAGTCTACCATACCATTGCAGGGCGGAAGCCACGTCAAAGCGACACTTCCGCCCATAGCTCTTATGCCTTGTACACGCCGTCGGACATTCCGACCACAAAATCCATCAGATTTTTTCTAAAAAGATTTTGGCCGAAACTTGTGTTCATACTGTGTTGCATACACACGGTCGGTCAAAGTTGACGGAAAATCTGATTGTTCCGAACGAGGTGACGTACAAAACGTATGACAGCACTATGTAGAGGCCAGTAGCCAATAGCTTTCGTTCTCCAAATTTCTTCTGAGCATGCATGGCCCTTTGTGCGTCCGAATTCTCTACACACGATTGGAAATTCCGACAGAAAAAGTCTGTTAGAGCCCACACACATAATCTAATCAGACTTTTTCCATCGAAATATCCGACTATGTGTATGGGGCATTAACCACTTGCCGACCGCCCCCTGTATATATACGTCGGCAGAATGGCACGTACAGGCAGAACCACGTACCTGTACGTGCCATTCTTCCGGCGGGTGGGGGGTCCGATCGGACCCCCCCCGGCCGGCGGGGACGGGTCGGGATCGCTTCAGGAGCGATCCGGGATGAGGGGACGGCCAGTGGTTTCTGGCCACCCCCTCGCGATCGCTCCTGGCGAATCAGATGCTTCCTCTGTCTGTGTCAATCAAAACACAGGCAGAGGAAGTGATGTCACGCTCGGTGCGCCGGTCTATGTGACCGGAACGCCGAGCTGTGAACATCTAAAGGTTAGTGCACAAACAGTACACTGACACCAGTACACATAGGCACACAAAACACCCCCCTGTCACCCCCTGATCACCCCCCAGATCACCCCCTCCCCCCCCAGTCACAGTGTCACTAATTGCAGTGATCATTTTTTTACTGATCACTGCATTTAGTGTCAGTGTGACTGTAATAACTGTCAGGGCAGTTAGTTTTAGGTCCAAGGTAGCCCCCCACCCCCCCCTAATAAAGGTTTAACCCCTTGATTGCCCCCCAGGTAACCCTTTCACCCCCTTTTGCCAGTGTCACTAAGCGATCGTTTTTCTGATCGCTGTATTAGTGTCACTGCTGTCGCTAGGTAACCATTTTTTTTTTTTTAGGTAACCGCCATGTTTATATAGGTTCATAAATAGGTTTATAGGTCAGGTACCCCCATATTACAACCTAAATAAAGGTTTTAACCCCCTGATTGCCCCTAGAGTTAACCCTTTCACCAGTGATCACTGTATAACTGTCACTGGTGACGCTGGTTAGCCAGTTAGTTATTTCGTTATTTAGGTTCCCCGTCAGGTTTTTATATAGCGTCAGGTACCCCCATATATTACCTAATAAAGGTTTTAACCCCCTGATTGCCCCTAGTTAACCCTTTCACCCCCTTTTGCCAGTGTCACTAAGCGATCGTTTTTCTGATCGCTGCATTAGTGTCGCTAGGTAACCATTTTTTTTTTTTAGGTAACCGCCATGTTTATATAGGTTCATAAATAGGTTTATAGGTCAGGTACCCCCATATTACAACCTAAATAAAGGTTTTAACCCCCTGATTGCCCCTAGAGTTAACCCTTTCACCAGTGATCACTGTATAACTGTCACTGGTGACGCTGGTTAGCCAGTTAGTTATTTCGTTATTTAGGTTCCCCGTCAGGTTTTTATATAGCGTCAGGTACCCCCATATATTACCTAATAAAGGTTTAACCCCCTGATTGCCCCTAGTTAACCCTTTCACCCCCTTTTGCCAGTGTCACTAAGCGATCGTTTTTCTGATCGCTGCATTAGTGTCGCTAGGTAACCAGTTTTTTTTTGTATTACTGTTACGGGTGACGCTGGTTAGTTAGCTTGTTTTTTATACTGTCAGGGCACCCGCCATTTATTACCCAATAACGGTTTAACCCCCTGATCGCCCGGCGGGTGATATCAATTAGGTTTTAGGGTCAAATAAGGTCTGCGTCGCCCCAGGTTAGTGCCAGTACCGCAAACACCCACGCACAAAGCATACACCTCCCTTAGTGGCACAGTATCTGAACAGATCAATATCTGATCTGATCAGATCTATACTAGCGTCCCAGCAGTTTAGGGTTCCAAAAAAAAACGCATTGTTAGCGGGATCAGCCCAGATACCTGCTAGCACCTGCGTTTTCCCCCTCCGCCCAGCCCAGCCCACCCAAGTGCAGTATCGATCGATCACTGTCACTTACAAAACACTAAGCACACATAACTGCAGCGTTCGCAGAGTCAGGCCTGATCCCTGCGATCGCTAACATTTTTTTTGTGGTAGCGTTTTGATTCAGTCGCTTCAGTCAGGAGCTTTTTTACCTGTGAATCTCAAAAAAATAAAAAAAAATAAAAAAAAATAAAATAGTTGTCGTTTTATTGTTCTCTCTCTCACTCTATTCTCTCTCTATTGTTGCTCTTTTTTTTACTCCATTCTATTCTGCAATGTTTTATTATGTTTTATTATGTTTTATTATGTTTTATCATGCTTGCTTTTCAGGTATGTAATTTTGTTTACTGTGTGTTTTAGTGTTGAGCATTTTTTTGTTTTCAGGTGCGCCATTCAGTTGCAACGCGGATTTATTTATCTTGACAGCAACAGCGTTTGCTCCCACGATACATAAAGCCGCGACTCCAACGCTGTAGGAGGTGATTTCACCACCACAGTTAAAAAAAAGAGCATATATGCCGAAGCATGGGGGCAGCAGGGGGGGGGAGCGATTGGCTCCTAATGCCACGTACATACGGTCGAAATTCCGACCGTGTGTACACGGCATAACTTTTGCGGGAGGATGCCCCCATGCATCGGCATATATAAATGGTGCATGTATGCCCATCATTAGAAGTGGGTGGATGAAGGGAGGTATTCTAATGGTGGGCATACCCACCAATCAATCTCTTTTTTTCGTTCAGCCAAGAGGCTGCATGAAAAAAAAAAGATTACAATATATGTCCAGTATGTTGCTGGACTTTGAATGGTTATACCAGAATGATGCCTGCAGGTTTAGGTATCATCTTGGTATCATTCTTTTCAGCCAGTGATCGGCTTTCATGTAAAAGCAATTCTAGCGGGTAATTAGCCTCTAGACTGCTTTTACAAGCAGTGGGAGGGAATGTCCCCCCTCCCGGATATAAACCGCGCCATTGGGAAATTGGGAAAGCATTTTATCACACCAATCTTGGTGTGGTCAGATGCTTTGAGGGCAGAGGAAAGATCTAGGGTCTAATAGACCCCAATTTTTTCAAAAAAAGAGTACCTGTCACTGCCTATTGCTATCATAGGGGATATTTACATTCCCTGAGATAACAATAAAAATCATAACAAAGAAAAAAAATGGAAGGAACAGTTTAAAAATAAAATAAAAAAGCTAAATAAATAAAAAAAAACCAAAAAAAAAAAAAAAAAAAAGCACCCCTGCCCCCCCTTCTCTTGCGCAAAGGCGTACACAAGCGTTGGTCTGGCGTCATATGTAAACAGCAATTGCACCATGCATGTGAGGTATCACCGCGAAGGTCAGATCGAGGGCAGTAATTTTAGCAGTAGACCTCCTCCGTGAATCTAATGTGGTATCATGTAAAGGCTTTTAAAGGCTTTTAAAAATGTATGTAGTTTGTCGCCACTGCGTGTTTGTGCGCAATTTTAAAGCATGTCGTGTTTGGTATCCATGTACTCGGCCTAAGATCATATTTTTTTATTTCATCAAAAATTTGAGCAATATAGTGTGTTTTAGTGCATTAAAATAAAAAAAAGTGTATTTTTTCCACAAAAAATGCGTTTGAAAAATCGCTGCGCAAATACTGTGTGGAAAAAAAAAATGCAACACCCACCATTTTAATCTGTAGGGCCTTTGCTTTAACATTATATATAGTGTTTGGGGGTTCAACGTAATTTTCTTGCAAAAAAAAAATATGTTTTCATGTAAACAAAAAGTGTCAGAAAGGGCTTTGTCTACAAGTGGTTAGAAGAGTGGGTGACGTGTGACATAGGCTTCTAAATGTTGTGCATAAAATGCCAGGACAGTTCAAACCCCCCCCAAATGACCCCATTTTGGAAAGTAGACACCCCAAGCTATTTGCTGAGAGCAATGTTGAGCCCATTAAATATTTTTTTTTTTGTCCCAAGAGATTGAATAATGAAAAAAAAAAAAATATATATATTTTTTTTACAAAAAGTTGTCACTAAATGATATATTGCTCAAACATGTCATGGGCATATGTGGAAATACACCCCAAAATACATTCTGTTGCTTCTCCTGAGTACGGGGATACCACATGTGTGGGACTTTTTGGGAGCCTAGCTGCGTACGGAACCCCAAAAACCAATCACCGCCTTCAGGCTTTCTAAGGGTGTAATTTTTTTATTTCACTTCTCACTGCCAATCACAGTTTCGGAGGCCATGGAATGCCCAGATGGCATAAAACCCCCCAAAATGACCCATTTTGGAAAGTAGACACCCCAAGCTATTTGCTGAGAGGTATTGTGAGTATTTTGCAGATCTCGCTTTTTGTCACAAAGTTTTGAAAATTGAAAAAAAAAAAAAAAAAAAATTTTTTTTTTTCTTTACTTTCTTCATTTTCAAAAACAAATGAGAGCTGTAAAATACTCACCATGCCTCTCAACAAATAGCTTGGGGTGTCTACTTTCCAAAATGGGGTCATTTGGGGGGGTTTTGTGCTATTTTGGCATTTTATGGCCTTCGAAACGGTGATAGGTAGTGAGGAGTGAAATCAAAAAATTTGCACCCTTAGAAATCCTGAAGGCGGTGCTTGGGTTTCGGGGCCCCGTACGCGGCTAGGCTCCCAAAAAGTCCCACACATGTGGTATCCCCATACTCAGGAGAAGCAGCAAAATGTATTTTGGGGTGCAATTCCACATATAACTATGGCATGTGTGAGCAATATATCATTTAGTGACAACTTTTTGAAAAAAAAAAAAATCTTTTTTATTTTTGTCTTTATTCAATCACTTGGGACTAAAAAAAAAAATATTCAATGGGCTCAACATGCCTCTCAGCAAATAGCTTGGGGTGTCTACTTTCCAAAATGGGGTCATTTGGGGGGGTTTTGTACTTCTCTGCCATTTTAGCACCTCAAGAAATGAAATAGGCAGTCATAAATTAAAAGCGGTGTAAATTCCAGAAAATGTACTCTAGTTTGTAGACGCTATAACTTTTGCGCAAACCAATAAATATACGCTTATTGGCATTTTTTTTACTAAAGACATGTGGCTGAATACATTTTGGCCCAAATGTTTGACTAAAATTGAGTTTATTAGATTTTTTTTTTATAACAAAAAGTAGAAAATCTCTTTTTTTTTCAAAATTTTCGCTCTTTTTCCGTTTATATCGCAAAAAATAAAAATCACAGAGGCAATCAAATACCATCAAAAGAAAGCTCTATTTGTGGGAAGAAAAGGACGCAAATTTCGTTTGGTTACAAAATTGCATGACCGCGCAATTACCAGTTAAAGTAGTGCAGTGCGAAATTGAAAAAAAAGACCTCTGGTCCTTTGGCTGCCAAATGGTCCGGGGCTGAAGTGGTTAAAGGGCCATTTTTTTAATTGTTTTAAATGACATTTTTTTAAAAAAAAAATGTAATTGCATTTTTGTGTAAATATGAGATCTGAGGTCTTTTTGACCCCAGATCTCATATTTAAGAGGTCCTGTCATGCTGTTTTTCTATTACAAGGGATGTTTACATTCCTTGTAATAGGAATAAAAGGGACACAATATTTTTTTTAAATAACAGTGTAAAAATAAAAAATAAAAGTTAAAATAAATAAGAAAAAAATACATTTAAACGCGCCCCATCCTGCCGAGCTTGCGTGCAGAAGAAACACATACGTGAGTAGCGCCTGCATATGAAAACCGCGTTCAAACCACATATGTGAGGTATCGCCGCGATCGGTACAGCGAGAGAAATAATTATAGCTCTAGACCTCCTCTGTAACTCAAAATATGCAACCTGTAGAATTTTTTAAACGTTGCCTATGGAGATTTTTAGGGGTAAAAGTTTGTCGCCATTCCATGAGCGGGTGCAATTTTGAAGCGTGACATGTTGGGTATCAATTTACTCAGTGTAACATTATCTTTCACAATATAAAACAAAATTGGGCTATCTTCACTGTTGTCTTATTTTTTCATTCAAAAAAGTGTATTTTTCCCAAAAAATGGGCTTGTAAGACCGCTGCACAAATATGGTGTGACAGAAAGTATTGCAATGACCACCATTTTATTCTGTAGGGTGTTAGAAAAAAATGTATAATGGTTGGGGGTTCTAAGTAATTTTCGAGCAAAAAAAACTGTTTTTAACTTGTAAACAACAAATCTCAAAAAGAGGCTCGGTCCTTAAGTGGTTAATATCTTTACCACACTCAAAGGATATGGTATGCATTTTGGCACATTGTGCCGCAGCAAAAATTACATTTACAAAAAAAAAAAATGAACTGTTTAAATTGGTGGGGAAATACATTCGTTCCAGCACACAGATCCCTTCAAATGTCCCCCAAAAAGCAATTACTCTTTGCTCCTGGCCATCAGTTACCTGTTGCCCAACTCTGCATCTATCTCCTGTTGCCTATATCTTCATCTACACCTTGCAAGCACACATGTCATGTGATTTTTGAAGTATAAATGCAAGTTTTTTCAGATACTCCAAAAATTATCACATCAAAGAAACATTTGGGAATAGTAAGTGAAGTAAAATTGCATTATTGCACTTGAGGTTGATTAATATCCACACACACTTCTGTCATTTCAAACATTTCTAATTTCGAGAACAAACACAAATATATTGCATCTTATAAGTTCTTAGATGTGGTCGCTGTACACGTTTTCTTTTTTCATGCTTTGTTCCTTTCTTTTTTAGGTGGTAAACCCGTCAATATGATACTTCCTGTCTTAAGTAATAACACGCACACTCACCATACTAAAGAGCAGCATCAATGCCTTTATTGATAATTCCTAGTGACAATTTTAATTAATTCCTTTTTTGATATTATTGATTATAATCCAATTAGTTTTGACTGTTTGATTAGACTATCATGTAAACCCGATTTGAGTCCCGGTTAGCTGCGTCATTTACGATCCTTTAATATGGAATTGAAGCTCCATATTTGTCTATCAGGTACTTATTGATTTTCTCTAGGGAATTTAGTTGTATTTGAGTTTTTTTTTTTAATTTGTCTAATCTTCCAATATTACAATTATCCTTTATTTATTTTTAAATGTGTTTTTTAAATATTATAAAATATTTTTTTTAACTTCTTTATTTATTTTTATATTGATTTAATAATTTTTTTTTTCATCGATGTTTGATTAAATTTTTATGAATCAATCAATATTAGAGCATATTAGTATGGTGGCTGGAGATATATCTAGCTTTTTAGGCTTGATGTGTACTAGCAGTGGCTCCCATTCGAGCATCTATATATCCCGTCTTTCTATTTTTGTTTCCGCTATATTGGGATGGCAGGTCCCCTAACCATCTATGTTTTCCATTGGGACTAAGGGTGTTAGTAATTTTGCCCATAGTTCGTGTGCACTCCCATATCCCTATTTGTAACTTTTTCCCATAATCAAGATGGCAATATCTAGCGGTCTCCCGGGACTCAGACCGAGGCTTAAATCATTTGTCTTCATTATTTATAGTGGTGCACCAGGACGCCGCCCCTGTCCCGAGATGACATCCTTTGTGTGCTGAAACGCGTAGGGTGAGCGACGTTCTGACCTCACCTTCTCACGTTCCGCCTAGCACTGGCATGTTTTCTGTGTTCTATAATTTTGCCGGCCAGCTTCAACTTTTTGCTATACAGTGTCTGCAATTGCTGTGACCTGTAATTTGAAACACTAAATCTCCTGGTTTTACCGATGGCAGTGTACCTCTTTTGTTTTTTTTTCCTTGTGGCCATATGCACCTCATAAGCTCCTACCTTTTTTGTTACAATCTATTTGTGGGAGCTTACCTCCAGTTTCCATTATTTCCATTGTTGATAGCTATATATTTGTTCAGTGATATTTTTACTTGCCATGCTCTTGCTTGATACTTGTTTTTAATTCATACCTTACATTTCACAATACAGCCCACCATACTTGTCTTTTTTTATGCCATTGTCCATTCTTTGACCATGCAAAATGGCTTAAATATATTGAGATTTATGGGAACAGTGTAGGTGGGAGGTCTAGGAACGAGATTATACACACCTTTAATCAGTATAGGTGATCACACTGTTAAATGATTTTGAAACTATCTATACGTTGGTCGCTTTTTGACCAATGGTATAACATCTCTAGAGATCCCATTGTAATTGGTTTATACTTCTTTATTTCCCTTTTTGTTTTGTAGATTCTGCCTGTTACATCCAGGGTTATTATCTTGGATGTTATCAGCAGATCAAACATTATAGGTATTTATATATACACAAACTCATACTTTGAATAAATCAAAAAATTAAGCCATATATACATACATGTATTTAATGAAGCCTTAAATCTGTTTTCACTTCCCTTTTAGAGGACACAGGCACTATCCCACATTCAAGGATGAGGTTACATCCTCTAATATAGATGTAGCCCTCTACCAACTACAGGCATACAACATCCGCCTATACAAATTATCTTGGACTTCTCTGTGGGAGACTATCTAATCTGATGCACTTTATTGTTTTTAAGTACAATAGAGTGCCTTCAATTACAGCATCTACACTCATGTAAGTTGCTTTCAGTTGTATCACTAGTTGTATGTATATTTGTTTCTTTTTATTATTTTTCATTTATTCCTTTTTGTTCTGATGCTCTGTTTATGCCTACCCTGCCCCCCCACTCTTTATTCCCAGTAAACTGTTATAGATGTCATATGGAAATTACTCTTTTGTATCTAGAAAAGGGTTGTATTTCCCTGCACTGTGACCCCCGAAGAAGGAGGAATCCCCAGACAACTCAGAAACGCGTTGGGTCTGATCATTCATTATGATGTTGATGCATTATACACTATGTTGATTATGTTAAGACGCTCTATTTTTATGCATCTTTTTTCTTAAATAAATTTTGTTATACTTTATTATACTCCATTTCAATTTTTTCTTGGGGAAAGACATGATGTGCCTTTAAAGTCCACCAATCAGGGGAGACCTTTTCTAAAAAAGACCCCAAATCCCTCCTTTGCACTTAAAAGTATTCAGATCACCAAAATTGGCGATTCTGAATACTGTAATTTTTTTAAACCGCCGACATTGGCAGCCAAGTAAACCGGAAGCAGCGTTGTGACATCGCTTCCTGGATTTTACATCGGAGACCCCATCAGAGCTGAATCCGGCTTTGTTCAGGTCTCAGCCTAGCCGGTGGATTCGCCGACTGGAGGCTCGGGTCTCCTGGTGGGACGAGAGGCCCGGGAAGAGCTGAGGAAGCTGGCAGGAGGGGGGGGGGCGTTCCCCTCCTGCTCTTTTAACAGCCAAGCATTTTTTAGCTGCATCGGTTATTATCACTAAAGAGCCACCCGCCCGCTCTAAAAATCGGTACTGGGGTGATGCCTGCAGCAGGCATCATCCCGGTATAACCCCTTCAAGCCATGAACACAAATTTGCGTATGGTCGGCGTGGATGGGGTTAAATTACCTGTATAGCATACTATAATGTACTGTGTATTATTTATATCAGTGGTTCTCAACCTCAGTCCTCAAGTACCCCCAACAGCCATGTTTTCAGGTTTTCCTTTACTTTCCACAGCTGGGTTTAAATCAATGACATGGTATTGATAAGAGCTATTTTATTTAAGGGAAGTTCCAAAAACATGGCAATCATGGTACTTGAGGATTGAGGTTGAGAACCACTGATGTATACCACCCCCATGGAATACTATTCCACAGATTTAGATCTATTTGTGTAATTTTGTAAAAAAAATGTAAACAAAAAAATAAATAAATAAAAAAAGTTGTTTGACTTATGCCCCAGACTTTCTGATGGGAAATGTTGGATGTGAGCTTGTTGGCGGAAAGTCCGACCGTGTGTATGCTCCATCAGACAATTGTTGTCTGACTTTCTGCCAACAAATGTTGGGTAGCATGTTTTGTATTTTTTTCGAATTCGATTCGAGTTTTTTCTCAAATTCGTTCACTTTTTTCGGATTCGTTTAAATTCGTTACTTTTGTAATTCCAAAATTCAGATGCATACGAATTTCGATTGTTCGATTCGGAACAAAACAAAATGCACATGTCTAGTGTGTATGCAAGACAAGATTGAGCTAACGCCATTCGGACAAAAGTTCACGGTTTTGTTGCCCAACAATCTGATTGTGTGTACGGGGCTTAAGTGTTTATTAATACTCATACATGGCATTTCTCTCGGTACCACTATTTTTGGTTGGATTTGATAGAAAAGGCATACCAAGAAAAACATTTTGGTTCTCTGTAATGTTGCAGATCAATATTATGTGATATATGTAGGTAGAACTCAGGAGGAATCCCTCTTAGCCCATATTTTTCTTTATAGGAGATATCTGAAGAGTGGAAAGCATCTAACAACTTGTTTTTCAAAATAAGGTTGTGGCTGGCTATTTATTGTCTGTAAGTACACACTTGATATGTAACATAAACAATGTGTGAATATTGATAGATGTCAAAAGTTACTAATGGATTTAATATGGGATTTTTAATGCATTCTTGCATATTTTTAAACTTCCACTTTACGTAGTCTCCTAAAATATGGTAAATAATTCAAAACAGAATGGTATTTAAAAAAAAATGTATGATCACAATCATAATAAAGGGCAGGAGACCCATGGAACGCAGGCTGGAATTTTTCAGCTCCGAAACTTAGTACACCCACTTACCTACAAACTCTTACCCATAATGAAATACAGCGTAAATATCAGATCCCTAAACAATTATTTTATTCTTATCTCCAATTCAAACATTATTTTTCATCTCAGTCCCCCACTTTAACCTTGGTTAAGCCTACCCCATTTGAACTATTATGTGCCCAGGGCCCATACCAAGCTCATCTTATTTCAGATATCTATAGATACCGTATTTATCGGCGTATAACACGTGCCGGATTATAACACGCACCCCAAGTTTAGGAGGGAAGTTTAAGGAAAAAAAACTTTTAGGAGGCAAGTTTAACCACTTCAATACAGGGCACTTATACACCTTCCCAAACAAATTTTGAGCTTTCAGCGCTGTCTCACTTTGAATGACAATTGCGCGGTTATGCTACACTGTACCCAAACTAAATTGTTATCATTTTGTTCCCACAAATAGAGCTTTCTTTTGGTGGTATTTGATCACCTCTGGGATTTTTATTTGCTTCTAAACAAATAAAAAAATACCGAAAATCTGGAAAAAATATATGTTTTTTTTGTTTCAGTTACAAAACTTTGTAAATAAGTAAGTTTTCTCCTTCACTGATGGGCACTGATGGGGCTGCAGTGACGGGCACTGATAAGCATCACTGATGGGCACTGATGATGTGGCACCAATGAAGTGGCTCTGATGAGGTGGCATTGATGGGCACTGATATACGGCACTGATAGGCGGCACTGATAGGTGGCACAAATAGGCACTGATTGGCATGGATAGGCAGCACAGATGGGTATGGATAGGCGGCATGGATGAGCATGGATGGGCACTGATAGGCAGCATGGATGGGCAATGATAGGCGGCATGGATGGGCACTGATAAGCGGCACAGATGGGCGGCATTGTAGTGTAAAGTATTGTATGGATGGATGCCAATCAGTGCCAAACAATAATGCATGCCAATCAGTGATGCCCATTGTGGGCACTGATTGGCATCCATTGTGTGCACTGATTGGCATCCATTGTGGGCACTGACTGGCATCCCTGGTGGTCTGGTGGCATCCCTGGTGGTCCAGTGTGGGCATCCTTGGGGGGGGCTGCGCTGATAATCGATCAGCAGCCGATCGGCCCTCCTCTACTCGTGTCTGACAGGCAAGAGTGAGGAAAAGCCGATCAACGGCTCTTCCTATTTACACTGTGATCAGCCGTGATTGGACATGGCTGATCACGTGGTAAAAAGTCTCCGTCAGAGACTCTTTACCAAGATCGTAGTTGTGGTGTGTCAGACTGACACACCGCAACAACGATCGCCGCGATGCGCGCCCCCTGATTCAATATCCTGATCACGTCATATGACATCTGGTCAGGATATTGAAACCACTTTGCCGCCATCATTCTGCTATATGGTGGGCGGCAAGTGGTTAAGAAAAAAAAAATTACATTTTAAATGCCTATCAATGCAGCCTTGCACACTGTCCATCTGCAGCCTTGCACACTGTCCATCTCCCGCCTTGCACACTGACCATCTGCAGCCTTGCACACTGTCCATCTGCAGCCTTCCACTGTCCACCTGCAGCCTTCCACTGTCCATCTGCAGCCTTGTACACTGTCTACCTGCAGCCTTCCACTGTCCACCTGCAGCCTTCCACTGTCCACCTGCAGCCTTCCACTGTCCATCTGCAGCCTCCCACTGTCCACGTGCGAGCGGAGCCGAGTACACAGTACACTCGGCTCAGTAAATGTCGGCGGCGCTCCACAGACAGCGCAGATCAGCGGGGGATTGGCGTATAACACACACCCACTATTTTCCCCTGATTTTAAGGGGAAAAAAGTGCGTGTTATACGCCGATAAATACGGTACTTACATGAAGCTCTCGCACTCACCAATACATACCACTCTTACATGCAGAAGTGGTCCCAGATCTTTAAGCAACCTATACACCTCCCTCAATGGTAGAAGATATGGGAGGTTGCTTCCAAGTCTTCAAGATGTGTGGAGCACAGGGAGACGACATACAAGATACTATTCATTTGGTATAGAACTCCAGAGATCCTACATAGATATAACCCCAATGCCCCCCAGATGTGTTGGAGATGCCGGGAAGACATTTTCTTCCACTTTCACATTTTCTGGGAATGTCCCATTATCCAACCTTTTTGGTCCTCTATCCATGCTCATTTACAAAGGCTCCTTGAAACTACTCTACCTTCTGGACCCGATCAAGTTTATTTTAGGCCTACCGTTCCCTGGCATCTACAAACACACCCAAAAATTGGTTGGATTTATTCTCCTGGCAGCAAAAAGGGCTATATTCCTGAGATGGCTGTATACCCCCCGCTCACTCTTGCTCAAACTCTGCAAATATTTGAGCAAATTCACAGAATGGAACACCTAACTGTGACAGTACATGACACACTTCCTCAATTTTCAAAGATTTGGGACTTGTGGGACCATTCAGAGCTTAATCCAGGTGCCATTTTATTACCATCTGGTTATGCAGCACCTTCTTAAAGTGGTTGTAAGCCCTTACAGACCACTTTGACCTACAGGTAAGCCTAGATTAAGGCTTACCTATAGGTCCAAGAAATATCTCCTTAACCTACACGATTAAGGAGATATTTTACAAAAAAATGGCACTGCTGTCTATGGCGCATGCACGCTGTAGACAACAGCGCAGGCACACTGGGCATGCCGCAAGTGAAGGCAAACATGCATGCACCAGAGTGACATCATGGCTGCTCTGGCCACTCACAGCGCCGGAGCAGCGATACCCGGAAGCAAGATGGATGCTTCGTGGAGAAGAGGACAGCGCTGGCTCCTGTGTCAGGTAAGTCACACATAATGGGCTACTATGCGATGCATAGTAGTCCATTATGCTTTAACTTTGCAGGGAAACAAAGAGAAAGTAAACACATCAGGGTTTACTTCCTCTTTAAGTATATATGCAAAGTTTTACAGTCCTCCAGTTTTCTTAGCGTGTTCTTTTTGTGATCCCATGGTGTCCCCGCTCACCACACCGACCTTCCTTTCCTCCTAGGTGGGATCCTCGTGGGATGCCCTGATTCCCTCAGCTTGGGCCCCATGGAGATCCCACTGACTCTAGACCCAGGGAGCAACAATTTCTTTTGTGTGAAATATTATATTGGTTTATGTCGCACGCTTCCTGGGTCTTTCTCCTTCTTCCCTGTCCCCCACCCCCTTGGTCTACACAGCTGACATCTTATGCCTTTGTAAGATTGGTAGCATTGTGGCATTTCTTCTATGGATTCAGCATATGTTACATGCCTTTCAATGATTGTACTCTTTACGATGTACCAACTTTATTATTTGTTTATATTTTTGTAAAATTTTTTAATAAAGATACAATTTATAAAAAAAAAAAAAAGAACGGGCAGGAGTAATCAGAGAAGACAAAATTAAAGTAGATTGAACTTCAGCATTAAACTGACCTAAATCAAAAAGAACGGATCATAATGAAATCCCAGGTTTCTATATAACAATAATTTTTCTAATATTTTTCTGCAAGGATGTCTTGATGTCCTGGTTTCTTAGGCTGTAGATAATGGGGTTCAGCAAAGGGATCACCACAGTATAAGACAATGACAGAATCTTACGAGTGTTCAGTGCTTGTTCTCTGTTTGGGAGAACATAAATACCAATTAGAGTTCCATAGAACATGATCACCACACTCAGGTGGGAACTACAGGTGGAGAAGGTTTTCTGCCTACCGGTCTTGGACTGGATCTTTAGTATGGCAAAAATAATATAAACATAAGATATCACAGTCATTATAAATGGTACAATTACAAGTGGAATGCTTAGTAAAGAAACTTCCAACTGAATAAAATATGTATCAGAGCAAGAAATGTTCTTCAATGGATCCAGGTCACAAAAAAAATGGTCAATAATATTTGATTTGCAGAACTCTAACTTAGATAATGATACAGTACCAGTCACTATCAATGAGAAGCTTAACATCCAAGAGGCAATAATCAGTTTCAAACAAAGCCCTCTATTCATTAAAACAGAATACCGCAGTGGGTTACAAATGGCCAAATATCGATCATAAGACATTAATGTAAGAAGAAGACACTCTGAGGTTTCTGATACACCAAAGAAATAAAACTGGGTAATACAGGCAGCAAAAGAAATTGTTCCACCATCATTTAGTAATATATAGAGTGTGTTGGGAACAATGGCTGATGTCAACATTATATCATTTGTAGACAACTGTGTAAGGAAGAAGTACATTGGAGATTGCAGGGTTTTGCTACAGGACACTAATATGATGATCACAAAGTTCCCCAAAATTGTCATACAGTAAACCACAAGCAGAATAAATGTAATTAGAACTTTTAAGTCTTTACTGTTCTGGAATCCCAAGAGATAAAAATCTGTAAATGTAGTTTGGTTAATTCCCTATTTTAAATAGAAAAAAAAATACAAATATAAGTGGAGAAAGAGCAGACCGAACATCAAGTCTCAGCAGACAGTAGTCTGAGATCCTGCCCATGAAAAAAGAAAAAAGAACTGCACATATGAGCAGAACAGTCCAGAATCAGGGACATGCTTGCATCTGCACAGGCGCATGAGCATGCACACTTGAATTTACTTTTGAGCCCAGTGGCCTATTTAAAGCACTGCTAGACTCAAAATCATTGCTGAGTGGTCATCAGCGACCTGTGACCAGACCCTGCTTGCTCCTGTGAAATACCCAGTTTGCCTTTTGACTACACCTGAACTTGATCCTTCCAGTACCTGACCTCTGGCTTGTTTTTCTTCCTTGCACGTTGCTTATCCCTCCAACTCACTATCTTCCTGTGTGATGCTGACCTCTGACTAACTCTTATTTACTCTCTTGTTTTCCAGATCTGTACCTCAGATGCCTGGCCGTTGCCAACTTCTGCCTGTCTGACTATGTTCCTGTCTCCTACTTCTGCAAGCTCTGTGATGATATGCAGCAGGAGTTCCTGTTCTACAGGTTCTACTTCATCGCAAGATCCAGTCCTTCTCCTGGCCAGAACTTACTGCAGGTGCCCATGCCCCTCTATGTCCTGTCTTACCCTGTCATCAATCTCAGGGGATATACAGAACAGGAAATGTAAGGAAAAGCCCTCTAATCAGTTGGCTTTACCAGTTATGTGAAACTTTGAGGTTTTGTAGAGTGCAAAATCTGATGTGGCTTTGCATAGAAATCAATCAGTTTCCATTTTTTTAGCTTAATAAAACAAGCTAAAGTTAGAAGCTAATTGGCTACCATGCACAGCTGCACCAGGTTTTGCCCTCTCCAGTTTTAGTAATTCGACCCCTTTGTTTCCCTTACCTAGGTGCTTACTCAAGCTAGTGAAGGAAAATATTCTTTAACCACTTCAGCCCCGGGAAGGATTTACCCCCTTCCTGACCAGAGCATTTTTTGCGATATGGCACTGCGTCACTTTAACCGACAATTGCGAAATCGTGCGACGTTGCACCCAAACAAAATTAATGTCCTTTTTTTCCCTCAAATAGAGCTTTCTTTTGATGGTATTTGATCGCCTCTGTGGCTTTTATTTTTTGCGCCATAAACAAGAAATAGCGGCAATTTTGAAAAAATGCTATATTTTTTACATTTTGCTATAATAAATATCCTCAAAAATATATACGTTTAGGCCAATTTGTATTCTTCTGCATATTTTTGTTAAAAAAAAACACAAAAGTTATAGCGTCTACAAAATAGGGGATAGATTTATGTCATTTTTATTATTTTTTTTTTTCTTATTAGTAATGGAGGCGATCAGCGATTTTTATCATGACTGTGACATTGTAGGAGACAGATCAGACACTTTTGACACTATTTTGGGACCATTGACATTTATACAGCGATTAGTGCTATAAATTGCACTGATTACTGTGTAAATGTCACTGGCAGGGAAGGGGTTAAACACTAGGGGGCGATCAAGGGGTTAAATGTGTTCCCTCAGTGTGTTTTAACTGTAGGGGGGATGGGCTCACTAGAACATGACAGAGATCACTGCTCCCAATCACTGGGAGCAGTAGATCTCTGTCATGTTGCTAGGCAAAACAGGGAAATGGCTTGTTTACATAGGCATCTCCCAAATTCTGCCTCTCTGTGACATGATCGTGGGCCACCGGCGGGCATCCAGTCCGCAGAACCTCAACACACCCGCAACACACCCGCTAGCCTGCGATTTAAAGGGAACTGTTGTGGAAATTTTATTAAGATGTATTTAATATGTATTGTCACAGTGTCTCCCAGTGTTAGTTCTCCTGAATCCCGCTCTAAAGAGCGGACTGGGGCATACTGACACCAGTTGAGACCCGTTTGGTAGTGGAAAGCTTCTTGAGGATGGAGAGAAGTGTTTGCAGAGTAGGCATATGTCCGCCAGCGAAGGGCCCCTGTGCAATGCACAGACGATCATCTGGGGGGATGTGTTCACTCTGCGACGACATTATTGGTTATGGTGGATGTACGCTCGTGTCTCTCTGTGTGTCTAATCAGCACGTGGAGGGGCTATGGAGTGGCTCTGCAGATAATCTCCCATCCTCAGGAATGGTAGAATAATCCCGGTATGCTTTGTTCTCTGAACAATGCAGAATAAGGATTCACTCCAATGGTAAAAACAGGAGTCTTTGAGTGTGTTATGGTCGGGGACAGCGTTCATGATTTCACGGCCAGCCATGTGCCTTTCTTTGTCTTACTGGAGAGCATGGCTTACAGGGACCGGGGGGCGGGAAATCGTAGATAGGTCTATGTTTATGTTTGTGTAACTGTATGTTGTGTAATAGGTTTGTGATGTATATGAGAAATAGAAACATATGAATTGTGATTATTACCTATGTATGGGACCAACAAGTAGATTTTTTAAAAAGATTACCGCATATTCAAGTGGCCATGTTGCTGAGGGGGAAAGGGTGGCCATGCATTGCTGGGACATCACTCACAATAGGAGCTGTTTGTTGAAAGGGCTAAGCCCTGTGGGTGGTCTCAGGTTTCTGGGCGATAGCATGTGGGAGCGCTATTGTTTTGAGATGAAAAGATCATGCATGCAACCATCGCTTTTTGTATTTCTCAATGTCTTGTTCCTGTGGAAGCTGGTGCCAGAGTTAAGTATATGACCTTTCTTTGGGAACAAGAGTGTATGTTTGAGCCGTGTTATTTTGTGTTTTATGTAACACTGGCATTTTTGGATGTGTTGTTTGGTTGGAGAGCCTCTGTTTTAGTTCTCCTATGGGCCCTAGTTGATGAAGCCTAAAGTGTTTGTCTACAGTTAAGTTTTTATTTGGTGTCTCAATTGTGTAGTCAGTTTATCTGGGGAGAAATTTTGGTTTTCTAGTGAAGAAATCTCAGTTTGTATTGGTTTTGGCAGGATCAGCAACTGTTTTTTCATTTGTTAATGTCGGCCATTTTGTTGTAGTCTGGATTTCATTCACCATGTTGTTGTTGTCTGATTGTTGCAACTGCCATTTCGTTTCTGCTGAGTTTTGGTTATGTGTGGAATTGCTCTGCTTTTGGGCCAGGTTTTAGCATTTAGTGAGGTTGAGTCATCTTTTTGCAGGAGTTTCAGTTTTTGGCTTTGGTTGCGTTGTTGTTGTGCGGCATTTTTTTTTTTTTTAATCAATAGATTTTTATTGAAGAAGTTTTGAACAGTACAGCAAAGAAAAGAGTATTACATATCAAATTTCAAGTAATTGTAGTTTACAAACCGTGTGCTGGAAATTCACAACATTAATAATGTATAGGCCAGTAATAACCAACATTTATATCTTTAGTCAGAATATGCATATTCAGTAATACCATCATATTAAATGTGATCAGTAGGTAGGTACTCTGGATTGTATGAATGGATAAAGCTGCGCCAATATTGGATAATTAAATAAAATTAGAAGGGGAACACAAATATCCAAACAATTAATATACAAAAAGGGTAATGTTCATATAAAACGTGACCATGAAGGAACATACAAAATGAATTGGAAAATAAAATCCAGTAGTGGCTGCAATAGTCCTATTTGTATATCTTCTTTAGAGCACAGAGTCTGATTCCATGTAGCCAACAAACTTGTAGTACTCAGAAAACACCACCGTGACAGGTCTATATTATCACACTGTGACATGCAGAAGTTTTGTTCGATCCCAACCACCTGTTAGATTGAACGCTTACCAAATGGCTGTATACACAGAGCACTGTATGTAAAGCCTGCAGCTTCCAAGGTAAACGATAACTGGTAGGACCGATCAACCCAGGAACAATTCATTCAAATGGGAAAGAAGGATCTCTGCACCGTCCGCTCCACCCAGAAACATCCAACTAATTATCTCAGATACATAAAAGAAGGGGGCCGCCCATAGCGTGATACTGATATAAAATTGTTTATTTAGCTCAAAAAGATTAAAAGCACTTACATAGGTAAGAGGAAAACGAGCACAATGTAAAACACACTGCCGGCCGGTCAGTGTAAAACCCGTCCCCCGTTCAAAGTCTGCGTGGTGGCGTTGCTGCGTGCCTTCCCATACGTCGTTTCGTCATAGATGACGTTTTCAATGGTTCCCCATTGAAAACGTCATCTATGACGAAACGACGTATGGGAAGGCACGCAGCAACGCCACCACGCAGACTTTGAACGGGGGACGGGTTTTACACTGACCGGCCGGCAGTGTGTTTTACATTGTGCTCGTTTTCCTCTTACCTATGTAAGTGCTTTTAATCTTTTTGAGCTAAATAAACAATTTTATATCAGTATCACGCTATGGGCGGCCCCCTTCTTTTATGTATCTGAGATAATTAGTTGGATGTTTCTGGGTGGAGCGGACGGTGCAGAGATCCTTCTTTCCCATTTGAATGAATTGTTCCTGGGTTGATCGGTCCTACCAGTTATCGTTTACCTTGGAAGCTGCAGGCTTTACATACAGTGCTCTGTGTATACAGCCATTTGGTAAGCGTTCAATCTAACAGGTGGTTGGGATCGAACAATACTTCTGCATGTCACAGTGTGATAATATAGACCTGTCACGGTGGTGTTTTCTGAGTACTACAAGTTTGTTGGCTACATGGAATCAGACTCTGTGCTCTAAAGAAGATATACAAATAGGACTATTGCAGCCACTACTGGATTTTATTTTCCAATTCATTTTGTATGTTCCTTCATGGTCACGTTTTATATGAACATTACCCTTTTTGTATATTAATTGTTTGGATATTTGTGTTCCCCTTCTAATTTTATTTAATTATCCAATATTGGCGCAGCTTTATCCATTCATATGATTCTATGTGTGAGTATCCCACTTCTAGCAGCAGCCTTTTAGGTTAGGTTTCCTTCCTCCCCCCATTTTTTTGTAACTTCCCTTCAAGTGTAGCGCGGTTTATTTATTTTTATAGGTACTCTGGATTGCCTGCCCCCAAGGGCGCCCAATCGGGATCACTCTGCGCCCGAGGGGTAGAAACCCAGAGCCCCTCCATGTCAATCTATAGCCTTGTTTTGAGGCATGAAGCTTTCTAGTAATAGATTAAAATATCAAAAGGTTTCCTGAGAATAAACATCTCTAACTGGGAAATCGATATGTAAAAGGGAAGAAAATATAATTTTAACTGGGGAGGATAAGAAGGGTGAAGGGAAGGGAGAGAGCCTATAATAAGGCTCGAATTGGCAGGAAGATTGTCAATAAGGAGGGGTTGAACTCCTATATATATTGAGTCTCATTTACACGTGTTCATTCGTGAAGTCTTTTTGCTATTTCCTATAGGATTTGTACCAGTCTATCCATGGTTGCCAGTTATTCAGAAATGCAGTGTGTTTCCCTGCTATAGATGCTAGAATGGATTCATAGGTGTAATGAGTGGAAAGGGTTTGTATAACATTAAGTACTTCTGGGGTGTCAGGCGATTTCCAGATTCTGAGTATGACTAATTTTGCTGCTAAAAATAGGTGGGTGGTGAATTGACGTAGTGTTGGTGGAATATCTTCTATGCCTATATTTAGTAGAGCAAGGGAAGGGGAAATTGGAATATTTAAACCTGTCGCTTGTCGATAGATTGTAAATATTGTTGACCGAAATTTTGCAAGCTTACTACAAGACCACAGTATGTGGAAGATATTACCTACTTGGGAGCATTGCCTCCAGCAGAGAGGGGAAGCTGTAGAACTAAATTTAGTGATTTTGAATGGTGTCAAGTACCACCTCTGTGTGACCTTATGGGATAGTTCCCAAAGGGAAGTACTTTTTGTGGCTGAATATGTGTGATGAATTGCTTTACTCCATTGTTCTATCGAGAAGCTAGTATCTAAGTCCCTTTCCCAGGCTAGCATAGATTTAGATTTAACCAGTACTGATTTGTTATGTAAAATGTTGTAGAATAGGGAAATTCCGCCTCTACGACATTCATTGGAGGTTAGATATTTTTTAATTTGCCAATTTACTTCATACGGTGGGATATAGGTGCATGTGGTGTAGGATTTTAGTCGAGCATAAGTGAAGTATTCTAGATGTGGTAAGTTGTATTCCTTTTGAAGAGACACAAAAGGTTTGAGCTTAGAACCATTATATAAATATTGTAACCATGTGATGCCTTTTTTGGTCCATTCATCTAAAGATAGTTCAGGAATTAATAGTGGTAAAATGGATAAAGGTATTGGGATTTGAATAGTTGGACAACTAGAAGCGCAGTGTACAGGGTTTTCCATGATTGTAGTGTTGCTAGGACAGGTAGAGGTAAATGTTTGGGGATCTGTTTAAGGTATATAAAAGCTAAGGTATATGAATATAAATTACCTCCTGGGATTACAGATTGTTCTATTTCTTTCCATAGTGAAGTGGATTGGTCAGAAAACCATCCTTTAAGTTGCGCTAAAATAGCAGAACTATGGTAGTCTGCCAGTATGGGTAGACCTAAGCCCCCGGATTTTCTAGTTTTGCTCAATTTAGCGAAGGCGCTTCTAGCTTTTCTAACTTCCCATAAAAAGGTGGAAATCATTGATTGCAATGTTTTAAAGAATTGTTTGCTCACCGGTATTGGGACAGAGCGATATATGTACAACAGTTGGGGCAGTACTTGCATTTTAAAAGCCGCCAGGCGACCTGACCATGATAGAATGTGCCTGCTTAAGGCTAAAAGATTGTACGTATTTCGGATTCTAGTGGGAGATAGTTGGCTTTAAACAGTTGTTCCGGGTGGGAAGTGAGTGTAATCCCTAAGTATATGATACCAGAGTCTTGCCATGTGATTGGGAATTTATTTTGAAGACATGTTTTTTCCCGCAATGGAAGCCCTAGGTCAAGGACATAGGAGTTAGTGTTATTTACTTTGTAGTAAGAGATTGCGCTATACTGTTCCAATAGATCTGTTGCATGTGCTAATGACGTTGATGGTTTTGTAAGCATTAGTATTACATCATCAGCGAAAAGACTAATAACATGTTTACGGTTGTTTATGACAAAGCCGTGAATATCAGGGTTATTTCTGAAGCTCAAGGCTAGGGGTTCCATTAGCATGTTAAAGATTAGTGGCGATAATGGGCACCCCTGCCGAGTACCATTCGTGATGCTAAAAGGTTTAGATAACATACCTGAGGTAAATACCCTAGCAGATGGGGAGGTGTAAAGGGCTAAAATGTTGTGCGGCATTTTGATCATCTCAAAACTTGTGGTCTGACTGCCCAGGGGACATGGAAGTCAAGGGGTATTTCCCCCCATTTGCAATATGGGGTGTTTATTTCACCCTTTCCTGGACAAAAGCTTTTTTTTTAGAGATGTTGGAGTTTCCTATATGATGTTATAAAGTCCAGAGGGGGTAGCCATAGCAATTTTTTTTGTGCAATAGACATAATATGAAGTTCAGGGATGCCAGGCTTTCCCTCCCCTCCTCCTCCTACTCCTGTCCATTGGCATGTAAATAAAGCAGTTGGATAGTTTTTTAGAGCTGAGCAAAGAACAGGAAGTTCTTTGCAGGATGTGATTTATCAACAGGAAGTTGGTGGGAGGGGCTTGGGGTCTTTTGAAACAAGCATGTGGACAAAGGGACTTGTGTTTGGAAGGGCAAAGGAAATCACTTTGGTTTTTAAATGTAATTCTAGTTGTTTTGCGAAGTTTCATACCGTAATACAGTTTTGGGTAGAGAGTGTACGAGATGAACCTGGGAGACGTATAAACCCCTGAACAGGACTTTTCCTGGCTCTCTCTGGGACGCTCTGCTACAATACTCATATTGTTTTTATTTCTATACCTTCTATATGCCGTGATGTGGTGCTACCGTTGCCTGACTGGACGAGTGAACAGAGCTCTAGCAGATGATCACATCTTCCTTGTTGAGATGAGACGCCTGAAGCCCAACTCACGTACAAGACACAGAGGATCTCAGACCGACCGGCCTTCATGTCCTCCTCTAAGTCATCGCTCCTGAAGAACAGAGTCTACAAGTCCAGCCGAGTTTTCCTTTTTATAGACCGATATAGACTGTAAGGACTGATTCATTTCCAGGTGTAAGAAGAACATCAAGATTCATTGAGTGACAAATGGGAGCATATGACAAAAGAGGAGGGACTGTTGTGGAAATTTTATTAAGATGTATTTAATATGTATTGTCACAGTGTCTCCCAGTGTTATTTCTCCTGCAGCCCACTCTAAAGAGCTGACTGGGGCAGACTGATGCCAGTTGAGACCCATTTGGTAGTAGAAAGCTTCTTGAGGATGCAGAGCAGTGTTTGCAGAGAGGGGATAGCGAAGCGAAGGGCCCCTGTGCAATGCTCAGACGTTCGTCTGGGGGGGATGAAGACATTATTGGTTATGGGGGGCTGTACACTCGTGTCTCTGTGTGTTTGATCAGCATGTGGAGGGATTATGGTGTGTCTCTGCAGATAATCTCCCATCCTCAGGAATGGTAGAATAATCCGGGTATGCGTTGTTCTCTGAACAATGCAGAATAAGGATTCACGCCAATGGTAAAAACGGGAGTCTTTGTGTGCGTTATGGTCGGAGACAGCATTCATGATTTCAAGGCCAGCCATGTGCCTTTCTTTGTCTTACTGGAGAGCATGGCTTACAGGGACAGGGGGCGGGAAATCATATACACCGCCCCTGCATAGACACGCCCATACACTACCCTAGTCATTGTTCATTGGCTGAGATTTGTCTAACTCCTCCTGTTTGAAGGAATGCCTGTGCTTGATTGGCTGATTGTGAAGCTACCAAGCTCTATTGTTAAGTACTATGAATAAACAACCCCGGCGCTCCAGAAACAAGTCTGCCTGTGGAGCTAAGGATGTGAGGACGGTGGTTATGTCTGTTTTACTCGGGAAACAGGGGTGTACTAAGATGCATTATACCAAGAGGCTGAAAGGGCGCTTTATTAGCGCAGGAGACATGGATTACGCATAGCGTATAGAGAAATGTTCCACAACAGGACGTAGGGGTACGCCCATTTGCGCAGCCGTGCCATTCTGCCAACGTATATCGTTGTGCGCTGGACGGAAATCAGTTAATCTGGATTCCATTATTGAGAGTGTAACTTTTCCTTTTTTTAAGATAAAGGCAATTTCCACAGGGAGATTTTGGTACACTGCATGACTTTTAAAAAACAGTGTTGCAGACACCTACCTTTTTTTGTTCTGAAGTAATTACTGTCTGTTTTACCATATCCTTGGGTTGATGTTAATTATAACCACCTGAACAAATCCCATTGCTCTAATGAGTAAAGCTGCAGTGTTCTTTAGTAGACAAGCCTTAGGAAGTATCTCATCAAAAATGAAATTCCAATTGCAGATAATGCCTCAATTTTAGTTGTATCTTAGTATGAAAGAAATTTTAAACTTTGCATATTTGTGTATTGTTATTTTGTATGTTTTGTTTACTGTAGCCATTGTCCTTGGCATCATACTCACTCTTTTGCAATGTACTCAAAGTCCTAAGAAACTTTCCTAAGTACTACTTACAATTGTAATAGTAATGTGTAACCTACATAAGCACATTTATGATAACAAACCCTCAAATGCACCAAATAAACAGAACAGTGATTTGGAAAGATGTTGAGTGTATCTTTTTGTGTCTGTTTGCTACTGAAGTAATTATTATTAATTTGGAACCACTAATCAGTATTAGGATAGTTGTTGTCTATCTTTAACATTTCCAAGACAAAATTGCACATTTTAGACAATTCAAAAAGCAGGAAATTACATTTCATCAACATGGAGACAAGATGCTTTGGTGGAAGTCCCATACCTCCCAAAAATTCTGAGATGGGAATTAGGGACACCTACTAACAAACGTATGTAGGCATAGGACACGCCCCCTGTCACACCCCCCTTAAAGAAGAATTAACCAAAAAAAGGTTAATTAAATCCACAAGGGCTTTTTTTACCACTACTATTCCTTTATATTGGCTTTTAAAATGTACAAATTCAGCAATTTAGAAATTGCATGAAAAGTTTAGCACTGGGAAACACTTTTTGAAAGATAAAATGTGCATTTTATATACAACTATATGGATCAGACCAAAATGAGGGACAAATGGAGGCGGAAAGAGGGACAGAGGGACTTTGCTCCATTTCAGGGACAGTCCCTCGAAATCATGGACAGTTGGGAGCTATGGGAGTCTCACACAACCATAAGCACCCCCCTTGTTGAGGGCATGTGGCATGGAATGGTTCAAGAGGATCGTGTATGGATTTCAGGGGAGCCGCCGAACCATTTTTTAATTTTTTTAGTATGGGGTCCCCCTTAAAACTCATAAAGCGTGAATAAGTATATAGTGTGGTGCTCAAAGTGTTCAATAGTGATTATTAAACATATACTGTGAAATAATATATAATAATAAAAAGAAATTTTTTAAAAATTATATATCACCAAAATAAATAAATATAAGTGACCAATAGTGGAACTATATTCCATATAGAATATCCATTAAATTACAAATGGTGAAATCTACTGATTACAGGCAAAACGTGACTGAATTGAGACCATCACAAATAAACAGTATAGTGTCTCAAAATGTAAAAATAATTGTTATAAAAATCAATATTACACCAGTGAAGTGAATACAGTAAAACATAAAGTGACTTGTGCGGCTTGTCTGATGTACTCCGTCACCGATTAATGGAAGGCTTACTGACTATCGTGGACTCAGGTAGGCTTACGCCATATGAGTCAAAATTGCTGTATGGTGTTTGCAATACACCGATGTGGGCAGTTGTTCCAATTTGTGATGTCTGGTAACCGACGACAAGACTATGCGTTGAGTGGTTGATGGAAAGTAGGAGTGGTAGGCAGGTATAGTATGTGGCTCATCCCCCAATGGTATTACCAATAAAGAGAAAATGAGACCATAGCGTAATACCGTCAAGCAAGTTAAAATTTAATGAACATATAAAATGGGTACTCACATGTACAAAAGCTTATTTAGGCATGTATGAAAAGAAATTGGCAGCAGTGGCATCAGCAAATCTTTCCCCTGACGCGTTTCGCCTTAATGAGGCACCCCCAGATGATGCATCATTAAGGCGAAACGCGTCGGGGGAAAGATTTGCTGATGCCACTGCTGCCAATTTCTTTTCATACATGCCTAAATAAGCTTTTGTACATGTGAGTACCCATTTTATATGTTCATTAAATTTTAACTTGCTTGACGGTATTACGCTATGGTCTCATTTTCTCTTTATTGGTAATACCATTGGGGGATGAGCCACATACTATACCTGCCTACCACTCCTACTTTCCATCAACCACTCAACGCATAGTCTTGTCGTCGGTTACCAGACATCACAAATTGGAACAACTGCCCACATCGGTGTATTGCAAACACCATACAGCAATTTTGACTCATATGGCGTAAGCCTACCTGAGTCCACGATAGTCGGTAAGCCTTCCATTAATCGGTGACGGAGTACATCAGACAAGCCGCACAAGTCACTTTATGTTTTACTGTATTCACTTCACTGGTGTAATATTGATTTTTATAACAATTATTTTTACATTTTGAGACACTATACTGTTTATTTGTGATGGTCTCAATTCAGTCACGTTTTGCCTGTAATCAGTAGATTTCACCATTTGTAATTTAATGGATATTCTATATGGAATATAGTTCCACTATTGGTCACTTATATTTATTTATTTTGGTGATATATAATTTTTAAAGATTTTTTTTCTATTATTATATATTATTTCACAGTATATGTTTAATAATCACTATTGAACACTTTGAGCGCCGCACTATATACTTATTCACGCTTTTTGATTTAACATATTATTGTTGTGCAGGCTGCTGAATCTATTTATGTGTAGATAGCGCAGTTTCCCCCCCCCCCCCCCATTGTCACCCCTTAAAACTCATACCTCAGATCTAAAGAGCCTGGTGTGGATTGGGGGGAGCCCCGTATTGTTTTATTTAAAAAAAAAATTATTTATGCAAAAACCTACATTCTGCTATGAGCAGGGAATCCTAGTTGTTGAAGACACAGTGGGTGGCGGCTCTTTAACAACCATCTATTTCTGGTTGGAGGGTGCCAGCTCCTTGACAACCAGCTGAAATTAACTACATTCTTCACCTATCATATGCCTGGACCACTAATCCTTTAACATGTGAATTTATTTATTTATGTCCTTTAGTGAATTGACTTTAAAACCGTTTTTTAAAAGAAAGGGATAGTGAATTGACAGTTTCAGTATTGCATGTGATATTTGGGAAAAATGTGTCACGTGACCCAAATACCACATGCAATATCCATTCTTGAATTGAGCTCTCTGTAACATATCTGCAGTATAATACAATTTAGCAGTACGTACAGAAATTATTTACCACATTCTCAGTATTTTTTTTACTTACATTTGAAGTTCCACTCTCCTTTGTATCTAAAAAATCACTTTCTTTTGGGTCCTGGGTGTCCCATGATGTTCTACTCATTCTTCACTAATGTTAACTTAGCAATTATGAGTAAACCAATCTGGTAATATTACACGATCTGTATTTGTAAATGTCATACATCAGTTTGCATTATTTCATATCACTTTAACCACTTCTGAGAAATTAGGTATCATCAAGTAATGGTATTGTGGATACTATAGAGAATAAATAATATATGCCACGTCCTGAAAATTTGAAATTTATGGAGAATTATGTATCAACTAGTTCTGGTTGAAAGTGATGGACTTTTTAGGCGTACAATCTAAGTTCATAAAATTTATTAAAAACATGAATATACAGTTTACTCAGTACAGTGAGCAGATATTGTAATCTGCAAACAATATAGAAATTACTACAGGCTAATAGACAGTTTTGCTAAAGTGGCAACAATATGGATCATTAGGTCATTAAAGTCCAGATATTGCTATCCAAGTTATACCATCTGGAATATGGATCATTAGGTCATTAAAGTCCGGATATTGCTATCCAAGTTATACCATCTGAAAATGACATTAGACAGTTAATTATGAACCGTATGGAAGCAATGTTGTCAAAAGTAGCTTGTACTTGGTTGCCCTACATGTTGCGCATTGTGTAACGCTTCTTCAGGAGCTTTCTATATTTTTTCTAGGAGTAGAAAAAAAGAGGAAAAATACATATAATGAATAATAAAAAACATCAAACATCAAATATAAGTACACACACCATTTGGGTGTGCCATTTTTGTATTACTATATGTGGCTTGTGCCCAAAAAGATCAGAATCAGGAGAGTACACATCATGGTCAGGGAAGATAAGAGACAGGACGGGAAGGAAATAGAAAAGAAGGGGAAGAGGAATAATAAATCAGAAAAGGAAAAAGAGAATAAAAAAAAGGGGAGGGGGAAAGGGAAGAGGGAGGAGGGATAAAAGAAAAGAGAAAAGGCGGAGGGAGGAGAGAGAGAGAAGAAGATGTGAGGAAGGGTGCATCATGGGAACGAGTGCAATATAATACTGAAAAGGTAAAAGAAAATAATAAAGCAAATTTCCTAAAGCTTATTGTTACTCACGTTCCCTGGTAGGGAGAAGTTTCAAAGGAGCGGGGAATGGAATGTTAATTGCCTTAGCGTGTCATCATAAAGCAGATTTTTTTAGAGAGAAACTGTTTTCCTTTATCCTGAATTAGGTATATTCTGTATAGGATATTATAATAATGGGTTATTATTAGGGTTATATCTATCCATATATTTAGTTTAGATGATATGAGAAAGTAGAACAACCCTGCCCAGTGGAAGACTGTACATATTTAATAATATATTTGATAGAGTAATGTTATAACATTTAGTTTCCATTCCATACCACGTTCTTTAAATAGTGGGCAGTGTAAAGAGTTTATATAGGGATTGTACAGCATATATATATATATATATATATATATATATATATGCGAGTAAACATCACATCTATATCTCTGTATAAATACGTAAATAGACATGCACGTATGTATAAATACCCATGCATGAAATTAGATAAGTCTATAGATAGTATTAATTAGAAAATAAATAAATATACTTTTTTATGTGTACTTTAGTTATGGAGTATTTCTCACCCTGCAATAGGTATTTTCAGGCTCCCAAAAGGATATATTTTTTGTTCAAGTCCATTGTGCAATAGTTTTTATATGCTGCTTAAAGCAGATCCTTTGATCAAAGGTGAAAGGGACAAACAGGAAGAAGGGAAGAGAACTTTGTTCTACCCGGTGGTGTCCTAATATAAAAATATATACAAAAGAATCAATTTAGAATTATGTACAATGGTGGACTATCAAACAGTCCAATCAAGGAGATTTGGGTGGCTTGTTTTGTTCTTACTTACTTGGTGATCGTTGTAAGATTCAGAGGCTGCTGTATAAGACGCCAGCCTCGGCCGTCTTTTTGTATGCAGCTGTCCCGGTAGTGACGTCACCGCGTAAGGGAGAGGCGGGATGTTTACGACTACCCGGCCTTGTCCTGAATGCGCATGCGCTTACGTCCGAGGAGCGCCACGTCGACTATAATAGTGGACGAGGAGACCTCAGCTAGTGCGCATGCGCAGGACACGGCACCCGGAACGAAAACATGAATTTGTTCTCTTCCGGGGCCGAAAGCGTCACTCAAGCTGAAATATCAGACAGCCAGTGACGCTTGGAGGCCGCATGATGCATTACAACAGGCCTCACCTCAAACAGCTGAGATTAGAAATGTGGGAAGTAGAAGAGTTATAGATAATGTGAGAATGGGATATTGAATGTGAAGGAAGAGAAAGCAAAAGAAAGCTATATGTTTCAATGGACCCAGAAATAATGGTAGAGTAAAGAGTAAGTTATACCAGATGATAGATCTCCAGACTCAAATCCAAAAGGGCAGATGTCACATATATTGTTCAACAGTGCATTTAAAAGATGTTACAAATATGCTGGATATTAAACCAATACATGTGGTATCGGAACATAAAAAACTAAATGATTAGAATAGTAAAAGAAAAATGTATACAATAATATTATTTAGTTATAAGGAAAAAATGACATGTTCATGGATCATTGTATTAAATTGAGAGTTAGTTTCTGACGAATAATTTTAAGTGGTTTAGTCTGGATAACTCTACCTACGGTTTACAATCCATTCAAAATTTCTTATCGTATGTGGTCAGAATTTGATGATCCATGCAATATGAATACAGTACCATTTATCTATATAATGGATATAGGAGAAAATTAAAAAAAGAGAGAATATTAAGAAGAATTTAGAAAGGGGCAGCAAACAATCTATATATATATATATATATATATATATATATATATATATATATATATATATATATATATATATATATATATATATATATTGCCTATTAATGAGGAATAGGGTGATATTGTATTAGAACTAAATTTATTGTTTATTCTAAAGAAAGGGTTTATACGAATGCGATTCGTTTAAACCGGGGCGTGAATCGCATCGAGTCGTTCTATCCACATTGTTTCTCTTTGCAATATCAATCTATCCCAATGTCAGCCACGTGGATCTTTTGGCACAACAGCCAACACACTAAAGGAAACACATGAAGCATCAAACCTATGATACAAAGCAATATGTCTGCTGACAGTGGTAAGCATTTTACCATTCGAGGAGACATACACGTGGTCCTTTATACGTTGCCATAGACAGCGAGCTGTCTTGCCCACATAGAAGGCTCTGCACGTACATAGCATAAGGTAAACGACACCTTGCGTAGTGCAATCTGCTCTTGCTCTAAGTGTAAATAAGTCTCCTTTTGGGAGTGTGATAGTTGTACTTTGTCGTACCCAAGGGCAGAAATCGCAGTTTCCACATTTGAATGTACCATTGCATTTTTTCTCGGTATGAGGTGTATTGGAGTAGTGGCTAGATACCAAACGGTCTCGTATGGATGTGGCGCATATAAAGGTAAGCTCAGGTTTTATGCTCTTTAACCACTTCAATACAGAACACTTTTACCCCCTTCCTGCCCAGACCAATTTCAGCGCTGTCACACTTAAAATGAAAATTGCGTGGTCATGCAACACTGTACCCAAATTAAATTGTTATAATTTTTTCCCCCACAAATGGGCAATGACAGGCATTACTGATGGGCACTGATTGGCATTTGTGATGGGCACTGATTGGCATTTGTAATAAGTACTGATTGGCATCTGATGGGCACTGATTGGCATCTATATTGGGCATCTGATAATCCAATGTACTGATTATCAGAGATCGGCTCTCCTCTGCCCACGCCTTGTCAGCGTGAACTGAGGAAAGCCGATTACCGGCACTTCCTGGTTACCACTGTTTTTAGCAGTGATTGGTCACAGCTGATCACGTGGTAAAGAGCCTACATCATAGGCTCTTTGCCGAGATCAGAGATGCGGTGTCTTAGAGTGATATTGTGTATTGTGCTGGGACATTTTCTAATGAGATATGGGCTTCCTAAAGTGGTTCTAAAGGGAATTTTTTTTACCTTAATGCACTCCTTGCATTCACATAAAAATGTTTTCCTGTATTCCTTACCCCCTGACTACTTGAGTCCTCTCTCAATCTAGTACTGTGCCCATCTACAGCAGCTCTCTCCTCTCTTCCCATCTGTCACAGGATAGAGAGGCAGCAGTGGGCAGTATTGGATCCTGCTGCTGTCAATTAAATTATGTAAGCAGAAAGTGGGGGACTGGGTGTATGTCTAAAGATGCACACAGCAGGACTCAGGAGCGTGTTGGCATGTGTGCCACCGTAGGAAGTGGATTCCTATGGTGGAACATGGAGAAGATGAGGAGCCTAGAACACCTGTGAGGGCCCCAGAAAAGGAAGATGTCATGAATATCACATCTACCCCAACGCAGGTGGTCAGACACTATAGCTGGCTACTGTGCGCTTCACCTATAGCAGTCTTCTTTCCCTTAAGACAAGCAGGCCTACCGGGACTTATACACAATGCTATAGAGTCTGGCCAGGGCAGATGCGAACTGAGCAAAGCAAACAAGTACTTGCATTTTAGCAGACAGTTAGCGTGGTTCAAAGGCAGTTCAGGTAATAAGGCCGGCTGAGTTCAGGGGATAATCCAGTATCCATTCCAGGTAAAAGGCAGGCTGAGTTCAGGGGATAGTCCATTATCCAATCCGGGTCATAGACAGGAGATCCAACATCAAGCAAGGCAAACTAACGAGAGGCTTGATCTAGAAAAATGCAGGCCAGTCTGTCTCTATCACAAGCAAGGGATTGAGTGTTCGTTTTGCTTATATCAGGTGACTGACCAGATCAATCAGTTAACAGGTGAACAACACAGACAGGGAGGAAAAGCAACAGCCAAAACACAGGTGCTGGAATGAGGAACAGGGGCACTAAGGCCCCTTTCACACTGGGGCGGGTTTCAGGCAGTACAGCGCTAAAAATAGCGCCTGTACACCGCCTGAAAAAAATGGCCCCATTTACTCCAGTGTGAAAGCCGGCAGGGCTTTCACACTGGAGCGGTGCGCTAGCAGGACGGTAAAAAAAGTCCTGCTAGCAGCATCTTTGGAGCAGTATAGGAGCAGTGTATTCACCGCTCCTATACCGCTCCTTCCCATTTATTTGAATGGGACACCGCGGTAATACCGTGGCAATACCGCCGCAAAGAGCCGCTACGGCGGCGCTCTACGGGGGATTTTAACCCTTTTTCGGCCGCTCGCGGGGTGTAAAACTGCACCGCGAGCGGCCGAATCCCGCGGGCAAAACGACGGTAAAGCAGCGCTAAATATAGCGCTGCTTTACCGTCACCGCGGCTCCCGCCCCAGTGTGAAAGGGGCCTGAGTGATCATTTCAGAAGACCGGGCAACTTGAAACTATTGCACAGAGCAGATAAGTATAAACCTTTTTATTATTTTAATATTTAAAAAATAAATTAGCCTTTACAACACCTTTAATATTCCCCTGGATCTTGACAACTGAATGGTGACATCTCACTTGTCTAGGCACTAAAGTTGGAAGCTGTCCTTTGTTGAAAATATCTTCTCTCTGGCTGTGATTCTGTTCCAATTTTCCCTGTACTTTGAGCTTCATTAATCAAAAAATACACCTATAGGTAAGGAGCTATGTGTATGTAGCACTGACCCCCAAAGGAGCTGCTAGTTTGAATTGGGCCCGCACTCTACTAAGAAACCCGCTAACTCGATCCCCTTGGCACAGCTGTGGTGCAATGCAATACAATACAGTATAAACAATAAAAAGTACCTGTATAATACCCTCAGGATCCTCTGGCTCCACCTGGTGGCCTCACTGAGAGTACTTTCTCCCGTATCTTCTTTCTTCGCTAGCTTAAAATGACTCCTCTGATAATTGTAATCCAAGGTATGAAAAGAGTTAACACAGTGTGCTCCAGGTGTAACTCCAAGAACTTATATACAATGCTTGGGCACTCAAGTGAAGTAGGCCTCAAGCATGCTCAGTGTCAGTTGCTCTGCTACACCTCCGTGGAACTACTGATTCCAGCGGGGCCTGTAAGTGAGTCTAACTGCGTGCAACAAATTAACAAACGGTGGGCCATAACCCGCTCACCAACTGGATCGAAGTTCTGGGTGATGACTTTGATCCGGTAACTACTGCTTGCTTCTGTATCAGCTGGGCCAGATGCTCTGTGTCACTCCGCTGAATGGATCCGGTCCTCCGATATTACGATGAGCGTCTCTGGGCCTTGTCAATCTGGTCACCGGCTCTCGGGCTCCGTCAGATCACCTTGCAAACAAGCAGGTTTGCACTCTGTGGTGACTATCTGTTGCTGTCTCCGGGAAAACCTCCTCACAGATCCGCACAGGCAGGCAACGTGGTCCCAAGAGGTCTAATATGGCCGCTGCGGTCCTTTTTATACCCTACCCAGCATGCACTGTATAAGAGAGTGTTCATGGGTAGGTCACACAGACTCCTGGGTAAAAAGGTCAACCTTCCAGATCAAAACACGGTCACTTCCTGGAAGAGTCTTTAGGTTTGTTCAGATATAATAACACACAAGTGCATTACCCATGTTGGTCACTAGATGGCTCTAAGTGCAGAACCACATTAATGACCACAGATCTAACAGTGACATATGCATAATCACATCAGTAAACAAAGATGTCACCGCTACATGTAACTAAAGCAAGATTTAATTTTTTTAGTATTGGATGGAGTAGGTAAGTGTTAAAAACCCAGCCAGAACTCTGCCATGGCAGTGATTTGAAAAGAGGCGGGTGTTGACCTGTCTGCAGGTCATCACAGGCACTGCAACAAGTATACTTCTCCCTGGGCAATGGGCTAAAGGGAGCAATGTAGACAGTCCTACTTTGGAGGGAATTTACTTAAATTGAAGCCAAAACTATTTTCAGTTAATTTAGTTTTGTACAGAGATGACCTATTTGTCATGGCATTCTTCGTAAACTCCCCTCAAAGTTCTACAGCCTTCTTCACTACTGTCCCATCTTTGTGCACATGATCCACTATAAAATTGAGGATGAAGGTGTTCCCCTTTATGGATGACAGACAGTAGGGCCTGTTTGATTGAATCACAGTTGGAGGGTGACGCTGTATGTTTCTGTTGTAAGCTGGTCCAAATGTTTCATGCGAAGGTGGTGTGTAAGCACACATAAACGTAGACTCTGCTCCCTTATGAAACCGGCTTACCACCACTTTGTAACCACTTAAGGACCATCCTATAGCAGTTTTATTGCTACAGGGTAGCACCTCTGTGCCAGATCATGTATATATGATCCGACTCTTCTGGATAGGGGGCGCTCATGCTGTGATTATACAAAGTGGGAGCTGATCGGCCGCTACCACGGACCCGATTTCTGTGGGCACCCGCTGATCAACAAGCAGAGAGGCGGAACGGCAGTCTGCTTATGTAAACAAGGCAGATCACCTTTCTGAAAGGAGGGAAGGGATGGAATCTGTGTCCCTGAAAAGCAGGGAATACATTTCATATATTCCCCTAGTAAAAACACCTCCCACAGTAGTACAACACTGGTTAGGCACACAGTTAAACCTTTGATCACCCCTGACGTTAACCCATTCTCAGCCAGTGTCAGTACAGTGAGAGTGCCTATTTTTAGCACTGATCACTGTATTAGTGTCACTGGTCCCCAAAAAGTGTCAGTTAGTGTCTGAATGTCCGCCGCAATATCCCAGTCTCGCTATAAGTCACTGATGGCTGCCATTACCACTAAAAATAGATAAATAAAAATATCCCAAAGCTTGTAGACGCTATAACTTTTGCACAAACCAATCAATGTACGCCTATTGGAATTTTTTTTTACCAAAAATACGTAGCCGAATATATACTTGCCTAAATGTATGAAGAATTTAGATTTTTAACAATTTTTTATTAGTTGCGTTTTACAGCAGAAATTAAAAAAATATATATATACACACTTTAACAAAAGTGAGTACACTCACATTTTTGAAAATATTTTATTCTATCTTTTCATGTGACGACACTGAAGAAATGACACTTTGCTACAATGTAAAGTAGTGAGTGTACAGCTTGTATAACAGTGTAAATATGCTGTCCCCTCAAAATAACTCAACACACATCCATTGATTTCTAAACCACTGGCATCAAAAGTGAGTACACCCCTAAGTAAAAATGTCCAAGTTTTGCCTAATTAGCCATTTTCCCTCCCCGATGTCATGTGACTCGTTGGTGTTGCAAGGTCTCAGGTGTGAATGGGGAGCAGGTGTGTTAAATTTGGTGTTATTGCTCTTACTCTCTCATACTGGTGACTTTTTTTTAATTGTCTGTCTTTTTTTGTTTATCATGCAAAAAATAACAAACCCAGTGGTAATCAAATACCATCAAAGGAAAGCTCTATTTGTGGGGAAAAAAAGGACATTTTATTTGGGTACAGTGTTGCCCAACCGCACAATTGTCAGTAAAGAACCACAGTACGTGTAATAAAACTTTATTTATATGAAATAGGTGACAAAAAGTATTAAACACAATTGATCCTTGGGTAAGAAACAAGCCTGTGCTTCTTTATGTTAACCTCCCTGGCGGTATTTCCGAGTGTGGCTCGGGGTAAAGTTTTATTACCAAAAGTGGTAACCCCAAGCCACACTCGGGATTGCATTGCAGGATCCTGGGAAAGTTACTTACCTTGTCCCCAGGATCCTGCGATATCCCCCCACTTTGTCCGTGGGCTGTGTACTCTATTCATCACTGTGCCGGGCTCCGTTCCCTCCAAGCCACGCAACGCACGAGGGCGGAACCCGTGGCAAATTTAAAAAGTGCAAAAAACATAATACATAAAATACACTGTAATCTAACACATTACATTAATGTATCAAATCATTTCACATCCTTTTTGTCACTAGTGCTTTGTCCAGTGCCCTGCCTGCAGTTTTATATTATATATACTGTTCTTTCTGCCTGGAAACTGGAGATTGTCCATAGCAACCAGAAAGCGTACCTTTACGTCAAAAGCAGTTTTAGACCAGCTAGAAAACAGTGATAGTAAATTAGAATCACTTGCAGAATTGAGCCATAGTGATTTGTGGGGAAATTCGTCATCAAACACTGAAAGTAATGACAGCGACAATTCCGCAACTGAGAAAATTTCTGTGTTTTGTGATTTGATTATGAAGCGCACTACTCCATTGGGAGCTGCTAGTAAGTTCATTGCAGTGCACGCTGGTTTAACCCCCCGCTTCTTCCACCCCTGCAGTAACGAGACACAGACAATGTAGAACAGTTCAAAACGTCAACTTTTATTCCAGATTTGCGGCAGGTTCTACCATCTCAATCATGCACAGGATACAAGTTGCCTCTGGAATGCTGTGTGCGAGTGATAGTCCCTTTCCTATGTGAGCTGACACGCATATCCCTCTGAAAGATATGTGGTACTTAAAAAGCCAGCAGTCCCAGGCCTCACCTGCCTTCTCCTTCCTGCTCTTTTCCTCTTTTCCAGGCAAATTCTGGTACACTCCGGTCCATGTGTAGTTAGTTCATGCTTGTAGGATGAAACCCTTCCAGCTCTGGAGTCCACGGACCTCCATCACCCTCCTGCGGTAGTTCAGTGGAATCGCTGCATTTCCAGGCCTTACAGCCCTAGGCCTTAACGTCAGATCTTTACGCCTGTCTGGATTAATCAGTTTCCCATCTCCAACTCCCCAGGGAACATGTGACCCCAGTGTATATGGATGAGCCCCGCCCCTGACCAAGCAAATTAACTATACACCATACACACTGCCCGTACTTCAGGGCCTGACCCGCCTCCTTTCCAGTCACTTCTCTGTTTAACAGGGTGATGAACAGGTGGTCACACCCCCCTCTAACCTATAACTCCACCCTAACCCAAAACAAACCTCCAGGCCTGTACAAAATACAGTAAGGCACTGGCAATTTAACCTGTGTCTAAACGAATAGCACCCACCTAAAGTGGTGGGCGCTACAATTACATTATTGAATAATTTTATTAATATTATATTATTATTTGTTATAATTATTTATAGTTATTTATTATATGATGTATATAATTTTGTGTTTCAAACTTTATCATACCCGGAAATGTCTACTAGACTCTTGTTTGGACAGATTTAAGTGAGTTATTCCTAAGAATTACAGGCCTACAATATAAAACATCAAATTTCCATGCGAAACAATGTACTGATTTGAGACGAAAAAATCTAACATAATCATACCGCCAGGGAGGTTAATTACAGACCTGAAAAAAAAATGTTCTAACTAAATAGATGTGATAGTATCCACACTTTTCTTAAAATATAATAACAATAATAATAATAGTTAGGATGATAATAATAACAATAAAAATAATATGTATTATTATTATCATTAATATTATTAATAGTAGTAGTAATAGTAGTATTATTTGCAGCAATAAATAATTATTAAATTATTATGTTAATAGGAAAAGTAAAAAAGTCAATTTCTAAAAGATAAAGCTAGGTCTGTCAATCTTCTGATCTTCCAAAAGTGCTTTCTTGAGATAATTTTATCTGAAAATTATATTATCAAGAGGGCATACATTTCTATTGATAAATGCCATAAAATATTTCAAATTATAAAAAAATATTTACAATTTGTTTTTCTTTGTTTCCAGATCTAAATTACATGTCCTACGAGTGCAGTAAGATGGAAACATTTTGGAATAAATTAGCAGGGCGACTTGGAAGTTAACGTGACATCATTTTATCTTGTCCTTTTAAACTTTGCTTGTTGTGGAGTTAGATTTGTAAGCATTTAAAAAAAAAAAAAAAAAATATATATATATATATATATATATATATATATATATATATATATATATTGAAAAAACGGTTGAAAGAAGTTGTGCAGAGACAGCTGTCTCATTATAATTTTGTAGAATAGTATGATAAAATGTGTATGAAGACTCACCTGATCAAAACAAATGTTTATTAAGTGGTATTCATATTTGGGGAAAATATCTGCTGTGACAAATAAAAAAGTAAATCTATAGAGATATGTTGACACACTTTCTTTTTTTGAAGAAAAAAATATTTAAAAAATGTATGTAAAAATAAATATATTTAGACTTTGAGACTGGAAGAGAGGCAGTTTGACCTTAAGCTGCGTAGTGGGTTTTTCACTGTCAGGGCGGATGTGGAACTCTCTTCCACAATCAGTGGTGTCGGCAGGAAGTATGGATAGTCTTGGAAATGCATATTAGTGAAAACAATATAGGGGGAAATGAGAAATGATTTGTTGTTTTTATACACACACACACCTACACAGGTTGAATTGGGTGGACTGGTGTCTTTATTCAACCTTATCAACTATGTAACTATGTAACTTTTATTTAAAAATAAATACATAAATAAATATACAAACTGGTAATTGAATAGAAAAAAATAAGTGTTTTTTTCTTCTCATTGTAAGGTGTTTTATTAAATTATTACTATTTAATATAAGAACTGGTGATATAATATGTTTGTTGTAAAATTCATATATACGGTACCGGTAGTCGACTTGTTCTCTCAATAAAAAGTCTGAAACCTAAAAAGAAAAAAAAAAGAAATATATATATAAAGCTTAGTAGCTCACCTTTGATAAATATTTAAACACAATGGATCCTTGGTTAAGAGACATGCCTTGTGCCTCTTCATCATAAAATAGGCTACTGGTTGTGTCCCTTTATATACTTATAGTATGACATGCTTACAATTTGCAGTAGTAGCTGATGCACATCTGTTAGGTCTGTTGGGAGTCCTGATAATTATTCTGGCATTTCTAAATGAAGAATGTATCCAGGGGAATAATACAATTGCTGAAGGGGAATTAAGAAATACATATCAAAGTAATACATCCAGCCCAATGCAATGCAAGACAGCTGCCAACGTATATTGTGCTTCAGTACAATGCAGGCTTGCCAATTTTGCAATGGTTTCATACATCGGGGTGCCGATGTTCTATTTTGAAGCTGTGGTTCAAATAGTGGCTGCACAGTGGCTGCTATTGAGGGCACAGTGGCTGCATTTGATGGGCACAGTGGCTGCATTTGATGGGCACAGTTTTTTTGAATTTTTAAGTTTGTTTGCACCCCCCCTTAAGAATTGTGAGCTCCAGCCGCCACTGATCTCTTGTATCATGTCTGCAGCCTCTGACCATCTCCTGTATCATGTCTGCACAGTCTTTGACCATCTCCTGTATCACGTCTGCAGTCTCTGATCATCTCATGTACTATGTCTGCAGTCTCTGATCAACTCCTTTATCATGTCTGCAGTCTCTGATCATCTCTTGTACTATGTCTTTAGTCTCTGATCATCTCTTGTATCATATCTACAGTCTCTGATCATCTCTTGTATCATATCATACGTGAAGAATACTGGTGTGGCCATAGCCACCTGTTTTTATCTTGCTGAGCCACTAAAGACTGTTTTTGGGATAAATGGACATTGTGCAATATTTTCTTCATTAATTTACTGCATGGGCGATATTATTCACTTTACTGTATGGGCATCACCAGTAATTTATTTGCAGGATATTATTTATTAGATTTATTCATCTATTTTTGATATTCACGTATTGGTTGTATTTTTACTCACCCATTTATCACTATGGGATTGTAATTTTAATTTTAATATTTATATTTATGTATTGTAGCTTAATAGGTAGCGCTAAAGTGAATTAAATCTAAATAAGATAAAACTAACTAAACAAATAAATATACAAATGATCCCACGTGATGAATTGTTTACAGTGTCCCTGATGGGAAAAATCACACTGAAAATATTTGAATAATAACTTCAAAAATTAATGTGCACAAATATATATGAACAAAAAAGTGCCACAGTGTTCATAAGAATTGAAACAAAGAAAAAATAAAAGTGAAAAACAGATGACCGGTGCTCCCTTGACAAAGCAGTGTATCTTCACAAAATATTAAATCGATCAATCTTCCACCACACCGTTGTGCTCAAAAGTGTCCACTCCCATAGGAAACTCACTCACCGAATATTGTTGCCCACACTCACGTGTAAGGCTAACTAGCATAAACACTCTCCAAAAGTCGGTCAGCGTTCCTCCAGTATTTTCAACTCAGTGCAATCAAAGTACAAGTCTGCAGCAATAACAATCTCTGGAATTGTACAAGGCTTCAGCTGCAATAGCTTTCAGTAGAAACACTCTGCCAGAATGTCATTCTCTTCTGATCAGGCTCTGATGCTTCCTGATAAGGCCACTCCATTATGGTCCCCAATGTTTTTTTATTGGCCCATCACTCTGATGGCCTGGCCAATAGAAACAGAGCTCCTATACCTAACGTGTGAGAAGACGGCAGCGGCAGCCTCAGCAGCGTTCCCGACCATGCCAGCTCCAGCCCAGCTTAACCACCGCCTGTAGCTACTCACATGTTTCTATTGGCCAGGCCATCAGAGTGATGGGCCAATAAAAAAACATTGGGGAGTTGAAAATACTGGAGGAACGCTGACCGACTTTTGGAGAGTGTTTATGCTAGTTAGCCTTACACGTGAGTGTGGGCAACAATATTCGGTGAGTGAGTTTCCTATGGGAGTGGACACTTTTGAGCACAACGGTGTGGTGGAAGATTGATCGATTTAATATTTTGTGAACATACACTGCTTTGTCAAGGGAGCACCAGTCATCTGTTTTTCACTTTTATTTTTTCTTTGTTTCAATTCTTATGAACACTAATGAACACTGTGGCACTTTTTTGTTCATATATATTTGTGCACATTAATTTTTGAAGTTATTATTCAAATATTTTCAGTGTGATTTTTCCCATCAGGGACACTGTAAACAATTCATCACGTGGGATCATTTGTATATTTATTTGTTTAGTTAGTTTTATCTTACTTAGATTTAATTCATTTTAGCGCTACCTATTAAGCTACAGTCCATTCCGGACCACAGTTTGATCTTTCTCTAAATACTCTTATTTAAGTAGCAGCTTTTAGCTCTAGTACGAATATTGTCCAAGGCGCATGGGCTGGGATTTGGATTGTTGCTCGATTTTATTCTGAATTCCTATTTTTATACTATATATATGTATTATTAGCTATTGTGCACTCACTTTGTACATATATTAATTCACCATCATATTATTTATATATATATATATATATATATATATATATAAAATTCTCTCACTATGTATATTTATATTAATCACTATTTATATTAGTGTCACCTTTAGCGCAAAATCGTTTATTTTTCATTCATCTCTTGTATCATGTCTTCAGTCTCTGATCATCTCTTGTACTATGTCTGCAGTCTCTGATCATGACCTGTATCATGTCTGCAGTCTCTGATCATCTCTTGTACTATGTCTGCAGTCTCTGATCTTCTCCTGTATTATGTCAGCACAGTATCTGAACATCTCTTGAACCATGTCTATAGTCTCTGATCATCACCTGTATCATGTCTGCAGTCTCTGACCATCTACTGTATCATGTCTGCAACTCTCTCACGCTGCAAAAGGTGCTTCAGAGCCCCCCCACATTAGAGTTTCCATTTTAAATGCAATTTGGAACTCTGTGATGTAAAGGGGGATGCAGTGGACTCTGATATAAAGGTAATCTTTGGTCACCAGAGCTCCCCCCCCTCCCTTACATTAGAGTTCCCCTTTACACCAAAGTCTGCAGGTTCCCCCTTAGATCATGATCCGCAAGCATTCCCCTTTATATCAGAATTCCCTTGCACTGTAAGGGGGAATCCTGCAGACTCTGATATATGGGGGAACTCTGTGCTGGCTGGATTATATTAACCTGACCTTCATGTAAATGAATAAATATGTGTAATATATAATATATATGTAATATATATATTTGATTAAAGGAGAATTGGTTAGAGAAAATTCTATAAACGGTGAATTCATAGTTGATAGAATTTAAAACTCTTAATATATGCAATTTATACAGTTAATTTTTATCGCTCTAATTATTTTTCCCATTATGGATGTGAATGGGGCCTCAGGTCTCACAAAGCCGAGATCTGCCTCTGGCCGCTGACTAGACTGCATGTCACAACGTCGGGAGATCAGGTGCATGAGGCTGCAGATGGGCACAGTGAGGCAGGGAGACTTGAGTATAAGCCGAGCGGGGCTTTTTCAGCACCAAAAAATTTGCTGAAAAACTTGGCTTATACTCGAGTATTTACGGTAAACATTTAAATATATAGTTGTTGTGCATAACCATATACATAAGTTATATGAACTCACCACAATTGGTGTTCAAGAAAATCTTAACGCTCACCGCTACCAGTGGGACACAGCTACTGAACAAAAAACCCCTCCAGGTGGAGGGGAGAGGTTGACCATGGGATCCGGCGCCATGCACAGTAGAGCAGCAGAAACCAGGACATGAATTGGGATATTGGGTGCACCAGGTAACTAAAATTATAAAATATACACATTGACTAAACTGACTTTTATGTTGCTTGGCATATGCGACAATGAGCAATGCCGTACTTACATAACTACTGCGATATAACTTCATAACTGCCTGTAGGCACTATAGAGACCTTGTATAGGGGGCGGTACTGTCTGTAAAAAATGTATAGGTTATTGACCATATTCCCAAATGTTATTGAAACCATTCATATTAGAAGCTATTCAAGCCGAACATGTTAAATTTGGCTTGTATTGTGATATTGAGCTATGAATATACCTGTAGACATATATATAATTACATGCCGATGCATTTAGACTTATTAATACTGAATGTGAATGGTTTTGTTTAAAATTTAGATAATTGGGTTAGATGTATATACATATGAATAAACAAAGGAATACTACCTGTCTGTGATCACTTGGTTATGTGCCTGTATGGACTGGCTTTGGCGGCTATATACTCAATAGGTAATGCTGGTAGTGTTTGCCCTATAGACATAAACATAATGGATGCAGCCATTAGGTACAAAGCACCTAAACATATAAATAGTCCTATTGAGGGATCTAAAACGTCCCATAGCCAAACATAGCTGAAAATAATGTGTCTCTGCTACTGATCCCACCTATGGAATAATCGGTAAGTACGTATGCAAGGAGAGGCTGGACACCTCCATCTCTTAGAGCGCCTGGGGATCGGAGGTCCTACCTCAATGCTATATGCACCCCATCTGAGTGATGCCGGACAGCATCTGACATCACTTCAGACCGGCCGCCAGTACACTGCGCATGCGCCAAAGGGTGCATGGGCCCTGGATGGGCGAAGAAATTCCTGTGCCCGCCCAGTGGAGCGATAGCGTAAGTAACAGGAGACAGGAGTAACAGGAGACAGTTTCCGCGGGTAAAAAAAGTCCCCTGCTCCTCCCCTCTCGGGTCAGAGACTGAGGCGAGCGGGACATGACACCCGTGGCTTGGGCGGCCGCATATTCCATTGTACCTGGTGCTGTCTGTCTAGCATCGCGTCCCAGTGGGCATGTGGATGAACTGAAGCTATATCCCTAAGTGACGGATCTTGGATACCCCTGCTGAGCATCCCCGCCAGACCTGTGTCTCCTGTCCTCCAAACGCACCCGCAGCCTGCAGACTCGCCATAACCAGCCCTTAACCCCTCAATCACGAGACAAGCCACACCGGTGTTGAGGGTTAAACATCCAGAGCATAAACTGTTTATTAAGTACCAAACATACATTTTAAACACAGTTAGGGACACTCCTCTTAGCCTTGTCATAGAGGGGGTAGGGGACAAGGAAGAACCAATGGAAACACAACACTTGTATATTCAAACAACTACAGTTGAAGCACATGATTATGACAAGCAGGCAGCCCCTCCTTACACATCCCCTGCTGGGAGGTGTCTCCAGACCTTTGTCTATGTGCCATGACCCAACACAGTTAACCATCTCCATACAGGGCATTTTCACCCCCTTCCTGACCAAGCCATTTTCAGCTTTCAGCACTGTCACAATTTGAATGATAATTGCGCGGTCATACAACACTGTACCCAGATGAAATTGTTATCATTTTGTCCTCACAAATAGAGCTTTCTTTTGGTGGCATTTGATCACCTCTGCGGTTTTTATTTTTTTGCACTATAAACAAAAGAAGAATGACAAGTTTGAAAAAAAAAAACAATATTTTTAACTTTTTGCTATAATAAATATCCAATTTAATTTTTTTTAAACAATTTTTTTCCTCAGTTTAGGCCGATACGTATTTTTCTACATATTTTTGGTAAAAAAAAATTGCAATAAGCTTATATTGATTGGTTTGCGCAAAAGTTATAGTGCCTACAAAATAGAGGATAGATTTATTGCATTTTTATTATTATTATTTTTTTACTAGTAATGGCGGCGATCTGCGATTTTTATCGTGACTGTGACTGTCATATCGGACACTTTTGACATATTTTTGGGACCATTCACATTTATACAGCGATCCGTGCTATAAAAATACATTGATTACTGTATAAATGTGACTGTCAGGGAAGGGGTTAACCACTAGGGGGCGTTGAAGGGGTTAACATGTTCCCTGGGAGTGATTCTAACTGTAGGGGGAGGGGATTGACAAGGGGAGGAGACCGATCAGTGTTTCTCTGTATTGAGAACACACCATCGGTCTCCTCCTCTGACAGGACCGTGGATCTGTGTGTTTACATACACAGATCCATGGTCCTGCTGTGTTACTGGGCAATGGCGGGTGCACGGCGAACATAGCGGCCGCCGGGCACGCGCACCGAGTCCCCAGTAATACGGCGGGCGCGCGCTCGCCCCCTGGTGGGCCGAAAAGGCGAGGACATCATATAATGCCCTCCCACCACAAGAGCTGCGCAGCCTGGCCGTCAATTGACAGCCGGCGGTCAGCAAGCAGTTAAACACAGCAACAAGAGGGGGGGTGGGGGAGAAGGGATGTAGCATTACATTACATTATCTCAATGTCACTTTGTCTCCAAGTCTCTCAGTCTATTCTGGGCCATAGTCTGTGTGTAGGAGGCCAGCCCACAGCCCCCTCCAAAACACAGAGTGAGAGTGGGTTCTGTCACATCCTACATACGACAAGGGGAAGGGAAATATAATACAATAACCAATGTAACATGCATGTTCTCCATGCTATAAACAACATTGCTCAGCTAGAACAAAAACTTGTTTATATTCAACCATGCAGGTATACCTAGTCCCTGCTCGGTAACTTTATTATGCGAATATATATATATAATGCAAATTGACACCTGCTAAAATTAATTAACTACTAGAATAGCATTGTTAGCACAGGGGGCGTGGCTTGGCTCCATTCTAAGATGGACGCGTAACTTCAGAGGTCCTGTTCATCGAGGTCCAGATACCTGACTACAACAGCCCCACATCGGATCTAGAATGGGGAGTACAAACCAGAGCACCTCAGCAACCCGTTCCCACTCCTCTAGAGACCAAGACACACAGCTCAGCCGCCATATACCAGAGATATGCCAGACACGGTCTCAGGGAGCAATGATGGCGTCTCAGGCCTCCACGCACAAATCACGCTCCTCCAGCCAAGACACACTTAGAGACCGGAGCCGCAGTCCTCCCGCACCTGACCTGCACCCTGCCTCTGCACTGAGCCTAGCAGACCTCCGATCGGTAGCTGCAGACATTAAAAACACGCTGTCGGCGGCCATCTCTGACCTACGCTCTGACATACAGGCCATAGTCCTGAGGGTAGAAGAAGTGGAGGAAGCACAAGCCCACCATGACGCCTCACTATGCCAAGTCCAACAGGTAACAGAATCCCATGCTATCCATCTGAGGGAAATAAATCACCACATGGAGGACCTGGACAATCGCGGGAGACACCGTAACTGCTCAGATCACACGCGTGGTCAGCACCATCTTTAATGACCTCCTGGAGAGACCCTCTGATATTCCAATAGCCATGGAACGCATACACAGAGCGCTCCGAGAGGTAAGGATACAGACCCACCACGAGATGTAATTTGCTGCCTAAATGATTTCTTACTAAAAGAAGAAATACTTCATAAAGCAAGAAGTCGGGGACACCTCACCTTATAGGGGACTGCAATTAAGACCTTTCAGGATCTATCTAACATTACTCTGCAAAGGAGGAGGGAATTGAGGCCACTATTGGATTTCCTGAGAACCAGAGCAATAGTTTATCGCTGGAAGTTCCTTTTTGCCTTTCAGCATCCTACAACAACCACACAGTGAATCTCAGGGTACCAGAGGACTTAGAGCAATTCTGCATAACTCTCAATATCCTTCTGGTAGATTGGTACAGCGACTTCCGCCTACCACCACTGAGCAGGGCAACCTCCATGAATGGCATCACTGAAGCAGGAAATTAAAACCTCAGCATAAGACACCGTCACACCCATCCTCCACTATCACCGCCCAAAGCTCCAGGGATTCCGAAAAATGGGAGTCCTACTGCTTCCCCGGACCACTGTAGAGCAAGACATTCTTAATAAGGTAACGACCCTTCTTTTAATGACAGGCAGAAGACATAATTACCTGTGACACTATCCCCACTACTTCCCCCTTAAGCTATTACACTCTGATGTAACCCCTGGAAGCCACCATACCGCCCCCCCCTCTCCCACTACTCATGCAGAACTTTTGAATCTGGATCTCTAACAGCACCTCTACATGACTGGATTTGCATTCCTGATTACAGACTACCCACGGAACTGCTGCTGGCAAGACTACCTGCCCCCTCGTAGACTTACTTTCTACAAAACTGTGACTAACCAAACTGTACACTGAAACTGGCCAGAAATGCTTCCTGTCATCCCACTACCAGAGGAACTTAAGGGCTTCATGCTAATCCCATTGTTGCACCAAACAGAACTGTGTAACCCCTCTGAACTACCACTACGGCAGACATACCACAGTGAGATAGCTCATTCTCACAAGTACTCTTCTTACGCCATGTCTCATGAACTATGATGAACCTTGGAAATTTCTCAGCTGTTGACCAATCTAATTTTGAGTCCAGTTCACTTCATCTCTAACCTTTTTCGCAGACTTTTACTCATGCTAATAAGTAGTCAGCAGGTAAACCTGAGAACAAGGACATTGATCTCGATACCCTTATATTTTTATCCAGAATGGGGTAAAATGTACCGCTCTTCCACCGCAGCATAATGCCTCCACCACCTCCCCCACCTGACAAACAATAGAACACGCTAAGATATACCATAAAGGTATTATTAAGACCGTGTATGCTTACAACCTATATATTAGAGGGGAACAGCTGATGGTGGCACAAACCACAAAAGTTTAATCCCGGTACAGAAAGCTTCTGTAGGAGACACACTGTAGTTCAGACACAAACTAAGTCACACTCTTTATGAAACTATTAAAGGGTCAGGACACAAATAGAATTAGAAGCCTGGTACCTCCAATGGACCCCATAATGGTAATATTCAATTTTTGCATGATGCCACCCTACACTGCCATAGGCTGGTCAAAGTTGGACATCTCTCGGGCGAAGGGGGTAAGGGAGAAAGTGATGTGTGGGTGACCCCGCCTCCCTCTGATATAACATAAACCTGCATTACATCAGAGGGGGCGAAAAGCAAAAAATCATAGCCACAGCAGGTGTACAACCCCAGCTGATGCCTCTGCAGTTAAAGGGGGTAGCAGTTTTACCGCCCTCCAACTTCACTTGTAAACAAGTCCTAATAGTGCAGCCAGTCACCACCACACCAGCCATAGTGTCGCCAGACCAGTGTAGCTAGAATCATTGTTCCTGATTTGCCTGATCCTTTGCCCGCATGCTGACCAAATCTTTGCCTGCACCTGAACTGACTCATCTACATATCTGGCTGACTATGGTCCTGCAAGACACCAGTCCCAGCCATCCCTCATTATTTGATTTCCAAACTTTATTACAGAAACAAAGAAAAACATTTTTTTTTCAAAATGTTTGGTCTTTTAGCAAAAAGTAAATAAGTAATAGTGGTGATTAATCCCTTAACACCAGCGCCTCCCAGCTCTTTAAGAGGTTTCAGAGGCGCAGGTGGACATTTTGGTCATGTAACCACTGTGATTTTAAAATTGGACCTCTGCGCTACTAATATAAAATGATAGTGAAACGAAATGCTGCTGAGTCTAATGATGATTACAAATCAAAATAAAAGAATGTAAATGTGTACTATGTGTACATGACTCTGCGCATATCACAAAACTCTAGGGTGCTGGTAGGATAATATATGCTTAGGTGAATGTCAAAAATAAAGTGCTAAATTACAGTGCTACATTCAATACTGTGCATAAAGTGTATGAAATAACAACACAATACCTGTAATAAAACAAAGTACAGAATACTTCCAATAAAGTGCTTTCAATAAAATGCTTCCAATAAAGTGCTCCTAATGCTGTAAAATACAGTGAAATTATGTGTCCAGTGGATCAATTATATACAGATCAGTGCTTTATATTAAAATGTCCAGTGTGGTGTGCCAGTGCACAAATAATATAGTTCCCTCAAAAATAAAATACATAGAAATGTTCAAATCCTTCCGCCAGATGTATTATTCCACCATAGAACCAAAGCCTTGGTGCTTGTAGGTTTCTTTCAGTGAACAAGGGTAACTTAGATATCCATCATAGTGCTCACAGAGCTCTTACCTTAGTGCTCACATAGCTCTTACCTTAGGGTAAATATAAAGCGCTTCAGTGCTCTAGTAGATGGTTCGTTGCTGCTTGTAGTAGAATCCTATAGGGGTACTGCGTGGCGGCTCACAATGGTATATGCAAAAGAATAGGGCTCAGATAGTGTGTTACCCAATAAAAAGATCAATTTCATAAAACAAATGGGCTGCTTACATTCGTTAAAATAAGAATCGCTTTAAAATTGGCCACAAGTTATTTACAGTTGAGGAATATCATCGGATAGCATCGAATAGCATCGAATAACATCGAATAACATTGAATAGCATTACTCAGATCTTCCTTAATTCTGGTCCGCTTTGTTTACTTCCGGATTGCGTACCCACGCGTTATGTCACGTTACGCACCTCGTGACTTCCTCAGGGAACCGGATTGGATGATACATCCATCCATTTATATCCAATGGACAGGAAGTGACAAAAACGCCATTTTGTTGTAGACCATCAGGCATTATTATGATTGTATATATTTGGCGGCAGTGCATCGCCAAGGATTAAAATACCAAATTAAAATAAGATAACAAACGGTGTCTGTTAATTTAACCTTACTTAGAGCATGTATAAAAACAACATATATTCAAGTATAAAGTGTGTCAGAATACATGGTAGTAATGAACGTTTCTCCCTATCTAGTATGTATGGGGGCATCTAGTGGTGAAATATAGGTACTAGTTACACTTATCCTATTGTGTATATCTGTGACATGATGTGGATGGATATAGGTATAGCATCCTATATCATAAATACCTCAGATATGCATAGGATGTGTATAGTGTACACATATAGACACATATATACATATAGACACACAGTTCAGCACAAGACATGGTGAAATGGTTAAAAGATCAACTGCAGGTAGGCTATTTTATCACCTATTCTTTTGCCCACAGCATTTTTTGAGCTTTTTTGAGCACCTCTGCTACATAGGTCTTATTAACCACTTCAGCCCCGGACCAATTGGCAGCCAAAGGACCAGGCCCCTTTTTGCGATTCGGCACTGAACTTGGTACACCCTGTTCGGCCTTCTCGGTCGAATTCCGGCTCTAAATTGTGCCTGACAGCCGGTCCGGGCATGCGGGGGGGGTCCCGGTAATGTCCGCGTTCGGAAGTGTTAATTTTCCCCCGGTTTTGTGGGGTGCTGTGCCCGCTGTGCTGATCATGGGGCAGGGGTGATGCGGAGCTCCAGGCTCAGGCAGCCATGTCGGAGCTCCCGCGCATGCGCACTCCTATTTTAATATTTTAACATTTGTTATTTTAGATAACAGCACAATTTTTTTTTTACTTTTATTCTTGTAAGAATTTTGTAAACACACTCCCCCTTTCTGACCGGAGCACTTTTTGCAATTTGGCACTGCGTCGCTTTAACTGATGATTGCGACGTGGCTCTCAAACAAAATTGACGTCCTTTTTTTCCCACAAATAGAGCTTTCTTTTGGTGGTATTTGATCGCCCCTGCGGTTTTTATTTTTTGCGCTATAAACAAAAATAGAGCGACAATTTTGAAAACAATGCAATATTTTTTGCTTTTTGCTATAATAAATATCCCCCAAAAATATATAAAAAAAAACATATTTTTTCCTCAGTTTAGGCCGATACGTATTCTTCTACATATTTTTGTTAAAAAAAATCGCAATTAGCGATTATTTATTGGTTTGCGCAAAAGTTATAGCGTTTACAAAATAGGGGATAGTTTTATAGCATTTTTATTAATATTTTTTTTTTACTAGTAATGGCGGTGATCAGCGATTTTTATTGTGACTGCGACATTATGGCGGACACATCGGACATTTTTGACACATTTTTGGGACCATTGTCATTTATACAGCAATCAATGCTATTTAAATGCATTGATTCCTGTATAAATGACAGTTGTAGTGAAGGGGTTAACCACTAGGGGGAGGGGAGGGGTTATCGGCTGTGACGTGTGTGTGTCTTTTTACATTAGGGGGCGGGGCTGACGTCTGACGTCATTGATCGGCTTTCCCGATGACCGGGAACAGCCGATCAATGACAGGCAGAGTAGGAAGCGCGGGGAGAGGTTTGTTTACACAGACCTCTCCCCGTTCAACAGCTCTGTGACCCGATCGCGGGACACCAGGCGCGCGCGACCCACGGGCAGGCAATTAAAGGGCCACGTACAGGTACGTGATTTTGCCTGCCCATGCCATTCTGCCGCAGTATATCTGCGTGAGGTGGTCGGGAAGCAGTTAAATCATTGACAGTGATCACAGTCTGCCTTGAAGTGATATAACCATGGATACGATAAAAATTTTATATAATTCACCAGTTTAATGTAACACATTTACCTCACCCATACTCAAATCAACTATACCTGACATATTATTCCTTACTTTCATAGACAAAAATAGACCCTGGCAGGCTCAGGAAAGTATGCAACAGAAATGGACCCAGCTGAGAAAGGCAGTGACTTAGGAGTACCTTGGAGGCAAATCAATTTAAAGTGGTTGTAAAGCTCAGACATGAAATATGAAATATGAACAAAGCATATCCCTCTATTTTGTGTACTTGTTTAATTTCTGTCTGCTGCTTTATTCATCTGCTATTAGCATGAATCACTTCTGTCAAGTTTTTTGCAACCAAGAGAAAAAAAAGGTCAGGGGAGGGAGCTCCAGCTGATTGACAACCTCAGCACTGTTCCTGTGTGCTGGGTGAAGGGGGGTGTGTCCCTTTCCTCAAATCAGCTCTCAGAGCTCTCCTCACTGAGCTCTGCAGAGCGTAACTTCAGCTACTTGCCCCCTTTTTTCTGACAGCTTAGTCAAGCTATAAAAAAAAATGCATTTTGAATGGATGTAGAGAAGAAAACACTGCAGATTAACAGGTATGGCTTATGTAGGAGCATTTGTTTAATCTCAGTGTATCACCTGAGGCCAGTCACTTCACTGGGTATATGTAAGGGTTTAGAACCACTTTAAACAAATCCATGGGACCTATTGGGCCTTCATTATCCCTCTAAGTTCCTGTCCCCCAAGTTGGATAAACTCTTATCCTATTTGCAAAGCAGCACATTGAAATCTTACACACTTTATATATTTAAAAAAACTTTAATTGATTTTATATTATAAACCAACATTTATCACCACATAGAGTTTAACGACCCTTTAACCACTTGCCTACCAGGCACTTAAACCCCCCTCCCACCCAGACCAATTTTCAGCTTTCGGTGCTCTCACGTTTTGACTGACAATTACTCAGTCATGCAACACTGTACCCAAATTAATTTTTTGTCCTTTTTTTCCCACAAATAGAGCTTTCTTTTGGTGGTATTTGATCACCTCTGGGTTTTTTTATTTTTTGCGCTATAAATGAAAAAAGACCGAAAATTTTGAAAAAAAACGCATTTTTCTTTGTTTCTGTGATACAATTTAGGAAATTATTAACTTTTCTTCATAAATTTTGCCCACAATTTATACTGCTACATATCTTTGGTAAAAATAACCCAAATTAGTGGAAATTATTTGGTCTTTGTGAAAGTTACAGACTCTACAAACTGTGGTGCGAATTATACAAAATTGATCACATCTGATGGACTGGTGACCTATCTCATTTCTTGTCACCCGAACAAGCCAGGGAAGTACAAATACCCCCCAAATAACCCCTTTTTTGAAAGTAGACATTCCAAGGTATTTAGTAAGAGGCATGGTGAGCTTTTTGATGTTGTAATTTTTTCCCACAATTCTTTGCAAAATGAATTATTTTTTTATTTTTTATTTTTTTTCTACAAAATTGTCATTGTAATAGGTTATTTCTCTCACATGGCATGTGTATACCACAAATTACACCCCAAAATAAATTCTGCTACTCCTCCTGATTATTACGATACCACATGTGTGGGACTTTTACACAGCCTGGCCACATAGAGAGGCCCAACATGCAGGGAGCGCCATCACGTGTTCTAAGAGCATAAATTACACATCTAAATTGTTGACTACCTATTACACTTTTGAAGGCCCTGGAGCACCAGGACACTGACACGTGACACTGACGTGGCACTGATGACATGTGACACTGTCGTGGCACTGATGACACGTGACACTGACGTGGCACTGATGACACGTGACACTGATGTGGCACTGATGACAGATGGTACTAATACGGGGCACTGATGACACGTGACACTGATGACAGATGGCACTAATATGTGGCACTGATGAGAGATGGCACTCATACATGGCACTGATATCACGTGGCACTAATATGTGGCACTGATGAGAGATGGCACTAATACGTGGCACTGATGACAGACGGCACTAATACGTGGCACTGATGACACATGACACTGATGACAGATGGCACTGATACGTGGCATTGATGACAGGTGACACTGATAACAGATGGCACGTGACACTGACAGGTGGCACTGATGACAGATGGCACTAATATGTGGCACTGATGACAGATGGCACTAATATGTGGCACTGATGACAGATGGCACTATGTGGCACTGATGACAGATGGCACTAATGACAGATGGCACTGATGACAGGTGGCACTGACTACAGATGGCACTGGCAGATGGCACTGACTACAGATGGCACTGGCAGATGGCACTGACTACAGATGGCACTGGCAGATGGCACTGACTACAGATGGCACTGGGGATGGCACTGGCAGATGGCACTGGGGATGGCACTGGCAGATGGCACTGGCAGATGGCACTGGGGATGGCAATGGGCACAGATGGCACTGGCAGATGGCACTGGGGATGGCACAGGGCACAGATGGCATTGAGGACAGATTGCAGTGGTGGCAGTGGGCACAGATGGCATTTAATTTAATATTTTTTTTTTGAAACTTACGGAGCTGCAGCCGTTCATCTCCCCCTCCTCACACGCTGTCTCTGTGTGAGGAGGGGGAGCGGCGCTGAGAGATGATCTCATATGTTTACATATGAGATCATCTCTCATTGGCCAGGGCGATCGCGCTGTAAACGGCCGCTGTGATTGGCCTTTTTCAGCGATCTGTGTTGGCCGTGTCCAAGGGACACGGCCAACACAGAATTTCCCTGCTGCGCGCTCGTGAGCGCGCACAGGGAACGAGGAAAGGGGAGGCCGTCATATGATTTCACATCCACATCCACATCGGGATTTCACATCCACGCTGTGGCCGTCATTCGGCTACGGCCGGACGTGAAGTGGTTAAAATACATTTCACCCCCAAGAAAGATCCTCTCCCCTCCCAACTCTCCCCATCTCGTCATCTTTTTCACTGCCTACTCCATCAGTTTTTCTGTATATTTCCTGGTTTTCTTAAAAACTATCCATTTTTCCCATATGCTATTAAATCTTTCTGCCTGTCCCTCCTCTCTACTACTAAGATATTCCATTTTAAACATATAGTCTATTCTTTCGAACAATTCCTTTATTGTGTTTTTTTTAGGTATTGTTCCTTTCGTTGCATTCAATAGGTATGGGATCGAAGTTCTCTTATGTTGTTTTTTTGAACTACTTGTTTTATAGAATAGACATGTCCATGGATCACTTAATATCACCTTTCTCAAATCTTACACACCTAATGCGGTCATGTCCACACAATAACTGGCTTTAACTTACTTATCTTTAATATACCAATAAAACTACAGTTGGCTCCAGAACCATGCATCCTTTTATATTTCTCACCACCATACCTGGGGAAGCTCCTAACAAGTCTAGCCTCTCTAGATGAGAACAAAAAAAACACAATAATGCCGCATACACACGGATCTCAAATTTTCCGACAATAAAATCCGTTCGTGTGTACATAATTCCGATGCACAAAATTCCACGCATGCTCGGAATCGAGCAGAAGAGCCACACTGGCTATTGAACTTCATTTTTCTCTGCTCGTCGTACATGTTGTACGTCACTGCGCTCTTGATGTTTGGAATTTCCAACAACATTTGTGTGACCATGTGTATGCAAGACAAGTTTTAGCCAACATCCCTCAGAAAAAAAAAACATGGATTTAGTTATCGGAATGTGCAATCGTGTCTATGCGAAACCCCTTTTTTATCGTAAACGGTAGGACAGGACAATTCAATTTGTTGCAAGCTGGCTGGTAAGGTGATCTGGGAATTTTTTTTTGTTGTTGTTTGACATGCACCACCCTTCCATGTGCTCCTTGCTTTCAAGGTCAGTTATAGGATGGGGTAGTGGCCTTTTGTTTGTACCACAATCTGAGACACACTGAAACATTTTTTAAAACATGGTCAACATTTCTGTCTACTATACTAAGAAATTGGATGGTGGAAGTCCAGTGAAAGTAATTTATGTAGATTTTGCTAAAACATTTCATACTGTACCACATATGATCTATAAACTAAGATCTGTTGAGTTGATAAAATTGCATGTACATGGATAGGAAACTGGTTACATGAAGGTTTCCAGAGTAGTGATAAATTACTTATTCTCTGAATAGTCCAAAGTTGTGAGTAATGTGCCCCAGGGTTCTGTCTTGGGGCCAATGCTGTTCAATTCCTTTATTAACCACCCCCCGGAACGCAAGCCCTGGAAGGATTTGCCCCCTTAATGACCTGACCAGACCATTTTTTGTGATACGGCACTGCGCCACATTAATTGACAATTTACATCCTTTTTTTCACAAATAGAGCTTTCTTTTGGTGGTATTTGATCACCTCTGCGGTTTTAATTTGTTGCGCTATAAACAAAAAAAGACCGACAATTTTGAAAAAAAAATATTTTTTTTTTTTACTTTCTGCTATAATACATATACCATTCAAATGTATAAAAAAACACATTTATTCATCAGTTTAGGCCGATAAATATTCTGGTTAATCATATAGAGGTTGGGATCAAGTGATCAAACTCAGTGTTTGACGATGGTGCCAAATTAAGCAGGGTAGTAACTTCAATGCAGGATGTAGCATCATTACAGGATATCCTTCATAAAATGAGGGCTTGGGCAGGTACATGACAGAAGACGCTTCACATTGAGAAATGTAAAGTTATGCTCATGGGGCCAAAACATAGAAGTCACCTAATTAGTAAATAGAGTCCACCTGTGTGTAATTTAATCTCAGAATAAATACAGCTGTTCTGTGAATCCCTCAGAGGATTGTTAGAGAACCTTAGTGAACAAACAGCTTCATGAAGGCCAAGGAACACACCAGACAGGTCAGGGATAAAGTTGTGGAGAAGACTAAAGCAGGGTCAGGTTATAAAAAAAAAATATCCCAAGCTTTGAACATCTCACAGAGCACTGTTCAATATATCATCCAAAAATCGAAAGAGCATGGCACAACTGAAAACCTACCAAGACATGACCGTCCACCTAAACTGACAGGCCGGGCAAGGAGAGCATTCATCAGAGAAACAGCCAAGAGCTAACTCTGGAGGAGCTGCAGAGATCCACAGCTCAGGTGAGAAAATCTGTCCACAGGACTACTATTTGTCGTGTACTCCACAAATCTGGCCTTTATGGAAAAGTGGTAGGAAGAAAGCCTTTGTTAAAAGAAAGCCATAAGAAGTCCCGTTTGCAGTTTGCGAGAAGCCATGTGGGGGAGACAGCACACATGTGGAAGAATGTGCTCTGGTCAGATGCAAAACGCTATGTGTGGTGAACATGGTGGACATCACCCTGAACACACAATCCCCACCAAGAAACATGGTGGGGCAGCATCATGTTGTGGGGATGATTTTCTTCAGCAGGGAAGCTGATCAGAGTTGATGGGAAGAAGGATGGAGACACATACAGGGCAATCTTAGAGGAAAATCTGTTATGCCGCATGCACACGAGCGGATTTTCAATCAGAAAAATCTTGTATGGTTTTTCCGACGGAAATCCGCTCAAGCTTGGCTTGTATACACACGGTCACACAAAAGTTTGCTAAACTTCCAACCGTCAAGAACGTGGTGACGTACAACACTACGATGAGCCTGGAAAATGAAGTTCAATGCTTCCTAGCATGTGTCAAATTGTTTCCGAGCATTCGTAGGAATTTTGTATGTCGGAATTGCTACAGACGATCGGAATTTCCGATCTGAGCTTTTTCCGACCGAAAAAAAATTGAGAACATGCTCTTAATTTTTTGCTGGCTGGAATTCGGCCAGCAAAAGTCTGATGGAACATACAGACCAAAAGCTCTCATCGGTCTTTTGCTGGCCGAAATTACGATTGTGTGTACGCAGCATTAGAGTTTGCAAAAGACTTGAGACTGGGGCGGAGGTTCACCTTTCAGCAGGACAACGACCCTAAACATACAGCCAAAGCTATAATGGAATGGTTAGATCAAAGCATATTCATGTGTTAGAATGGCCCAGTCAAAGTCCAGACTTAAATCCAATTGAAAATCTGTGGCAAGACTTAAAAATAGCTATTCACAGACGCTCTCCATCCAATCTGACAGAGCTTGAGCTATTTTGCAATGAAGAATGGTTAAAAATGTCACTCTCTAGATGTGCAAAGCTTGTAGAGACTTCCCCAAAAATGCGGTGAAAGGAGGTTCTACAAAGTATTGACTCAGGGGGCTGAATACAAATGCACCCCACACGTTTCACATATTTATTTGTAAAAAGGATTTAAAAAAACATTTATCATTTCCTTCCACTTCACAATTATGTGGCACTTTGTGTTGGTTTATCACATAAAATCCCAATAAAATTAACTAACTGTTATGAATGATGTTTTCACCAAACTATTGTGGGCTGCGTCCCCATACATCAGACGTGATATTAATAATTTTGTAACCTACAACTTTTACTGTCTGTTATCCTTTTCTTCCTGCACCAATAAAATTATCTGAACACGAAAAATCCCAATAAAATCCATTTACGTTTTTGGTTGTAACATGACAAAATGGGTATATAAATACTTTTTCAAGGCACTGTATTTGTGTACAACATACAATTTTTGGTAAAGTATAAATGCTTTACAATACAATGCTCTTACCTATTATAGAAATATAAGTCTTATGTATTGATTCTAAGGTACCTATATCTATTGCAAATGTTTTAGATCTACTGTATGTTCTCTGCATGCCTGTATCAAAAACAATTAATAAAAAAAAAATTCTACATTTTGCTTTTTTTATTGATTTCATTTTATTATATTCTTTTGCCAGCTTCAAGGAAAACATTGTTGTAACCCTGCAGCGTAAGCAATGGCTATACTATTAAATCAAATATTTATCCAGTCATTATCTGAGTTTCAACTGAAAATTTGAATAGAATTTACTATACACACTGCGTCTAAAAGCTTCCTTAATATCTTTATTTCTCAAACTATAAATAAAAGGATTTAAACAGGGTATAAGCACGGTGTACAACAGAGCCAGTGTCTTAGTGATTATTTGTGAATGTTCTTCATTTGGAAGCACATACATGATAATCAAAGTTCCGTAATACATTGACACAACTGTAAGGTGGGAGCTGCAAGTGGAAAAAGATTTCCATCTCCCTGAAAAGGATGAGATCTTTGATATGGTTAAAACAATAAACATATAAGAAATTACTATCACAAGGAATGGTACGATTATTACAGGAATGGACAACAAGGTACCTTCCAACTGAACTACAGAGACATCTGAACAAGAAAGTTCCATCAGTGGATTAAAATCGCAAAAAAAACCATCAATGACCTTCGGGCCACAGAATTGTAGTTGACTTAAGTCAAGTGTTAAAATGAGTGCTACAGAGCAACTCGAAATCCAAGATACTAAAATTAGTTTAATGCAAAGTGATTGGTTCATAATAGTTACGTAATGCAGAGGAGAGCAGATGGCTAGATAGCGGTCATAGGCCATCAATGTCAGGAGAAAGCATTCAGATGTCACTGCTAAAGCAAAAAAATAATACTGTGTGATGCAGCCAGAAAGAGATATGGTGGCTTGTCCATTTAGCACAATATTTAGCATATTAGGGGCAATGTCTGTGGTCAAAATTAAATCCGTTACAGAGAGTTGGGTGAGAAAGAAGTACATGGGAGACTGGAGGGTCTTGCTGTAGGTCACCAGCTTGATGATTAGTAGGTTTCCACATATTGTCACAATGTATATTATAAGAAATAGTGTGAAGAGTAGAAGATTGAATGGGTTTACATCGTGGAACCCTACAAAAAAAATTGTGGTGACATTTCTCTCATAAACAGCCTGTGTGACATAAAAACAATATATAATATAATAATACATATAATGATAAATCAGCATCGAAAATTCTCAGAATTAGAACATTAAAGTGATTGTAAGGCTTTTTTTTTTAAAAATAACAAACATGTCATACTTACCTCCACTGTGCAGTTCGTTTTGCACAGAGTGGCCCCGAGCCTGCTCTTCTGGGGTCCCCTGGCTGCTCTCGTGGCTCCTCTCCGCGTCGTGTAACCCCCTAGTCGAAGCTCTCTCCCGGGGGGTTTTCTTGCGGGCGCGTTCTTGAGTCCAGCATTCGGCGTCCATAGACGCCGAATGTAGGACTCGGCCCCGCCCCCACAGGCCCACGTCATTGGATTTGATTGACAGCAGCGGGAGCCAATGGCTGCATTGCTATCAATCAGGACACGAGACACTGGCTGAAGCTGGTGTGCTCGTTCCCATCAGGCAAATTTCGGGGCTCAGGTAAGTATAAGGGGGGCTTGGGGGCGCTGCTGCAGTAAAGAGGGTTTTTCACCTTTTTTCAAGGCTAATGGGCAAGTATTTGTAAAACAAAAGGACATGAGATGCTGTACAAAGGGAACATGTGCCAATACAAAAAGTTGCACAAAAACAATAAACTTGCACCACTGGTGATCTTCTCCCCAACATACTCTTGTTGCAACTAGACATGTGCATGATGAAAAAATGTGTTTAGTTTTGTTCATCTAGTTATTTTCTTTAGTTCAATTCAGTTGATTTGTTCAATTTTGTATTCGGAATTTGTATTCGGAATTCTCAAATTTTCTTTGAATTTACGGCTTTTTTTTGATTCAAAAATGCTCAAAACTATACATTTTCCAATCGGTCGAAACTAAAATTTTATATTCTTTTCGATTTGAATGCAGCAAAGTGAACAAACCAAAGAAAAATCTTCATCAAATAATTACAATGACTCTTTAAATCACCTTTGGCTTAACAAAAAACAGCATTATTTTGAAATAGTACTCCAAAAACACACACAGTCTTATGCCGTGTACACATGGTCAGAATTTCTGGCGGAAAAAGTCTGATCGGATTATGTTGTTGGAAAATCCGATCGTGTGTGGGCTCTATCGGACTTTTTCCGTTGGAATTTCCGACCAAAAAATTTTGAGAGCTGGATCTATAATTTTCCGACAACAAAATCCGTTCTGACTTTTTGAGATCATGTGTCGAGAATTCCGATGCACAAAGTGCCAGGCATGCTTAGACAAAAATTGGAGATGAAAGCTATTGGCTAATGGCCTCTACATAGTCCCGTCATACTTTTTCATATGTCACCTCTTTCCCAATGATCACATTTTCCGACAGCTTTGTGTGACCATGTGTATGCAAGACAAGTTTCGGCCAAAATCCATCGGAAAAAAATCAGACGGATTTTGTGGTCGGAATGTCCGACTGTGTGTACAAGGCATTATGCCGTGTACACATGATCGGATTTTCCAACAACAAAACCGTGGATTTTTTTCCGAAGGATGTTGGCTCAAACTTGTCTTGCATACACATGGTCACACAAATGTTGTCGTAAATTCCGAACGTCAAGAACGTGGTGACGTACAAGACGTATGACAAGCTGAGAAAAAGGAAGTTCAATAGCCAGTTCAATAGCCTTCTGCATAATTCTGAGCATGCGTGAACTTTTGTGCGACGGACTTGTGTACACACGATCGGACTTTCCTACAAAGCAAATGTTCGATAGAGCATACACACGGTCAGACTTTACGAAAACAAGCTCACATTGAACATTTTCCTTCAGAAATTCCGATCGTGTGTACGCGGCTTTAGATTTCAGCATTATGTGTAGTTAGAATTCAACTGGTGTTCCATGTTAAATTTGATTTGAATTACAGTCAGAATTTTGGATGAATTTCGTTACGTTATTTGGGGCATTCGGTTAAATTTTTTTATATTGTAATTCGGGTATTCGGCTATATCCGAATCTCTGAATAACGAACAAATTTGTCTAAATATTAATTCGGAATGAAATGAACTGCACAACTGATAGATTCCTGTCTTGAAGCTGACTGTAAACAAAGAGGTGGGGATTCTCAATGACTTTTTATAAGGCTGGTCATACATTATACAATGTTCTTATTCTTATTTAGATTTACCTTCAACTATGTAGAGCAAATGCCTGCCTGATTACATACAATTTGAAAATAATTAGGTTTGACATCATATTATGTGGTTTTGGTAAATCTAAAGAAAATTTGTACAAGAAAATCCTATAATGCATGGTCAGCCTAAGCTAAATTTTTCATTAGTGCTGCAAAGCCAGACTTGTGTTCTTTACATCTGGTTGGAAGTGTACCGTGGCTGGTCAGTACAGTAAATACTCATCAAATAATGTTTTTAAAAAATGTTAAAAGATATTTTGCCGCTCGCCATATAGCAGAATTAAGGCGGCAAAGTGGTTTCAATATCCTGACTGGGCGTCATATGACATCCTCAGGATATTAAGCCCCCCGGGGGCACGCATCGCGGCGATCGTTGTTGCGGTGTGTCAGTCTGACACCCCGCAAAACACCGATCTAGGTAAAGAGTCTCTGATGGAGACTCTTTACCACGTGATCAGCTGTGTCCAATCACGGCTGATCACAATGTAAATAGGAAGAGCCGGTGATCTGCTTTTCCTCACTCGGGTCTGACAGACGCAAGTAGAGGAGAGCCGATCGGTGGCTCTTCTGACAGGGGAGGTCTGTGCTGATTGTTTATCAGTGCAACCCCCCCTCGGATCCTGCCCAGGACCACCATAATGCCACCCAGGGCCACCAGGGAGACCGCCACACTGGACCACCAGGTATGCCCCCCTAGACCCCCAGGTCTGTGCCCAGGCAGCTGCCAATCAATGCCCAGGCAGCTGCCAATCAGTGCCCACTGACAATGCCTACCACTGCCTGTGCCACCAGGGATGCCTATCAGGGCCTCATATCAGTGCTGTGTATCAGTGCTCATCAGTGCCCATCAGTGCCATGTATCAATGCCCACCAGTGCCGTCTATCAGTGCCACCCATAAGTACCCATTTTTTCATCCTTTCAGTGCCCATCAGTGTCGCCTATCAGTGCCCACCAGTGACCACCTGTGTCACCCATGAGTGTCCACTAGTACCACCTGTCATTGCCCATCAGTGCTGCATATCAGTTCCACCCATCAGTGCCACCTACCAGTGCCCATCAGTGCTGAATATCAGTGCCCATCGTCTGTGCCTGTCAGTGGCCGCTCATTGGTGCCACCTCATCGGTGCCGCCTTATCAGTGCCCGTCAGTGCTGTCTTATCAGTGCCCATCAGTGAAAGAGAAAACATACTTATTTACAAAATTTTATAACAGAAACAAAGCCAAAACTTTTATCTTTTTCAAAATGTTTGCATTTTTTTTTTTTTGTTTAGCAAAAATTAAAAAATGCAGAGGTGATCAAATACCACCAAAAGAAAGCGCTATTTGTTGGAACAAAATAATAAAAATTTAGTTTGGGTACAGTGTAGCATGACCGCGCAATTGTCATTCAAAATGCGACAGCGCTGAAAGCTGAAAAATTGTCCTGGGCAGGAAGGTGTATAAGTGATCTGTATTGAAGTGGTTAAACCCAAGAAGAAAAACATATTATATATTGTTCCTTACCATTCCTTAGCTGTGGAACTCACTTTTTTCAGGCTATGTACATTTACTGTAAATACAATTTATCCTGCCAGAAATCTAGTGAGCTTGTAGCTTGCTATGCACTGGACTGAGGTCTCAGCAATGAGGTCTCACGGGAGATATTGCCAAATATCTCCCGTGAATTATGGGACACCTCACCCCTATGCTATGGAAATGGGGGAGTTGTTTAGTAGTTCTAGAACACTTCTTATCCTAGGGTGAGTGCACTGCTCCTCTATAGCTGCAGTACAGTAAACGAGCTACTGGAACTATCAACAGGTGGAAATAAGGCAAAAATATAGCCTGAAAGAAAAAAAAAAAAATAGGGCAGCTACTGAATCTAGAGATTGGTAGTCTGCAGTCTATTACATTTTTGTTCTTGGATTTAGATACACTTTAACTAGAAAAGAGCCTCAAACACTGCAGTGTATCTTATTTACAATGTACTAAATTCCATGAGGTTGGAGTATGGAAGAGCTCTGGGGCCATCATATTTTTTTTTTACAGAATTTTGAGTTTGGAACTCAAAATTCTGATGTTGAAACTCAGAATTCTGACGTTTAATCTCAGAATTCTGACGTTTAATCTCAGAATTTTGAGTTTCAATCTCAGAACTCTGTAAAAAAAAATCAAACTTTGACTTTGAAACTCAGAATTCTGACTTTGAAACTCAGAATTCTGATTTATAATCTCAGAATTCTGACTTTTAATCTCAGAATTCTGTAAAAACAAAAAATCAAAGTCAGAATTCTGTAAAGAAAAAAAATCTAACTCCGAATTCAGACTTTCAAACTCTGTTCTGTAAAAAAAAAAAAAACTTTTATGATGTCTGTAAATATTTTTTTTTCAACTTAGAATTCTGTTAAAAAAAACTAAAAATTGGATGGCCTCAGGGCTCTTCCATACTGTAAAAAAAAAAAACATGATGTCTGTAAATATTTTTTTTTTCAACTCAGAATTCTGTAAAAAAAAAAAAAAATTATGATGGCCTCAGGACTCTTTCATATTTATGGAAGAGCCCTGGGGCCATCATAATTTTTTTTTTTTTTACAAAATTCTGAGTTTGAAACTCAGAAATCTGACTTTTAATCTCAGAATTCTGTAAAAAAAACTAAAAAAATATTCAAACATTGACTTTGAAACTCAGAATTCTGACTTTTAATCTCAGGATTCTGTAAAAACAAAAAAAAAATCAAAGTCAAAATTCTGTAAAAAAAAAAAACACAAATTCAAAGTCAGAATTCTGTAAAAAAAAACAAAAAAATATGATGGCCTCATATTGGAGGATGAAAAGAACATGGAAAATAAAAGCAGACACTTACAATGTCAGTAGTTGATTTATGATGAAAATCCATATGGTCTTAAAATGTAGCTGAAATTTATATAAAATTGTGCAGCTTCTTTCATATACAAATAATATTAAAAATGTTACTTTGAGATTTTTTTTTTATCGTTATATAATTGTATATTGCAAAGAATAATTCTTATTATAAGCAAGCAATTATAAGCAAGATATTGTACTAGCAGCACTGATATATGGTATTGTAGGCCTTCTATCAGCTAACTAATATGAGTGCACAAGCCATGTTTATTAAATATGAAATTGCTTTATAAAGAGTGTACAAGTACAGTACAGTATATCCTTAGAGATCATTTAATGACACTGTAGAGGAAAAACTAGGCCCATTTGTGTTTATTAGTAATGATTTGATAAAAATAAAACTTGTTTCATCAGTATATTATTTTCATTCAAATGGAGCTGAACTTCAGGAAAAAAAAATGGAGTATATCAAAAGGCATTTTATTTTGATTTGGATAGAGTCTGGGGTGGTTAGGACCCCAGTCATTTTTATTTGCCGTTTATGTTTTTTAACCACTTCAGCCCGGAAGGTTTTACCCCCTTAATTACCAGAGCATTTTTTGTGATACGGCACTGCGTCAATTTAACTGACAGTTGCGCGGTCGTGCAACGTTGTACCCAAACACATTTTTTTTCTCCCACAAATAGGGCTTTCTTTTGGTGGTATTTGATCGCCTCTGTGATTTTTATTTTTTTGTGATATAAACAAAAAAAGACCTGACAATTTTGTTTAAAAAAAAATCATATTTTTTACTGTTTGATATAATAAATATCCCCCAAAAGTATATATAAAAAAATGTCTTTCTCAGTTTAGGCTGATATGTATTCTTCTTCATATTTTTGGTAAAAAAATCATGAGTTTATATTGATTGGTTTGCACAAAAAGTTATAGCATCTACAATATAGGGGATAGATTTAATGCATTTGTATTATTATTATTTTTTTTATTAGTAATGGTGGTGATCTGCGATTTTTATCGGGACTACGACATTGCGGCTGACAGATTTGACACTATTTTGGGACCACTGACATTTATACAGCGATCAGAGCGAAACATAGCCACTGATTACTGTATAAATGACACCGGCAGGGAAGAGGTTAAACACGAGGGGGCAATCAATGGGTTAAGTGTGTTCCCTCAGTGTGTTCTAACGATCACGGGTGGCCAGTGGACATCGAGTCTGCCGGATCCACTGATTGGCTACCCCACTAGCTAATTGGTGCTCGTGCCCACAGAAGCTAGGGCATGAACTGCCCTGCAGGTACAGCGATACAGCCGAGCCACCTTGCTGCAGTATAACTGCAGTTTTAGTAAATCAACCCCTCTGTCTCTTTGGCATTTTAGGGGAAAGTGACAGTGTCTCTTTAATGCCCACCCCAGGTTACTTCTCTTCTGTTGCTCTGTCATTGCCATCATGAAATACCCAACCCCTCCAGGTTTGAGGAGGGGTCATAGGATCCCCTCCTAGGAGGGAGTGTTCAGGCTTAGTGATCAAGTGACATCACCAATCCTGTGTAAGTTCTATCACTATCACTTAGATCAGTGGTTCTCAACCTGGGGTCGGGACCCCCTTGGGGGTCAAATGATGATTTGCCAGGGGTCACCGAATCCTGGGCTGTTCCTGAAGCTCGCACCACTCTCCCAGCCTTTTTGCGGGCCGCCCAGCAGGGCTGTCCCTGGAGCCTGCGGCCACCCAGCTGGGTTGCACTCAGCCTCTTCGCCCCCACGCATTCAGTTCACGGCATGGCTGGGGGGCAGAGACTAGAGGTCAGCTAACTGGTGAGGAATGTGAAGTGGGAGGGGCTGGAGGAGACCCTATCTCCTGATTTCAGCATAGGTGTCACTACTACGAGACAGCAAAAAGTCGGAGCCACAGTGAGTAACAATACCTGTGATTATTGTTGCCATTAAAAGTCCCCACTACAGTTCTCAGATCAGTAGATGACATTGATCAAGAGCACCTAAGTTGTTGGTTCAGAACTCCCCCCAGTACTGCCACTCATCCCAACTCCCCGCCAGCGCTGCCACTCATCCCAAGAAGTAAGAGAAGGAATAAAAATAGAGAATACATGGAAGGGAGAGGAAAAAAAAAAAAAGGGGGAGAAACCAAGAAAAAGGGAGAAAAAGGGAGAGAATAAGAATAAGAGAAAGAACAAGAAAGACGGCTAGAGAGAGGGATGGGAGAAAAAAAACAGGAAATTAGGATAGAGAGAGATAAGGGAAAGAAAGGAGAACAAAGAGAAAGAGTGGTACATCCTAAAATGTACCATAAAGGGTTTTAATACTGTACGAGTGTAAGGGACTCGGAGCGCTAAATGTCTGTGGGTTAGGGGCGCAAATTACTTCTCTTGCTTTGGGGACAACCCATGCTACGAAAATAATTTTACTGTTAGGGGTCCCACAACTTGGGAAATTTTATCAAGGAGTCACGACACTAAAAGGTTGAGAACCACTGACTTAGAGCTTATAAACATTTTAGAACTTCAGATAAATGGAGCAGCAGGTAGCGCAGGGAAGGAATGGGCTTTAAAAGTCTATTTTTGGTTGCTCTATATAGGAGCCTGTTTAACTGGAACTACTTCTTGACCAGCCACCGCAGTTGTACTGTGGCAGGTTGGCACAGCTGCGCGAACCGCCGTCATTGTACATCAGCCGCTTTAAGAGCTATTGGAGGTGCGACGCCGGAGCCGATGCGCGTGGTCGGTGGCTGCTATGCCCGCGGCTACCCGCGATCACTCCATAGAGAGCCAGAACAGGGATCTGTCCATGTAAACAGATAGATCCCCATTCTGTCAGGGTGGTAGAGAGAGATCTGCTATTCCTAGTGATCAGGAACAGTGATCTCTCTGTACTCCCTGTCAGTACCCTCCAAACACAGTTAGAAACACCTCCATAGTGAACACTTAACCCCTTTCATTGCCCCCTAGTGTTAACCCATTCCCTGCCAGTGACATTTATACAGTAATCCGTTGCTATTTTTAGCTCTGATCGCTGTATAAATGTCACTGGTCCCAAAAAAGTGTCAAAAGTGTCCGATCTGTCCGCTGCAATGTCGCATTCTATTACTAGTAAAAAACAAATTATAATAAAAATGCCATAAATCTATCCCCTATTTTGTAGACGCTATAACTTTTGCGCAAACCAATCAATATACACTTATTGCAATTTGTTTTACCAAAACTATGTAGTAGAATACATATTGGCCTAAACTGAGGAAGACATTTTTTTTTTTACTTTTCTGGGGGGATATTTATTATAGCAAAAAGTAAAATATATTGTTTTCTTTTTTTTTTAATTGTCAGTCTTTTTTTGTTTATAGCGCAAAAAAATAAAAAAACACATCAAGGTGATCAAATACCATCAAAAGAAAGCTCTATTTGTGGGAAAAAAAGGACATCAATTTTGTTTGGGTAAAACGTGGCACGACCACGCAATTGTCAGTTTAAATGACGCAGTGCCGTATCGCAAAAAATGGCCTGGTCATTAAGGGGGCAAATCCTTTCGGTCCTTAAGTGGTTAAATAGTATACTTTAGGCCTCATGCACACTGGGCATAAAAAATGCTGCTTATACAGGTGTTTGTTTCTTTTCTTTCAGCTTGTAGAAGTATATTAGCCTATGGAGTTGATTTACCAAAGGCAAATAGACTGTAGACAATAGATTGCAAAGTGCAGTTGCTCCAGAGCTTAGTAAATGAGCAGAAGCTCTGCTAACTTTTAACATCCAAACATGTGCAGGCTAAATGCATATTTTTTTTTCCTTGCATGTGATTAGATATTCTTTGCAAAGTGAAGATTTAACTCTTTTACTAAGCTCTGTAGCAACTGCACTTTGCAAAGTGCACAGTCTGTTTGCCTTTAGTAAATCAACCCCAGTGTGTTTATGCATAGTTGCCAACATTGTAAAAAAAAATATAGGGACATTTTTTTGCCTGTAGGCGGAGTCTTATAGTTAGGGGGTGTAGCATGTGTTTGTAGGCGTGACATGGCGGGGAAAGAAAAATGAGGCGCATGTATCGCGCCGTGCCGAAAAATGTGTGTGGTTTAAGCAAAATATTGGGTGTAGGCACAAAGGGTGTGTGGTTAGAGTCTGAAATGAACGTGGGATGGAGGGAGAAAGAGGGAGGCAGAGAGAGAGAAAGAAAGAGATAGGGAGGGAGGGAAGGAGAGACAAGGAAGGAAAGAAGGAGGGATGGAGGGACAGCAGGCTCAGATCCTACACCACAATAGAAATATGTGTATTCCAGAAAGTTTAACAATCAGCAGATAAAAATACATCACACACCTGGTGTTAGCGCTTCAATCATCCTGACACCATGGTTGTTTTGGTGTCAGGATGATTGAAGCACATTGGGGCTGCATAGCCCCTCCTTACATCAGTGTCCCTAGCAGCGGAGCCCCTCCTTGCATCTGGTGTCCCCAGCTGTGGCGCCCCTCCTTACATCTGGTGTCTCCAGCAGAGGTGTCCCCAGCACCTGATGTAAGGGCAGACTCTGCTGGGAGCACCTGATGAAAGGAGGGACTCTGCTAAGAATGCCTGATGTAAGGAGGGACTCTGCTGGGGGCACCTGGTGGCATCTGGTGACAGGCGACGTGGCAGGTGACACACTCAGAACTCCCACTAAATCTGCATTATGGTGAGTTGAATGATTTAATTTTATATTACAATGTAATAATAGAAATAATGCGCTTCAATCATCCTGACACCATAACAACCATGGTGTCAGGATGATTGAAGCACTAACACCAGGTGTTTGGAATATCTTTATCTACTGATTGTTCTGGAATACACATATTTCTTTTGTGATGTAGGATCTTGGCCTGCTGTCCCTCCATTCCTCCTTCTTTCCTTCCTTGTCTCTCTTTCCCTTCCTCTCTATCTCTTTCTTTCTCTCTCTCCCTCCCTCTTTCTTCCTCTATCCCTCGTTCATCTCAGACTCTAACCACACACCCTTTGAGCCACGCCCCCTTTAAGCGAAACCCAATATTTTGCTTAACCCATGCAAATTTTTTGGTGTGGCGTGCTACACGCGCCACATTTTTAACCAAAGCCCCTCCTTGCATCTGGTGTCCCCAGCAGCGGAGACCCTCCTCCTAACAGTTAAAGCTGAGGTTGCTGCTGAATGATGTGTGGAAGAGAAAGCATGTAAAATGTCCTCCTTCACAATAAGAGGGTCTGCGGGTTCCTCTGGGATGTCTTGTATAATTGAGGCCGGGGATGCAGGCCTAGTCAGGAAGTGATCCAAGGTTGGGGGAGGCCACCGCTCTAGTGGCATTGGGGACAGTGGCGGCTGGTGTTCAAAATGTTTGTGGGGGTGCAAACAAACTAAAAAAGTGCAGCCACTGTGTCATCAATTGCAGCCACTGTGCCCATCAAATGCAGCCACTGTGCCCATCAATTGCAGCCACTGTGCCATCAAATGCAGCCACTGTGCCCATCAATTGCAGCCACTCTGCCCATCAAATGCAGTCACTGTGGCCACTATGCCCATAAATTGCAGCCACTGTGCCCATCAATTGCAGCCACTGTGCCCATCAAATTCCGCCATTGTGCCATCAAATACTGTCACTGTGCCCCTCAAATGCAGCCACAGTGCCTGTCAAATGCTGCCACTGAGCCCATCCTTACATCTGGTGTTACCAGCAGCGGAGACCCTCATTACATCTGGTGTCCCCAGCAGCTGAGCCCGTCCTTACATCAGTGTTCCCAGCAGCGTAGCCCCTCCTTACATCTGGTGTCCCCATCAGCGGAGCCCCTCCTTACATCAGTGTCCCCAGCAGTGGAGTCCCTCCTTACATCAGTGTCCCCATCAGCGGAGCCCCTCCTTACATCAGTATCCCCAGCAGCGGAGCCCCTCCTTACATCAGTATCCCCAGCAGCGGAGCCCCTCCTTAAATCAGATGTAAGGAGGGGCTCAGTGGCGGAATTTGACGGGCACAGTGGCTGCATTTGACGGGCACAGTGGTGGCATTTGACGGGCACAGTGGCAGCACTTGACGAGGACAGTGGTGGCATTTGATGGGCACAGTGGCGGCATTTGATGGGCACAGTGGCGGCAATTGATGGGCACAGTGGCTGCATTTGATGGCCTATAGCGGCCATGGATAGATTCATGCTATGCATGAATCTATCCATTCTACACTAAGGGGGTGACAGAGGGGAAGGCACCCGGAAGCCCCTAATGGTCGGGGAAGAAGTCTTCTCCTGCCTGATCTTTACCAAGATTTCCTGGTCGTACGTCAACAAGTTTGAATCTGTCAGACTTTTGGAGTAATCGTGTGTGGGCAAGTCCATTCGTTTGAAAGTCCGGCGGACCTCCGCTGCAAATTCCGTCGGATTGTCCACCGGAACAAGTCTGCTGGAAAGTCCGCTCGTGTGTACGTGGCATAATTCTACATTTAACCCTAATGGTTTGTAATTTACAGATCCATTTTGTTTCATTCTGGGATATCTTCTGGATCATATTGGCACCCCACTAGGGTCTATTGATGGTGTCAATTGCATAAAATGATAGATCAGCTGGGTCTTTATTATGTACCATCCTGAAGTGGTTGGACACACTATGTTTAGGAAATCCACTACGGATATTCATTATATTTCTGTCCGTGCTTTTGAAATATGTTTTGTTGTTCAGCTTGCCCTCTGTTTTAAAAATATGCAGGTCCAAAAAGTCTTGCCGATGGCCTTTTACCATAAATTTCATACCATAGACTAATACAGTGGCCAGTGCTAAAAAAATGCACTGTCACTGTATAAATGACACTGGCAGGGAAGGGGTTTACACCAGGGGCAATCAAAGGGTTAAGTGTGCTCCTAGGGAGTGATTTCTAACTGTGAGGGGTGGACTGACTTGAGAAAGAGAGAGATCGGTGTTCCTGATTAGCAGGCACACAAGATCTCTCTCTTCCTCTGTGACAGAATGACAGTCTGCCTTGTTTACATACACCGCTGTTCTGCCTTTCCTCCAAATGATCGGTGGGTCCTGGCAGCCATCGCAGCAGCTGGACCCACTAATTGGCTTTTAATCCAATCACAGCAGGAGTGGGTCACCGGTCGCACACACGCGTGCCCCAGACTCCGAGGCGGAAACAACAGACAGGTAAGTTGTTTCACACAGCCGGGCCACCCTGCTGCAGTAAATGTGTGGTGGGCGGTCAGGAAGTAGTCAAAAATATCATATACTTAATTGGTAGGCAGGTATAACACAGAGAAAGCTTATCAACATGAATATACTGTAATATTAAATCAGAAAACAGTAAATAGAGTTCACAAAGAGATCAAATGACAAGCAGATAAAAATATAAATATACAGTATACCGGGCACATAAAGGCAGTAGCCTGTGTAATGATATATAGCCCCAATGCATATAGAAAAGCCACAAAAAAATACAAATAAAAATGAAAACAAAAAGCAGTTGATAACACAGGATAAATAATCAATGATTCAAAACACTAACAATACACTAAAGCAAATAATGTTGTAATTTCATCAAATTTAAATTCTGTAGTTATACCTGTAGTTCATACCTGTAGGAATCCTAGGGTGGAGATTAAAAATACACCAGACCTCCCTTTCGGGGAGTTTCTGGTGGGTGTCATCCTCTCAGGGAGAACCTTTAACCCTTTCCAAACCACAGAATTTAAATTCAGCCCCGAAAGGATTTTCCCCCTTCCTGACAAGAGCATTTTTTGCGATACGGCACTGTGTCGATTTAACTGACAATTGCACAGTCGTGCGATGTTGCACCCAAACAAAATTGATGTCCTTTATTTCCCACAAATAGAGCTCTCTTTTGATGGTATTTGATCACCTCTTTGGTTTTTATTTTTTGCGCTATAAACAAAAAAATGCGACAATCTAGAAAAAAAAGCAATATTTTGTACTTTTTGCTATAATAAATAGGGATGGGCGAATGGTTCAACCTGAGCATAAGTTCGGGCCGAACTTTGTTTTTTCCGACATTCGGCAATGGGACACTAACATGAAAAAGTGCTCATTTAAAAGGTTTATATGCAAGTTGTTGTCATAAAAAGTGTTTGGGGACCCGGGTCCTGCCTCAGGGGACAAGAAAAAAAAAGTTTTAAAAACTGAAGTTTTTTCGGGAGCAGTGATTTTAATAATGCTTACAGTGAGACAATAAAAAAATTAAATATTCCTTTAAATATCATGCCGGGGGGGGGGGGGGGGGGGGTGTCTATAGTATGCCTGTAAAGTGGCGCAGTTTTCCCATGTTTAGAACAATACCACAGCAAAATGACATTTCTAATAAAAAAATAATAATAATAATGTAAAACTGCTTGCGGTTTTATAGATAAAACTCATTGAAAAAAATGGCATGGCTCACCCCCAGTCCATTTCCAGGCCTTTTGGGTCTGGTATGAATATTAAGAACCAAAAATATAAAAAAATTGCGTGGTGGTCCCCCAAAATCCATACCAGGCTCTGCAGGTCTGGTATGGAAATTAAGGGGAACCCTGCGCCAAATAAAAAAAATGGCGTAGGGGTCCCCCAAAATCCATACTAGGCGTCAGGGGAGCGGGTCACCCGTTCACGTCACCGGGTGGCCCTGCCCTCAGCTATATAAGAGCTGTCACCAAGAAGAAGACTCTGCGGGAGCCTCCAGAGCAGAGCTGTTGCATTTTTTTCTTTTTTCGGTTCGCCGGGTGGCGTGATAGAAGATTTTTTTTATATTCTGTTTTTTATTATATTAAATGAATTACACAAAAATACAATAATATTCATAAAACCACTCACATTCCTTATTTAAGTCATATATTACTCCCCCCCCCCCCCCAAAAAAAAGAAAAACCAAACACCAATTTTCCCTACCCCCT